>CM031578.1:18882818-19588609 GCA_018467065.1 Ephestia elutella
GCGCAGTAAAGAATTCGGTCAATCTCCTTAATGAAACGCTGTTGGAGTAAACAAGCTACTTAGAAAATAAGTACGTAAAGTGGATTAGAGTGATTCGTCGTTCATCGTCCTTTGAATATTATATGAGATGTTTTCCTCTTACGAAGAAGGTATATTCTGGTTATCTAATTTTCTTTGTCATTTTCTCTTCGAGTCTGGTATTAATAGTGGTGTTAGATCTATCAGCATAATAATATGGAACTCTAATAGGTACCACATTACAGCATGTAGGTAGCTAGACAAAACACGCAACCATTCCCAAATTACTATCATTAGATTCGAGCAGGTGCCTACTTAAATAATTCTCATTGGCTTGGAATTCCACGTATAATAAGAGATATAATAGAGATTTCAACATTACCTCAATATGATACAAAAGAGTGAGATTGTAGATAAACTTTAGGCCGTAACTTCTTTTACAGTTACACCTATGAGAAAATCTTGTCGTGGGTCTAAAATATTTAACAGTTTTGATTTTGATTCATGTCTTAAAGGTAATCTGATCGAGGGTTTTCATTACTATGATTCAAGTTCTTACTAAAAGCAGCTCCTTTTAAATTCAAGTAGGTTTTATGAAAAGATTATGATTATTATTTTTTTCATTTCTAAGGCGAGTTAGCGACTCTACAGTCAATAATTCTTTGCATCATATCACTTCAAAGTTTTAAAACTACTTATATGTATAATCTATACACATAATAAAACAGTAAAAATATTTTGTCTGTACATTTAGTATTTTTGACTAAAATGGATAGAGGGACACTTAAAAAGAACAATAGAAAGCAAAAAAAATGTATGTACGCGTTTCACGCAAAAACTACTGGACGGATTTGAATGAAACTTTTTTTGTTGTATAGCTATTAAGTCTGGGCAACATATAGGCTATAATTGATTTTGAAAACTGGAACACCTGATGAAGAACCATAACAGAACAGCTAAACTATAAGAAATATGGAAATGGTGCCTTAACAAAAGTCATTCAACCTGGTGAGCATTTTCTGCTGACGTATAAAAATTGAAGATCTGGAACATCTGATGAAGAACTGCAAGAGACCAGCTACACTATAACATATGTGGAAATGGCGCCTTAGTAAAAGTCGTTCAACCTAATGAGCATTTTCTGCTGACGTATAAAAACTGAAGATCTGGAACATCTGATGAAAAGCTCCAAGAGACCAGCTACACTATAACATATATGGAAATGGCGCCTTAGCAAAAATCGTTTAACCTGATGAGCATTTTCTGTTGACGCATAAAAATTGAAGATCTGGAACATCTGATGAATAACTCCAAGAGACCAGCTACACTATAACGTATATGGAAAAGGCGCCTTAGCAAAACTTGATAATTCTGATGAGCATTTTCTGTAGACGTATAAAAATAGAAGATCCGAAACATCTGAAACAGTTTGGAACACAAAAAGTCTTTTCATCTAAGCGACTCACGCGTGCGAAGCCGCGGGCAACAGCTAGTATATCATAAGTACCTATAATAACGAATGAATATTGGAAACTCCATGGTTCTAAGCTTCATGTTAAAATCGATAAAATGAAATGTCAGGGTTGCATCAATATTAATGTTATACCCTCTCATACAACCTCTTATTTTTAATCTGAAAGAATGTGACCTTTTCGCTTTAAATTACAGGGATAATAACAATGTTCAACAAAAGAGTATTATATCGTGCACGAGTTATACCTACATACCATAGCTATTTACAGTGTATACCAAAGCTATTCACACTATTCACAGTCCTTACAATAAGTGTAGGTAGGTGATATTTTGAATAATGCTCGCAGCGTTCTTACTGCGCTGAATTATCATAATTTAAATGCATTTTCTGGCATTCTGCCTGCACCATGAGTGACATTTAGTAATATTTATTACACTTTCAAAACTTGTCGACGTCTCCGTCAACGAAGACGTTAATAATGATTCGAGAATGGACATTTGCAACACCTGTCTTTTATCTCATCTACAAGCATATATTAGAAATATATACACAAATAAAATTTTCGTGGCTATGCAGCTAAATCTTGATGAGTTCCCTTTCGAAGGTTACCCATTAGGTCATGCATCATATCTGTAGGAAAATGGAGGTAGTTCTAATTCAGCTGGTAAGATTTAAACCGAACAAATAAACACATTTTTTAGCCCCTTAAAAAAACCATATCATGTAAAATAAAAGCTTGTAATAATAAAAACCAACAAGTGCAAGGTCCGAGAACATAAATTCCAGTTAAAATGTTAAGCACATTAACTAACAGCTACCATTTACAAAGTGAAATAAACGTGCACTATCATGGCACATAAATTTCTATAAAGCGCTATTTTTTCGCACAAACATCCATGTAGTGTAGTTTCCACAACAGAGCCGCTGCAAAAATGTGGATCTTGATATTGCTTATTTATATTTTTATACTTACATTGTTTTTTTTTATTTTTTTTTAAATCAATTTAATTGTTAATGGGATCACATTCTCTTCTTCTCTTCTCTCAGCCGAAAGACGTCCACTGCTGGACAAAGGCCTCCCCCAAGGATTTCCACAACGACCGGTCCTGCGCTGCCCGCATCCATGCGCGTCCCGCGACCTTCACCAGGTCGTCGGTCCACCGAGTGGGAGGCCTGCCAACACTACGTTTTCCGGTTCGTGGTCGCCACTCATCATACTTCATCACACACAGGATCAAATTATCTCTGTCTATTTAAGGATTTTTTTCCTAAGTCAATGTGCGCAGAGAATCCGGGCAAACGAAATGGCGGGAGGGTTCGGTACCGAAAAATTTACCGGGTAAAAACCACCGGTAAAAACCTCGACCCGGCACTACGTCTGTCCGACTAAAACCTAACTAACTTAATCTATACGCAGACTGCTACCACCATAGTTTATAACGGGAACTACAGAACCCTATATATTACACCTAACTTAATAACTACAGCTACCTACAAACTCAAGGTTGCACTTACCAAACTGAATCTTCTTGCTCTTCGGATCCAATCTTGAATGTCTTCGGAAAGGGGGGATCCCTAATCACCCTACCTAACCCATGAGATCTCAATTCCCCAGGACAACTAAATAGATTTCTTCCCGTAGTTTCACTCGGGAACAGCCAGATGTGAACAGCCAGCCACGTTTCACATCTCACAAGAAAAGGTCACAATAACAGAGTTTTTCACAAACACAAATTCAATAGTTATTTAACAAACAGGAAATTCACAATTATCACTCAAACTAACCAACAATCAACGTGGTTTTAGACAAAAAGGACGCGGGACCTCTCCGCGTATCAAAAACAAACCGATATAGCACTGGACAAAGGCGGTCGACCGCGACGCCATTCACGAGCCGTGTGAGAACCCCGCGGCCGCCTAGCGGCAGCAATGCGAAATGCCCGCGTTTCGTTCCAAGCAATTATATTACAAACATCCCCCCGTCCCGGTCTGAGAAGCAGACCGCTAGCTTACTCTACGGGAAGGCGGGCGAGAGAGGTCACACCTCTCCTTAAAATCGAACCGTCGACCAACACCTCAGCCACATGCGGAGTGCCATCTCCGCCAAGAATCAAACGTAATATGCGAGCTCGTCGCCAAAGCAATGAGGGCAAATTTGCCTCTTTTAACAATACTAAATCACCCTCCCTGGGAGGCTCAGTCCTGTCTGTCCACTTCACTCTTTGCTGCAGCAAATGCAAATATTCAAGCGACCAGCGACGCCAAAAGTCCTGGCTCATTTGCTGCAACATTTGAAAACGCGACAACCGATATACGCGTTCATCCTTCCAAGGGTATTCGGGCAGGGCATTCAAAGGCCCTCCCACCAAAAAATGACCAGGGGTGAGAGCTTCCAGGTCATTTGGATCTGGAGATAGCGGACAGAGAGGACGAGAGTTGAGGACCGCCTCAACTTTACAAAACACTGTGGCCAGCTCTTCAAAAGTTAGAGCCGTTTCTCCGATAATGCGGCGGAGGTGGGTCTTTGCGGATTTCACAGCCGCTTCAAAAATCCCTCCCCAATGGGGGCAACTTGGGGGACTAAACTTCCAGGTTATTCCCCTTTGGGCAGCAATTTGACTTAAACTAGTACAATTTTTATCAATAAACACAGAAACATCCTTAAGATAATTTACAGTTCCCTTATAGTTTGTGCCATTATCAGACCTAATAAGGGAAGGCAGACCTCGACGCGAAACAAAGCGATCCAACGCGGCGACGAAGGCCTCCGTAGTCAGAGCCGACACCACCTCCAAATGGACAGCCTTGGTGGCCAAACAAACAAATACACACAAATAGCCCTTCACAATACGGGCATTACGAAAGGGAGAAGCCTTGATCGAAAAGGGACCGGCAAAATCGGTTCCAACGCCGTCAAACGGTCTCGAAGGTCGGATTCGATCAGCGGGCAAATCACCCATCTGTGGTTGCATCGTGGATGCCTTCAACCTATAACATACAATACATCGAAACAGAACACTACGGATTGCTCTTCGGGCAGACAAAATCCAAAATTCGCGTTGCAAAATAGCCAGCAAAGCATTGCACCCAGCATGGGCGTTACGAATGTGTCGATCAGACACCAAAAGCTGCACCAAGGGTCCGCCCTTGGGCAACAACAGAGGATGGCGAGTCTCATATGGAAGATCCGCCTTCCGGAGCCTGCCTCCAACCCGAAGAAGCCCATCCGAGTCGATGTACGGGTTCAAACGAGCGACCGCGCCCTTCAACTTAGCGCGTGCGTCGCGCAAAATATGAAGCTCTGACTCAAACCGTCCTGTCTGCACGACACGGACCCAATGCAACAATGCGCTCCGGCGCTCTTCTGCACCTGCAATCGGCTCCAACCGCTTTGCCTGTGGGTTTCTACAATTATGTATGAAACGCTTAATCCAACTGGTAACACCCAGAAGCTTATCCAAACTGCTATACCGAGCAAGTAGCCAATCCGGCTCCGACGTCGTCTCAGCGACTACAGCATGTACACGAAGCCCAGTCAAACTCAAAGAAGTAACATCTGTCTGACAGACAGGCCAAGATGTTTCTGATCCCATCAGCCACTCTGGACCCCACCAGAGCGGGTGTGACACCAATTCTGGTGCCGTACAACCTCGGGAAGCACAGTCCGCTGGGTTAAGCTCTCCCGGCACATGTCTCCATGTTATATCAATTCCAATATTTTGAATTTGGGAAACCCTGTTTCCAACAAAAACCTCCAAGGTATGTGGGGCCGCGCGCAACCATGCAAGCGCGACCTGGCTATCCGACCAGGCGAAGATGTCTCGTATCTCGACCGTGGCCGCCAGCTCACTGGCAACGTGATGCAACAATTTAGAGAGAAGGTGAGCTCCACTCAACTCAAGCTTGGGAATAGTCAGCCTAGTCCTGATGGGGGCGACCTTGCTCTTCCCTAACAAAAGCGAGACATTGACCCGGCCATCGGCGTCAACTGTCCGCATATAGACTGACGCGGCGTAGCCTCGCTCCGACGCGTCACAAAAGCCATGCAGGCTGGCTCGATATTTCCCGGGTGGCAATATTCGACGAGGCAAGGCAATCCGATTGACTTCCTTAATCGATGAAAACAACTCGAGCCAATCATCCAATGGAGGACCAAACAGCGGCTCGTCCCACGAGACGCCCAAAGTCCAAAGTCTCTGAAGAAGACACTTCGCAGAGAATATTACTGGACTGATCCAACCGCTTGGATCAAACATACGAGCTATTACTGACAACACCGTTCTCTTAGTCCAGACCTTTGGTATTTCCAAGTCCACTTGGAATGTAAAAATATCGGTTAGCGGCTGGTACTGCATGCCCAGCACCGCTATCCTGTTGGGATCATCTACATCCTCAAACAGGTGAGGGTTCTGTTGGTGATCCTCCGGGATCCCTTCTAGAACTCTAGGCTCATTGGACAACCACTTACGTAGCTCGTAGCCACCCGTTTTCAATATTTCAATCAATTCATCCCGCAGTAGGAGGGCCTCCTCAATACTTTGGGCTCCGGTGCACACGTCATCGACATACAAGTCACGTGACAGCACGGAAGCCCCACGGGGAAAGCGGATCCGTTCCCGCTCTGCCAATTCAAGCAATGATCTGATGGCGATATAGGGACTAGATTTCAAACCATACGTGTTTGTATTGAGTTCATACACCGTCACAGGATCCTCAGGGCGCTCACGCCAGAGTATCAACTGGAATCGCCTGTCCTCAGGATGTATGACTGTCTGGCGGAACATCATCCGGATGTCCGCACCAAAAACCACTTGATGTCTTCTAAAGTTCAAGATGATGTCAATTATGTCCCTATGCAATTTGGGACCCGAATGCAAACACAGATTCAACGAAACCCCGTTCGAAGTGGGTGCGGACCCATCGAAGACGGTCCTCAATTTGCCTGTTGAGGCCTTCACCACCGCGTGGTGGGGCAAAAAATAATGCTCAGTTGAGCTCCAATCAACTCGAGCCGGAGACATGTGACCCAAATCCTCGTACTCGCGCATAAATTCAATATATTTATCGCGAAGTACGTGGTCACGCTGCATACGTCGCTCCATGGACAGCAGTCGTTTCTCCGCAAGCGCCCTACTTTGCCCTAGGCTAGGACGTGTAGCAACAAATGGTAATCTAGTTACAAACTGACCGGAGGGCAACCTCTCCGTGGTCGATCGAAAAAGGGCTTCGCACTCAGCGTGTTCCGGATCCATCCTGGAACTCATAGGTGGCTCCTCCACCTCCCAAAACCTTTGCATGGTCTTGGCCAAGGACGCAGATGCGACGACCGGTGGCTCCTCCACGGTGCTATTATCAAACACAGGGCCCATCAGGGCGAAACCAAAGATAGTAGACACTGCCATCAGTGAAGACGAACCCAGAGCTTTCTGGGTACCCAACAAAATCCAACCCAATACGTCCGAGCCCAGGAGCAAGTCCACTGGGCCGGGATGAAAGACAAAGGGGTCGGCCAAATCCAGACCCGAAACCAAAGACAACACACCCGGCGGTATGTCTGTCGAGGGGTGCCAACCCGCAATGGTATCCATTACCATAGCCGAAGTCGTGATCCTCATTGTGGAGGACTTCAGCGAAGAAAAGGTGACAAGTGTCTGGCCCGTCAGACACTTCACTTGTATGCCACCAACTCCAAGAAGTGGCACAGGCGAGTCTTCCACGACTAAACCTAACTGGTGTGCCACTCGAGTGGTAACCAAACTGCTTTGAGCCCCTGAGTCCAACAGAGCTCTCAAATTCATGGCTTCCCCCACGACCCCATACGCGGACCACCGCGGTAGGGAGCAGAACCGTCCGCGGCTCTGTCCCAGCAAGGGAGCAAGCTAGTTACGGGCTCCCCACTCTCTCCAAACCAGGGGCGCGCCACTGACCCGGATAATATGGCGGGCGAGTGCACATCCCCATCTGGGGGGGCATAACCCGCGGCCCGGCCATACCTATAGTACGGCGGGTGGTACTCCAGCCGTGGGTACTCGTGCAGCGGCGGAGAAAACCGCTGCGGCTGCATGTGTTGGGTAGTGGTAACCCGCGTGGAGGGGGGTGTCCCCACTCTCACGTCCGATCTAGGGCCCCCGCCCATGGGGGCCCTATCCGGGGCCTGGCCAGCCACATACTGGCCACGACCTTGGGGCGCGTGGTCCCGGTCCACCAAGACCCGCGCAGGTACGCGACCCCCCTCCCGAGGGGGGGTGCGACGAGCGAAGCCGCGTCCTCCGTCCGATGGTGGAGGGCTTCGCGCAGGAGCGCCCCGCCCATAGGGGACCCCTGCCTCAACAACCGGGGGCCATCCCCGTTCCGGTTCATGCAGAGCATCACGTGGTGCAGCCCACGGCATGCACTGCATGGTATGGCCCTGGGACAGTCACGTGCATAGTGACTGCCCAAACAGTAGAAGCAAAGTTCATGCCGCCTTGCCATGCGGCGCCGATCTTGTACTGGCAGTCTCTGCCAGTCCCTGCATTGCAGCAGGCTGTGGCCCATCCGGCCACATTGCAGGCAGTCCGCGTCCCCCGCGACTGCTGCCGTGTGTGCAACCCGCACACCAGCTCCACGCGGTGGCGGTTGCCGTCCCTGTTGGGGCTTACATCTCCATGAGGGTTCCAAGGGCCTACGTTCAGGCGCTCTGGATGGCGCTGAGTCCGTCATGGTATTCTCAGCGGCCCGTGCCTCAAACTCCAAAAACTTCACCAAGTCAGTGAATGTTGGTAGGGTGGTGCTGTCCCGCTCCGCATTCTCGCGCTCAAACCGCGAGCGGATGTCATTGGGTAATTTGCCCAATACAATGTGCACCAGCAAAAAGGACCATTGGTCCACCGGCAGCCCCAGTGTGCGGAGCGCGTTACAGGCCACTGTAACGGGCGTGAGCAACTGCAGGCGCAACTGTGCCCTGTTGGCCACCTTGGGCAGGGCCATCAACTGTGCGGCGTGCGCATCCGCTAACAAACGTAAATTTTGGTAGCGGGAGTTCAATAACTCCCAAGCCGTATCGTACTGGTCGTCCTCCACCCGGAGGTGCTGGATGAGCGACCGCGCTTCATCCTCCAGAGTGGAGAGGAGGTAGGCCATCTTCTGGGCCTTCGACAAATCCTGTCGTGCTACGACCAGGGACTCAAACATATTTTTGTAGGCTACCCACTCCTCCATCCTACCCCCAAAGTGGGACAGCTGAAGGGTGGGGAGCCGACCAGTAACCGCTGGTCCTTCCTGTCTAACAGGTGTGCGAGGGGCTGGTCCGCCAGCCTGTCTCGCCCTTATTGCGGCCGCCGCCTCCGCGATATCATCGTGGAGATTCAGGATCTGGTCCATGTCCGCCATGTGACCTGTATAGACCTCCGCGGCAAGTTCGGCTTCGGTAAGCACCGCCATGGCCGCTTCCGCGCTAATCAATCGTGAGTGGAGGTGATCCGCTCTTAGCAGTATGGCGCCCTCCCTGTCCTTCCGGGACAGGAGTCCTCCGGCCGTCACAAACCATCTCAATTCGTTGGCGAGTGTCGCCCTAGCATTGGAGACCTTCGCCATCGCGTCAAGTCACAAACAAACAGACAAAAATAAAAAAAGATAAAAGGTAAATAAAAAACAAAATCAAACTACAACACGCAAAGCCGCGGTAGGAATGAGAATGGCACAAACCCGGAAACAAATGCAAAAAGTTTACAAATATCTAAAATCAAACAATCAATCTATATAAGTTCTTATATAAACAAACTAAGTAAAATCTAATAATTTTTACAAATAATTATCTTTTACAAACGAACAAATAGAGGGTAGATAAACTACGCTCTGCTACCAGAAAATGTGCGCAGAGAATCCGGGCAAACGAAATGGCGGGAGGGTTCGGTACCGAAAAATTTACCGGGTAAAAACCACCGGTAAAAACCTCGACCCGGCACTACGTCTGTCCGACTAAAACCTAACTAACTTAATCTATACGCAGACTGCTACCACCATAGTTTATAACGGGAACTACAGAACCCTATATATTACACCTAACTTAATAACTACAGCTACCTACAAACTCAAGGTTGCACTTACCAAACTGAATCTTCTTGCTCTTCGGATCCAATCTTGAATGTCTTCGGAAAGGGGGATTCTAATCACCCTACCTAACCCTTGAGATCTCAATTCCCCAGGACAAATAAATAGATTTCTTCCCGTAGTTTCACTCGGGAACAGCCAGATGTGAACAGCCAGCCACGTTTCACATCTCACAAGAAAAGGTCACAATAACAGAGTTTTTCACAAACACAAATTCAATAGTTATTTAACAAAAAGGAAATTCACAATTATAACTCAAACTAACCAACAATCAACGTGGTTTTAGACCAAAAGGACGCGGGACCTCTCCGCGTATCAAAAACAAACCGATATAGCACTGGACAATGGCGGTCGACCGCGACGCCATTCACGAGCCGTGTGAGAACCCCGCGGCCGTCTGGCGGCGACAATGCGAAACGCCTGCGTTTCGTTCCAAGCAATTATATTACAAACAGTCAATATATCATATTTTAGGTCGGAGTCACATCACAAATTATTATATAATTTTTGACACAACCACCGATCTACAAATGACTGCATTTTTGAGAAATTGAAAGGTGCTTTTGAAGGAAACCCCGAAACATTCAGAAAATATTTGAGGCCGTACCTTGGTCTATTTTGGACATGCATGTAGAAACAGCCGTCAGTATCCACTCAACTGTACCTTCCGATTGGCTAGTTAGTTCAGAGAATCTACAGGAGAGCAAGGCTGTAATTTTATGCAGATTGGTAGTATTGTCATGCTAAACTTGTGAGCATAAAGTAGGTGATTATCGAAGTAAAAATAGCATAGGTATCATTTATATTATGCATAAATATCAAGTGAAGTATTAAAATATAGTTGCCCGCGGCTTCGCCCGCGTAAGTTTCGCTTAGATAAAAAATATTTTTTGGTTCCAAACTGTAGTAACCTAAACTCCAGTACTTAAAATTTCAGCCATTTAGTTATCCCGTGTCCCGCGGGAATATATTAGCTACTCGTAGTACAGTCGCGGTGTTAAAATGAATTAAAAGTGATATTTCATTCAATAAACGATCTTCGTCTTCTCGTCATCTACAATTTCCCGTGTACCACAACTCCCACCCCGAGTCCCTCTTTGTCCTATCCCGTGTCCTGTCTATTTATACGGCAGTAGAAAATGCTCATCAGGTTTAACGACTTTTGCTAAGGCGCCATTTCCATTTATTTTATAGAGTAGCTGGTGCCTTGGAGTTCTTCATCAGATTTTCCATAAACTTCAATTTTTATACGTCAGCAGAAAATGCTCGTCAGGTTGAACGACTTTTGCTATGGCGCCATTTCCATGTATGTAATAGTGTAGCTGGTCTCTTGGAATTCTTCATCAGATGATCGTGATCTTCGATTTTTATACGTGAACAGAAAATGCTCGTCAGATTAATAAACTTTCTTCATCAGGTGTTCCAGTTTTCAAAACCAATTATAGCCTATATGTTGCCCAGGCTTAAAAGCTATATAACAAAAAATGTTTCATTCAAATCCGTCCAGTAGTTTTTGCGTGAAACGCGTACATACATACAGATAGACAAAAATTCAAAAAAAAATGTTTGCTTCCTTTTATTATTTTTAAGTGTCTCTTTATCCATTTCAGTCAAAAACACTAAACGTACAGACAAAATATTTTTACTGTTTTATTATATGTATGTATAGATTAACTTTGTAACAGTTCAAATACGAACGTGTTATTTCTTCTCAAATATTTACATGATAAAAAGAGAGAAGTTGAACTAACCTTGTCATCTTCAGGAGATTTTGAACTGAGTCTGTAAACTGTAGTTTTGTTGCATATTACTAGTTATTTGGTAAATTTAATTATTGAAAACGGCAGCGTATTGTTGGCTCTATAAATTGTAAACAAAGAAAATAATGTCATTTTGACAACGTCAAGTAATGACACCGAAGGAAAAAAACGTTCCGGATGCAATGATATTATTATTAGTACGCAAAGTATTGAGGGCTTAAAATAATTGTGAAGTTCGTTAGTTAAAGAATAAATATTAGCTTATTATAATAATTTTAAACATGCGAAGGGTAAATATAGGATTTAATTTTAATAGGTAATTATTCGCTGTCATGTGTAAAGGCCCCTTGAATTATAGACCTAGTGTCTATGATAGAAAATTTGGTCTATGGTAGAAGTTCCGTTGATATTTGCACCTGTTGTTAAATTAGGAGGTAGATTCACCCGGAAGAGTGGCGTGATTAAATTGACTGCCCAATAGTAGCACAGGGATGTCACGTGATATTTTGTCCAAAGCGGAGGGAAACGAATCATTGCCAGTATAGGAATTATTTTGCCATTATTGATTTTTCTGTTCGTTTGATTGTAACATTTTGGGGTACGGAAAATGGATGAATAGTGGAATTAATCTTGATAATATAGGAAAAGAGGATGAGGATATGATCGGCAACGAGCTGAACTGTTTGGTTTATGTCGATTATAAAGAAAGTAGAAAATAATTATTAATTAAGCTAGACTATAGCACAAGTAATTGCGTGGAAATAGTTATTTTGTAAGAATTATGTATAAAATCATGCTATTATAAGGTATATTTTACATTAACTATTTATATTGTTATTTCGGTGGATATAGGGTTCGGGAGAATAGAATTATTATAGTTGCAATACAGGAAGTAAGGTAGGGGGAGCTTGGAATTCATGGAAGATTCGAGATTTTTACACACACATAGACAAGAGGCGGTTGCATAAAACTGATAGGAAGGGTCATTCGAGGCTTTTTCATCTGCGGTCTTCGGGGGGACGACGTCGGGCAGCCGGGCGCCAATCTCACCTCTGTAAGCCGGCGTCATTGAAGAAGTTTATTTTAACTCAAGATAGAAGTAGTCTGCAAGAAAAGTGTTTGGGCGCAAGGTTTCTTCATGAGGCTTAGGAACGCATATTTCCCCGCGAATCTTTTTTGAGAAAAATACGTTATTGCGAGCTTGAAATGGTAAAATTAAGTTCGGTTTTAACGTATATAGTTTAATTTGAAGAATTCACAAAATAAGTAGATTTCCCCAGTAAATTTAATTAAATATTAGAGTAGTTGAGCATTAGCTGCGATTTGACGAGAATATGGGTTTTGCCTGATATCTGCGAAAGTGGATAGAGGGTAGAATTCGTTTCTTGTTCAAATAGATATTTTGATTTGTTTCTTTAAGGGCTATTTGTAAGAACCTTGCGGGGTAGGTCCTGGAGCTTGGCTTTGCAACGTGTCAAGTGGGCTTCTGTTAAGAGAATGCCTAGTTAGTTGCTTAGTTGAATGAAAGCGCTTTCATTGAGCCCAGAGCCGACGATCCGAAAGGCGCAGAGATCTAATCTCACTGGACGATTTGGAAGACTGCCTCATATAACTAAACCTCTGTTAGGGCATAAACCTGTTCCCTCCCAATCAGGTTTATCACGTTGGGCTGTTAGAAAGTAGGATAACGGGCTGCCCACTCGGTGTTTTAGAAGCTAGGGGTTTTAACTAAATGTTGGCCCAAAAACCAAGAGTAGGACACGTTTGTAGGATGATAGGCAGGTAAATTTCTATTAGGGAAGGGAGAAGCTCTCCCGAAGTCTCGTAGCTAGCTGATAGGAGGGTATTCCTTACACCGGGGATACCTAATTAGGGACCCATCTCATTGCACTATGAAATGGTTTAAAATTCTGTAGTTGTCAGGGACTTAGGGACTGATAGGGACTAGAATAGGTCCTTTTTCACATAAATATAGGTAGGGGGTGTTAAAAAATGGTTGTTAGGAAATGGTGCCATTTTTAGGAATTAAAACACAAAATAAAACAAAATGGTCAAATAACACAAATACTTAGTCGGTTTATCGGTTATCAAAATGGAGGTATCAAAGGTATGAATAGAAGGTTCCCAGGAATCTTACAATTATAGGGCTATTTATAAAGCCTGTCCAATACCGGAAAATAAGTAATTGACTAAGGAAAATTTAGAAAGTGAAAGTTCTTAGTTGTGCTAATTATGTGTTGAAGTGACTATAGATTCGGTGAGTTTCCAATTAACCTTATCATTATTTACAAATACTGAATGTTGTGGGTAATGGAACGTTTCCAACCCCTTTTCCTACTTATTTGACTCAATTTAGTCATGTACTTAATGGATGTTGACTTTACTTGTCTATATAGTTGAGTAAATACCTAATAATTGGTCCAATCTAGTGAATAAGATCATATCCTAATCCTTGTACCTGCATTGGTCAAATTCCTTGTTGAGAAAGTTAAATTTATTAGTAAAACTATATTCCTTAAAGATGGGAGTCTATACATTTATAAAACTTACAAATAAATTACAAAAGTTTGATTCTAGTTGTGATCAGTTTTTGCTCGAATCTAGATATAAGGCAGTTACCGCCTGTGTGCTATGTCAAAAGATATTTTAGTACACTATCAAAGGATATTGAGTAGTTACTCTCACTCACTGGAATATTTGCAAATAACTTCCAAATATTCATAAAGAAATTGATTTATTAAGGATGATTCCTTTGGTTGAGTGCAAATAATTTCTATTATTGAGTGAATATAGACAAATTCACTAATAATGGTGATAAGTACTGAATCAATCTAAAATACAATGGATCTCAGATTTAAGGATGTAATTCTAACCTGAAAATTATATAAACAAAAGACAAGTCAAGTTACATCAGTTTGAGTAATGCTAATTCTCTTCTGCACACTTAACTTACCTATTACCACCTGTTGGTAAACCCACATTATAACTATAACATAATTAAAGTATGAATACATCACCACTATCCCTATTATTAATTAATTTTAATAACTTACTCTCCTTCAGAGATCAGATTTATCAGTATCCCATTAATGAATTGTAAGGTTGAATTCATATTTGATATATAGTTTAATCATTTAAATTTTAACATAAAAATAAAAGATCTCAGTTGATCACAATATATGGGATAAATCCATAATTGTGAAAACTGATAAATCACTTGGAGACATTTTGTCTCTCCTCTCTGTTTTATCTTATTATACAAGGACAAACAGACTAAACTATGTTCAGACCTTAGTTATTCATTATTTATATTGAAATCAAGAATATAATAGCTGAGCATCTGGAGGGAATCCGTCCAAGTCTGGAGCCGAAGGTTACTGTAATGTGCGGCTGGAGGGGCACATTTCCATAGCCAGATCCAGCTAATAAAGCTGAGAATTATCAATTTTGTAGCAATATTTGCATTTTCCATACTTACATATTTTTACCGACCTTAAGAAACACATACTTACTTATATAAACATTTCTAGCGGGGCCTGGTCCATACTAGACCCAACTATAAGCTGAGAGATTCTATTAAAGCAAATAAAACCATCATCGGTACCATTGGTCATATACTTTATACTCACCTATCTAAGTTAAGCGTTAGGAACACACATATGTTAGTAGATATCTTTCAAAGTTGCGGTATTTCAAAAGCTGGAAAACCTCATAGCTCACCTTATTAATTAATAATTCAATAATTAGTAGTGTTAAGTGTATATTTAAGACAAACCAATAATATTAATTAGCCAAGTAAGATTTAGTTTTAATTTCTATAGATAGTCCTTAGCATTATCTGTAATTCCTGTAATGTATATAAGGTTGGTTAAGACACAGACAGTACATAGTAGTAAGATATTTAATCCAGGTTATAATAATAGGCTCCCAACATTGCACTTCGAAAAGATCCAGGGTTCATTGCGGAATACAATCAGGGTACTACACTAGGAGATCACAGCACAACTCATAATATTACGGGAACTAATATGTAAACACACTTTTAGGTTATTCTCAAGCTAGGTTAAAGGTAAATCAAATAAGAATAGATAATGAGTAGGTTAGAATAGTTACTTCTGGGTGACGGAACCAGGGATTTAACCATTCTTGGAGACGACGGATAGAGGGTTTGTTACAAGTTTTGATTAATTTTTGCATAGACATATTCATATTTATATATCTATGAGCATTCACTACAATACAATGTACCTACTATTTGCAGCTCACATCCTTTTCACGAATCAAATTGAATATTTTAGAACCAATTATGGGACAAAAAGCTAACATTTTGACACCGAATAGTACCCAATTCTAGTTGTACAAATACGACTTCAAGTATCAAGGCAGAAATTAATGTTATGGAAGTAAAAAAATAACTGCAAAATTTCAAGATATTTTTCGTTAGTGGTTTCGCTTTGCGCTGATAATGTCAGTCAGTCAGCGTTATTATACAGCTGAGAAAGGTGATGAAGATAATGATGATGATATATGAAGTGTTGAAAGTGACATATAAACGGAAAATGCACTTTTCGCCGATCCCATATGAAAAAGACAGAGAAACGATAATGAAATCCTGGATAATGATCCTCTTGAGAAGAAACGGTGTGGAGCTAATATTAAAATTAGAGTTTCCGCGCCTGTTTCTTTACGTGAGTGATTTGAAGTTTATAGGTCCAAGACTTTAGAAATTACAGAGGGGGGGACACCGTGTAAACGACTTTGGCGGGCTATATCTCGCAAATGGTAAAGCTGATAAAAAAGTGTTGTATGGAAACCCTACCTTATTTTCATAGTCCTTTTCAACGATACCCCACACAAGGGGGTGCACTCAAAAAAATAATTCACCCCCTTTACATGTGATGTGATGTGATTGTGTCCGACCGATTTCGGTCATGGCGACCACTTCAAGAATTAAGGGCTCTCTCGTGCGCTCGCATGTGGCTTATGTAGCCAATCTTATTGGAAAAGATCCTCGCACATTGCGGGCATGTGAGCACACCATTATTATAATTATATTGAGTTAGCACAGGTGGTCGGGCTTTTAACTCATCGCGCTTGGTGTCGAGCTCAGCGCGTCGTTTGATTTCAAAGTCAAGGACTTTGGTTTTAACCAAAGCCCTCCATTCCGGTCTTTGAGCGGCTTGCTCCTCCCACTGAGAGGGCTCTATGCCGCAGCGCTTCATATGCCGCTTCAGCACATCTTTGTACCTGAGGAGTTGTCCGCCATGCTTGCGCTTGCCCTCCTCAAGTTCTGAGTAGAAGATGTGCTTAGCAACCCTCTGTTCTGCCATCCTTGACACGTGACCGCACCACCGAAGCTGTCGCCGCATCAGGTAAGCCTCAATGCCACCCACATTAGCTCGTCGCAGCACTTCGGTGTTCCGCACGCGATCAGACCATCTGATGTTCATAATCTTTCGCAGACATTTGAGGTGGAATCGGTCTAACATGCAGATGTGTCGGCGGTAAAGAGTCCAGGTTTCCGCAGCATACAGAAGGTTAGGCAGCACGATTGCCATGTATACTGAGATCTTCGTACTTAACTTTATATCATGCGAACAGAAGACCTTGGTATTCAACTTGCCGAATGCTGCAGCTGCAGCTCCTATCCTGCTGTTAATCTCTGAATCCAGGTCGCATTTGGATATTAAGGTGCTCCCCAGGTATCGGAACTTGTCGACCTGCATCAGCTCGTCCTCGCCAAGGTTGATATTCAGCGCCTTGTGACCGTCTATGTCCAGAGACATCACTTCCGTCTTTTTAACGCTGATTTTTAGGCAGAATTTTCGGCAAGCCTTGTCGAATTCGGACATGAGCTGTTGCAGGCCGTCTGAGCATTCTGTCACAAAGCATAGGTCATCTGCGTAAATAATCTCAGTGACCATCTCGTGTGAAACTTTTGTGTGGGCTTTAAGCCTCGCCAGATTAAAAATGTTGCCATCGGTGCGGAAGCGGATGCGAACACCTTCAGAAGAAGATTGTAAGACCTCTCGGACTACGACCGCAAAATACAACGCGAACAATGTAGGTGCGAGAACGCAACCTTGTTTGACCCCACAGGTAACGGGAAAGAACTCTGATTGTTCGTCGTCGACAGAGACGCAGCACTGCATGTCGTCGTGGAAGAGTCTGAGGAGTCTCACAAACTTCTCTGTGCACCCTATTCTCCTTAGCACCGTCCAGAGGGCTTCCTTTACATGTATGGGGCTTAAAAAGGCTAATTTTATTTTTTTGTATTTTTAAAAATGAGATCTATATGTGAAGTATCCTCGAACCAAGTTACATGCAAATCAGTCCATAAACGTAAAAGATATTCTGCTGTGACAGACTAGGACGGACGGACTGAACGATCTTATAAGGGTTCCTTGTAGGACTACGGAACTCTAAAAATAGGAACAGGAAAATAAATCGAAGACTGAAAAAGTTAAGGTTTACGAGGATTATCTAGTCTACCTATGCCAGTCTGTCAGAGGATTGTCCTACCTGTCAGTTGCCTGTAAGAAATTGCTGTAGCGATAAAGCCGCCAGTATTCCTGTTTATTTCAGGGTGCAATAAAGAGTTACAATAGTACATTACGAAACAAGTGTGCAAAGTTGGTCATTACGCACGTGCGTAATGACCAAATGCACACGTGTATCGTACGACGTTTTTCAACACACTTGTGAGTAAAAAAAAAATAATGTGGTCCTAACATCTAATTATCGGAAAACGATTGCGCCCTTTTGTCATTCCTCCACTTTATAAAACATTCGTATGCCGCGAAATACTTACGTTTGATTTTGGAGGCAATAAACTATTACTTGCATTACGCGCCTCGTTAATGATTTCAGGTGGAGTTAAATTCACATATTCTCCCATACTAGTCGACATTTTATTAAATATTGAATATGCTAACACGGCGAAAATCGGAAATCTAGTAACAAAACAAACTATCAACATAGTATAAAACAAAGTCGCTTTCTAATAAATATAGTTTTGTTTTTTATTCGCGTGCCGCCGCCCGCCGCCCCGCGCCGTGCGCAGAGAGCGCGCGGTGCACGCTGCGGATTGTATATCGCCATACAGCCAGTGCTTGGCTGTATAAAAATCATTATCTTTGCTTATTTAAAAACTGTTGTTATTTTCCCTATTTGATCTTATATGTATTATGCGGCTAAATTAAAAAGGCTTTGTGGAATTCATTACACGCATTAGTTTTCTATCTTTTGTATAGCGCAGTATGGTTATTTTTATTTCCAAACACCTCCATAATATATTCGTAATACCTTTGTAATATATGGCATTCTGGGCCTAAATTCGATGTAATAAGACCCACTTTACGAGCAAGTGTGTTGAAAACTTACTTACTTATCTTATTAGGATGTACCGGTTGGGATATCGTAGTTCCCGAAAGGATTAATTTGAAAACAATCCATTTGCTTCTGGAAAGTTTATCGTCGATTGAAATTGGACTGATCCGGACTGCGCAACCTAGCACAAACCCACAGACAGGGATTCGATTTTAGACTAGATTTTGTTGAAGTAGTATGTTTAGTTATTTTTTTATTATAATGTCAGTCACCAATTACGATTACTATATTATTAATTAAATCGATTTGTGTACGTTAACATAAGTACACAAATTTTTGAGGATTTGAATTAGGTATGTACTCATTTTACGTATACTTAATTGTAAGTAAATTTTAATAAACATACAATGTACTTACTTTTGTTCAATAAACTATTTTGTATTGTATTTTAAAACGTCATAAATCCATTTTTTTATAATTTTAGGGAGTTTTAATATGTATTTTTAACCAATACCTATATCAGTTTGAAATATTAATTAATTTATTATCATCATAATATTTTTTCCTTTAATTTTATCGTATCTTTCTATCTACAGTTATTTTTAAAGGTCACGCGCCAGTGTCTTATTTTGATTCAGTATTTTTAAATGAATGAATGAATTTTGACGATCTACATAAGCTTATATGGGCTCGATAAGGACACACAAAAACGAACATAATACACACAGATATCTAAAAAATAGTGCAAAATATTTACTCGCACCGGGAATAGAATCAGGTCTATCCAGACAAGACATTAACAAGAAAATATATTTCTTTGATCAACGTGGTCACTTTGATCAGTTTTCCTAGATATTTTCATCTAGTGTTCGTGCTGTTTCAAATGTGTTTTAGATTACATTGTCAACGCTCATCCCGACTCTGTCAGTCGCAAAAAATAAATCTGGATTTTTCAACCAATTTCTTTGAAACGTTTGACTCTCTATTTGTATTAAAGTTTGAAAGCAAATTGTTTACTGGTCGTTACGTGTCAATGGTCTTACAACTAAGGATGCTGAAGACCGTGCGAAGTGGAGAAGAAGATGTAGGAAAGCGGACCCTGGGCTCCGACGCGTATGCTGAGGATGCAACCGGGAAAGCGCTCAGATGAAGTAGGGAGAGAAAATTGTTAACTGCTGCGTATAATATCTGTAAGTAACCTATACAATTATACATAAGTACTCACATTTCACGTAATTTAGCAACCAATTATTATTAAGATGCTAATTAAAATGTAAAAGGTCAAACAACCAAAAGAAAATTAAATAATAAGTATAGAGGCAATGAATGTACTACGTCAAAATGTCAAAAACCTCATAATAAAGCATTTATTTGAAAATTCTTTTGCATTTTCCCAAATAAGAATAAAATAAAGAGTAATTTAACGTCTGGAAACACTTGATGGTAAGACTTTTGTGAAATTTGTTTCTGCTGAACAAATAGAACTAGATGGAACCGAACATACTGTGGAACTTTTTTAAATGAATGTTACCACAAGGAAATGAGAAAATCACAGCTCCGCACCACTTGCTTTCTATCATCCGCGCTGCCGCTGACGTGCGGAACGGACATTTTTAGTTTCAAAAATAAACTCTTCAATTTTCACAACTGCCCGAGAAGGTAAATATTTTTAATAAGTGAACATCTTTATTTATTTGTGTAATGTTACGTTCTATAGTTTAATGCACTACGTAATTTCACATTCCAAGTAAAATGTAAAGTTATGTAGGTATTTAATTTTTCATTTTATAATTAAAAAATAATGATATATAGAAGCGATGACTGAATATATATTTTTGCGCACCATTCAATGGTATGGCATGTTGGAAATTGTGTTTTGTGTGGAAAAGCATTTTTCATAAGTTTATTGAATTACAAAAGCATAAATAGCACCCAATTTTAATTGTTAGCAATTTAAGTCCTAGTTTAATTATTCTTAATTTAAAAAGTCTGCTCATGACTGACCAGCTTTGTATGAACAAGATATGTGTAAATTCCCAAATTTCATATCTCGTTAAGCACCCTACTTCTGAAGCGTTAATAACATTAAAGTCAACTCATCTTGCAATATTCCAGGAGGCCCTCAGAACACAGTTCACTTCATTGCGTTCACTTTCATTCCAAAATGGGCGACCCACGCATTATTAACGAGGTGTACGAACACTTGACTGGCTGTAGGCGTGTCTTGCAAATAAAAGGATATCGAAATAATCGTATTTTTTATCAATTTCTTAACTGGTTTCGCTAGTTATCACAGGAATCAACGATTTATTTTTATGTAATTGAAATCCATAATTTCTTGCTTTTTATCAATCTGTCTTATGACTTCAAATCTAGGATGTCTATATTCCCAAGAATATTTTATTCGCATATTTTTTTAACCTATATTGTCCCACTGCTGGGCAAAGGTCTCCCCCACTTTCCATTTTTATTATTTATTCGCATATAATCTGAAAAAAATGGATTTGACGCGATGATCCTTTATTCTTTTTTTCATAATTTCTTAGCCTGCTCTATCGCAGAAACATCTTCACTTGATAAAATAGATATACCGTCAAAATCAGATCTAGTCTATTAATTAATAAAATCTATCATAAGGAATTTGTCAAATTAATTCACCAAACATTAATTTCAGCATCTTTTAGTAGACATTGTAAAATTTGATTTTATTTAATTAAGACAAAAAATTTTTTTTTTGTCTAAAAAGACATAAACAACCAAAAATTAATCTCATATTGAGCAAGGAACATAATCTCAGCTTTTTCTTTTTTTTCAAAAACATGCAAAATTAATTTTTAAAAAAAATTAACGACTTCTAATTAAAATTGAAATAATATATGCTTAACTAAATATATTTTTTTATTATAACTTTACATTTATTTTTAAAAAATATTATATTTATTTTATTGAATTTTAAAAATTCGTATAAAATTTTATTATTAAATTTTGTAATATTATAAAAAAAGGCTGGAAGTACATAAAAGTTAAATAATCAATATATAATTTAAAAGGTAATTTACTGTTGTAATTAAATGAGAATAAGATCATATGTTTTATATGAAAAATATTGTATAATAATTTTTCATCTTTGTGAAACTAGGTATCATTATATATAAATGAAGTAAATATGTTAAGTGTCGATTTCACGGATGTCTTAGACTATTGTTCGGACAGCTACAAAATTATAGTGCATCCGTACATTATGAGTTCTCTGTACATTATGAGTATTATAGATTAAATATATTATGATTATTTATGTTTATTTAATTTGTATTATTACAAAACAATTAAATAAATTTATTTAAAAAAATTTTAATTTCTTATAAATAATTTAATTAAAAAACATATTTCAATAAGTATTAAAGATATTTTTATATCTCCCTTTAGTGCAAAGGTCTCCATTTCTTCCACTATCCCTTGCTTATTTATTTCCATTTCGCATATAATGTTACCTATCCTACTTTCGGAGACCAAGACTCTTCATAATTTCTCCACTGCTCTATCCAGAAACATCTCCTACTTGATAAATATAGATATACCGATAATTATTGGTATTTAGAACAATTTGATCGGTATAAATTTAAATTCACCAACTCATTATTTTCCAGTGACAAAATCTATTAATAGCCAGGAATGGGATAATCATTTGTTTTAAAATACAATTAAGAAAACTTATTTTTATATGTTGCCAAGAACGTATTCATTATCTTTGTTTAGACAATTCTAACTCTACATATCAGAAACTCTCTACATAAAACATAGATACTCCAATAATATTCAAAAAAAAATCACTTCTATTTTAAAATTTTAAAATAGAATAAGGAATCTTTTTTTGATTTTCTTAAATCGTTTGTATTTATTAATCGTAAGTCTTAGTACTATACTATTTACGAATACTTTGTAATGCAGTTTCAATACTGTTTTTTATGAATTTTAAAATCCTATAATCAATTTGTCTTATTTTTACGTGAGATTTATAAATAACAATTAACACAATAAATTTTCAAAATGTAATAGATATTTTAAATAGATAACTCATGATCAATTGCCATGAGAAAATACCAAAACCGATATTTAAAGCATGGAAATAGCTTGTCTTGTTATTGTAAAATATTCTGTTTTGTCGTATTTTCCTATTGATAGTGTCTTTGTATTTAATCAAGGTAAAGCCACAAAATAGTATTAACATGAATACTTTTGTGCTAATTCATGAGGAAAAATATAAAAAAAATATGAGCCACGATTGTTAAGTACAAGATTTGTCTATTATTTGCTTATAACACATTAAATAAATTTGATAAATAAATTTTATTTCTTTAAATAATAAAACAAAAACATACAATAAGTAAAAGATTTTTTATGTTTTGATATTCTACTTCTACTTTTTTTCCCTGTTTCATATTTCTTACACAACTACATTCTTTATTTTTTTAATTTTTGGGAAACTTTTCACCATGACATGACTTGCCAAGTTGGCTGTATCGCTATGAACCTCATTTGATGTATCACATAAAATATATCGACGGATTTCATGAAATTTGATCATAGATCTATACACATAAGACATAAGGAAAGGGGGAATACTTTATTAAAAACTTACTGTCTTGTGCACTTTTTACTATATTTTTATGGAAGTTTATGTAGTTTTAATGTTGTTACTCAATAGAAAATCTACTAGTATAAAATTTGGTATTCTAGAAAAATACGCCATATACTTTTTATCCAAATTTACGGGAAAATTGTTATCTATATTATAGTCATCCTTTTGACTTTCTTGTGACCCAACTTTTGCCTTCTTTTATAACTTTTCATGACAATCAGTCCCGTTCTTATCTTTTTTGATAGGTAAAGATCCTCAAAAAAGGATTACCAATTCCTAACTTATATTTATATTCTGATTACGTAAGGAAATCGATTTCTATTTATAGAGCTAACTACTCGTAATATTAACACAATTGGAAAAATACTGCTATGACTACTATGAAAATAGCAGTGATTAATTAGTCTGTTGTCTTTGTTTGGAACAAATAATTAGTTTATAAACAGTTATTTTCGTCTTTCTTTTATGAAGCAAAATGTAGGGCACTTTTATGAAATATCCACGAATAAAGCCCATGCAAATTTACAAATGTTTTAAAAGTATATAGTTGTCCCGCTTAGTACTTATGTCATTTTTTTTCAAAACTTTTTTACCAATATAGTTCTTGATCATGGCTACTTCTTCTTATGATATAGGTAGGTACATATTTTTTCAACTATGTTGTTTGATAAAGGTTAGTTGTCACTACTTAAGTTTGCATTTTTTGAAAATCTGCCAATGTGACATTAACCTTACTTTTCAACAAACTTGTAAGTAGTTTTTAGATTTTACTATGTAAATGCTTGTGATGTTAACTCAACGTACATGTACTCAATGATGCCTTCTTAAGGAGGTTAAGTACAATTAAATGTATGTATATGACTAACCCTGCGTTATTTCGACATCTTGCTAAGAAGACATATCAACGTCGAAGATTTTCAATATGTTTCGATAAATGAGAATAAAGAACCTAGGGTTAAAAATAAAACCAGAAACTTTATAGAAAATGCTGTCACATACTTTCTATCAAAACTCGTGATTTTGTCACCTAATTTATAATCCTGTCTATGTAGACAAAAGGAGCTCATTCATACTTAAATATGTATAAATTACTTTTGTACAGTTATATATTATTATGTATAGCTATTAGTGTGAGGCCTGGCAAAACATTTTCGTAAAAAAAACTGCAGATATTAAATTGCAATTAAGTATACTAGATTCTGTTTCCAACGACAAACAGCATTAATTATGAAGTTTGGTATTTCCGGCTAAATCTTAGTTATATCTAAATATTTTTCCAAGCCAATGTCGCAAAGCTACTTTTAAGTAAAAAGCGTTGGTATTTGATAAGTCACCATTTTTCAAATTTAGAGATTTTAAAAAAAATTTATTATTTCATATGATTGACTTTTTGTTATTATTACCAAGATGACAAGATTAAGCTTTCATATATTAAATTTTATATATTTCACAAAAAATATGATCGAAAATTTTTAAATCAAATTATGTATTATATTATAAAATAGATTTTTTGATTTTAAATTGTTTACTTATTTTATGAGAAATATAATCTACACAAAGAATAAATAAATATTATTTGGTATGGTATTATTCTATTCTGAAAATTTTACGTTAAAATTAAAAATTATAATAATTTGAAAAAATACAAGAGCTTAATAAAATTCAATTATTTTATATTATTAAAAAGTTATAATTGAAAAAATTGGTTAATGTATTAAAAAATAACAAAATTTCATATACAAACAAAAACTTGGAGATCGACCTTTATTTATAAAAATTTGACGAACAAAATACAAATGCGTAATTAATTCTATTATACTTACTTGTCCATAATATGTCCAGTATGAAAATACATATATCTTATCACAAATTAGCGTCTTATGAACAATACTCAATAAATGGGTGCGTTTGAAAATTAAAATCTATACTACATTTTTCAAAAAAATCAATTTTACAGCTACGAATTAGGATTAATTAAGTTTTTAAAAAAAATTTCCTAAAGAAAAATTACAAAAAATTATTTTAAAATTTAAAAAAATATCCTTTGTATAAATAATGTTTTAAAATTTATTTTGTGTCAAAATTCAAAATGATACCGATAACTAGATACATGCATTTCAGTGCATGTCCTATATAGCAACAAAACTTCATTAGATGGATAATAATATATTTGTATACAAAAAAATTAAAATAATATTGATTAATGTAGTCTGAACCATCAATATTATTTCATGGAAATATTAATAAATTACTCTACACATTGATAGATTAAACCTTTTTATTTTTTAAATTATTTAAATCTAACAATAATTGTTATTTTAATCATCTAGTTAAAAATATTAATCTAATTTTTAATATTTCTACGATATTATTGTAGCCGTAATATAAATAAACGAAACGAAGTACTACATTTCTTGCGCATAGATTTAAAATCTTCTTCTTCGTCGGGTAAATTATAGTCATGAAGTTTAGGTATTATTATTTTTTAACAAAATATATGACAAAATTTGTCAAACATGATTGTGAAATTGTTTAATTCTGCGCAATCTTTCAATTATTTGTACCAACAAAATTCTCAGCTTGCAGAAATAATACACTACGAGAATAAATTAGGCCTTTGACTGTACCTCGTAATTACATATTTAAAATTCGTCTTGTAAAAATCTATTATTCTTGGTAAGCCTTCTTTTTCTTATATAAAATATTTGTAGGTTAAACTGACAAAAAATACAATACCAAATTAAACCATTAGATATTTTCGACATCTTCCAATAGCATTATGGACCAAAATTAACCTAGAAAATACCAATTTAATTTTACAATAAATCCTAAGAAATTTATTACGTCTAATTTAAGTAAAGCATATTGATAAAATTATTTTACGTGACTAAATTATTTTAAAAAAACTTTCCTCTTTAAGAATTTTAAAAAATATCTTTGTATACTAGATCATTTTTTGTAACACCAATCAACGTAAACGTTAGATACATGTAAATTTCTTAAAAAATCATAAGTAAAAGATAAAACGTAATTAATAATGATAAGGCATCAATATTCGGACTTTGATATCTATATATTCCTATTTATTATAATGATCTATTTTATTACATAATTATTTAAGAAATAAAATAAATAAATAATATTTTAAATGAAATGTACCAATTTTCGTTAAAATTAAAACTCTTTAAGCCAATTTCACAAAATAATCTTTAATCTAATAATGAAACTAATCTCAATTATCTGCCAGATATTATTAGAAAGCATGATAATTATAAGCAAGAAAACGTAAATTAATTAAGGAAGAAAATAACAACTGTTATAGCAATAATGAAAATTAATCGAGAAAATATTTGCTTAATAAAAGTTGACGAACAAAATACGTAAAATCGTAATAATTCGCAATTATTTAGGACTTCTATTCTTTCTTAAATAGATAAATAGAATATCTGGTAATCACAAAATTAGCGTCTTAAGTGAACAAGTGCGATCCAATATATGCGTTTCTTTTATATCTATACATATTTCTTTCTGATAACGAAATATTTTTTAATTCTTATATTAAGTTTTTATCTACTGGTATTTATAGATGATAATATAGCTAGGTGGCTGATTGTTTGAGGAGTTATCTATCTGGGCAACATGTTTTAAAAATGGGCCCAGATCAGAAGAGTAGCATCTTTAAAAATTAATTTCAAATTTGAAGCATTAATAGGAAAATCTTTGACTGGGATATCGAATTAAAAATGCAAGAACGCATCCGGGTGGATTGGAATGAAAAATGAATTTTTCACTTTCTTCCATTCATTTAAAAATCAAAGACTACGAACTCACGTTCCGGTGATAACTTACACTTTTTCGTAGGCAATCGCAATGAAAATTGAAACGTGATCAGACTTTGAAAACCGTAAACATTTTTTTAGGAAGATATACTTATTTAAAGAATACTTCGATTCTCTTTCCTAATTTAAATTCATTTTGAATTCAATCTTCTACTCGGCTCGACAAGTTAATTATAATACAATTATATAAAAGTAGCAAAGTAAGCAAGATTTAAAATAATTCAGCCAGTTGTAATTGAGGAACATTTTGTATGGTGAACTAAGGTGATATAAGTAGACTGGGTGTAATAATAACTGTACGTAACTAAATGGAGAATATATATATTTCTTACTTATCTATGCAAGAAGGCTTTGTATTAGATAAATTAAAAGCCACTTCAATGCTTATTTAATTTCAAGGAATTTATTTTCATGAGTATTCATTGAGCAAGAACAGATACCCTATCGTAAAAATATCTACAAATAGTATTTCAATCGAATAATCCTGCTTTTGTAAGCTTGACTGCCTTGTTGAGAAAGTTTGGATAGATTTCAATCTCCAAGCCCAACTTCCAACAAGGAGTCCGTTTCAGTAATGAAATTTTCAAACGTGAAAGGTGATAGCTAAAACAGGGTAACAGAATGGCCGGATTTATCTGAGGGATTAGACCAGGGAGGGGCCCTCACTTATCAAAAGAAAATTTGAAAATGTTTTCTCAAAATTTTATTTCAACTACAAAAACAAGACATTTTTATTATTATTTTACCCTAATTTTATTTGACGTATATAAAACAAAACCATCATTATTGTCATTAAGTGATTCGCTTTACATTTTTTGTTACTTAATATTTTTTTTTTTTAATTACATTAATTACATTGTCATATTTCAAATGATTGCAGTTTTAGTGGTAGAAATAACGTTATTTGGGAACTCGTATAAAAGGGCAAACGGGTCGCTTAGAAATACATCATCTAGGGGCGCCTTATATTGTACCTAAATTCAGCCCTGGCTAGTACTATATTCTGCCCAAACTCGTTATCCAAATTGGATATCAAATGTCCTTTCTCACCAATTTGTTGAGATCATTGACAAAATTAAAAGAGGGGTCAAGTTTATTACTGACTTAAAATTAGGAATGACCAGTTATCCCGTAGTTATTATGGCATTCCTATATTACGGTGCAAAATATAATTTATTTGTAGTTGGGTAGTGGTTATTATCCATACATAATAAAAATTGTAACTGGTTCAATGTCTGTAAATTGGAGTTAATTAAGAAAATTAAATATTTTTAAAATATTGTGAGCAAAACGTTATGTTATATCCCAGGTATGAATGTATTATAAAAAAAGGTATGTATAAACTTATAGAGTTAAATTAAATTAATATTCGGCACGGACTAAATTACTGTGGAAGAGTGATCAATATCAAACGTGTAGTGTATGTTTTTTATTTTATTTTTATCTTTTTAATCAAAACATTAAAAAAAAATCATTTATATGCTATCCAAAACCACGAAAGTTTAACTGGATGCACTGCGAGTCTGCTTACAATCTAACCACCTACATAACAATTGAGTTACTTAATACTTATCTAATAACATAGTTAGCGATGTACACGCTGAAATAAACATTATCGGTTTCCGAAAATTTATTTCCAACATCAGCCGAAACTTTCCAGACAATTTTCGGGAACGTTTTCTCTGCTCATTTAAACAATCTGTCACTATTTCACTTTGTTTGAATGTTTGTATGAAAATAAAACATAATACTTAGTTCATGGAACCTAGGCAACATTCTAAAGTAAAACGATTTATCTAATTCTCAGGAAAGTAATTTTCCTAAAAAATCTATTTTAATTATATTGTTGTAAAACATAAAAAAAGACATTTCTCGGTAAGATTGTTTACATGATAGAATTTCTGGTAAGAATAAATGGAGTTTATGTATGTACATTATTAGAATCTAGATCTGACCTGTTTTCTCGACACCACATTGCCGGCATTAGGTGTCCATGTTATAGATGCCACATCTGTGCTCTATTGTTGCCATAAGACAATACTATGCAATCTATGATAATGTTTTTTTAAAGTAATTCAGGTACTTTTCCAACAATTTCCGTTTTAGGTAATCTTTCCGAACGTTTCCTGTCGTTTCAGAAATTCCGACAGCTGTGCAAAGAGCCTCCCCTTCCTAAACATATTAAACATATTTTATTTATTTTATTTTATTTGAAAAAAACTATCAGCCAACGGACGTATAAGTTACGGTTTTTATTACGGTAAATGTTGTTAGCCGGGAATGCCTAACTCACCTATGGAAATGTACTTTCAAGTATGAAGTTGACACTAGTGCAGGCAAATTCAACAAGGCATTATGTACAGGTAAGTTGAAACTGGTCGGCATTCCGGTCTACACAGGTATGAGTGCCATGAAACTGGGTATGCATCTCGGCTACACATTGAGTCTGAAACTGGTCTGTCATTCTCGGCTACACCACATTGAGTTGAAACTGGTGGTCATTCCGGCAGGTTCCGAGTTGCCACACAGGTGTCGCTGAAACTTTGTCGCCATAAGCAATACTCTGCTTCTACCGGATAATGTCGTTTTCCGTTCATCTGGTCAGCATTCCGTGTCCTACACAGCTGAGTTGCAAACTGGGTCCTCCTTCCGGCTTCAAAGGCTTCCTGGGTGACTTGAGAAATAGTCGCCATTCCGGCTACACAGGTGAGTTGAAACTGGTCGGCATTCCGGGAATGCCTACACAGGTCCGTATGAAGTTGAAACTGTGGTCAGCATTCCGGCTACACAGGTGAGTATCCGTAAAGTATCCGTATTAAAAACGTGAAAACGCTTCCTATTCCTATTATCACGGAGATCTTAGTGAATTACATGCGTGCCAAATATTTTTTGACCATTGAGTAGTTCCCTCATTGGAAGCCGATTCTTCGGTGCACCATTCTCTTTAGGTCATATTTTATCACTAGCTGTTACCCGCGGCTTCGCCCGCGTGAGTTTCGCTTAGATGAAAAATCTTTTTGTGTTCTAAACTGTAGTATAGTGCAACCCTAAACTCCAGTATCAAAATTTCAGCCATTTGGTTATCCCGTGTCCCGTGAGAATATATGTTAATGAACGCGGGAACAGATGTTTCCAGATCGTGGTCAATATTTATACGTCAAGTAGAAAGACACACAATGCTCATCATGGCATTTGAACGACTGGTTTGCTAAAGGCCTTCGCCATTTCACACACTAGTATGTAATCATCAACCAGTGTAGCTGGTCTCTTGAGTTCCTTTCCTTCATCAGATGATACTGATCTTCGATTTTTATACGTCAACAGAAAATGACTCATCAGATTGATAAACTTTTGCAAAGGTACCATTTCCATATTTCTTATAGTTTTAGCTGTTCTGTTATGGTTCTTCATCAGGTGTTCCAGTTTTCAAAATCAATTATAGCCTGCATACTGTTGCCCAGGCTTAATAGCTATACAACAAAAAAAGTTTCATTCAAATCCATCCAGTAGCTTTTATGCGTGAAACGCGTACACTACATACAGACGACAGACAGACAGACAAGAAATTCCAAAAAAATATTTTTTGCTTTCTATTATTATTTTTGCGGGTGTTCCTCTATCCATTTCAGTCAAAAAATACTAAATGTACATACAAAATATTTTTACTGTTTTGCATTAGGTCCTATTGTATAGATAATTACGCACGTAATTGAACAGTACTGTTCAGTGGCGTATCAATAGGAGTGGCATGGCTGGCAAAATGCCACGGGCCCCCGACTCAAGAGGGCCCCAGCCCAAGAGGCCGCGACTGCGAGCTCAAAAATATATTTTTACATTGTACCTGAGTATTTTATTTTATTTGAAAAGTATATTTTTACAACTACTGCTTAAAATCCAAAGTGAGACCACAAAAGATCATAATACAATTTCAAGTTAATCGTTAAGCATTTCAACCAACCTAAACAAAAAGATGTTGATTCATTTTTAGAAACCTTTTAAACTTTTAAACATTTTAGGGCCCCATCTAAAGAATTTGCCACGGGCCTCAGATGGTATAGTTACGCCACTGAGTGAACATTTAATATTCACTATTTGAAACAAACTGATACACGAATACACACACGTCATCCTTATTTAACTATCGAATGAACATTTCCGCACTAGGGATTAAAACAGATCCGGACAAAATGGGTTTCCTATGTGAGATAAAGCAGCCTTCATCTGAAATCCAGTGAAGCGTTTGTCTCGGCAAACTATTCCCTCCTAATCCTACACGTGTAAATATTGGAGGTTCCTCCGGAACGCGCGCTCAAACGGACATAGGACAGAAAATTAAATCTTCCGGTGTGAGGTATTTCCTCAGGTCAACAACATGGGAAATGTAGCTTTGTAAGATCGTAAAAGTGAAATCAGATCGGTCAACAACACCTCTTTAGCAAATGGAACATGAGAAATATACGAGTAGGTTTGTTAAAATCCAAAGGTTTGAAGTACATCCGGACCTCGGACCCCGCGTGTTCAGAAGACAAGATAAGAAGTTAGGTGTGAAGGATAGGACGACTTAATTAGATGAGTGTTGGTTGTAGACTCCTTTATTCAATTAATTATACCTTTGCTACTCCTACACTAGTTTTGTAAGAAGAAGAAGTTTGGTTTGTAAGATCGTTCCTAGAAAGTGAAAGAAATATTTAACTCTATTTAGCTCTTAAACGCAAACGTGAATTATCCAAGTGATTATTACTATAAATAGTATAGCTTCATATGTATTTAATACTAGTGGTGTCCCGCGCGGAGCTTGACTCCCGGGGGAATTTCGTGATAAAATGTGCTCTATGTGTTTCCGGTGAGGAAAACATCGTGAGGAAACCTGCACTCTGGTTGATGATTATCAGCTAGTGTGTGAAATGGAGAAGGCAATGGCAAACCAATCCATTAAATTTGCCAAGAGAGTCGTTGTGTGTGTTTCATTCCATATAATGACCACGACCCTCAGTCATGAGGAAATACTACTAAAGAAGGATGTGTTTCCAGGTGGCATTATAACCGAGTACGAAATTCCATCTATATCCAGCCAATAGTTTATGCGCCATACAAAAGTGACATAAACAAACAAAAGAAAAAAATAAAACAAACATTAATTCTTACAAATTTTCACTATTTATTTTTTTATTAAAAAAAAAAGTTTTCCAGGTATATCCCATTTATACTAGAGTAGCCTTTTTAATATCTAAGTGACAAAACAAACTAAATTTACTAACAGCTAAAAAGATAAAACAAATCTTAAATTAGCGTCTAAATTATTTAATATAGAGCTTCCTAAATTTAATTTCCATTTACGTAAATTAGATTCGAAATGTCTATTATTATGGACCGCTACAAAGACGAAGCGTAGGTGGGTAATGCTTCCGTCACCCAAGAATATTGGAAAACTGGTACAATAATAGTCTTCTATCAACAGTAACGAATTAAATACACACTAATTAAATATGTAAAGTAATTGCCGTAAGTGGAAATGGCCCAAACTCATACCAAATTCAACAAACACTATCTAAGGTTCTCATTCAAGTAGGTACCTCTATATGGTCATGTTTGTTACCTCTGAAATCCATCCGTTTGGTTAATATACAGTGGTGGCCAGCTAATTAGGGAAACCAGTCGATTTTCATACAAACGAAGCTTTGGTTCAACGCCAAGATTGATCTGAGCTGTGATCTGATGATGGCCATCCAGGGATAGAATGGAGGACATCTAGATCGCTATTACACATCTAACTGATCAGATGAGCATTCTAAGAGCTGTTAGGATATGTTTAAAATAAACACGAAAATAGCACAAAAATGTATGGAAATCCTGAAACTCAGAAAGCTGAGCTGAGTAGCGATCTGGATATCCTCCATTCTATCCCTGGATGGCTATATCAGATCACAGCTCAGATCAATCCTGGCGTTGAACCAAGGCTTCAAAGTAACCTCGTTTGTATGAAATACGACTGGTGTCCCCAAGTATCTGGCCACCACTGTACAAGACTGTCTATGTGATTATATGTAAGTAAGTATACAATATGTATCTGTGTATTAATAAAGGAGCTCGAGTCAAGTGTTAAGGTCAATTGGAGTTAACGAATGCAAATTTAATAAGTTAAATTAAATCCGGCGAATTAATATGTACTTTCCATGTTCTTTTTTGAGACTAGGCACATAACTATGAACAAATTATAAATTTTGATATTTAGTTTCAAACGATAAATGTTACATACATTTAATTTATGTAATGTATGCAACTAAGTTCATTTACACACACAAAAACACAGCCAGAACACTGAAAAATATTTCTAAAAATAAATATAAATATTTGTTTGCGTTTTGGGTTTTGAACCAAAGATCGTTAGAAGCTAGACTGGCATTGGCGAATACTACACCATGGAAGTCGACAAAAATGAATAGCGGCTTATTAGTATTGAATTTGGATAGGTGGATGTGCTGTTCACTGTACCTTATGAAGCACGCGAAATAAATTGCGTAAAATGGCAATTGGTCAAAAAATTCCAGACTCATTACAGGCCGTTATTTAAAAGGTTAATTTATTATTTCCGCAACACGAGAGAGGTCAGAGGGGCAGATATGTATGTTCAGTGGCATTGTATTTGGGCATTGAACCTTATTTTAAATAGTAAAAGATTTATTTTTAATTTTGTTTTATTTTATTTATTTACTATTTATAGCTACTTGTTGAGCACTTCCAACTGAGCAAAGGGAAAAGGGATAATGCCCAGCTTCCTAATTAAATATATTTGAGCTGCTTACTGCACTATTCGCAGTTGAGCACTCACAGTTAAGCAGTGGGGAAAAAGTGGTGTAATTATTGATTTTATTTTTTCATTATTTAAATTATTTTTAATCAGCTTTTGCTTGGCTTCGCCTCCGTAAATTCCCACGGGAACAGTGCTTTTTTCTCGGGATGAAAGGTACCCTATATCCTTCTGTGTACTGCTAACTATGTGTATGCCAAATGTCAGGAAGATTGGTTCAGTAGATAAAGCGTGAAAATACCTTTTAACAATAACAAACATAAACATAATAATAATAAACAAACTCACTTTTGCATTTATAATATTAGTTAGGATTATGATAGGATTTGCTGAAAATAAAACTAATCTGACAACAGTTGTCGTATACGCATTAGTATACTAAACAATCAGCCAGTGTGCAGGGTTCCTCACGATGTTTTCCTTCACCAGAAGCAGGTGGTCGACAATGAAAATGACCGTACATCAGTGTGATTGGTCGAATCCTTATTAATATTATAAATGCGACAGTGAAGTTGTTTTATTATTTGTTTGTTATCTTTTCACGCTTTATGTACTGAACCAATATTCCAGAAATTTCGCATGCACATAGTTAGAAGTATTGAGATGGACATAGGGCACCTTATATGTCTGAAAGAAGCACTGTTCCCGTGGGAAATTCACGCGGCGAAGTGGCACAAAAAAACTAGTTGGCAAATCCTATAAGCTAATGTGCAGTTGACTGTACAAGCTTTCATTGCGAATTGTTTATCTAGGACTGTGGACCTTTTCAAGAGGCCTCAAACGGGTCCAAACTCGATGGGCTCGATCGAGTCCTCTTGAGAAGGATTGCCTCATTTAATTACAATGTTCCTATGGTCATTTTCCGGCTCCATCACATCAATTTTATGATCATGGTGTGGAATAGCTTAAGGAGGCGTCAATTAAATTAGTGTGTTTTGGCGATTTTTCGAACTCCCTTTCGTTCTTAGTGACAAATTGTAAGATTTTTCTGGACCCCAAGATTTTCCCCTCTATTTTAATTAAAAATAAATAAATGTACACAGTTTTGAGTTAGCCCCAAAGTAATACCATCGATAAAATATTACAAGTTAATATTTTATCGATGGTAATACCCTACTACTTTAGTAGAAGTTTTTTATTGTAAATGCGAAAATCTATTTAATGTAAAAAATTCGAATAATAAAAAAATTACGAGATATTTGTCAAAATCCTACCTCTTTCCCATATCGGTCTCCTCGCCCCTATATAATAATGCTCACCGCATTAATATACGCCTTAGTAACGAGGGAAACTGGGAAAACTTACGCAATTCTGGAAACTCTACGTCATCAATATGGAATATTTAGTGGTGCGACCTCGAAAGACAATAATTTATTCAACGCATCACAAAACCGGGCTTTAGGGGCTTAGACGACCTTCCATGAGGATATCTACAACTATATAGGGCATCGTTTTCTAGAGAAATTTCTGGAAATATTCTCAGTTAAAACATTTGTCTGGCTTGACTGACTGATGTAACTACGGTAAGCTTACGGTGCAAGTTGATTGATAATATGAATATTGAATACATACCCAAAACCATCGAAAAGTACAGGTTTTAATAGGTATAATAACAAGCTAATTATTAAAAAATAAAAAAACACGACTGACAACTCACATAGCCTATGTCATTCGGGCTAATGTAAGGATTCTAAAAATACCTCTCACATCAAAATGTGTAAAGCTTATGGTGGAATAAAGAAATTACATACATGAAACCTAAAAACATAACACTCCTTTTTTTGGTCAGTCGTGTAAAAATAAACAGTCTTACAAGCTAATTATTTAAAAATAAAAAACACGACTAACAATTTACATAGCCTATGTCACTTGGAGGAATGCAAGGAATCTAACAATACCTCTCACATCAAAATCTGTTAAGCCGTTCAGGACTGATGGTGGAATAAAGAAACTTACATACATATGTACATACTTACATACATAAACCCTGAAAACATAACACTCCTTTTTTGGGTCAGTCGTGTAAAAATTATTCTTAATCCGTAAATAAACCCGTTTTAGCTTAAAAATATCGAAAATTTTGAAATAGTTTCATAGTAGCAGTAGGACTTACACAAGTTAGTTGCTACGATAAGTGAATAGAGTAACAAAAAAGCTTTTCGATAAAATTTTCCTCAAAAAAAAAATACAATTTTGTGGAAAAAGAGATAAGATCAGTCATTCGGAATGAATTTCACGTTAAACCTTTCACTCTTCCACCGATCAATCTTTTCGCATTTGACATAACAATTATTAGGGTGGTTACGAGCTTTGACGTGAAAAATATAATTCCTTTCCAAAATGTGAGAATAACAAAAAAAAAATATAATCCAAGCCACAAAACATAAACAAGAAAATGTATTGTGGTTGTAGATATTATCTATATTTATTTCATTAATAAAAAAAACTGTCTTTGTATTTTCTATATTAATTTCAATAATAATTAAAACTGTCGATGTTATTAAAATCACTATAAGTAAATGCAATAAAGGTATCGTTAGATAACAAAGATAAGGTCAAGTCACTTAAATGAAAGTACAGATAAATTCGAAAATTAACTTTTAAGTCAAAAATTAATATGTAATAGTAAGTATATACTGTATATCTATGTTTTAATTAATTTAACTTACCTTTGTACTATTTAACCAGAAAATAACAGCGGTGCAATCGATTTGCCCCACACTTTTTCGCCTATGCCACTGCTTGCATACAAATCACAATCATCATTTCGGCAACTTCCAACACAACCACAAATTATTCAAGTTTACTTTTGTTTTTTAAAAACCAGCCAGCTTCATTTCAAACACTAGTCACCTCAGAAATAAAAAGTATTTTTTTTTTTTTTTAAACTTCGAATGCGAAGGCAAATCGCGCGCGCTTCGCAGCCGCACTTCGCAACCGACGGTCTGAAACTGAAGCAAAAGCAATTCGCTGAAGGCTGAAAGTTTCTGTTTGTGTGTGCCCATGCAACAAGTATATAGCCATTTGTATTGTAAGCGCTTGATGATAACGAATTGTGGCTTTTACCTCAATGCCTTTGTTTGCCGTAGATATGAAATGTATTAGATAAGTATGTTATGTTTTAGTTGTTTGTACGTGTTCCATGTTATTGAAGTTAGCTTATACTATGAGTTGTTGTGTTTGATTAAATGAGTTTTGTTCAAAGACCAAGATATCGTATGAGATTGTGCGCCTATTGTAGATCAATTGTTATCTAAAACGCCGCAATTTAAGGATTAATATTGAATTTAACAGTTAAAGTAACAATGAAATAAAATAATTTGCTCGACACAGTTTGTCTTTTGTAGCGTAGGGAATTCATAATTACAAAGTTTTTCATTTATAATATTTATATTTGTACCTATTTAATATGTTATGTTAAAAACAGTGAAAAGTACTGTATCCATTAAAAATATATTGTGGCGGTTTTATATCCTCCATTCCCGCTCAAATAGTTTATTATAAATCTTTTACGGACACAAAAGGCCTCAATACAAGGTAATCAATCTTCTCGTTCGGTTTAGACCAAATGACCCCAAAGTATCAGTCATCAGCGTCCAACCGCTACTATTGTTGATAGAGGTCTCTTTACACGTACAGAAAAGTATACGAAGTTAAAAAATAACAGTGAAAAACTTTACAACATATAGAGCAACACGGACTCCTTCCGAAGTTGATGCAAGCAATATTACATCTGTAAAAAAATTGTGGGTATGTTTCCTAACGACTGACATTTTCCTTCATACAATAACAATACATGTATCTGGTGGCCGATGAAAATTGCAGCACATTAGTTAGATTTAACTACTTACATACTTGGTGAGATTCGAACTTCATGAGAATTCATATTCATATTAAATTCGATACGTATGATATGAAACGGCCCTTTTTCAGGCGGGTTTTTATTTATGACGAACTGACACAGGTTTCGGGGTAAATCCAGTGTATCAATAGCGATTGATGGGGAAGGGTTAATTTTACAGAGTATTTTAGACTCATTGAGGTTGATCCTGTTTATAACATACCTAGTGAAAAAAAATAAAAGGCGTGATAATATGTATGTATGTATGTAGTTGGGACATAGAGCAACACGGATTCACCGCGCGCGGAAGCCCTTTTTGCTCGGAGAGAATTTAAGAACTAGGTAGTATAGAGGTAATGTGTGTGTAATAAATATGATAACGAGGGTAAAAATATAGTATTATATTAATTATTGTTTGTTAAAATATTTTGAAGACAAACGTTTCGACAACACAGGACCGACTGTCTTGGAGCAGCAGAACGAGGAGACCCCAATTAATGGGAAAAGGCTAGGACAAAGAAGAAGAAAATATTTTGAAGACTTGATTTTGAAATCAAGACAAAAAAAACTTACCGTTTATTAGGTAGGTAGATATTGTCAAAATCATATAAGAAATTATAAATAATTAATTTATAAGTAAATTGGCAACTAGTTGCCCTCATGTTTGCCGTGCCCTTGCAGGGCGTCACTTGTACCTATATAATTATGTAACAACTTTGAACTTCTGGCTTGCAATAAATGTTTGCGCGAGACAGAGCTTTTGTTTTTTTTTTATCTCCATTTTCTACTACTCCAGATTTCTACCCGTATATTTCGTTAACATCTGACTGTTTTATACACAGTTTGGCGATTCCTGTGTAATATTTTCATGGAAATAAATTAAAAAAAGCACATCTCTGCTTTATATAAGAACACATATCTTTTTGGGATAAGCCCGCCATTATACGCCTCTTTTTCACTATCTTTTGTATTTTTCTAATGTGTATGTGCAATAAAGAGTTTACAAACAAACACAATTTAATTAATGTGTACTTATAGGATGATGTACCTTACAGTACCCACACTTATATTCGACGCCTCGAGCGTTGTGTATTTTGAAAACAAACATACTTACCTAACAGGGATAACCGTAATATTCTGTAACCAAAATATTAATTTAATCATTTTAACTAAAAACTCGGAAATAAGCAAATGAATTTTTGTCGGTAAATATTTGAACCACAGGGCAATTTTTTATCGTTTCAATTTTTCTTAAAAATACAAAATTGAGTATCGGAATAAGTATCTACAGCAAAATCTCTATCAATATAATTTTGTAACGAGAAATAAGATATATTCATTACCAGCTGTGTTCCGGGGCTTCGCTCTCTTGGGAATTTCAGGATTAAAAGTACCCTATGTGCTGTACCTGTTACTTTTCTACTCGTGTACCATATTTGATCAAAATCCGTCCAGTAGGTTTTACGTGATTGCATGATAAACATACTCACAACTCACAAACTCATCCAAACTTTCGCCTTTATTTAGTAGAATTGTAAAATTGCCTCTATTTAGCTACAGGCGCGTTTACTTAGGCTACGCTTATTTCTAAGAATTGAACAAATCAAATCAAGATACATATACCTGGAATGATGACAAATGACTCCAATACAGATATTGGACCAGCTAAGTACTTATATTGGAGACATTAATCAAAGCCGTACTTACACCAACTTTATGAAAGCCGTCAATTAGATATCACATCCCAAAGTTTTTATCAGTAGATCACAGGTCTAACTGATGCCGCCGTATAAGTGAGAAACTTCTAAGACATAGTATAGATCTTAAGTGAATTAAGTAGTTATCGTGCGTCTTCGAAACTTAGATCAATACAATTAGGTCGTGTCCACTGAATTTGGAATAATAAGGCATAGAAGTGCCATTTTCTGTCTCCTATATGAAATTGTGGCTCTTACGCTCACTAAAACAAGTGTAGTGTACTTAGAAGTAGGTATTTATGTATCTAAGTGAGTATTTTACGGGCAGTCTCACCTCACCTGTAACTTTACGTTTACACCTCGCTAAATGGACTTAGGTATAGAGTACATTAGCGCAAATGGATTCTAATAAGTGTTCAACAAGTTCAAGCAAATGGGCTTTGGAGGGCTTACGGAAACAAGGCCTTGGGTCAGCTAAAATAAAGTCCAAATTTTGGGAGCAACAATGAGTTAAGTAGGCAAGGTACTTATAAAGGGCAATTTTTGTCTCGCCTAAAAATGGGATGGTTTTTAATGATACCACTGTAACAATAACATAAGAAAACTTTTAAGGCAGTCATATTGAGACAAGCAAAATTATTTTCATTTCACAAATTAGCAGGTTTGTAGAATTGAACAATTTTTAGATATATTTTGAAGGTTGCCCAATAACTAGGAATTAAGGTTTGAACGTCCATTTCCCACGAACGGCCACATCCCTTGAGCGGCCACATCTCTAAACGGCCATTTCGTTCAAACGACCACATACTTGAAAAGCCACATGATTTGAAATGACTATATTGGCCATATTCCTGATTGACCATATTCCTCAAACGACCGTAATCGAGAAGGGTAGAGTACGCACGAAGTAAGTACCTACTCAACAAAATATCCATACAACAAAATACTTCAAATGATAATGTATATTAGGAATCCTATACTGAATCAACATTAGGAGATATTTTCGTTCTGAAATTCACACAGGAGTACCTACTCGTACCTATCTACTATATCTTCTACAAAGAAAAAAAAGAAATATCCGAGCCATTAACTAATGACTCAGTAAAAGTGACAAGTGATGACGGATGGACAATTATCTGGTAATGCTTTTCCTTGTCCATCAAGGCTTGGCCGAGCTCGTAGCATATCTTGTGAAATGACTTGCCTTGTAGCATTACTCCAAATAATAGTAAAGCAGGTTTATAGATTTTTTAATTTGTGAGTAGCTCGCCAGAAGAAAAAAAATAAAATTCGAAAATCCGGCGACACGGCCCGCGGGTCGAGTGAGCACCGGGCCAAGTCGCCGGGACCCTCTATGGAAATAAAGTCGTTCAACCTGATGAGCATTTTCTGCTGACGTATAGAAATTCTGGAAGATCTGGAACATCTGATGAAAAGCTCCAAGTGAGATTTTTCATCTAAGCGAAACTCACGCGGGCGAAGCCGCGGGCGACAGCTAGTACATTTAGAAACGTACCTAGCCACTAATTTTTAAAGAATTATTATCTCTTTACACCAAGCAAAATCTATCAGACTTTTGAGATTCTCAAATATTTTAAAGTACAATATACTCTATATAGATACCTTTTTCAGAGCATCATAACATCATGATGTAGGTGCCTACCTACTTCCATTATAGATATATAAAGGGCGTTCACAAAAGGTATCCTTTTTCACCTCCCTTCCGCCCCCCAGAAGGGCTAATAGGCTACGCACCTTTGCCTTTAAAAATGACTCTCATCTTCTTTATTAAAATGTTAAGACCAGGTCCTAGCTCAACTTCAAAACGATTAACGAGCACACAACCAAAGACACCTTAGACACACATAGACATAGTGGGCGGATCCCGCGGAACTCATTAACCAATTAGAATAGTCCGCGCGTACACCTGCACCGACACACCGGCACAGTGTATGCATAACGCAGAGATGAGATCGTTGATGGCTCCAGTATACTTGCATTTGGGGTGCAATGGGTGAAAATAATATCTATTTTGCCATACACAACTAATAAATTTTTAAAAATCCCATCTGAACTGATTTTTTAAAAAAATTACCAATTGGACATAAGCTACAATTTATGTATGTACCTCTCGAGCGAAGACAGGGCGGAGCGCTAGTAGAGAAAAAAATGGAAATTGAAAAAATAACACAAACATGTCAGCTAAACCACGATTTTAGCGCCACCTGAGTGTGCGCTGACGTCAACGCTTGCCACACTCGGTAGCGGTGGCGAGGAGTGGTGAGCAGCGGAACGCGACGGTCGCAAGGAATGTGCTTGCTTATGCGCAGCCCCAGATAGCTAATATCAAATTAATTGGGTAATTAAATTCAGATAAATATTTAAATAATAATATTATTTATTTATTTCACCTGTAGTTTACAAACATGTCACGAATACAAATCAAGACATAATAATCTAAATAAAAATAAACACTTTCAGAGTTTTTGGTTTTATTTCCCTGCATTTTATGCTATAAATTTTCATAAAGTACATATTGTATTGGATTTCATAAAGTGCCTAATGGGCTAAGTCGCAAACGGTCTCCAAGGTCTCTTACACAAAATGTCCCCCGTAAAAATCATATTTTGTGGAATGTCACTTATGCAAAATATATATATGAAGTAAATTTAAGTACCAACCAACATTATCATATTTAGGGTTTTTGTTTACTGTATGTTAATAAGTTACTTAAAAAAATATGTTGTTCTTTAAAAATCTAAAGTCTCTAATGCGACATTTTGCGAAAGAGACCATTTGCGTTTTTTAGCCGCTATTCGGCGATGTTAAAAAGGGTGAGGGTAATGAGGGTTAAAAAAACAATTCGTTTAAGATGGTTCATTTATTTTTATTTTTTATAAAATATACACAACAATTTTTATGGCTAGACTGTGCTAGGCTAGATTAGACAGCGCCTATACATATAAGCCATTGCTACACTATAGCTGGGGGGCGTTTAGGCGCATAATGTTAAAAGAGCAAAATTTACTATTTGCTCTTTTAAGCGTACAATGTTTGAAGAGCAAAAAAGTAAGAGCGTAGAATGGTAAATATTTCAGTGCTTTAGCTTTCAGCTGCCAGGACTATATAAATATCATATTGGTGAATTGTGACTCCCTAACAAGTAAAAGTAAGTAAATAGAAAAAAACGTGATCAATTTTTGAAAAAAAATATTTTCAAAATTTAATAATCAACATTTATGATAACATCATTCATAAAAATAACATAAAAATACTTTGAATGGCCCTAATGACACAGTTAAAAAAATATTATATACTGTCAAATCACACAGATTCTAGTCCTAAAGTAAGTTCTAAATACTTATTTTAAGGGATACTGAACCAAGGCAAAGATACTATATTTCATAAAAAATACACACACACAAATATATAAACTAGCTTTTTTAAAAATAAAAAAATTGCAAAACTGTTTACGGTTTACTTATATTTTCCTTGTTAGGGAGTCACAATTCACCAATATGATGTTAATATAGACCTGATATATATACTATAGCACTGAAATCTTTACCATTCTGTGCTCTTACCATTTTGCTCTTTTAACATTATGCGCTATTATCGTTTTGCGACCGGTTATCATTCTGCGCTTTTAACATTATGCGCCTAAACGCCTGGAGGCATGGTACAGGAATGGCCTCCGCAATAAATTGTAAATTAAAATTAATTAATTTACAATTTCGAAAAAAATCTTTTAGAAAATATGGGAACATTGATAGAGGACGTTATTTCTTGAAATTGCGTTTATGCTATACCAGATGAAACTATACCCTATACTATTATAGCGTCAACGTTTGCGTCAACATTTTCTACATGATCTGGATCTTCACAGTCAATATAAAAAAACCGGCCAAGTGAGAGTCAAACTCGCGCTAAGGGTTCCGTACCACGAAAAGCATCTCAAATTATAGCCCTAACTAAAAGACCAACTAGTTTCAAAAACAAACTTAAATTTACAGTTCGATCCCTGATATTCATACTGAATCCAGCGCAAAAATAAGTTTTTAACACTTTTTTTAGACTTCCAACACCATATTTACAATTTTCAGATTTATTCCTGTATAAGTACTGTTAGACCTTGCTTTTTGCCAAATTTCACAATTTAAGGACAACGAGAAGTACCATAGGGTACTTTCCGTAGTTTACCTAAAATGTTACGAATTTTCGCATATTTTGCGATTTCAGGCAGCAATCAAAACCTCTATAGGTTATAGGTAATATCTCTTGATCGCATTGACGTATAATTTTGATTATTTTTTTTGCTGAAAGAGATGATAGATCCGAGTATTCGATATTAATTTCAACTTGATACCTTTAAGCGTTCCAGAGAAAAAAAAGTTTGACAGACAGACGGACAGACAGACAGGCGGACAACAAAGTGATCTTATAAGGGTTCCGTTTTTACCTTTTGAGGTACGGGACCCTAAAAAAAAACAACACATGTCGCATTTCATCTTATACTAAGACCTCAATCCTACCCTCCTTTCTCCCACAAAAGACCAACATTGAGGACCGCAGTTGAACAGTGCATTATGGTTAGAAATCTCTTTTAGTCTACTAAAGAAGTACGTCATATCTACTATCCTTCGTCCTTGATAAATTTCAAATGATTGATCCTCTTCGACGTCCACAATATAAGTATAATCATCCTGGTCCCTAAAAAGGAAATTGAAAAATAAGTCATTTTTATTTCATTTTCGTGAAAAGCTTTCATTACGAGCAATTCATCCTAATCCTAACTTATATTATAAAATATAAATACAAAAGTGAGTTTGTTACCTCTTTACGATTTATCTACTAAACCAATTTTCCTGAAATTTTGCATACACATAGAAGTACTAAGAAGAACATAGGGCATCCTTCATCCCGGGAAAAACACTGTTCCCGTAAGAAAATTCACGCAGGCGAAGCCGCGGCAAAAGCTACACTAGCTTTTAAATCAAAGAAAAAAACCATTGTTTTGATTTTTTTCTGGCCATATGTTTGTGGGCGCACACATAAACGCATCCTGTAAAAACTACTGGAGGAAATTTGATTCGGTTTTCACAATTGTATTGTTAAATCATGATAAAATTATAGTGGTGTCGAAACATAGTTCATTTGTTTGTTTGTTACAAACAAATAAATAAACGCTGTATCTACTGAACCAATCTTCTTGAAATTTTGCATACACATAGTTAGAAGTACTGAGAAAGACATAGGGTAGGAGTAGGTTAGGTAGGTAGTTCACGCGGGTGAAACTGCGGGAAAAAGCTAGTCTACAATAATATCAATAATATTATTATAGGTACTTACTTAGAACAAGAGGTGTCGAGCCTCTGATGTTATTATAACTGCTGGTTCCAATGTTTGTAACTCGGTCAGTTTAGGATTAACGGTGCAATGCCTGAAATAAATATACTATCTTAAAATCGTGTACATAGAGATTCTGATCTTAAATTTTTGTGTAATATAATAATTTTGCAATCTAAAACATCATACTTTTTAACTAGTCACCACTTTTAAAAGTATGAGAAAGCAATTATATAATAATAATAAAAAGGTACTTACTCAACAGATTCACGAGCCTTCGTTTTGTCGCTTGACGAATCATAATGATTCAATTTGTCACCACCAAAATCTTGGCATCTACACTACACACATTCTTGGCATCTCTTATTTGAGCTGAAAAGTAAAATATACAACACATTGATTTACATAAACAATGAAAATGCATTTAAGTTGCACTTTATTCAGGCTATATGCATGCAGGCTCTGTGTACTTTCCATTACTCTACGCTTACGTAGCTGCTACAAGCAAGCTGGGTGAGACAAATTCTATAGCCTTTCCAGATGAACGCCATTTTTGAAATTGGAATGGAATATGATACTCAAACTCACCCAAAACATTCCGTCGTGGTGATTATTTCTCTTTTTTTGTCTTGTTCTTTCGCTAATTTCATAGATTTCTTATTTCCCATTTTCACAGCACTGCACAAAAATGCTGATCCCTCAATTTTTCTTTCACAAAAGTACGAAACAAAATTGTTTAAATACAGAAGACAGAGCGTCCGGAGACGACGTCACATGTACGCGGGCGGCGGCCGACTGACACGCAAGAACGAAGCGAGAGCCAAGCGTGGATGCATAGTATTAAGATTGTTTTTTGCATAGCACAATTTTGCTGTTATTTTCAGGAGATTGAAGAGGTTATAATTTTTATGGTATTTCTTAAATATCTTTTGAAATATTAGACAAGAAAAAAAAGTGTTCGATTCAGACTTTATTACAATAGATATATTTGCTATAAATTAAAAAAAATATATATGTTGTCGCTGAAAATTTGAAGAGTTCTGACTTGAAAGATTTTTCATAGAGGGGACTTTATGATTTTTTTTAACCAAATATATATATATTTTTAAAAAAGTATACGTTTCAGACTCTTTCACATATTGTGTATTATATGCTGTATTAATTTCAAGTTCGTAATTAAACTCTAAGTAGGTAAATTTCGTCATGAAAAATTACAATCATTAACACATTTGGACTAACATCTCGCCTTAAATGACGGTACATTTTTAAAGACAATTTGTTTTCATGATCGTTGGAGCCTGCTCGCTGTAAACTATATTTTTTTGAATTTTATTGGGAGTTTCGTATGACGAGTTTAATAATATTTTTATCCACGAAAGTAGAAAGTTTTATATAATTTAAACTAAGTAAGAAAGTAGTATATTTTATATAATTTATTCTTAGATCATCTATACTTGAGTTGAGTATGTAGCTATTCAAGGCATAGTAAGCCTACCTATATAAATGTCTTGTGTAATTTGTCAATATAACAATATACCATATGTCTACTAGGTTATCTATCTATATTACAGAATTTTTTTTTAATATAAGATCTAAACTCCATTTATTCTTACCAGTCCTATTATGTAAGCAATCTTACCATGTCTTTTTATGATTTTACAACAATATAAATTAAAATAGACTTTTTAGGAAATAACTTTCGTGGTTAATAAATGTTTTACTTTAGAATGTTTAGGTTTGAACTAATATTTGATTTATTTTCAACAAAATCCAAAAAAAGTACTGTGAAGATTGTTTACATCATAGGACTAGTAAGAATAAATGGAGTTTATATCAATTTCTTGTTCGGGAGGCAAGAAATTGCCGGCCTCCCGAACAAGCCGGTTTCCGAAAAGGCTTTAGTACCGTAGACCACTTACATACGCTGCGGCAGATTATACAGAAGACTGAGGAGTACAATCAGCCCTTATGCTTGGCGTTTGTGGACTACGAGAAAGCCTTCGATTCGATCGAGACCTGGGCTGTGCTACAGTCTCTCCAACGGTGCCAAATTGACTATCGATATATCGAAGCGCTGAAGTGTTTGTACGAAAACGCCACCATGTCGGTCCGTCTCCAGGATCGAAACCTATCCAGTTGAAGCGAGGGTGAGACAGGGAGACGTTATTTCTCCGAAACTGTTCACCGCCGCCCTGGAAGATGTCTTCAAGCTTCTGGACTGGAGCGGACTCGGTATCAATATAAACGGCGAGTACCTCACTCACCTTCGATTCGCTGACGATATCGTAGTCATGGCTGAGACCTTGGAAGACCTAGGCACAATGCTCGATGGCCTCTGTAGAGCCTCTCAACAAGTGGGTCTAAAAATGAACATGGATAAGACGAAAATCATGTCTAATATCCGTGTCGCACCCACTCCTCTAAAGGTTGGAGACTCTACACTCGAAGTTGTTGACAATTACGTATACCTGGGACAAACAGTTCAGTTAGGTAAGTCCAACTTTGAGAAAGAGGTCAACCGTCGAATCCAACTCGGCTGGGCAGCGTTCGGGAAGCTTCGCGATATCTTCTCGTCCAAAATACCGCAGTGTCTCAAGACTAAGGTCTTTGACCAGTGTGTGTTGCCAGTAATGACATACGGAACAGAGACGTGGTCGCTTACTATGGGCCTCATAAGAAGGCTCAAGGTCACCCAAAGGGCGACGGAGCGCGCTATGCTCGGAGTTTCCCTGCGTGATCGAATCAGAAATGAGGAGATCCGTAGGAGAACTAAAGTAACCGATATAGCCCGCAGAATCGCCAAACTTAAGTGGCAGTGGACGGGGCACATAGCTCGTAGAACAGATAGCCGTTGGGGCAGAAAAGTTCTCGAGTGGCGACCACGAACCGGAAAACGTAGTGTTGGCAGGCCTCCCACTCGGTGGACCGACGACCTGGTGAAGGTCGCGGGTTGCGCATGGATGCGGGCAGCGCAGGACCGGTCGTTGTGGAAATCCTTGGGGGAGGCCTTTGTCCAGCAGTGGACGTCTTTCGGCTGAGAGAAGAAGAAGAAGAAGATATCAATTTCTACCTATGGCATCTTTTCTTTTTTAAGACTTGCTAAGCCTAAATTGATAACAATATTGAATTATAATCTAACAGAGCAAAATTAATCGATAGGACATTGAGCACCTCAAACTAACAGTTCAATATTCAGAGGATCAACTAGGCAATGACTTAAAAATATTAGGAAATTTTATAGTCACTGAATGAAATATTTGGGAAACTCGTATTTTTAAATGTTTAACTAAAATCAGCCTTAAACTTCAGAACTTAAAAGCAAGTAGGTATGTATGTCTATTTTATGTGAATGAAAGTCCTTTTGTATTAATTACACTTACACCCACTTACCTACTTAAGTGGCTGATTGTACCACTTCCCACAACAATATAAGGAAAAGGAATTAATACATCCTAAAGGTTGATATTTTCGTTTCCACAACACGGCTCTACAAAAACTACCCACATGACAACTCGTCCAATCCAATTTCGGCTTTGTTGTAACTGGTTAAGGGTCTTTATCTACTGTCAATAACTTCTGTAATGAGAGTCTTTGAAGTGAAGATTATCATGTCACCTGCAAACGTTAAGATAAAGAGTTTACTGTAGTCGTTCATTACTTCAAGAGTATGTCCTGAACATTAACAACTTTGTGACAATGTTTTTGTAGCCTATCCTTTAGAAATTGAAGTCTTGTAGTCTGTCTTCAAAGTTCATTATAATAGGATTATTCAAAGCTTGATTTTAGAACTGAATTCTGTCTGTGTGTATAAGTTTTAGTTTTAGCCTGTATAATGTACCTTCTTATAAGCATGTGTATGCTAAGCATATTCAAATAAATATTTTCATTTAATTTCATTTCATTTTATGACGATTACTGCATAGATAATGTTTTAATAAGAGGAGGATCTACAGCCAAAAAAATATGGATGTTTTTACTACGTATGATACGTAGAAAAAGGTGACAAGTACAGTTAACAAAGGACTGACAAAAGTGAAGGAAACTGATGGTTGAATATGACTGGATGAATGTTACGTGAAGATGACTCCATCGGGTTCAAGATGTACTTCTGTACATGCTAGCTAATCCACTTTTTATTCTACTTTTTACTTTTTAATCCTACAACAACAAGAATACTTCATTAGCACACAAAAAATATCCTATCCTATCCATCTATCTATTTATTTTATTTATCTTTTTATCCAATCTTCTTTTATCTGCATATTGTTGTCTCTGGTACTGTTATTTGTTAAATGTATATTGCCATACAACTTGGCAATGCAGCCAGCCAAGGGCACGTTGCCACGGGGCTACGCTCTTGAGGGGCTTTACAACTTGTAATTACATATTATTTTTTGTATTCCTTAGTTTTTAATTTTAGTAGGTACATATTTTAATTTTTAATTTGTTAATCAATACTTGTTACTACAGGATAAATAATGGGGATAGTAAAGTATTTAAGCTAATAAAATCAATGTATATTAAGTAAACATCTTACTGTGTAGTAAGTCACTGGCTTCAGAGTCGGATATCCGCTAGATCAATGAACCGATGATGTCTTCTATTGATATTATAAATGCAACATCGAGCTTATTATATAGTTAATAGAATCTAGTCACAACATTGAATCACTATCATCATCACTGTCAATTATATCAGATCAAGAAGCATTATACACTCTTACAATATCGAGTCCACTTCGACAAATACACAGTTAGTAGCATTGTAATATAGAAATTGCATGTTATGCATTTACGCACAACATTTATTAGACAAGATAAAGTATGTAAGCGTTTTGTATACAGGATGATTTGTAAAACACCTGCAACCTTTCTAGGGGTGAAAGTATTCATGAATATGAGCAACTTTTTGTATGGAACTGTCTCTGAAATATAAAAAAATCAGCTTTTCCATACAATTTGCGGGCGAGTAGATACCTACTTATTTGTAAAATGTATGGAACATCAGCAACAATTATCTTGCAGTTTTGAAACGTCGTGTCCACTTAGATAAATACACCGTTTGTTTAGCTTTCACATCTAGCAGCATAAATGCCAGCTTCCCAGTCGGATATCCGTAGTAGATCGATGGTACGCTAGATGTCGGCCAAGGTGCCTGACAATAGCCCGAATGGTGGGAAACTCCCAGGCTGCTCGGGCTGATTTTGAGAATGGCATGGTGCGTGGTGCAAGTTGAGAGATGGAGCGAGTATATATTTTTTTTTTTCTTAAAAATGGTCATAATTTTTTTAAATATTTTTTTTAACCTAACTCGTCCCATTGCTGGGCAAAGGTCTCTCCCATTTCCTTCCAAACAAATTAAATAAAATTAAATATATTTTTTTATTTTATCAATTTAAAGTTGGCTTGGTAATTTTTCCCACGTCTCTGCACAGCAACGCGCAGCTCAGCTTCAGTGGAAACGCAGCCTTAACTAGTAGTTCGCCGCGAACTTAGACCTCGCGATTATTACTCGCGTTTTTATTGATATACTCTGATTTCGACTTTTCTAACATAATTCAGTTCACTAAATAAAATCTAGATGGCGTTATCCAAAGTTAGAACACGCTATGGTTTCGTTCGCTACATAATCGTGGACGTTTTTATTAATATTTCAAAAACTACTGAACCGATTTTGATGCCCAACGAACTTGAAAATTCTATTGATATTTCCTACATGCCTACCAAATTTCATCAAAATCGGACCATCGGTTCGGCAGTTATCGCGGTACAAACATACGTACATACATACATACATACATACAAACAATGTGTTTCGCCCCCAACTCGATTTAGAGACCTTCGCTCGCTTCGCTCGCTCGGTCAATTACAACTAAAATCACCGCATCAAAGCCGGAAACAGAGAAGACGCAGCACCTTAAAACTCCACTGCCGCATTTTCTCCTTAAACGTAAATTTATTTTAAATTTATCGTAGGATAAATCAGTATGTGTTTCAATCATAGACAGAAAAAAAAATCATTTAAAATATTTTTTTCTAACTCTATGGTTCCAATTTTCACGTCAATAAAATTACTTAGTTACTTACTACTGCGGCACAGCGAACCGAGGTGGATCTTGGCCTGCGACATGAGATGACGCCATTTTTTGCGGTCTTGCACCAGCTCCCGCCAGTTGCAAAATAACTAAGTTACTTTAAAAAAAAATGAATTAAATAACCGCTACCTATCTAAACTTGCACCAGCTTCCGTATCCAGTTGCGACCTTTTCATGCGTTTATCTTGCTTTAGAAAGGAAGAACCCAACTCATTTGGGGGATAAATAGGATATCTGTTTATATACTGTTATCTATTGAAAGTACTCTTAATACATTCCAGATAAAAGTATCGGAAAACTTTTATCAGCTAGGCATTATTATTGTTTTTTTATTATACTGAGTAAAAACGTAATAATTTATTTATTTAAAACTTTATTGCACAAAATTTAAAAAAATATGTACAAATAGTGGACTTACAGTCAACCAAACCTACCAGGTATGAAGATTATAGAAAGTGGTACCTCAGCTTATAGATTCCTCAATAACAGCTAAACCAATGAACCATGTGCCCTTTTTTTTAAAAGAAAACTAATGACAATGATGTGATATGTAGCACAATAGTACTTAGAAATAAGCTGATGATATTATTTCAATCAATTTCTTAAAAACGATAGATCATGTACGTACAAGAAAGCAAAGTCTCTCCTTGGATGACTTAAATGTTCATAAATACGAGTATGTATATCTATGAGAGATGCAAAAAATACGCAAGCCTATTTCCACAATTTAATAATCAATAGATCTATGGAATATAAAGTGCTTGTTACGATTTTAGTAACATAATTTTGTACTATTTTTTAAATGTAAAAATCTCTTAAAATTAAAAAATCAGATCGCTTCTTCCTCCAACTTGCTTATGGCATTAGTGGACATGCGACCTTGTGATGAGACCATCTCTTAGAAAGGGAGGAACGGACCTCGCTGGACTTCTGAAACGAGGGCATTTTGAAAGTTGTCTAATTCGATAGCCACAGGTACAACTAACCTTCAATTTTATAACCGTATCCTTGGGAAGACAATGCAAGTTTCCATAAGGCTCTGCGCTCATTTTTTTTAATTTTTTCCCACGTTATTATGCCAGAGAATGCCGTGTAGCCATTGAATTAGCCATATAGTTAAGAAGCAGATTTATGAATTTTAGCTACTACTACTGAGTCCACCTTTTGTATTTTTATTCGGCTATGTATGTCCATCCAAGCCAAGACCATCATAATATTACAGATACAATAAATAGATGTAGATTGGGAAAGAAATAGCAATATCTATCTTTATATGTATGTTTTTAATTTAACATTAATTTATTTGTATATTATAGGGATTTATTCACTCCCACATGAACTATCTGCTTAACCCCTGTCAGACAATGCTTTTAGTATTAAGTCCACCTTTTGTATTGTACTTTTGTATGTGTACAATAAAGTTTAGATAAATAAATAAATGTTCACCGTTAGGGTAAGTACAATTAGTAGAATTTCCCCGCAGTCTCCCAGTAAAATAATTCTCAAAACGATTCTAGTGAACTACCTATTATGTTTTGTGATTCGCAAAGAAATGACACAAAAAACCAGCAAAATGCTATACGATAAATCGATGGCTTAGAAAGTGAAAACCTCGGATGTTTCTTTTGCCAAAGAACACACATCCGAGGTTTTCACTCTAAGCCATCGAAATGTGCAATTAGATAAATTCAAGGACTATTTCCAATAACAACATTCAATCATAAAAGTGTGTAGGTTTCTTTAGATATCTAATTGCTACCAACGCAGCGCCTACGAGAAATCTTGGTAACTAACCAATTAAAGGAGTAGGTGTTTAAAAGTCTACATTTTTGTCTGAGCGTATAATATATCTCGATGTTTCATTCGGCCTATAAATGTTTTTTAGCTCTTTCTACTTATTTATTATTTCGTTTTCATTTAACTGTACATAAAAATTAAATTACTTACGTTTTGTGTTTCTCCTTTGCACCTGTGATAGCAATAAAGCAACGCAAATGCTTGTATCTAGATCGTGTGTAATAGGTGATACATATTATAACTTGTTTCATCACTAGGCCACTTCATCTGAAGTCTATTTGAAATTTAGGTATTTCTCCCTTTTTACATTCCACTCACTCAACCACCCCTTAAGTTATACACCTCATAATATTAACACAATTTAACATAGGTCCAACCTTTTACCTCAGTCTTTTTATTTTAGATATCTATGATACCTATCTTACCTATTTTGATTTTATCGAGAGCAATACAAAATTTTACGTGTGGAAATTCTAGATTCACCTCCAAAGTCTTTATGGGCTAACAGTAAAACAATATGAGTTGTAAATTTTGATGTCGGCGTCGCGTCTTTCCATTCTATACAAGGCTAGAACGCAGCCATAGGAAACTGCTCACGTATATATTGTAATGTTGGTTTTAAATCTGTGATTACAATACATACAGGAGCAGTACGCAAATACTCGCGTATATTTCGTAGTGACTAAGGAAAGATATCTTATTCCATAATGTACAGTGCTATTACGCATGCGGACTAATCGTGTACATATCGGAATAAGCGCGCCAAACTCTCGATTACAAAATATACGCGAGCAGTTGCATGCTCGCCATTTTGATTTATTGACCTCTCTTTCTATTTCATGGTAGTTAATATCTGCGCCTCTATTCTAAACATTGCATCATCTTTCGGCACGCGCCAAGGTATGACCCCACACACCCTGGTGTCAGAGTTTCTAAACCGCCACAAGAGCCTCTGACGTGGTTTATTTGACGACCGCCATATGGCGACCGGGACCACCGGCTTATACGTGCCTTCCGAAGCACGGAATCATCTTATTTTTCGGACAATCAGGTGATTCAAGCCTGCAATGTCCTAGCCAAACTGGGAACTACAAAGTAAAAACACAAAAACTACAAAGTATGCTCCCCGCGGTGATCGAACCTGCGACACAAGCTTATTTAACTGAATCAATATAAAACTAGATTTTACACGCGGAGCGTTTTGTTTGAGGTGAGCTACTAGCATTTTTATAGGCTTAAACTATCTTTTTTAATACTCTTATAAGTGATCTAGTATAGTTTGGGAACGAACACGTGAGCTTCCACGATACAAACTATACACGATCAGTACGCAAAAATTCGTGTATATATTGTAATCGCAAATTTAAAAACAGCATTACAATATATACGTGAGCAGTTTCCTATGGCTGTGTTCTAGCCTTGTATAGAATGGAAAGACGCTTCGGCGTCAGATTTGAAAAGGCTTTGCAATTTTTCTTATTTGTATGAAGAGTTTGATACTACTTTTGTTTGTTTGTTTGAAATAATTTTATTGCACATATCACAAACAAAACATACAATTTACATAACAGAAGCGATGGCAACGGCGGACTTATCCAATGAAGGAATATCTTCCAGTCAACCAATCAATAAGTCAATTCATATAATGTTTTTGTGGACGTTCTAGTTTTGAATCCCCTAATTTTCCCATATAATTGCCATTTTCGGTGTTTCATGCCATATAATGATCACGACCCTCAGTCATGAGGAATACGACTAAAGAAAGGGAATTTTCCCATAATAAAGACGACTCCCTGTACTACGGTAGTCTGTTCAAATATTCTAACACGTATTTTGGTACTTAGTTTTCATAGACGACCCCTTTTTACCGTCCAAGGAAAACATTATGAGGAAACCTGCAAACGAGCTGACTGTTTAGTTTACTAGTGTGGATAAGACAATTTCTTACATGGCTGTCACGTCATGTCAGAATGTCTCTATGCAATTTAAGAAAAATTTGACACCAGTGTTTGATAAGAATAAAAACTTGGGTGTACAGAAAGAATTGGTTGTACTTGCGCTTTGAAGGTGGTGGTAACCTTAGCTTCAACTAACTGAAAAACAAGAATTCGACGATTTAAAAGTGCTATATTTAAGCCTATTTAAATAAAAACAATTGACTTTGACTTTGAACGTGTCCTAATTTGTCATGTCTCGATAAGGAGAAAACCATCACATTTGATGTAAAATAATGTGTGTCTCGTGTCATATAACACCGGCTTAAAAAGGTGAAGCAAGATCAATCAGTTCCCTGTAGAAAGATGTTTTCTCGAAGATTCCACGAACAGATTTCATACTCTCACGACGGAGCCTGAGAAACGCGGCCGTGACTTTTTGTTATATAACTTGTACAGTCAACAGCACATCAACGTCCACAAATTCATTGCAATTTGCTGCTATTACCGCTTTGTAGGTAGGGTTACTTGTGTGTTTGACTGTACTTTTTTAAGTCCCATTCATAATGTTTCCGTGTAGTCGCGTTTTACCAAAATTTGTTGAAAAGTCAATTGCAAGTTTTTGAAACAATACCTGTGACTTTTATTTTTTTCCTCAAAGAAAATGTTAATTGTATTCATAAGTTAATATATATTTAATGTCTATGTGATATCAATCACTGAATTATTCATGAAATTTGTAAGAGCATATTTCGTGAAGTTAACTCAAATAAAATAAGTGCTTATATCTAGCACTTATTTTGTCTTTACGATACGGAATCTTTTATGCCCGAATGCGACTCGCACTTGACCAGTTTTTTTCCTATGTTTGTAATTTCATTACTCTTACACCTTGCTCTACCTAAATAGAGTAGGACACTTCTGAAAATATCACCTTCCCAACTTTTAGGTCAGGCAATGTCATTTAAAAGTGTCACTTACACAAGAGATGGCGCTGTCTAGTGCCAATCATAATTTAAATTACTTTGTTTACATGAACCGGTTTAATTTTAGAATAGAGAGCTTTTTAATTAAGGAGAGAGCAGACCACATAATTAAGTAGTGTCATCTGCTCTCTTATCTGTCACTCTAATGCTCATTAAAACTTAAAGATAAGTAGTGTATGAACTGGACAGTTCTTTTTTAGTAACACTGGGGCCTATTTGACTTATGTACGGTAGTTTTAAAAGACAGATTTACTATAAGTGTATATGTTAAATAAAAATGGCAATAGCAAGGCAATCCCCTGCCAATTAAGTCGTTGCGTGTGATATTCATCTTATCTGCGAAATAAAACTATAGGAGACTAGCTTTAGCCCGCGTTTCGCCCGCGTGAATTTCCCACGGGAACAGTGCTTTTATGTCCTACTCAGTACTTCTATGTATAGGCACAATTTCAGCAAGATTGGTTCAGTAGACTTCGCTACGGAATGTCTAAGTACTAAATATCTATGTAAGTACGTTACTTCTAAAGTATCCAATGTCGTATGCAAGTACTATGTACGTTAGTTCTAAAGTATCCTAGTACTACGTACTCCAGTGCTAAAGTTTACGAGGGCGAAGTATGAAATGCCGATATAGTAGATGTAGCGTGAAGAAGTAACAAACAAACAAACTTACTTTCGCATTTATAATATTATTTAGGATGTAATCTAAAAATAATACCTATTTATGAATTGTGTACTTGTAACTTTTGACTTTTGGTAGATATAACCATAGCTGAGAACAAAAGTTTCTTAAAAATTATATAACACATTATGTAAGCTAAAACAATAGATGTGCCATATCTTTGCATCTTTTCATTGTCTTTACAATCATGTTCAAACAGTGACCATAAGAACCACAGTTTACATAAAATGTAGGTAATTTACACATCTTAGTTGTGAAATAGTTGAACAATACCAATATCCAATAGGTACCCTTTTTGGACAGTAGATCCTTATAGTTATAACTGCTGAAGGTACTTAAAAGTTTTCAAGTATCTTTGAAAGGTCTCATAATAATATCATAAGCCTCTTAGCTTTACCAACTTATTGAGAGACTTACGTTTCATCCCAAAATATTGTTACATTGCGTATAACTTAAATTTAAAAAAAATAAACTTGGTTATTTCAATACCTTTGAGGTAATTGTCCTCTGAGGTTCTTTATATTGTGCTGTCAAATCAAAACTCGAAATCTCCTTTTACGATATTGGCAAAGTTACTTAATGGGAGTTGAGGCAAGTTTGTATTTTCGTCATTGTATGATAAATTTAATCTGTTTGTGCCTGACTCCAAAATAAATTTGTTTCGTTTAAGGGCTCTTATCGCTAACTTAAATTAATTTTGTGGCAAAGATTGCAATTTTTTGTAGATAACAAAGTGAAAACATTTCTTAAATATAATTTAATTTTTGTTTTCTTCGATATAATTATGTTATCACTCGACCATGCAAAGTCTCCTGGACGGACTTCAATAAAATTGGTACACAGGTAGAAAAATACCGAGAATAGCAAATAGGGTAGGTACTTATTATCCCAAACATCCCATGGGAGCGAAGCTCGGGGTGCAGCTCGTACCTACAGTAATACGATCAAACATTATATGTTTGTTGTAATATATGTACTAAATTTATGATTTTTCTATATATTTTTAGCAATATTGAAGCCTGTATAAAGTGTAGGTATATGCTGTATAAAATGTTTTGCAGCTAAATTTGTGTGCTTGCTTAAGTACTTTTAAAAGTTAAGTTTATAACAAGAATGTAATGTACCTACCTATCAGGTCAGTCCGTATCAGTTAAACACTTTTACTTTTATTTGCGATGTTTGAACCGGTAGCAGAGGAGCCACCTGGCGACCTTGACGAAGATGCTCTCTTCATGTTCTTGGAGATAATTCCTACTTTTGGCCTTCTTGAAATTCCGCAAGCGTGCAAATTAATTTTACTAGTAAATAATTAAACAATTTAGTGGTTTGGATGGAGTTGGTTGTATTCGATTGAAGGAAAAAATGTGTGAAAATTGAAAATGAAGATTTTATAAAAATATTTCTTCTTTCATCTCTGGTGAAATTAATTTATAAATGTACTTCGCTTCTATGGCCATTTCAGAATAAAAACCGTACTATGTATGTGCTCTGGATGTTATACTAAGTAGTCAATAATTTCATAAAAATCCTGAGTTTGATTGAGTAATAAATATCCATACAAACTTTCCCTTTTATACAGTAAGGTACCTAAGTATTTCATGGGTAAGCATGGACACCTAGCATTGGAAACACCTTATTATTCAGGTCGATCAAACGTGGCCCAATCTATCTTTAAACCTACGTCATGCAGCACGCAGCTAGCCTTGACTTGGCATCGTATGTGACAGTGACTGTACACTCTTATATGTAAGAATTATGCGAATAGTCTCATTATAAGTTAATAAAATATTCATAAAAAAGAAGTTGAAACCACTCCACTCCTCTCTCTTAAACTCTACCTCTCTACCCCTTAGAGCACTAATTTGAATACCTCTGATTGCAATAGCTCCTATTAGCCCTTACAACACAATTTATACACATTATATACACATTCCTCCTTTTAATAAAAAAAAAAAGAATTCACCTCATATACATTCATCTTCCGTACATTTATATGTATATAAGTCTAAATAAAGGTATAATTGGACCAATTTGCTCAAACACCTCATTGTATCCCCCGAGGCAGTGAGTCGGGCTTAGTCTAAATTAAAATGCCGGTAACGTGAACGTTATATTTAATTTAGGCTTAACGGATTAAAAAATGAACGTCTATTTTTGGAAAAAGTAAAGGAAAATGCTAATATTTCTGACAATTACAAGTATGGTCCATTTATTCATAATTGTCCTATTATGTAAACAGTCTTTACAATACTTTTTGTTGAATTTTGTTGAAAATAAATAAAACCTAAACATTTTAAAGTAAAACATTCATTAACCGTGAAAGTAATTTCCTAAAAAGTATATTTCAATTTAAATTGTTGTAAAATCATAAAAAGACATGGTAAGATTGTTTACATAATAGGACAATTATGAATAAATGGACTTGTAGAAGATTGGAGAACGAATGCACCGGACAGAGAGGAATGGCCCGCCGGAGGGGAGGCCTTCGCCCAGCAGTGGGACACTTTAAGCCAATAAAGGTCGCAATACTTACGACCATTATGGACGTAATTGCATAAAAATATCAGCCGCAACAAACAGAATATCTTATAACGATCGAAGTTCATTGTCCAGAAGAAGAAACTTTCTAGACCTGAAATTTCTATATAAAATAATACGCGGTAAAATTAACTGTACACCACTTTTTAATAAAATCAAATATAGAGCTTCCTCCAGACTTCTCCGAAACAAAATAAAACCTTTATCTCTTCCTCTGCGTCGAACTGTCTTATACTGTGATATTCACCATGATTGGCACGATTTTGTAGAAATATCAATGGCGCTGTGCCTGCTCAGTGGTGCCACAAATTATATATACACTAGCTTTTTCTTAGGAATGCCCTTGTAAAACAAAGGTATTATTTGTGGACTTGTTTTGGTATTGTTTTTGCACCTCCTGCATCTAAATAATGGTACAAGCGGAGTTTACCTTAAAAGGTTAGCACAATTAGCTTAAGTAAACTACTATTACTTTATGTATTAGATAAGAATGATTTTTTTGTAATGATATATTGTAGCAACCAATGGATATACTGTAACAACCTAAATAAAAAAAATAAAATAAAAATATCCAAAATTTTTTGAATGTAAAAATATTGCGCTGCACTAAGCTGTGGAATAAGCTTCCTTAGCGGTGTTCCCGAATAGATTCGACATTGGGACTTTCAAGAAAAGAGCCTATCGCTTTCTCAAAAAGAGTCGGCAACGCATCAGTGACCTTTTTAAGGTCGTTGGTGTCTATGGACTGCGGTGATTGCTTACCATCAGGCAACCCGCATGCTCGTTTGCCTACTATTCTATAAAAAAAAAAAATGCAACTCCGAACCAGCTTTAATTCTCGAAGCTTTGGAATATACGCACTTAATAAAAATGAGGAAGCGTCGCCATCTCAAACAATTGACCCATACAAAAGACGGCAAAGTTCAATGGACACAACGCGACAAATAAGGCAACACTGCCAATTTGAGGAGATATCATAATTCATTGGCAATAACCACGCAAGGTGCGCTCTTTATGTGGCCGACACTGGCAAAACAAGAGTGGTAAGTGACGTTCACATTCACTTGCGCCAGCGACTATTCCGCAGTCGTGCACCGTGAACCGAGCCCGCCGCTTCCATTTTCAAACGTGAATTTTTTTCCGATTCGTGTGTGTTGCCAGTTACGGTGTCAGGACAACCTTTTTTGTGAGTTTTAATTTTTTCTTATTTTTTCTTTTGGCGTTGATAAAAGTTTTGCTTCTCGAAAATTCTGATAACAAGTTGACTTGTAGCAGAATAGGATTATTAAAAGTTGGTGACTGTGAACCTTTAAGAAGTTAATGGACCATGTAGGTGCTGAACCGTTAATAGTTATTTTTAGACGGTTAACCGTTTGTTGGTTATAAAAGGCTTCTGTGCGACTCCTGTATGCATTATGTCATACGTCTGTGAGCACATAGACAGTGAAAGTGGAATACCTAGTTTGATGGGTCAGTCTAAGTTGTAAGAAGAGTACGATGGCTTTACGGGCATAAAGTCAGTTGACATAATATTTTTTCCAAAATTCCTAAGCTATAATTTACAATATCTTCCTTTGATGAGAAATGAAGTATGATTTTATTATGTGTTTCACAGTGTAGGTATTAGTTCGTTTCCCGTGAAAAATAAAAATAAATTAAAACAAAACAACATCAAATAAAGTAAATTGACATTTATAATGACATCAAATTATTACTTACCTATTGCTGAAAGGTCAACATTATTCTATTTCAAAATTTAAAAATTAACTTATGAATTAATTCTTAGCTTAATATTTTCGCAAGTCTAAAACAACTCAAGTAAATTTTAAAAAAATAACTCTATATCGTATCAAAGGAAAGTTTCTAGCTGGACTTGTATAAGTAAAATAATTTAATACTGTGACCTTTTACCTTTACGTTATCGTGTTTCGAGAATCTGTGGACATAAATGCAAAAACACTTATATTTATTTCAAAAGATCTTTTAATACTTATACGAAAGAAATTCATCCAATGTCAACGAGTTTTTAAATGCTTTATGTTGTAGATAGATATTATTATTGTAATCAAAGACAATCATTAACCACGGATCAAAATTTTGCACCGTCTCTACTTTGTCAGGTAACAGTAACTTTAACCAAACTGTTAGGCAAAATATGAGTTGCACCAGTTGTCAAGTAGTATGTCAAAAGTTAGCGTTACTGTTAGTGTTAGCTTTGACACTAACCTTTAGGTACAATTACTTTAATTTTTGTGCAACTTAGCCTATCCTGCGCGAAGATCTTATGCCGGTTCTAAGCGGCGCGCGGCGCATATCGTCATATAAGATGAAACCTACGCCAGTTTTTAAGTTAGACCTTATAGTGGTAAGATCAATTTCCATTCAATGTTCTACATCCCTCAGCACTCATACATCACCATAATTACTCCTTAAGTACCCTCTCCCGGGGGAGCTCCCTATAACATCCAATTTAACCGACCATAAATCGAGGGACCATATATATACGGGAAACTAACTTGCTTTTCTGTATGTAACGAAACGATTAAGGCATTTTCATTATATAAAGGAACTATCTTTAGCCCTCGACTTCGCCCGCGTAAATTTAGTTTTTCAGTGATTTCACGCTCTTATGGATAAAATTTCCAAAATTCCTTTCTTAGTGGTCAATTTTGCTATATAAAGAAATTTAAAGATTCTACGTTCAGCGATTTCGTCTTCAGTCAGTATTAAAGTTTATTCATAGGTATCATTGCACAGGAAAAGGTACCTTATGGTCGCTAGTAAACATCGAGTTTACTTAGCTTATATGTCGTAAGTGAAACGACCATTTTAGCTTTTCCTGTGGATTGACACATATAAGTAGAAGATAGATATATTATGCGGCTTATTTAAATTTTGAGAACCACAAAACAATCGGTAGTTTATGCGTAATGCATGTACAAACATAAAGACAAAAATTCTGATAAAAGTCAGGAGATTTTAAAAACGAAAAACCAGTATGAATTCTTAAAGGATATAACATAAATCCCGATAAGAAACCTGCTTCTCCAAACTGGGTTTGCACAGCTCACTGACCAAACAAAAGCTTTCAAAGACAGGTTATTGACTTCTTTAAGAAACGTCACCAAGAATTCTTTGAATGTTATAATCGAATATTAATTAAATATACGAATATTAGTAGGTAAGGGGTCGTCCATTAACCACTTGAGGCTTGAAAGGGGGGGAAGGGTTTGACAAAAATCACGAAATATCACAAGGGGAGGGGCGTTTAGCAAGATATCACGTGTATTTTATTTTTTTCATATTTTTTTTTAAACTCGCGATTTTTATACCGTAAATTGGCGTGTGACCTTGTCTCGCCGTTGTTGCTAGGCAAGATAATATTCTAACTAAAATATTCTAATAAATTTAAAAAAAATTGTAGATACTAAAAATACACGTGATGTTGGGTGGGGGGGTCTTAAGCCTCACTATGTATTACCAAGGAGAGGGGGGTTCAAAATGCTTAAAAAAAGATTACGTGATTAATGGACGGCCCCTAAGTAAGTGAAAATTCTTTATTGTGACTTAAATTATATAGGCGACCTTATCGCTGGTGCAATCTCTTTCAGGAAACTGAAAGGAAAAAAATAAACTTAAATGGTGGTGCATCTATAGAAAAATACGACAAATTACTCATAGGGTAGACCGGGTACAATTGTACCAGGGGACGATTGAACCATCGCAAATATCTTCTAAACTAAGCGTCGTCGTACTGTTATGTGACTGAATCAAGCGCGCCTTCGAACGCGGACCTCTCAACCGCCAGTCTCGCGCGAACGTGGCATGAAGCGGGCGAGTGTCGCGGCGAGGAGAAATTTCTGTACATCAAAAGTAAGTTTTTTGATGTAATATTTTTTAGTTATATCAGAAAATCTAAGCTGTATTTTTTACTTGGTGATAGTTTAAACGCTTAGTATAATTGACGACAATGCATTTTAATAGTTTTTGTGTCATATGGTGCTCGTATTCACAAGTAATTTACCTTTGTTGTCAAAATGACCTTGTGGGGACAATTGTTACAATTTCTTGGGTATGGTTGTACCGGTACAACTGTCCCCGTGGTACAATTGACCCCATAAGACCGTTTAATTATGTAAATCTTCCTATTTATTTATTCGGGTCAAAAATTTTAAAAGGCATGAGATTATAGTTTACAAAATATAATTTGCACCGATTCGTCATATCGCCTGTCTTGTATTCTGTCGGAATATTTATATTTTGATTATAATATTATATAAGGAAAAATATTAGCCAGTTTCTGACTATTGTACCAGGGGATAGTTGTACCAAGGGGACAATTGTTACATGTGCCTTTCCATACAATATGATAATTGATTATTTGCGTGTTTTTTTGTTGTTTATCACAATTATAACAGCAATATAGTAGCTTCTATGACTTAATTAACCATATTTTAAAGTCCTTATTATAGAATTTGTTGCTAGAGATGAAAAAAATTATGTTTTATGTTTTTCAAGTTAACGAAAGTTATTACAGTTAGTTGTGTGAAATTGTTTGTCTTTTTAATTTTAGTTACATTATAGTTTGTACCGCCGAGTTAAGGTCATATTCAGAAATACATTTCTTTTGCTTAAAAACAGTGTTTTATTTCCTCAAAACTTTGGTACAATTTACCCCGTAATCGGGTACAATTGTACCAATTTCCCAATTCTATTCAAATAAAAAAATAATATGTTTATACTGTTTCTATAGCCATAAGAATGGTTCCTACCCTCTAGCTAACTAACATAGGTATCGTTGAGTATTGACACTATTTAATAAATATTAAAAAACAACTAGCAATTCATCGCCAAAGGCAAAATGGTACAATTGTCCCCGGTCTACCCTACTCATAGGCGATGGGCTAGCAACATGTCACTATATCTGAATCTCCATTCCATCAGAGAGCCCACTATTCAGCTAAGCGTGGCCTTCGACTCTCACGACTCTTGGCTCTGTCTACCCCGTAAGGGATAAAGACGTGATTCTATGTATGTATGTATGTACGACAAATTAGTGGCCTAATGAAGAAATACTACATACTTATGAAAGAAAATTGATAAACTAAATACAAATTCATACTTTTAATAGTAGTTTCTAAGGAATGACGTTTAATATCAATAAATCTTTGTTGCTTTTGCACAGTATCGTAAACCTAGAATAACAGGGTACTTTTCATCCCAAAATACCAACGAGAGTATGTAAATCCTCGATTGTAGACCTATATTATAATCTTATCAAACTTTTCTAATTAGTAAAAACTTTGTATTGATGAATCAGTCTCTATGGTTGACTGGTAGATGATGCTTTAGCGTTAAGTCCTCCTATTGTTCTTTTACTTTTGTATTTTATACAATAAAGGTTAAATAAATAAACTCTTAAACAATACATGCCTCCCGTTTTGAAGTCAATCAATTGACCATTAAATAATTTAAAGTTGACATCTCCAAAAGGTCGGAGAAGGGGCATTGACCGCTTCCAGTTCCCACCGATTAAGGATTCAACCCTCCGCAAATACTTAAAGTTCTTAAGTCCATTCCGAAGTTTGGCATTTAGTGAAAACGATAAAAAGGATATTAAAATCTAAAATAAATTCAATTATAATAAATGTTGAAGTAGACCTATGCTACTTTTGCAACAAATAAATCACATATTTGCTTCAATTCAGATTGTGAAATCTATGTTTATACATAAGATAATTTCCTTTTTGAAAAGCAAAGAAAATCGTCTTTGCAATAAATAGGTATCATTTGAGAGCAATTAACATGTAAAGTCCGTTTATTCATAATTGTCCTATTATGTAAACAAACTTTCCATGTCTTTTTATGATTTTACAACAATATAAATTAAAATAGACTTTTTAGGAAATTACTTTCGTGGCTAACGTTTTACTTTAGAACTAATATTGGATTTATTTTCAACAAAATTAAGGTCAATAATAAGGTCTGAAGTTAGACACGTATCAATGTACGTGACTGTGCAATTGTACTAAGATTATATCACTAAATTTGTTATCCTTTGATGGCAAAAAATACGTCCCTAAATTTATTTGTGAACAAAACTCCTATTCAGTACATCGTGGTTTTGCGTGTATCAAGATTAGATAGATCAACACTTTATTGCATTATTTATAGCAAAGAACATACAAAATTGTAACAAAAAAGCCAGCCAACCTTTGGGTAGAAAGAGATAAGTAACAAGCTAATTATTTAAAAATAAAAAACACGACTGACAACTTACATAGTCTATGTCACTTGGAGGAATGCATGGAATCTAACAATACCTTTCACATCAAAATATGTTAAGCCGTTCAGGCTTATGGTGGAATAAAAAAACAAACACTCTTTTTTTGGTCAGTCGTGTATAAAGAGTAGGGTGCAGTAAACATTATTAATTAAATTATTTAATCATGATTAATTGGTGAACATGTAATTTTTTATAAATACAAGTAAACACAGTATCAACATATTACTTAACTGGCAACATTTGCCTTTTTGTCAAATTACATAAACCATGTATTTACAACATCGGACTGGTTCCACATCGGCTTCTTACATGTATGTACAGTCAACCATCCATCCTGTCACTGTAAGGACCTTTACGTGATGTTGACCGTACGTGTTGTAACAGTGCGTAAGTATTCAACACTTGACTATAAATCGGATATTTTACATGCAAATCTTCCGTCATTAGGTAGTCAAATGATTAGTAGAGCGATTAGCCGCATTAATAAGTTTGGCGATTAATAAAACAAATGAAATTTATATACATTTAACTGCAAAAAGCTGCTGTAATCTTTATTGTCTTTTAAAACTACACTCTTCATATAGATTGGACCAAGACGTCCATCGCAAATGTAACTAATTCAGCTTTTATCTAATACTATACAAACTCTAGGGCTCAATCTAATTGTTAAACCAGTTTTTGATACATAATGTGATTCATTTCATTAGGTGATATAGAAAAACTGGTTTAGCTACGAGAGCTTAGTAAGCTTAGTTTACGATGGACCTTGGGCTTGATAATGAATTCTTATACTATTTGACAAAATCAAAAATGAATCCATAGCGCGATTAATGTTGACATTAGCGCCATCTAGATATCGGCGGTGGCGAATTTATGTATGTTTGTTATTCCTTCTCGCATAATCTACTTCACGGATTATAAACAAAGATTTATATCGGATTCCCACGGGAGCGTATATTTAGGACGCTAGGGTTTGTTACTCGTACCAAATCCATATATATTTATATAACTCAAAGGTGACTGACTGACTGACATAGTGATCTATCAACGCACAGCCCAAACCACTGGACGGATCGGGCTGAAATTTGGCATGCAGGTAGATGTTATGACTTAGGCATCGACTAAGAAGGATTAACGCGAGCGAAGCCGCGGGAAAAAGCTAGTTTTCATTTAAAGTACCTGACAGTACCGGTACCTTCCGGTACTATATATGAAAATATGGTACCGGTAACCTTAGAGCATAAAAATCCCGGTTAGTTTTCCATAAAAGACGAGTCAGTACACACCAATTTTTTGTGATTCTGCAATAGGTGTAAATGGATTATGGCGGTCTGAGATATTATTGCATTGCAGATTGTAATGGTTTCCATTACTCATGCAATCTCGACGTGGGAAGCTGTTGTTTACTTTGTGTAATCCACCATTATTTGGACAATAGGTTTCGAAAGACAGTTACTTCCAAAAATCGTAATAGTTCTATTTATATAAATAAAATGTGGGTAAAGATATGGGTTTTGTAATTAGTAGTACAAGACTTACTATACATGATTCGGTATAAATTCGCACATCAAAGTTATATAAACATGTTACAATAATAGCGCCCAATACTATCCAATTTAATCATTACATAGAGGTCACACAATAGCTTGTTCACTAGAATTTTGATCGAACAAACCGTGATTGGGTTTACAATTAACTACGAGTAGCTTCTAAGCTAACGAGAGATGCCAAATAACATACATTCATATCACCCCTTTTCCCGTGGGGTAAGCAGAGACTAGCGGTTTCCACTTGCTATGATCCTTACAGGTTTCTCTTGCTTCCTCTACACTCATCACTCTCTTCAACTTCGCCACTCCACACTTGATTACATTCTTTTGTTATTGTAAATAAATAACCTTTCCTTTCTTTCTTAAATTTAATTACATTGACATTTAATTGTTAAACATGTACGTGTATTGTGATCTTCAAGTGACTGAAAGTATTTATTTTTCTAAAATGTTCAAACTGTTGACGGCGTCGTGGGCCGGGTAGTAAGGTTCCCTCTATTATGGTTGAGCTTTGCGATGGCTGACCCTCGCGTCAACTCGTGAACGGGTGATGCCAGGGGGATCCTGCTTCGATCCTGATATGAATTTTATTTTTATTTTTTGTTCTTAACCAATTCATTGTGGTTACTTGATCACAAACATAACATGCTTTATTATATTCTTTTTTTCTTATATTATATTTTATTTTATTTTTGACTGTACACAATCTAGTGTATGTATAAAGTTAATGAATAGCCCCTCTGGCATGTTAGGCGACCAAGACTATTTCATGAGTTTCTTTCGGCATTTCTTCTCAGCAGTGGTCGTTCCGAAATGCTAGTAGTTTGTAGCTTTGAGACATAATATATTATGATTAAATAATTAGTTATCGACGTGAAAAAGAGCCTTCTTTGAAGGCCAAGTTTCAATAAAAAAAAATGACTTTGACTTTGACTTCATACATGCTCGCGGGTTATGGGTAATCGACCGAGCGAGCGCAGCGAGCGAAGCGTCTCAGTTTCCACTAGCCGAAAATTCTTTTGTCTGTCCGGATGTTATCGCCTACAGGTCGCATTTCTGAACCGATTCTCATGAAATTTTGTAAGCAGGTTCGGTAATTTTATAGAATTTTTTAGTCGAGCCAGTTTTTCGAAATTTTAAAAAATGTCCGAAATATATAAAAAAAACCTCATATCTCAGCTATTTAAAAAATAATTCAAAAATGTCATTAGACATTTTTGTTATTCTTATTAAGACGCATTTTTTTTGTTTGAACAACATAGTAAAATTCAATAAAACTGCATCCATATGTTATAAATTCTCATACGATAGTTCACAAAAAAATCAATAGATGGCGCATCAAAGCTTTTAATACTCGCAAAATCGCTAATACGTTTACAAGAGTGACTTGATTTATTTAGTAAATAAAATTAAATGGTTCTTAAAAATCATATGGCTTTTTTTTTTGTCTTGCTTGGCTTTGAATTGTGTGTATCTATTTGGTTAATGGTATTGGATTGTGGATTGCTTTGCATGGTAGAATTATCTTGAACACTTGAAATAATTCTGATATCAAAAAACTTCATTGTATGATTAGAATCCTATTATAAAAAAAAGTAATATATATATAATACCTACATACCTACTAATCAGAGAGATTCGATTTCAAATTGAACTTTCTTTTTTGAACTTTAATTTTGTTGCGCAAATAACATACATATACATTACATATAACCAATAGGTACCATGCATTTCTGACGACTGACGACCTCCGTGGCCTAAACGGTCATCACGCCCCGGACGGCTACACCAGAGGTCCCGGGTTCGATCCCCGGTCGGGTCAAGATGGAAAATAATCTTTTTCAGATTGACGTGGGTTTTGGATATTTATCTATATGTATTTGTTATAAAATATAGTATTGTTAAATTAGCATCCCGTAAAGTCTTGAACTTACGTTGGGGCTAACGGGCTAACTCAATCTGTGTGATTTGTCCGTCTATATTTATTATTATATTATTATTTATATTATTTGAGGCAAAAAAGGCAGGTTTCAGTAATTTTTTTAGTGGTATTGACCAACCACAAGAACATGTTTCGGCTTATGGGTAAAATATGAGAACTTTTTACTTTCTTTCCAGCATTGGTAGGTTGGTTTTAAAACTCTTTTTAGCCAAGGACACAGTAAAATATCGGTTATTTCGTGGAAGGGCTCGCGAGGTCTACTACTGTTCTGACAGAACCACTAATAATATTACCCATACCCGCTCCTAATATCTCTCTTTTCATGGAGGTCGGCAATCTGGTCGAAGTGCGTTTTAAATTAATATCTAATTTATTGACATAAACCATGCAAGAGACGAGAGCAAAGTTGGCACTATTATAACGACAATTATTTATATTATTATTTAATTTGAATACCAATCAATAAATTATAATAGTGTATGAAATTATAAACAGTTAATAAATTGAAAAAATACTTCACGCCTCTTTTTACTCAGGAATTCGAATAGAATTATTCAGGGAAAAAATGGCTAACATTGGTCACATAATAAATACATCACGCAATAAAAATTCCTTACATAAGATTGGCCGTCCAGAAGAAGCGGTGTGAATAGAAAGAAAATAGCTCGCTTAATGAGATGCCAGTGAATGACAGACGGACGGACGGACATACAACAAATATCACTGGAGATTTCCCCAGAGCAGACGACTGCACTGTAAATAGGCGTCCAGTATATACGATTGCTGTAGTTTATATTACTCTCTTGGTAGTCCATAAACACAGTTTATAACTTTATATTACTCTCTAGATATTAAATTGCACTTACTTAGGTATTTTTTTTTACACATTTTGGTACATTTTCCACTGTGACGTAAATGTAAAGACCCGAAAATTTAAATATACCTAGATACTTTTATTAGCTTGTATCATACCATAGATGAGTATATCAAAACCTGTGTATCATACTTTAAAATGTTCCAAAATTGGCGCAATTTTGACGAGTCGAGAGTAATGCACTTCTGAGCTTGGCGCTCGGGTGCAATTAAAATTCATCAGAGCGAACGGCATTTCCGGTCATTTCTGCTCATTCAAACCCTTGTTTTCTGATATTTGTCATAGGCTGTACGTAATATGAAGTAAGTAAATACCCGTCTATAGAGATAAAGTGAAAATTCCAGCAGCACAAAAACCCGAACGTAATAGAATCACGCGTCGGTGATAACAATAAAAATTAATTGGCAGGAGGTTAATATTCAGGGCAGGTAGCCTTGTGTCCTGAATCCTGATCCTGTTGATACGTAGAATATTTATTTTTATTTATTATTGACTTGTTAATATATAAAAAAGCCCTCTTGCATGTTAGGCGATCAAGACTGTTTCTTTCGGCATTTCTCGGCAGTGGTCACTCCGAAATGCTAGTAGTTTGTAGCCTGCGATTTATACTACAATATATTTATGTAATTACTTTTTGATGTGAAAAAGTGTCTATGAAGGCCAATTTACAGTAAAGAATTATTGATTTTGAATATTAACTTATTCGTGCATAAACTACCTACGGATATGCAAAAACTACCTATAAATAACGTACACTTGCAATCAACAACATCAACCACCTAAAATTCGCCACTATTGCCACCTCATAAAGATGCACACATATGCATACAAGGTCAAAAACCAAACCCTTTATCGTTATAATAATTAGTATACCCAGCAGTGGGTAGATGTGGGTTGAATATGATGATGATGAATTAGTATACCTATCTCCTTTCTCAAAAACCTTGACGAAAATTTGAGCGTTTTCAGCTTCTTTGATCGTTCATACGATCGTTCATACACAAAACAGCAAAAATATAACGCTTAAAGAGCCGCTCATGAGAACTCTGGACCAAGCGAGCGTTGTTTGTACGTAAAATTAATTTAACCTGGGTTGCCTTCCGTTATAGACCGAGAGGTCACGGGAATTTTCGTAACGATCAGGGAAACGGATAGACTTGCTTTTATGGGTTGTAGAGTAGTCCCCTAATGTGAATGATGTCGGTCTGCCGGCTCTCAGTGGTAGCTTCTTCGAGTTATAGGGCCTGGAAGGTGCTTCATTGTTGCGAAAAAACGATCTGAGAAATGGTTAGTTTTAGTACATATTCAAAGTATGGCATCTCCGCATGTGAAACAAGTTGGTCTGCCGGCTGTCAGTGGTTGCATTTCAGAGCTATGAGGCGCGCAAGTCACTGCATAGTTACAAAAAACGATAAGAGAAATGGTTAGTTTTAGTACCAATTGGAAGAATGGTGTATCCACAGATGAAACGAGTTGGTCTGCCGGCTGTCAGTGGTTGTATTTCAGAGCTATCATCGTTCACGTAAGTCGCTTATTTGAGGAAAAAGTCTAAAAAAACATTGAAAATAGGCGAATTTTTCTAGTTCATGCCAGCCGCTGTCGTATCTGCGTATGTTTGACCCAAACTCAAACTTGCGCCGCGCACCACCGCACTGTGGGGAAAAAATCGCCTCTAGAGAAAAAAAGGTTTTCTTCAGAAAATCTACGTCGATTTTGGTAAAAACTGATTATGTATTTCATTTTTTGATCTTAATAAGAAGACTTTTTATTAATACTAATGCTAACATTGCATTCTTTTAATAGGTACTAAAACTGACCATTTCTCTTACCGTTTTTTTTCGTAACTAAGCAGTGACTTTCGCGCCTCATAGCTCTGAAATGCAACCACTGACAGCCGGCAGACCAACTTGTTTCACATGCGGAGATGCCATACTTTGAATATGTACTAAAACTAACCATTCCTCAGATCGTTTTCTATTTTTTGCAACAATGAAGCTCATTCTAGCCTTAATAGCTCAAAGTGGCAACCACTGATAGCCGGCAGACCAACTTGTTTCACATGAGGAGATGCCATATTTTGAATATGTACTAAAACTAACCATTTCTCTGATATTTTTTTCGCAACAATGAAGCCCCTTCCAGGCCCTAGGTATAGCTCGAAGTGGCAATCACTGAAGGCCGGCAGACCAACTTGTTTCACCTGTGGAGACACCATTCTTTCAATAAGAACTAAAACTGACCATTTCTTTTACCGTTTTATTTCGTAACTATGCAGTGACTTTCGCGCCTCATAGCTCTGAAATGCAACCACCGACAGCCGGCAGACCAACTTGTTTCACATGCGGAGATACCATACTTTGAATATGTACTAAAACTTACCATTCCTCAGATCGTTTTCTATTTTTTGCAACAATGAAGCTCCTTCTAGCCTTTATAGCTCAAAGTGGCAACCGCTGACAGCCGGCAGACCAACTTGTTTCACATACGGAGATGCCATACTTTGAATATATACTAAAACTAACCATTCCTCGGATCGTTTTCTATTTTTTGCAACAATGAAGCTCTTTCTAGCCTTTATAGCTCAAAGTGGCAACCGCTGACAGCCGGCAGACCAACTTGTTTCACATACGGAGATGCCATACTTTGAATATATACTAAAACTAACCATTCCTCGGATCGTTTTCTATTTTTTGCAACAATGAAGCTCCTTCTAGCCTTTATAGCTCGAAGTGGCAACCACTGAAGGCCGGCAGACCAACTTGTTTCACCTGTGGAGACACCATTCTTTCAATAAGTACTAAAACTGACCATTTCTTTTACCGTTTTTTTTCGTAACTATGCAGTGACTTTCGCGCCTCATAGCTCTGAAATGCAACCACTGACAGCCGGCAGACCAACTTGTTTCACATGCGGAGATACCATACTTTGAATATGTACTAAAACTAACCATTCCTCAGATCGATTTCTATTTTTTGCAACAATGAAGCTCCTTCCAGGCCCTAGGTATAGCTCAAAGTGGCAACCACTGACAGCCGGCAGACAAACTAGTTTCACATGCGGAGATACCATACTTTGAATATGTACTAAAACTAACCATTCCTCAGATCGTTTTCTATTTTTTGCAACAATGAAGCTCCTTCCAGGCCCTAGGTATAGCTCAAAGTGGCAACCACTGACAGCCGGCAGACCAACTTTTTCACATACAGAGATGCCATACTTTGAATATATACTAAAACTAACCATTTCTCTGATCGTTTTTTTCGCTACAATGAAGTCCCTTTCAGCCCCTATAGCTCAAAGTGGCAACCACTGATAGCCGGCAGACCAACTTGTTTCACATACGGAGATGCCATACTTTGAATATGTATTAAAACTAACCATTTCTCTGAGCATTTTATTTCGCAACAATGATTCCAGGCTCTAGAGCTCGAAGTGGTAACCACTGAAAGCCGGCAGACAGACTTGTTAACCTGTGGAGACACCATTCTTCCAATAGGTACTAAAACTGACCATTTCTCTTACGGTTTTTTTTTCGTTACTATGCAGTAACTTTCGCGCCTCATAGTTCTGTAATGCAACCACTGATAGCCGGCAGACCAACTTGTTTCACATGCGGAGATGCCATACTTTGAATATGTACTAAAACTAACCATTTCTCAGATCGTTTTCTATTTTTTGCAACAATGAAGCTCCTTCCAGGCCCTAGGTATAGCTCAAAGTGGCAACCACTGGCAGCCGGTGGATCAACTTGTTTCACATGCGGAGATGCCATATTTTGAATATGTACTAAAACTGACCATTTCTCTGATATTTTTTTTTTTTAAACAATGAAGCCCCTTCCAGGCCCTAAGTATAGTTCGAAGTGGCAACCACTGAAGGCCGGCAGACCAACTGGTTTCACCTGTGGAGACAACATTCTTTCAATAGGTACTAAAACTGACCATTTCTTTTACCATTTTTTTTCGTAACTATGCAGTGACTTTCGCGCCTCATAGCTCTGAAATGCAACCACTGACAGCCGCCAGACCAACTTGTTTCACATGCCGAGATACCATATTTTGAATATATACTAAAACTAACCATTTATCTGATAATTTTTTTTCGCAACAATAAAGCCCCTTCCAGGCCCTAGGTATAGCTCGAAGTGGCAACCACTGAAGGCCGGCAGACCAACTTGTTTCACCTGTGGAGACAACATTCTTTCAATAGGTACTAAAACTGACCATTTCTCTTACCGTTTTTTTTGTAACTATGCAATGACTTTCTCGCCTCATAGCTCTGAAATGCAACCACTGGCAGCCAGCAGACCAACTTGTTTCACATGCGGAGATGCCATACTTTGAATATATACTAAAACTAACCATTTCTCTATCGTTTATTTTTTCGCAACAATGAATTCCAGCCCCTATAGCTCAAAGTGGCAACCACTAACAGCCGGCAGACCAACTCGTTTCACATGCGGAGATGCCATACTTTGAATAAGTAAAGGTGAAACGAGTTGGTCTGCCGGCTCTCAGTGGCTGCCACTTCGACCTTGTTGCGAAAAAAATGATCAGACAAATTGTTAGATTTATTACATGTTCAAAGTATGGCATCTCCGCATGTGAAACAAGTTGGTCTGCCGGCTGTCAGTGGTCGCATTACAGAGCGATGATGCGCGAAAATCACTGCATAGTTACGAAATAAAACGGTAAAAGAAATGGTCAGTTTTAGTACCTATTGAAAGAATGGTGTCTCCACAGGTGAAACAAGTTGGTCTGCCGGCCTTCAGTGTTTGCCACTTCGAGCTATACCTAGGGCCTGGAAAATTGTCTTGAGTGAAAATGGCCTTCATTGTTGCAAAAAAAATTTATCAGAGAAATGGTTAGGTTTAATACATATATTCAAAATATGGCATCTCCGCATGTGAAACAAGTTGGTCTGCCGGCTGTCAGTGGTTGCCACTTTGAGCTATAGGGGCTGAAAGGGGCTTCATTGTAGCGAAAAAGAAACGATCAGAGAAATGGTTAGTTTTAGTATATATTCAAAGTATGGCATCTCCGTATGTGAAAAAGTTGGTCTGCCGGCTGTCAGTGGTTGCCACTTTGAGCTATAAAGGCTAGAAGGAGCTTCATTGTTGCAAAAAATAGAAAACGATCCGAGGAATGGTTAGTTTTAGTATATATTCAAAGTATGGCATCTCCGTATGTGAAACAAGTTGGTCTGCCGGCCTTCAGTGTTTGCCACTTCGAGCTATACCTAGGGCCTGAAAAATTGCCTTGAGGAAAATGGCCTTCATTGTTGCAAAAAAAATTATCAGAGAAATGGTTAGGTTTAAAACATATATTCAAAATATGGCATCTCCGCATGTGAAACAAGTTGGTCTGCCGGTTGTCAGTGGTTGCCACTTTGAGCTATAGGGGCTGAAAGGGGCTTCATTGTAGCGAAAAAAGAAACGATCAGAGAAATGGTTAGTTTTAGTATATATTCAAAGTATGGCATCTCCGTATGTAAAACAAGTTGGTCTGCCGGCTGTCAGTGGTTGCCACTTTGAGCTATAAAGGCTAGAAGGAGCTTCATTGTTGCAAAAAATAGAAAACGATCCGAGGAATGGTTAGTTTTAGTACATATTCAAAGTATGGTATCTCCGCATGTGAAACGAATTGGTCTGCCGGCTGTCAGTGGTTGCATTTCAGAGCTATGAGGCGCGAAAGTCACTGCCTAGTTACGAAATAAAACGGTAAAAGAAATGGTCAGTTTTAGTTCTTATTGAAAGAATGGTGTCTCCACATATGAAACAAGTTGGTCTGCCGGCCTTCAGTGGTTGCCACTTCGAGCTATACCTAGGGCCTGGAAGGGGCTTCATTGTTGAAAAAAAAAATGATCAGAGAAATGGTTAGTTTTAGTACATATTCAAAATATGGCATCTCCTCATGTGAAACAAGTTGGTCTGCCGGCTATCAGTGGTTGCCACTTTGAGCTATTAAGGCTAGAAGGAGCTTCATTGTTGCAAAAAATAGAAAACGATCTATGGAATGGTTAGTTTTAGTACATGTTCAAAGTATGGCATCTCCGCATGTGAAACAAGTTGGTCTGCCGGCTGTCAGTGGTCGCATTACAGAGCGATGATGCGCGAAAATCACTGCATAGTTACGAAATAAAACGGTAAAAGAAATGGTCAGTTTTAGTACCTATTGAAAGAATGGTGTCTCCACAGGTGAAACAAGTTGGTCTGCCGGCCTTCAGTGTTTGCCACTTCGAGCTATACCTAGGGCCTGGAAAATTGCCTTGAGGAAAATGGCCTTCATTGTTGCAAAAAAATTATCAGAGAAATGGTAAGGTTTATATATACATATATTCAAAATATGGCATCTCCGCATGTAAAACAAGTTGGTCTGCCGGCTGTCAGTGGTTGCTACTTTGAGCTATAGGGGCTGAAAGGGGCTTCATTGTAGCGAAAAAAAAAAACGATCAGAGAAATGGTTAGTTTTAGTATATATTCAAAGTATGGCATCTCCGTATGTGAAAAAAGTTGGTCTGCCGGCTGTCAGTGGTTGCCACTTTGAGCTATAAAGGCTAGAAGGAGCTTCATTGTTGCAAAAAATAGAAAACGATCCGAGGAATGGTTAGTTTTAGTATATATTCAAAGTATGGCATCTCCGTATGTGAAACAAGTTGGTCTGCCGGCTGTCAGCGGTTGCCACTTTGAGCTATAAAGGCTAGAAGAAGCTTCATTGTTGCAAAAAATAGAAAACGATCTGAGGAATGGTTAGTTTTAGTACATATTCAAAGTATGGTATCTCCGCATGTGAAACGTTTGGTCTGCCGGCTGTCAGTGGTTGCATTTCAGAGCTATGAGGCGCGAAAGTCACTGCCTAGTTACGAAATAAAACGGTAAAAGAAATGGTCCGTTTTAGTTCTTATTGAAAGAATGGTGTCTCCACAGGTGAAACAAGTTGGTCTGCCGGCCTTCAGTGGTTGCCACTTCGAGCTATACCTAGGGCCTGGAAGGGGCTTCATTGTTGAAAAAAAAATTATCAGAGAAATGGTTAGTTTTAGTACATATTCAAAATATGGCATCTGCTCATGTGAAACAAGTTGGTCTGCCGGCTATCAGTGGTTGCCACTTTGAGCTATTAAGGCTAGAAGGAGCTTCATTGTTGCAAAAAATAGAAAACGATCTGAGGAATGGTTAGTTTTAGTACATATTCAAAGTATGGCATCTCCGCATGTGAAACAAGTTGGTCTGCCGGCTGTCAGTGGTTGCATTTCAGAGCTATGAGGCGCGAAAGTCACTGCTTAGTTACGAAAAAAAAAACGGTAAGAGAAATGGTCAGTTTTGGTACCTATTAAAAGAATGCAATGTTAGCAAAAATAGTATTAATAAAAAGTCTTCTTATTAAGATCAAAAATGAAATACATAATCAGTTTTTACCAAAATCGACGTAGATTTTCTGAAGAAAACCTTTTTTCTCTAGAGGCGATTTTTTCCCACAGTGCGGTGGTGCGCGGCGCAAGTTTGAAGTTGGGTCAAACATACGCAGATACGACAGCGGCTGGCATGAACTAGAAAAATTCGCCTATTTTCCCGCTTTTCAATGTTTTTTTTAGACTTTTTCCTTAAATAAGCGACTTACGTGAACGATGATAGCTCTGAAATACAACCACTGACAGCCGGCAGACCAACTCGTTTCATCTGTGGATACACCATTCTTCCAACTGGTACTAAAACTAACCATTTCTCTTATCGTTTTTTTGTAACTATGCAGTGACTTGCGCGCCTCATAGCTCTGAAATGCAACCACTGACAGCCGGCAGACCAACTTGTTTCACATGCGGAGATGCCATACTTTGAATATGTACTAAAACTAACCATTTCTCAGATCGTTTTTTTCGCAACAATGAAGCACCTTCCAGGCCCTATAGCTCGAAGAAGCTACCACTGAGAGCCGGCAGACCGACATCATTCACATTAGGGGACTACTCTACAACCCATAAAAGCAAGTCTATCCGTTTCCCTGATCGTTACGAAAATTCCCGTGACCGCTTAGACTATTAGAGAGATTTGCCTTTATTATGCGAGCTTTATTATTTTTCATATTAAACTGCCAAAGCTAAAGTTAGGCTCGTGTTGCGAAAATATAAAATATTGAGCTTAAACTGTATTTTATGTAATTTATGAATTTGTAATGAAATTGTGGTGAAGCTTTTTGAATTGAGATAAAAGTGGTTGCTAAGAAAAGAAGCAATTTTCCTTAAAATGTTTTTTCTCTTGGGTAAGATCAATCAGGCCAATCAATCTGAATTATCAGACATGATTACATTTATTCCATCTTTTTTATTTTCCTCAAATAGGACCTATGAGCAATCATTTGTATTAGGTAAACTAAACTGAATCCTAATCCTAACTAATATTATAAATGCGAAAGTGAGTTTGTTTGTTACCTCTACGCTTTATCTACTAAACCAATCTTCGTAATATTTGCCATACACACAGTTAAAAGTACTGAGAAGGATATAAGGACCTTTCATCCCGGAAAAAAGCACTGTTACCGAAGGAAATTAACGCGGCCGAAGCCGCGGGCAATGCGAAGGCTAGAACCCTATAAAATGTTTGATCATATGAATTAGTGTAAGAAGCTCAATTTTTTTTATGAGAATCAAAGCTCATACTAGAACATTACTCTCTCTTTAGTCGTATTTCCTCATGACTGAGGGTCGTGGTCATTATACGGAATGAAACACACACAACGACTCTCTTGGCAATTTTAATGGAGTGGTTTGCCATTGCCTTCTCCATTTCACACACTAGCTGATAATCATTAACCAGAGTGCAGGTTTCCTCACGATGTTTTCCTTCACCGGAAGCAAGTGGTGGACAGAACATTACTAGTGGTAGTTAATTAAGATGCTACAAGACGCAATCGATATCCCATACACAGATGAGTTTGGTTATATCACACATATGGACACGCAACTTCCTTGTAATACTTACTTGCATCCGTGCTTGCATAGACATTACTAAATAGATAAACATTAAGACTTGCCAATGCCTTCCTGTGTATAGATTTTATAGGCACCTAATAATTCGGTTCAGGGTCTAAAACAGTGGGATTTTTATTTCCCGGCTACGAAATCTAGCTACGAAATGGTCCGAAGGGAAATTTATGAAAAAGCTTTTATTGATCATGGGAAGTTCATGAAAACCATGCAAACATATTGGTAATTTGGTACCGATGAGAAAGATTAATTTTAGAATTGGTTCTTGGTACATTTAGGATTTAAGTACTACTAGCTTTTGCCCGCAGCTTCGCCCGCGTGAATTTCCCACGGGAACAGTGCTTTTTCCCAAAATGAAAGGTACCCTATGTCCTTCTCCGTACTTCTTACTATGTGTATGCAAAATTTCAGGAAGATTGGTTCAGTAGATGAAGCGTGAAGAGGTAACAAACAAACAAACAAAGTCAATTTCGCATTTAAAATATTAGTTAGGAAGTTAGGATAGGATAGTTCTTTGTCAAACTTACATGCCAAATAAAATTGCAGAGAATGTAAAACTTCATAAATCTAATAGGGGACCGGACAACATTTTTTTGATGCTTTTGAAATATCTCACAATAATAGAATCATCCGTAAAAGAGTGACATCAATAACCAAAGTATTCACTAAGATATAGCAAAAAACAATTCACATTTTTAAGCGATTTTTGGGCGATACCAAAACGCCCCTAACTAAACGTGCATTCATATGACGTCACGCGTAGAAAATGGACTTTCCCTAAAAGTTTGAACTCTAATAAACTAGTGGTTCTGTCAGAACAGTAGACCTCGCGAGCCCTTCCACGAAATAACCGATATTTTACCGTGTCCCTGGCTAAAAAGAGTTTTGAAACCAACCTACCAATGCTGGAAAGAAAGTAAAAAGTTCTCATATTTTACCCATAAGCCCAAACATGTTCTTGTGGTTGATCAATATCACTAAAAAAATACTGAAACCTGCCTTTTTTGCCTCAAATAATATATATAATAATAAATATAGACGGACAAATCACACAGATTGAGTTAGCCCCAACGTAAGTTCAAGACTTTACGGGATGCTAATTTAACAATACTATATTTTATAACAAATACATATAGATAAATATCCAAAACCCACGTCAATCTGAAAAAGATTATTTTCCATCTTGACCCGACCGGGGATCGAACCCATTAGGCCACGGAGGTCGTCAGTCGTCAGAAATGCATGGTACCTATTGGATGCTATTGGTTATATGTATGCATATGTTATTTGCGCAACAAAATTGAAGTTCAAAAAAGAAAGTTCAATTTGAAATCGAATCTCTCTGATTAGTAGGTATGTAGGTACTCTATATCTTACTTTTTTTATAATAGGATTCTAATCATACAATGAAGTTTTTTGATATCAGATTTATTTCAAGTGTTCAAGATAATTCTACCATGCAAAGCAATCCACAATACAATACCATTAACCAAATAAATACACACAATTCAAAGCCAAGCAAGACAAAAAAAAGCCATATGATTTTTAAGAACCATTTAATTTTATTTAATAAATAAATCAAGTCACTCTTGTAAACGTATTAGCGATTTTGCGAGTATTAAAAGCTGTGCTGCGCCATCTATTGATTTTTTTGTGAACTATCGTATGAGAATTTATAACATATGGATTTATAGCGGTTTTATTGAATTTTACTATGTTGTTCAAACAAAAAAATGCGTCTTAATAAGAATAACAAAAATGTCTAATGACATTTTTGAATTATTTTTAAATAGCTGAGATATGAGGTTTTTTTTTATTTATTTCGGCCATTTTTTTAAATTTCGAAAAACTGGCTCGACTAAAAAATTCTATAAAATTACCGAACCTGCTTACAAAATTTCATGAGAATCGGTTCAGAAATGCGACCTGTAGGCGATAACATCCGGACAGACAAAAGAATTTTCGGCTAGTGGAAACTGAGACGCTTCGCTCGCTGCGCTCGCTCGGTCGATTAGCTCAGGAGAATAAACTCGTGCTGAAAAGTCGCAAAATGTGTTTAATTGTATGTATGAATCATAAAATTACATATTTTTAACAATTCTCATACCTTGTCCGGTCCCCTATTTTGTTATAAAGTATTCCAATTCACTAATGCACAGTCAAATTTCTTGTTTATCCCATTACGCACACTTGCTCGAAAAGATATGTCGAAAATGTATGAAAGGAAACTGTTTTAAGCTAAAACCAGTAGCCAAATTAGGTTTGAGCATTGCATCTATGCACTAATTAAATTCTTGCAGTCTATTCACAAAACATACAGGGCATAGACGGGCAAACGCTTGCCTATTGGAGTTTTAAATTCAAAACTTCCACTTCTAATTTATATAGGCCTGACAGAGAACGATTTGAAGAATAAAGCACCATATGTAGAGTTTTATAACACTTACACTTATATCATGGTTCAGTAGCAGTTGGTTAGAGATCGAACAGTTTTCCGTTAGATAGATCAACACTTTATTGCACCATTTACAGAAATAAATTATTTAAATCATACATAGGAAATACTAAATTCTACCCTCTTCGAGCTGTGCTCTTGTCGGTGGAGAATACGCCACACCTCTCTGTTCACGGCTTTACATTTAAGGTCTTGATTGGTCTCCATAACTCTTTCTCGGTCTCCCTAGACCTCGCCATTACCCATAGGTATCTACTAAATTTAAATACAGCTAACAAAGATTTCATACGTTTAACAGATGGGTGAAAAATCGCATCAGGAATAGTAATGATTTTTTTTTGAATTGAATATTGGATGTAAAAAATTATATTATTGAATTGAATATTGGAATCTGCTGCAAACAATTTTCAATAACTAATTGTATTTCTCTTGTTTCAGCTAACCAAATCAAAATGGCGGACAGCCGGCATTGGATGAGCTTTGTTGGTGAGTTCCTGGAATTAATACACTGAGCATTTAGTTGCATTGCTTTGTTTATGGGACCAAATATACCAACCTTTCTATATTTTTTATGATGTTTAGATATACAATATTGTTTCTCCTACTTCGCTATCTCAAAATTATATAAATCTTTACGTGCGGCTAAATGTGCTCATGTTTTTGTAACTGTTAAGTACCTACATATACTTATTTCATTCGTGTGATCAATTATTAGAAACATCCGTATTGCATTTTACAAAAATCTAATTAAAATCTGTAATATTTACTGTAAAATCTAAGTGGGCCCGAACATTCATTTTTTAATTATCTAGTCACATGATTACCTAAGGCACTTTCACACTTGAGTCTGAGGCAATTAGTGTCTTAGTGAAAGCTTAATTAGCTGTAATGGCTGTGTATGTAACAAAATATTGTATGAACAAACACTTGTCTGTAATTGTCTAGGCTGTCAGTCAGGCAGGACAGCATGTTGTTGGTCTGGGCGCGTTTCGGGCGTCGATGACTTTATGTAAACAAAAAAGTACATTATTGTCCACCATATCCTTGAAAATTGTGCAAAATATAAGTATAAAAAAGATTTATCACTGAGACAGCTTAAACTAAATCTGAACGATGTAGGATTAGCCCAAACTATTTTAGCTAATCCAAAGTCAATTGCAGCAAAAAAATGTATGAAATTGTATTAACGTCTCAGTAATTGATGGCTTCAACAGGGTACGATGGGGCTGACATATTTGTCAAGATAAAATGAAAAGCCCCTAAAGCTTTAGATTAAAAAATAGTAGGTACATTATAAACTCAGAAAGAGTTTGCGTCAGTGTGGTGAATATTAAGAAAGTTTACCAAATAATTGTTATCCAAGTTTAATAAAACGAGTATAATGTTCTATGTTTACAGTAATTATTCGTACACAAAAACATTAAGGTCCTTAACCTGAAAATATCAACAAAGTTTAAGCCGCGCTCAACTTGTAAATTCCAAATTACAACATCAATTATATTTACCTCCTATCTTTGAAAAGGGTTGGAAACGAATTGGAGTGGCCACAAAGCTCGAGAGATGGAAAACGAACAAATATATATAACACAGGAGTAAAATATAAATGTTACAAAAGTTGCGCATTCATGAAACATTTTTTGTTGAGTTATTCACTTCAGATCCCCTTAAATTGATAGTGACTGATAGTCCCCTTAAACTGATAGACCGGGGTGAATATATTTTAAGATATTTTCTATCTTGGTCCGATCTACGATAAAGGGAAGGAATCAGACGGAAACGACGAGTGCTGGGCAAGGAAGACCTTTGTCCAGCACGCGTTCCTTGCCCAGTACGCGTCATTTCGTTGCACTTTTTCTTCCATACATCTCTTTTAGCAAGTTGTTGCACGAAACGATAGACCTGGGGCCTTAACTGTACAGAGGTAGGTATTTCTCTTAACCGAGGTAAGCCAATATGAAACTAACAGAGTTTTTTTTTTTTTAATCTGCAGTACGAATTATGCTCAAACGCGTCAGAGATACTGCTCTCACACTACCAAAAGACATAAAAGCAAAACATATAAAAAAATCATAAAAACTATCAAAATCTCATTTTGTATTTTTGTACTCCTACAAATTTCTATGAAGTGACAATTCTATAGTTTCCATACTTCCTTTACCTCACCATCAAACAAATTATTAAGTTTGATAGAAAAACTTTTTGATCCTTCCGTTTTGATTAGAATTATGGCAGTACAACACTGTACAAGGACTTTTTGAACGTATTCTTATTTACTCATTTACCCTGCGATTGTAACAAACATTTTTTTAGATCAATAACAATAGTGATTTTTATCTTTTGAATTTTTTATTCTTGGCGGTCTCTTTTTATACACCACGAGCTGCTCCCCAGTGCTTCGCTTCATGAAATTTAGGATAAAAAGTACCCTATGTGCTATAATCGGAAAGTTTCTACCCGTGTACCAAATTTTATCAAAATCCATCCATGAGATTCTAAGCAGCTAAGCAACAAACATGCTCACAAAAACACAATCAACCTTTAGCATTTCACATAGGTAAATTTTACTCTTGTTTACCTTAACTTTTTTTGCAATGCCTATGGAAAAAAGAGGCCTATAGACCATTCCAGTTATTAATTTCCGATACATCCGTCCTTACATAAAACTAATCAAGTTAATGCAAGGAAAAACGGCTTTTAACAGCGTCACGCTATGACAGTTATTTCCAACGGTTATTTCTGAGGTTAATGGCGCTGTTAAATTTTGAAGAGTTTTTCCATTAACTACCTTTTTGCTTGATTTGGACAGTACGCACTTACTTTGAGTATCGTTGGTAAATTACCTAAAAGTGACAGCGTATGTTAAATGTTCATTAATTTGTTTTGGTCAGGAAATGTAGTAGGTTTATTGTATTTTTCTTTATTATAATAGTACATTGTTAACGAGTGGGTGAAAGTAACTTTTTTAAGTCCCGAGACGGGGTTTGGCGCCCGAGCATAGCGAGGGCGCCAATAGTTCGAGGGACTTACAAAAGTCTTTCACCCGAGGTAAACACTGTGCTTTTCATTACGAATACAAGAAAAGTAAAAATAAAAACATGAATTAGCTAAAGAAATGATGAGTGAAATATACGGAAGCATAAACAAAACTCTAAACTTGAAAAAAAAATGATCGGATTACGGCTTTAGCTTCCAGCATATTTTTTTTTTCTGTGGCCGACTAACTATTTAGCTATAAGATTCTTTTTAATTGGTTCCATCATTGAAAAAATGATAAAAAAAATCTATAATAAAAAAAAAATATATATATATTCTTTAACTTCATTTTATTGCAATTTTACATAATATGTTGAATGGCTGTATAGGAAGTTGGAATATGGTTCAATAGAATAACGTGAAAATAGAACTAGTTTTTTTAAAATAATTTGACAGCTGTCAGTTGAAAACGATTCTCCCTAGGGCTGAAAAGTATTACTTTCTCCACGCTCCTCAGGCAACTTAAGACTTACTTTCAGAGTATGAGTAATGAAAATATAATAAACCTACTATATACCTATTCTTTTTTTATTAAAAATAAAATAAACCTACTACATTTCGGAACGTTTCGTGTTGAAAATTGATTGCGTTTGACCTCAATCTTGCCTGGTGGGAAGCAAAGATGAGATCTAGGGTGGCACACTCAAACTAAAAAAATGCCTATTCACTCTTGCCTTGAAAACCCCTAAATTATAAGTGACGGGAACAGGTAGAACCTAGTAGCTTTGAAATTTATAATACAACATTATTATGTAATTAGTTTTCGACGTGAAAAAGTGCCTGTAAAGGCCAAGTATTTTTGACGTTTTAGGGTTCCGTACCTCAAAAGGTAAAATCGGAACCCTTATAAAATCACTTTGTTGTCCGTCTGTCTGTCAAACTTTTTTTTCTCAGAAACGCTTAGAGGTAACAAGTTGAAATTAATATCGAATATTCGGATCCACTGTCTCTGTCAGCAAAAAAATAATCAAAATTATTCGTCAACCTGATCAGGAGATATTCCCGTAAATATTGCGATTTTTTGCATATTTTACCATTTCAGACAGCAATCAAAACCTATGGGGTACTTCCCGTTGACCTAAAATTATGAAATTTGACATAAAGCAAGGTCTAACAGTACTTGTACAGGAATACATCTGAAAGTTGTAAATATGTTGTTGGAAGTCTAAAAAAAAGTGTTACAAACTGTTGCGATAGGTGCCCGTGCCAGTAGGTTGGGAATCCCTACCGCGATGTTAAAGGAAACTTCGGTATTATAATTAGAGGACTGTATGAATATAATATAGGAATAGTGATAGCCCGGCAAATCGACGCGGCTTCGTTCGCTATCGGTGCAGAAGTGTTGTGTCGACCCGTCATTCCGTCGATGACAGGTGACAGGCGCGCGGGGGGTCTGCGCCCGCGCCCGTAGTCTGTGGTTGATGTGGAGTTGCCATCAACACAAACTTATTTTTGCGCTCGTTGCAGTATGAATCCTAGGGATCGAACTGCAAAGTTAAGTTTGTTTTTGAAACTAGTTGGTCTTTTAGTTAGAGCTATAATATGAGATGCTTTGCGGTGCGGTGAACCCTCGGTGCGCGAGTTTGACACGCACTTGACCGGTTTTTTTTACTTTTGACCCTACAGCACAGGGCGGGCGCTTCATAGAAACGGCGCGTCAAATATGCCTACTACTACTACAAATGAAACTGTATATCCGTGAACACGTCAGTAACACGTCAATGTGTGCGTTTTCATAGTCGAACGTCCCACAGTTACACAAGAACGGGGGAGAAGTGCGGAAGGAGCGGGGGGGTGCCATATTGCGGGAGGGGCACGTAGTACTAATATTAATTCTGTGCCTACAGTGAGCAAATCCGGGCTGAAATAAAAACACAAAGTCTGAGAACATACCAAACAAAAAGTCGTTAAATCTAAAACTGACAAAATCATCCAAGTACATACGATTGCAAAACATTTAAGCCCAGTAGTTTTATGTGCCATTGTTGAATGCAAGTGGGAGACAGATCTCACGACCTTGGGTGGTGAATGCTTAATTAATAGGTACAGTCAAGAACAACAAATCACACTACATTGACCTCTATGCGAAGGTGATAACGGCGAATTTCATGTAGGTTGTGATGGTGACTGTACCTGGCGTAGGCCTCGCCTTGCTGAAATGCATGTGTGATCGATTGAATGAGGTTAATGACGGTTTTGAAGATGATAATTACTAAATCATCAATTTTAGTAGAAGTGGGAATGGGCAAAAGGAATAATTTGCCAAAGACACAAACGCTAAGGTCAAATTCAAATATTTTATTATTTTAATCTCCTTTGGCCCACTGCACAGCAGTGCAGTGGGAAATAATACAAAACATTTTTTTTTACAAAATAAGTCATCAAAATTAACTTCTTCCGAATCTGTATAAACCTCAAAATCGCTTATACCCTAATCCTAACTAATATTACATATAAATGCGAAAGTGAGTTTGTTTGTTTGTTACCTCTTCACGCTTTATCTACTGAACCAATCTTCCTGAAATTTCGCATACACGTAGCTGAAAGTACGGAGAAGGACATAGGGTATCTTTCATCCCATGAAAAAGCACTGTTCCCGTGGGAAATTCACGCGGGCGAAGCCACGGGGGAAAGCTAGAGCTTTATGAAATAACAACAAAAATTTAGATACAATTCAGACAAAACAAATCAGACAATAGTAACTCCTAACTAATCTCTCCGTCTAATTAAAGAGAGATTACTTAGAGCAAAAATAAGTGTTCCTTCATCTCAATAAAAAGTTCTGTTCTCTACTTGTCTACTTTTATTTCCTGGAGACAAAGACGCAAGAAGCCGGACAAAAGATGAACTCGTCTCGAGAAACAATACACAGTTTTTTAGGGTACTGTCGTGGAATAGGAAAACTGATTGTCAATGACAGGTCACATGTTTTTTAGAGCTGAGAGAATGGAACGGGAGCAAGAAATTAAAAATTGTGTTAACGGAATGCGGAATACTAGGTTATGATTGGTATAATGAAGTTTGAATTTTGAACTCCTGAGTTTTGATCTGAATAGCGTAGATTAAATTATTTCGGTATTGCACGAATATAGCCTATTATTATTTTGCATGCTATGGTGTGTAATAATTAAAATATATTCCACGAGTTTATAGTTAGCACGACGTAGTTTTAAATATCTGAATATCGGGGTTTTTCTCTCCTGGAAATTTTAGGTTTAAAAGTACCTATCCCGTTTATTTACATCAAAATCCGTGCTTAAGACGTGATTTAAGTAACTAATATCCATCCATTCATCCATTTACTTTTTTTATTCGTCTTTTTAGTTAGGGCTATGCCTTATTGATGTCATTACGTGGAAGGAAACACACACAACGATACTTAACAATATTATAAGGGTGGTTTCTTCTCTAAACTCTCTATACTTACCTAAGATTAGGTCTTGATCTATTGAATCCTTTAATTACTGCGCTCATTTTATAATAACCTTTATTGAAATACACAAAAAACGCATTGAAATATTTTTTGCTACATTCAAATAGGTACTTAATAATATAAAAGACTTGCATTTTGTACGGAATTCTCTTTTCAATATAATGTGGTTCTAAAAGAAAACTCATCAAAAAGTTTGTACTTGTTAAATTCAGGAAAGTGCATTTCCCAGAACTGAATAAATCAGAATTAAAAGCGGGGAGATCCTTTGAAATGCATAAATTAGCTTTTTATATTGGATTCTCTTCACAATTTTAAACTAGTTTCAACGAATATAATGCGGGAATGTAGGACCAAAATAAATTTTAACATGTGACTAAGTACTTTTGAATATTTGGTAAATTATGAAATCTGAAATAGTTTTGAGATGTATGTAGACATATAATTTTTATATCAAGAAATGGAGAGAAAATGCAACATTTTTCCCTCGCATCAACTTGCATGAACTTACTTAAACTTTTGTCATCGAGGTACATGGACTTACGTACACGTTCATATACTTACCTCGATGACTTTTATGGTTTTAAGCTTGTCACTATAACTTCGTTGTAAAACCACCAAATACATACCATACAAAGCTTTTATGTATTCCAAGCTGTAATTATAACATTGTGATTAGAATACCATAAATGTGTGAACCCATAATTGGGATATACATGGTGAATAAAAGTTATTAAGGGTACATTACATACATTTTACATCATATTTACTTTGATTTACAGAACAATTATTCTGATAGGTAGTTTTATATTTTCAAATCTTTAGCTCCAGACCCTTTCACTTGTGTACCAAATTCATAAGTTTAGCTCATTTTGTTCAAAACGAAAGTTAATCTATCATATGGCATCTGTTCTCACGACTAGATGCTAACACTCCCACAGTCACATCCTGCTAGTCGAAAAACATCGTGATCGTGTAAGCGACAAAAATCTCAAATGAGACTTTCACTCACGAATATCGTGTCATTGCAGACTTTAACAGACAATTAATAAAACTAAATATTTCCTACATGTTGTTTTTCCTAGTTGTTGTATGCAGCGAAGCAATGGAACTCTGCCTGTGTCTGTGTTCCCGAGCATAAACGACCTGACTCTCTTCAAAACCACAGTGAATAGGCTGCTTCTCAGTAAGCTCGGTACATCGTAGACCTCATCTCTTTCTTTGGACAAGATTGTGATCAAGAGCAAACCCATCTTAAATAAAAAAAAATTACAATTTAGTAAATACTAGCTGTTGCCCGCGGCTTCGCCCGCATTAGTTTCGCTTAGATGAAAAATCTTTTTGTGTTCCAAACTGTAGTTACCTAAACTCCAGTACTCAAAATTTCAGCCATTTGGTTATCCCGTGTCCCGCGGGAATATATTAGGTACTCGTAGTACAGTCGCGGTGTTAAAATGAATCAAAAGTGATATTTCATTAAATAACGATCTTCGTCTGCTCGTTATCTACAATATCCCGTATACCACCACTCCTATCCCGAGTCTCTCTTTGTCCTATCCCGTGTCCTGTCTATTTATACGTCAGTAGAAAATGTTCATCAGGTTGAACGACTTTTGCTAAGGCCCCATCTCCATTTATTTTATAGAATAGCTGATCTCTTGGAGTTCTTCATCAGATGATCCTGATCTTCGATTTTTATATGTCAATAGAAAATGCTCGTCAGATTGATAAACTTTTACAAAGGGACCATTATTAACATATTTCTTTTAGTTTAGCTGTTCTGTTAAGGTTCTCCATCAGGTGTTCCAGTTATCAAAATCAATTATAGCCTATATGTTGCCCAGGCTTAATAGCTATACAACAAAAAAAGTTTCATTCAAATCCGTCCAGTAGTTTTTGCGTGAAACGCGTACATACATACAGACAGACAGACAGACAAGAAACTCCAATAAATGTTTTTTGCTTTCTATTATTCTTTTTAAGTGTCCCTCTATCAATTTCAGTCAAAAATACTAAATGTACAGACAAAATATTTTTACTGTTTTATTATATGTATAGATAGATTATTTAAATATCCTTCAGTCAAAATTCATGGATTCGTTTCGGATCGATGTAAAGTTTCTATTGTCAATAAATTTCCATTATTTAGAAAAAGCATATAAACATTGCTATCTGGAGAAAATACATGTATCATCTTCTATTTTAATGAAAACTGGCTCAAATATGATATCTAAATCTTCACAAAAGCGGAGCCGCTGAACTCAGCTAAATAGTATTCAATATGTCTTGAACATGAATTGAAGGTAGTTAGGACTTCAAATCATAGCCACTGTAGCACAAATTGGTCTTCGTAATAACCACTATAGCGCAAATCGACCCATGTCAAGCAAATTGCCAGTCAGCAGTAGCAAGTTACTGTCAGACGCAATATACACCTCCATCAATAAATAGGCTATTAGATATACAGGTTTTTCAACAATAGCCAAAATTTTCAGCAGATTTAGTTGATAAAAGTAAGTAAAAATCTATGTCAAAAAATGATAAAAATACCTTTCTTGGTGCTCGCTTACGCTATACATATAAAGAACATTCAGCGTCTCTGCGTTGATATCTCAATCAGTCAGTCAGCTGTTGATTCCTCTTTAGTCGTATTTCCTCATGACTGAGGGCCGTGGTCATTATAAGGAATGAAACACACACAACGACTCTCTTGGCAATTTTAATGGAGTGGTTTGCCATTGCCTTCTCCATTTCACACACTAGCTGATAAACATCAACCAGAGTGCAGGTTTCCTCACGATGTTTTCCTTCACCGGAAGCAAGTGGTGGTCGATGAAAACTACCATTCATGAGTCAGATTAGTATACAAACTCATGTACAACTCATGTAGCACGGGCAGGATTCGAACCTGGTACCTTTGCAGCCACAGGCGGGCGCCCTACCACTGCGCCACCACCGCTTTGATTCGCTTGCTTCGCTTTTGATTATATGAGTACTTATTTATAGATTTTTTTGATGAGCCTTAATTTTTTTTACGTCCATCTATGGGCCTGTTTCTCTAAAAATGTAGTCATTCAATTACATACACACATACACACACATGCTCTTTTATTTAATTGTTTTTTTTATTATTTTATTGTCTTTGCCCGCTGCTTATTATTTAGCCATATTTTTTATATTTCTTAACTTTTATTTTCATTTTTTTACTAAAATATATGTGTTCCATTCGTAAATGTGTCCTGTTTGGTAAAAAATACATTAACACATTATGCAATAATAACAATTTCGTACCAGATTTTCATATTTATAGAAAACGTGCACCCGAAGGATTCCTCAGAGCTATTAAATGAAATTGCATGGCATTTCATCCATTTCAGGGAGTAAAAATACAAAGTACAGAAGTGTAACTCGGATTTTGACAAATTTAAATTTTTACATTTTAAAATTATTGAATTGAGAACTCTCATTTCCTGGGTATTGAATGAGACTGGTGAATTGCTCGGCTATGTAATGCTCGTTCTTGTAAAATCAACTTCACTAGACGAAGGTACCTCATCTTTAAAATTCTCACTATCCCCAGTAGGTACTATATTTTTTTAATGATTGAAGGTTTATCGTCATCTGTCTCCCTCTTTACATTGTGACAAGGGTGTAATCGCCTCATTCCACGAGCACCATTATCTGCGACATAATACACTACTTATTGGAAACATTCCTACCCCACATTAAATCTAACGATGTTCGCTGTACTATGGTTTGTTAGAAAATTCATATTTTTCAAAGATGCAAAAAAATTGCTATCAAACTTTTTCTTTGAAACCAGAAAATTACGAACTAGAGTTCGTTTGAAAGAATAAATTAAATCAAATGTTTTAAAGACCACAATAATTATTAATTAAATTCAAAAAAAGATAGTGGAGATAATACGTGATAGACATCCTTCTCTAGACAGCGAAAAGTTATTGAAAAAAATTGGTCATAACTCACTTCCTAGAAAGGTCTACGTGTTTCATACTCGACCTCTTAGTCTATTGACCTCTCGGTCTATAAATAATTTTCCTTAAGCAATAAACATAACAATGCCATAGAAAAGTTACCTAAGCTCGATGCTTTAACATCTATAAACGGTTAACGGCATAAGAACGGTTAATAAATGTGAGAGCACGAAGCAATTTCGTCATTAACACTTTGACAGGCTATGTTGCTCATATTAAGTACTTTGAGCATTTAGGACAATGGCCAGTTACTGGTACTGTCTTTGCATGAAACTATGAATGGGATTATTGCGCTACGCTAAGTACCTACAAGCTACTAGATTACATTACAAACCCAAATATTCACACTTTGATTGAAGAAATAGAATATGTTTGTACAAACTTTAGCGTTAAATATAACAATATATTAGAAAAAGTCATTTGAATCAGAAATAGTCGTAGATATGATGATAATAGTTTCTTAATGCCAAAAAATCGTGAGAAGTAGGTACGTACGTGTGTATTAGATAATCAGCAACATTCTTCGTCAAAAACTCCATAGAAATATATCCGCAACACTCTTCGTCAAAAGGTTAGCAGAAATACAATTAATGATGATAATTATTGTAAAGTAACTGAAGTATTCCACACACGGCACCATATCAGATGCTGACTTGCGAAAAATTTGACACCAGTGTTAAGTATATATAACACTAGCTTTTGCCCGCGGCTTCGCCCGCGTGAATTTCCCACGGGAACAGTGCTTTTTCCCGGGATAAAAAGTAGCCTATGTGCTATTCCAGGTCATTATCTACCTGTGTACCAAATTTCATCGAAATCCGTCAAGTAGATTTTGCGTGATTGAGTAACAAACATCCTCACAAACTCACAAACTCACAAATTCACAAACTCACAAACTCACATCCAAACATTCGCATTTATAATATTAGTATGGATACTCGATAAGAAGATGAAGCTTTTATTTAAGAAAAACTTCGGACTTTTGTTTCTAGTTTTTAGAACCTTCTTAAATATTCAAATCATAGTTACTTATCGGAAATAAATCTGAAAATCGTAAGTGCCTCAAAAAATTACCTATAATAGGTATTTAGTGCACTAGGTTTCTATTATACATACTTATACATAATTTATTTATTTATTTATTTAAACTTTATTGTACACACATACAAAAGTACAGTACAAAAGGTGGACTTAATGCTAAAAGCATTGTCTGACAGTCAAACCTAGGGTTGAGCAGAGAGTTCATATAATCTAAAGAGTTGACGGTCTTCTATGCATATTACAAACTAATGAAAATGCGTGATTAGTAGCAGTTAATTTCAATAGTGACTGCATTGAAAAAACAAAAATTATAGCCGATATTGTTTTCTATTTCCTTGAAAAAATACCATTTTGCAGTAAATTGAAGGGAATTTAATTATGTTTTGGTTATTAAACTCTTCCGCTACATGAAATACGATGTACCTTTTTTATTTCACGAATTCATAATTATTACGGATAGCTTTAAATTTCTCATCCTCAAACATATAATCAATCAATTTACTTTATTTGTAAAACATTGGTATATACTTACATCCTTCTATTTAACTCTTCGGATAAATTTTTAAATTTGTTCAATATCAATCCACCATAATATCTACCTATATCAACCATATTTAATCTTGATAAAGAATATGATTTAGCTCTCTGCTATACAGTTTGAAGTTGATTTCGTACTTAGTATGTAAGGGCTGTAAAACAGGTTGATGCCAAATTTCATGTTTCTAGATCAACCAATTGGAAAAACCCTATAGATTTTGATTCCCTTCTGAAATTGCTATTTGGCAGACAGACGACGGACAACAAAGTGATCCTATAAAAACGTGTCGGTAATAGACAGTTTATAAGAAGATTTTTTTAGGGTTCCGTTTTTTTTGGAACGGAACCCTAAAAAAATCTTTTTACAAACAATGGCTAACATTTGCTTAACAAATTACCGTGTCCAAACATTGCATTGTCTATTACAGGCATTATGTCAGCGCAAGAGCAAGCGAAAGCGCTTCCGAGTTGCGTAAGCGCAGGTTTTGACTTGTGACATTGGATGTTGTACAGTCCACAGAACTTCATCCAAATTCACCGCATACTTACTTGTTGTACAAACAAGAGTACTAAACTGTCTTTCATATCTTTTGTTACTAATAGGACTCGACTATTCTTATTATGTTTTATGATAAAAATCGGCTTTCGATTGGAAAAACCGCACCTGTGGCCGCCTGTGCTAGCAGCCACTCTTCAGAAGATGCTCAGGTGAGGTGCGAAGACTGGATCTTGATTAAAACAGTTGTTTTGCTCGATGACGTTATTTACTTTCGTAATGTAAATAAATACAAAACTGCCAGGAAATGGCTACAGCGAACTTGATAGATTTAGAATTATAAAATAGAATAGAAAACATATGAAGATCGGAAACGAGTCGTCTCGTTAGTAAGAATTGGTAGTTATTGGAATTTAAATTCGATTATCATCGCACTGACAGATGTCAGTGTGCGTACGTTCCGATTAACGTTAAGTAAATAGAATATGCGCGTGAACAGCACCCAAATCGGCTTATATGTTTAGAGGCTATAATGCCCCAAAACCACATAACTGAACTTCTAACACCCCTGTTTTTGCATCGACAGTTAATAAACGCTTGGCACACATTTAGTAGATTGTCACTTGTCCAAAAAGCCAGCCAGAAAAATAATTAACGAGAAAATAACAAAAGGGCAATCCTTAAACCACCCCTCATTTATAACTCATGGCTCCCTCTTAACTTCTGACTTTGACGTAGGTTTAACTTTCATGTAATTTTTCGCAGTCTGTGTTGTAATATTGAGTAAGTTTTCCAAAAGTTATATTGCCTTTTCGGTTGTGTTCATCTTTGGTAAGATGATAATATTCAACATTATATCGGTGTCAATAATAGAACAATAATTAGAAAAGAGACGAAGTCTGTTTGTCCTGTATTCTTACTACCATACTACTTCCAATACTTACGGAAAATGTATGTTGTGTATGTATGTATGTTGTTTTAATTATATATTATTTAATTTAATTTAATGTAATTTCACACACAATATGTATTGTTTATGAATAAATAACTATGAACTATCTCTTAGCTTATTGTACTTCGTTTTGACGGTGCTACTAGTATTGATTGGGTTCTATGGTTTTACCCACAAAAATTGACATAACTTCTTAACTATACAGGTCAGGACCACGAGCCAAATGTATTACTCATTACTTAAATCTCTTAGTAATAAATGAGAATAACCACCCATTACAGCCATAAATAAATATTTATGTAGCGTCCCTTGTTGAGTACAGAACCTTTTTGTGAAATTGAAACGTGAAATTGAGGTTATTCTCCGTTTAACTATCTTAACACAATAATAACTGTCGTCTGCACAGATATTCGAACCATTGAGGCTGTCTTCCAACCAATCATGATGTTATTCATATGGAGCAGACATCTTTGAAACTGTGTTATAGAACAGCGTATCATGAAGTGGTCGCCATGACCGAAATCGCTCGGACATCATCATCATAGATCAGCGTAGGATCCGCCAAACTTGAAATTATTCTCGACAGTAAAATATGCTATAGTTGCACTGATGAACCTGTGAAAAAAGTTCATTTTCCATAATAAATTTATCATCTTTTTTCTTGTTTACAGTGTATTTAATTTCTAATAATACTAGCCGCGCACCGGGACTTCGCTCCCGTGGGAATTTCAGGATAAAAAAGTACCGTATGTGCTATTCCTGGTATTTTTCTACCCGTTTACCAAATTTCATTGAAATCCGTTCAATAAATTTGCCTGATTGAGTGGTTTTAGTTAACAAACCTCACATCCAAACGTGTGCAAATTTTCTTGCCACATTTTCCTTCAAGGGAAGCAGGTAGGGGTCCATGAAAATGATTTATTATACGATAAATCAAATTGATCTGCAGACTCAATACAGTGTGGCCCACTGTACGTACATGTCGTCGGGCCGATTGAGATTCGAATGTGAGCCTTTCGTATGCAAGCCAAGCGCCTAGTCAACTGAGCTACCTCCGCTTCACCACTGTAAAGTTAATTGCGTAATCGGAGCTATGGCTTGCAAATGTCAATTCCTGTAATTTATCTCTTTGTAACCGATACGTTTAATGGGCATCGAAATATTTGCCATTTTATTCTCCGTCACGAACTGTTCATAAAATTAAATGATCCGTGACATTTCATTAATGGAGACACTCTTGTTTAAAAATAATACTTGTATCCTTTCGTGTAAGCCTATCTAGTCTTTGTAAATGAAAAAGTCGATGATCGTCATGGTCCACGTTGGGTTTGCCAAGGGATTTCCAAAAATATCATTTTTGCTTTTAAGGGTACCTTTACTCTATATACCGGAATACCTGTATTATTCCTATCGAGTTACGGAACCCTCCAAAACTTGTATATTAAAATTGATTTGATGACAACTCTACTCGAGTAATCGAGTGGCAATACGGGTGAAGAGCCTTTGACTCGAATCACGAAATGAGATCGATAGAACCGAGATGTTGACTCGAACACACTTGACCCCTTACGCGATACATCGATAATGATCGTCTAGTTTTGAACATCTTCTTTCTTTTTTTCCATTTCCCACTTATTTAAATAAATTTGTTCTGTCACACTCCCTTCCTATGTATGCTGTCTTTGATGCAATATTTATTATAACTCAGTATTCTTTGTAAAGTTCGGAGTTCCCAAATTGCTGATCTTTAGTTGCAACCTTTTGTCTTTCACAAAAGATACGAAATTTCCGACAGAAAGATTCTTTTCTGATTACCATTTTTTAAACAATTGAAGATTAAGGTACTTATTTTTATTTCAATTTATTGGCAAATTCAACTTTATAGCTAAAAAGTTATGGTTTAATTTTGATTTCACATTGCACAGGTTAAAGGCTTCATCCAATGTCAAAGAGAGGATTTCCGGGGCCTTCAAACTGTGGAAAATCGTTTCTTATTCAGAGAACGGAACAAAAATACTTTTCCTTATTATGTCGAGTTGAAGGGATTATAAACGAAAGTTGGGATTTGGGTTAAGATCAGAATATGATAAATATAACCCCTGTATCTACCTATACAACAGTCAAAGGATTTATTTTTACTCAGTTTAAACATGTTTTCATTGAAGCTATTTAGTATCCATTTTTTTCCTTCATGAGTCAATCTGTCAAATAATTACTTATCATGATGACTTTAAAGACGTACTTATATCTTCCATCCATGGTAGGCTAGAGAAAAATTACAAATAGATAGATAGTGAGCTGCTTCACAGAGCTAAGGACAAGAAGGACTTGAGCATGTTAATTGCTAACCTTTACTAGTTGGAGAGGCACCTTTAGAAGAAGAAAATAGTAAAAAAGATTTTTTTGTCAACAGTGTTCCTAACAATAGTGGCGTTTTCCTCCTGCGTGCAAGTCGAAGACCCGTGCAAGACAAAGTCGCGAGTGGTCGCAGACGACAAGCATTGCGACAAATACTGGGAGTGCGACAACGGACAATCGATACAGTACGACTGCCCTAACGGACTGGTCTTCGCTGGGAAGCATCGGGGCGTCACCGAAGGCTGCGACTATCCGTGGCGGTCGAACTATTGTGAATACCCTAAAGTGCAAATAAGTGAGTATTTGATAAATTGCTATCACTTTTTTGGTTATGTAGTTAAATTAATCCTTTCTGGCCACAAAGTCACTAGTGGTCGCAGACGACAAGCATTGCGACAAATACTGGGAGTGCGACAACAGACAGTCGATACAGTACGACTGCCCTAACGGGCTGGTCTTCGCTGGGAAGCATCAGGGCGGCACTAAGGGCTGCGAATACCCGTGGCGGTCGAATTACTGTGAATACCCTAAAGTGCAAATAAGTGAGTATTAGATAATTTGCTATTACTTCTTTGGTTAGGTATGTAGTTAAATTAATCCTTTCTGGGCAAAAAGTCACGTCTTATCGCGGACGACAAGCATTGCGACAAATACTGGGAGTGCGACAACGGACAGTCGATACAGTACTAACGGACTGGTCTTCGCTGGGAAGCATCGGGGCGTCACCGAGGGCTGTGACTATCCGTGACGGTCGAACTATTGTGAATAACCTAAAGAGCAAATAAGTAAGTAAGTGTTTGTAATATATTGGGTAAAACTAAACGCAGGCGTTTCCTGTTATCGCCGCCAGGCGTTTTGGGGTTCTCACACTGCTAGGGTGGATGGCGTCGCGTGTGGTCCGCCATTGCATTGTCCAGGGCGATATCGGTTTGATTTTAATACGCGGAGCGGTCTCGCGTCTTTTGCTTGTTGTTTAGTTTGAGTGATAATTGTGAATTTCCTGTTTGTTAAATAACTATTGAATTTGTGTTTGTGAAAAACTCTGTTATTGTGACTTTTTCTTGTGAGAGGTGAAACGTGGCTGGCTGTTCACATCTGGCTGTTCCCGAGTGAAACTACGGGAAGAAATCTATTTAGTTGTCCTGGGGAATTGAGATCTCAAGGGTTAGGTAGGGTGATTAGGAATTCCCCCTTCCCGAAGACACTCAAGTTTGGATCCGAAGAGAAAGAAGATTTAGTTTGGTAAGTGTTCAATTATAGTTAATTTATAGGTTAGGTTATCATATAGGGCCCTGTAGCTCCCTTCATAAGCTACGGTGGTAGCAGACTGCGTTAAGTTAGTTAGGTTTTAGTCGGGCAAACGTGGTGCCGCGTGGAGAGTTTTTCCCGGTACTTATTTTTACCGGTGGTTTTTTCCCGGTGAAGTTCCGGTACAGAATTCTTCCCGCCGCTTCGTTTGTCCGGATTCTCGCTGCCACATTTTCTGGCAGCAGAGCGTAGTTGCTCTGCACATTTTCTGGTAGCAGAGCGTAGTTTATCTACCCTCTATTTGTTCGTTTGTAAAAAATAATTAATTGTTTGTAAAAATTATTAGATTTTTCTTAGTTTGTTTGTATAAGAATATTTGTAACCTTTTTTGTATTTGTTTGCGGTTTGTACCGTGCGTTCCGGGTTTGTGCCATTCTCATACCTACCGCGGTTCTTCGTGTAGTTGCTTGATTTTGTTGTTTTTTATTTACCTTTTGTTATTTTTTGTTTGTGACTTGACGCGATGGCGAAGGCCTCCAATGCTAGGGCGACACTCGCCAACGAATTGAGATGGTTTGTGACGGCCGGAGGACTCCTGTCCCGGAAGGACAGGAGGGCGCCATACTGCTAAGAGCGGATCACCTCCACTCACGATTGATTAGCGCGGAAGCGGCCATGGCGGCGCTTACCGAAGCCGATCTTACCCCGGAGGCCTACGCAGGTCACATGGCGGACATGGACCAGATCCTGAGTCTGCACGATGATATCGCGGAGGCGGTGACCGCAATAAGGGCGAGACAGGCTGGCGGACCAGCCCTCGCACACCTGTTAGACAGGAAGGACCAGCGGTTACTGGTCGGCTCCCCACCCTTCAGCTGTCCCACTTTGGGGGTAGGATGGAGGAGTGGGTAGCATATAAAAATATGTTTGAGTCCCTGGTCGTAGCACGACAGGATTTGTCGAAGGCCCAGAAGATGGCCTACCTCCTCTCCACTCTTGAGGATGAAGCGCGGTCGCTCATCCAGCACCTCCGGGTGGAGGACGACCAGTACGATACGGCTTGGGAGTTATTGAACTCCCGCTACCAAAACTTACGTTTGTTAGCGGATGCGCACGCCGCACAGTTGATGGCCCTGCCCAAGGTGGCCAACAGGGCACAGTTGCGCCTGCAGTTGCTCACGCCCGTTACAGTGGCCTGTAACGCGCTCCGCACACTGGGGCTGCCGGTGGACCAATGGTCTTTTTTGTTGGTGCACATTGTATTGGGCAAATTGCCCAATGACATCCGCTCGCGGTTTGAGCGCGAAAATGCGGAGCGGGATAGCACCACCCTACCAACATTCACTGACTTGGTGAAGTTTTTGGAGTTTGAGGCACGGGCTGCTGAGAATACCATGACGGACTCAGCGCCATCCAGAGCGCCTGAACGTAGGCCCTTGGAACCCTCATGGCGAGGAAGCCCCAACAGGGACGGCAACCGCCACCGCGTGGAGCTGGTGTGCGGGTTGCACACACGGCAGCAGTCGCGGGGGACGCGGACTGCCTGCAATGTGGCCGGATGGGCCACAGCCTGCTACAATGCAGGGACTGGCAGAGACTGCCAGTACAAGATAGGCGCCGCATGGCAAAGCGGCATGAACTTTGCTTTTATTGTTTGGGCGGTCACTATGCACGTGACTGTCCCAGTGCCATACCATGCAGTGCATGCCGTGGGCGGCACCACGCGATGCTTTGCATGAACCGCAACGGGGATGGCACCCGGATGTTGAGGCAGGGGTCCCCTATGGGCGGGGGCGCTCCTGCGCGAAGCCCTCCACCACCGGACGGAGGACGCGGCTTCGCTCGTCGCACCCCCCTCGGGAGGGGGTCGCGTACCTGCGCGGGTCTTGGCGGACCGGGACCACGCGCCCCAAGGTCATGGCCAGTATGTAGCTGGCCAGGCCCCGGATAGGGCCCCCATGGGCGGGGGCCCTAGATCGGACGTGAGAGTGGGGACACCCCCTCCACGCGGGTTACCAATGCCCAACACATGCAGCCGCAGCGGTTTTCTCCGCCGCTGCACGAGTACCCCACGGCTGGAGTACCACCCGCCGTACCATATGTATGGCCGGGCCGCGGGTTATGCCCCCCTCAGATGGGGATGTGCACTCGCCCGCCATATTATCCGGGTCAGTGGCGCGCCCCTGGTTTGGAGAGAGTGGGGAGCCCGTAACTAGCTTGCTCCCTTGCTGGGACAGAGCCGCGGACGGTTCTGCTCCCTACCGCGGTGGTCCGCGTATGGGGTCGTGGGGGAAGCCATTAATTTGAGAGCTCTGTTGGACTCAGGGGCTCAAAGCAGTTTGGTTACCACTCGAGTGGCACGCCAGTTAGGTTTAGTCGTGGAAGACTCGCCTGTGCCACTTCTTGGAGTTGGTGGCATACAAGTGAAGTGTCTGACGGGCCAGACACTTGTCACCTTTTCTTCGCTGAAGTCCTCCACAATGAGGATCACGACTTCGGCTATGGTAATGGATACCATTGCGGGTTGGCACCCCTCGACAGACATACCGCCGGGTGTGTTGTCTTTGGTTTCGGGTCTGGATTTGGCCGACCCCTTTGTTTTTCATCCCGGCCCAGTGGACTTGCTCCTGGGCTCGGACGTATTGGGTTGGATTTTGTTGGGTACCCAGAAGGCTCTGGGTTCGTCTTCACTGATGGCAGTGTCTACGATTTTTGGTTTTGCCCTGATGGGCCCTGTGTTTGATAATGGCACCGCGGAGGAGCCACCGGTTGTCGCATCTGCGTCCTTGGCCAAGACCATGCAAAGGTTTTGGGAGGTGGAGGAGCCACCTATGAGTTCCAGGATGGATCCGGAACACGCTGAGTGCGAAGCCTTCTTTCGATCGACCACGGAGAGGTTGCCCTCCGGTCGGTTTGTAACTAGGTTACCCTTTGTTGCCTCTCGTCCTAGCCTAGGGCAAAGTAGGGCGCTTGCGGAGAAACGACTGCTGTCCATGGAGCGACGTATGCAGCGTGACCACGTACTTCGCGATAAATATATTGAATTTATGCGCGAGTACGAGGATTTGGGTCACATGTCTCCGGCTCGAGTTGATTGGAGCTCAACTGAGCATTATTTTTTGCCCCACCACGCGGTGGTGAAGGCCTCAACGGGCAAGTTGCGGACTGTCTTTGATGGGTCCGCACCCACTTCGAACGGGGTTTCGTTGAATCTGTGTTTGCATTCGGGTCCCAAATTGCATAGGGATATAATTGACATCATCTTGAACTTTAGAAGACATCAAGTGGTTTTTGGCGCGGACATCCGGATGATGTTCCGCCAGACAGTCATACATCCTGAGGACAGGCGATTCCAGTTGATACTCTGGCGTGAGCGCCCTGAGGATCCTGTGACGGTGTATGAACTCAACACAAACACGTATGGTTTGAAATCTAGTCCCTATATCGCCATCAGATCATTGCTTGAATTGGCAGAGCGGGAACGGATCCGCTTTCCCCGTGGGGCTTCCGTGCTGTCACGTGACTTGTATGTTGATGACGTGTGCACCGGAGCCCAAAGTATTGAGGAGGCCCTCCTACTGCGGGATGAATTGATCGAAATATTGAAGACAGGTGGCTACGAGCTACGTAAGTGGTTGTCCAATGAGCCTAGAGTTCTAGAAGGGATCCCGGAGGATCACCAACAGAACCCTCACCTGTTTGAGGATGTGGATGATCCCAACAGGATAGCGGTGCTGGGCATGCAGTACCAGCCGCTAACCGATATTTTTACATTCCAAGTGGACTTGGAAATACCAAAGGTCTGGACTAAGAGAACGGTGTTGTCCGTAATAGCCCGTATGTTTGATCCAAGCGGTTGGATCAGTCCAGTGATATTCTCTGCAAAGTGTCTTCTTCAGAGACTTTGGACTTTGGGCGTCTCGTGGGACGAGCCGCTGTTTGGCTCTCCATTGGATGATTGGCTCGAGTTGTTTTCATCGATTAAGGAAGTCAATCGGATTGCCTTGCCTCGTCGAATATTGCCCCCGGGAAATATCGAGCCAGCCTGCATGGCTTTTGTGACGCGTCGGAGCGAGGCTACGCCGCGTCAGTCTATATGCGGACAGTTGACGCCGATGGCCGGGTCAATGTCTCGCTTTTGTTAGGGAAGAGCAAGGTCGCCCCCATCAGGACTAGGCTGACTATTCCCAAGCTTGAGTTGAGTGGAGCTCACCTTCTTTCTAAATTGTTGCATCACGTTGCCAGTGAGCTGGCGGCCACGGTCGAGATACGGGACATCTTCGCCTGGTCGGATAGCCAGGTCGCGCTTGCATGGTTGCGCGCGGCCCCACATACCTTGGAGGTTTTTGTGGGAAATCGGGTTTCCCAAATCCAGAATATCGGAATTGATATAACATGGAGACATGTGCCGGGAGAGCTTAACCCAGCGGACTGTGCCTCCCGAGGTTGTACGGCACCAGAATTGGTGTCACACCCGCTCTGGTGGGGTCCAGAGTGGCTGATGGGATCAGAAACTTCTTGGCCTGTCTGTCAGACAGATGTTACTTCTTGGAGTTTGACTGGGCTCCGTGTACATGCTGTAGTCGCTGAGACGACGTCGGAGCCGGATTGGCTACTTGCTCGGTATAGCAGCTTGGATAAGCTTCTGGGTGTTACCAGTTGGATTAAGCGTTTCATACATAATTGTAGAAACCCACAGGCAAAGCGGTTGGAGCCGATTGCAGGTGCAGAAGAGCGCCGGAGCGCATTGTTGCATTGGGTCCGTGTCGTGCAGACCGGACGGTTTGAGTCAGAGCTTCGTATCTTGCGCGACGGACGCGCTAAGTTGAAGGGCGCGGTCGCTCGTTTGAACCCGTACATCGACTCGGATGGGCTTCTTCGGGTTGGAGGCAGGCTCCGGAAGGCGGATCTTCCATATGAGACTCGCCATCCTCTGTTGTTGCCCAAGGGCGGACCCTTGGTGCAACTTTTTGTGTCTGATCGACACATTCGTAACGCCCATGCTGGGTGCAATGCTTTGTTGGCTATTTTGCAACGCGAATTCTGGATTTTGTCTGCCCGAAGAGCAATCCGTAGTGTTCTGTTTCGATGTATTGCATGTTATAGGTTGAAGGCATCCACGATGCAACCACAGATGGGTGATTTGCCCGCTGATCGAATCCGACCTTCGAGACCGTTTGACGGCGTTGGAACCGATTTTGCCGGTCCCTTTTCTATCAAGGCTTCTCCCTTTCGTAATGCCCGTATTGTGAAGGGCTATTTGTGTGTATTTGTTTGTTTGGCCACCAAGGCTGTCCATTTGGAGGTGGTATCGGCTCTGACTACGGAGGCCTTCGTCGCCGCGTTGGATCGCTTTGTTTCGCGTCGAGGTCTACCTTCCCTTATTAGGTCTGACAATGGCACAAACTATAAAGGAACTGTAAATTATCTTAAGGATGTTTCTGTGTTTATTGATAAAAATTGTACTAGTTTAAGTCAAATTGCTGCCCAAAGGGGAATAACCTGGAAGTTTAGTCCCCCAAGTTGCCCCCATTGGGGAGGGATTTTTGAAGCGGCTGTGAAATCCGCAAAGACCCACCTCCGCCGCATTATCGGAGAAACGGCTCTAACTTTTGAAGAGCTGGCCACAGTGTTTTGTAAAAGTTGAGGCGGTCCTCAACTCTCGTCCTCTCTGTCCGCTATCTCCAGATCCAAATGACTTGGAAGCTCTCACCCCTGGTCATTTTTTGGTGGGAGGAGCCGTTGAATGCCCTGCCCGAATACCCGTGGAAGGATGAACGCGTATATCGGTTGTCGCGTTTTCAAATGTTGCAGCAAATGAGCCAGGACTTTTGGCGTCGCTGGTCGCTTGAATATTTGCATTTGCTGCAGCAAAGAGTGAAGTGGACAGACAGGACTGAGCCTCCCAGGGAGGGTGATTTAGTATTGTTAAAAGAGGCAAATTTGCCCTCATTGCTTTGGCGACGAGCTCGCATATTACGTTTGATTCTTGGCGGAGATGGCACTCCGCGTGTGGCTGAGGTGTTGGTCGACGGTTCGATTTTAAGGAGAGGTGTGACCTCTCTCGCCCGCCTTCCCGTAGAGTAAGCTAGCGGTCTGCTTCTCAGACCGGGACGGGGGGATGTTTGTAATATATTGGGTAAAACTAAACGCAGGCGTTTCCTGTTATCGCCGCCAGGCGTTTGGGGTTCTCACACTGCTAGGGTGGATGGCGTCGCGTGTGGTCCGCCATTGCATTGTCCAGGGCGATATCGGTTTGATTTTAATACGCGGAGCGGTCTCGCGTCTTTTGCTTGTTGTTTAGTTTGAGTGATAATTGTGAATTTCCTGTTTGTTAAATAACTATTGAATTTGTGTTTGTGAAAAACTCTGTTATTGTGACTTTTTCTTGTGAGAGGTGAAACGTGGCTGGCTGTTCACATCTGGCTGTTCCCGAGTGAAACTACGGGAAGAAATCTATTTAGTTGTCCTGGGGAATTGAGATCTCAAGGGTTAGGTAGGGTGATTAGGAATTCCCCCTTCCCGAAGACACTCAAGTTTGGATCCGAAGAGAAAGAAGATTTAGTTGGTAAGTGTTCAATTATAGTTAATTTATAGGTTAGGTTATCATATAGGGCCCTGTAGCTCCCTTCATAAGCTACGGTGGTAGCAGACTGCGTTAAGTTAGTTAGGTTTTAGTCGGGCAAACGTGGTGCCGCGTGGAGAGTTTTTCCCGGTACTTATTTTTACCGGTGGTTTTTTCCCGGTGAAGTTCCGGTACAGAATTCTTCCCGCCGCTTCGTTTGTCCGGATTCTCTCTGCCACATTTTCTGGCAGCAGAGCGTAGTTGCTCTGCACAGTAAGGCTACTGCATTTTTGATTACATACATACGTTTTATCACGCTTATCACGCTCTTTTCCCGTGAAGGTAGGCAGAGACTAGCAATCTTCTGATATCTTGAAAAGCCAGCAACACTCCTCCAATGCAGTTGTCAATGGGCAGCGATGATAACATACCATCAGGTCCGAAAATATGCCTGTGTGTTAAAAATGTATACCTTCTGATGAATCGAGAGAGATCTGTTAATATCATAGCAAGTGGAAAGTGCTTATTTTTTATAGCATAGGGCGGCAAACGAGCAAGCGGGTCGCTTGCTCGTTTGTCGCCCTAATATTTTCGCCAAAAGTAATACTCTGTTACTGTATGTACAGTCGGGGTCTGACCCCCTGAGATAGGATTCGGTGAGGTAAGGGGGTCTGTTTTATTTGCCCCCGATTATAACCAACCAACAATACCTAAGTTTTTTTTAACAAATTTCCACAGACCCGCCAATCGGCACGGAGCACTGCGACTGGCTGTACGGCATCTTCGGGCACGAGACGTCCTGCACGCGCTACTGGACGTGCTGGAACGGCACCGCCACCGAGCAGCTCTGCATCGGAGGTCTGCTGTACAACGAGAACGCACACTCCTGCGACTGGCCCGAGAATGTCGACGGCTGTCAGAAGCACCGTGAGTATACGGCTTTAGCTTCTTATTAATAAATAACAAATATATACGGACAAATCACACAGATTGAGTTAGCCCCAAAGTAAGTTCGAGACTTGTATTATGGGATTGTGTTAACTCAACGATACTATATTTTATAACAATTTCATAGATAGATGAACATCCAAGACCCAGGTCAATCTGAAAAAGATCATGTTCCATCTTGACCCGACCGGAGATCGAACCCGGGACCACCGATGTGGCAGTTCGGCGTGATGACCGTTAGGCCACGTAGGTGCGATCGTCTGCGATATGTAACCATGAAAGTAATGTTGTACTTATTACTTCCATGGTACTTAGGTATATTCGAATATATGATTCCATGGATATAACAGACACCGCGCACTCTAGCGCCTAGCCAGAGAATGTCAGCTGTCAAAAGCACCGTGATTATAGGTCTTTATTTAAGAGTCTTCTTACTCATAAGCCTACTAGGTACTATTCAGCAATTCAACCAGGAGTAAACATGAATCAAGAAGCAAATCACGTATTAATAAACATGCAAGTGTGGTCTCAGTAGTAGGTAATTCTTGGGTTTTTCGGCAGCATAAATCTCAGTAAAATTTAAATGAATTACCTCACTAGACTGTTTCTAGAGCACAATAATGAATGTGTAAGTATAGTAGTAGGTATGCAGTAAAAAAACTAAGGTATTTTTTCCAAATACTGGATTATTCTAGTTTTGCAGTTTTCTGAGACCCAATATGTAACAGGTTATGTACAGCTATGATCTAGTCGCACGAAACAACATAGCATGGTCAATAAATCCTATTACTTCAGACTATTACGATACAATAGCCAATACACTTCGGCATCATTATCAAGATCATTACTCTAATGATGTCCTCATTCATTCACGAACAATTTTCGATATAATCGATCATGAATGGTAAGCGTTTCACTCATCAATCATCACGCAACTTTCCCCCTAATAGGCAAGAGTAATAAAGCGTATAATAGCATAATAGGTCTTTTAATCGCTGTTCTTTTATGTAACTTTTAATTGATACGATCGGTTACACCGTTTAGTCGTTAGTTGACAGATGAAATCGAAATTGTGTTGTTGATTCCATTGCGTTCGGTTATTCATGAACCGGTACATAAATCAAAACATATCTTCTGGCACACGCGCCAAGTATTTAGTGGAGAACTACAAGTCTACACTAACCTACTGACTAATTGGGATAACATCATCATCATTGCAGCCTTTGTTTTGTCCGTCTTCGGACATAAGCCTCCTCCATACTCTTCCATGACTCCCTGTCTGACTGCCTTCCTCATTCAGTTGTGACCTGCTTCCTAATATCGTTCACCCATCTCTCTGCTGGACGACCCCTTCCCCTCGTGGTCTCTCTAGGTCTCCACTCTAACACTCGTCGAGGCCAACGCTCAGTGCCCATACGCGCAACATGTCCAGCCCATCTCCACTTATAACGTTCTATAGTGGTCATCACGCCTGTAACCCCAGTCTTTTTCCTGATCCACTCGTTACGCTTTCGGTCTAATATTGATATACCAAGCATCGACCTTTCCACTGCTGTTTGCGTAACTCGCAGTCAATTGGGATAACAACGCAGAAACAAAACCACTGAACGTACGAGTATAAACTTGAAATTTTGCGTTGGAGAGGCGCTTTATCTGGAGTGAGCTCTACGAAACGAAGCCGAGGGCAAGCTTGTAATGTTATAAGATCGAGACCATTTCTCGTTACCATTTTAATGGTAACACGCTCTATAGTTTTCTTTCATAGCAGACAGAAATCATAAACTAGAGAAAACTTGTATTTATGCCATCAGATTTACATACGAATAATTCTCTCATAGATTATTTATGGTTCATTTTCCGACATTATTCAGGCATTTCCCCATTTATAAACGCCTTAATTCGCAACCAAATCGTTAAATAAATGTCTGATTTAATCGCAATATAAGTACATTGACGATGCTCCATAATTACGGGTTACATTTCTGCAATAACTCGTTTCTGCGTTTGGAAACTTGACGTTCGTGCATGTAAGAATCGGCCGAAAAGGTATCGGCCTAAATGAGTCCATTATGTAACACTGTTAATGATGGCGTGTTCTTGTAATGGCTTAATTATTTTGCGAGTATAATTGTACTAGATAGCCCCACGGCGATTTAGACCGGGGTTCTACTAGCATATAACACCTCACTTCGTTCATGGATGTGCAAGAGCATTTGGGCAACCTTACACCATTTTTTTTCAAATCTACAGACAAACAAAAGGTCCCTTCATGTTTACTATATCAGTAGTAGACAAAGCCAAGAGTTTCAAGACGAAGGTCATGTTTAGCTGGATAATCTGAAGGTAGCTGGATAATCAAATAGGCTTATTAGTGAAATTCAGATTGAGAAATAATTATAAAAAAAAAAATCTGCGTGACCCAAAGGTTGGCTGGTAGATAATGCTTTATCATTAAAAGTACGTTCTCTTCCCTCCTATTGTACGTTTACTTTGTATTTTTTGTACAATCAAAAAAATCTGCTGTTCCATACATTTTGGGCGAGTAGGTATTGTAAAATATATGGAACAGCTGATTTTTTGAGATTTCAGAGTCGGTCCCATACAAAAAGTTGCTCATATTCATGAGTACTTTCACCCCTCGAAAGGATGCAGGTGTTTACCCAAACACCCTATATAAAAAAAAAGTTCATATTCTTTATTTACGATAACTATTAGATAGACACAAAAGACAGATGGGTCAACTATACAAGTCTAGATCCTTGATTCATGTCCAATAAGCTAATCATAGCACAATCGGGCACTCAAAGTTGTGGGACTTGTCGTGGACTGAAGTCATTATAGATTCCGAACAGCGCCAGAGACCAGTAGAGTTGTATACAATAGCTGACGATTCATTTGTGATTCTCAGAAGGCAATTTCTGCATTTTAATCATTCTTTTCATCAAAATCGAAACATTCTGACGCTTTTGTGGGGTTGTATTTCGAAATATCTTCACTGCTTCACTGCATTTTCTCCAACGACGTTAATTAAAAAACAATATTTAGTTTTACCAGTCCCGGTGTCTGTTTGTAGTCAAATGTTACAAGTTTTAATTCACTTCGGTGTTTCTGAATCAGATAAAAAATCACTATTACTACAAAGTATACTATATTTTTTTTTATTTTTTTTTTTATTTTTTTTTTTGGTTAAAAAAAAATAAATATTGATGGCTTCCTACACTTTAATTGATTTTCAACTTCATCGAATATGGGTTAAATCAAATACCTTACTCGTATAGTGGGTATTGGTGTTAGGTGACGCATGCCTAATGCGTTTCAATATAAATTGGATATGGTGAAGATTTTCGATGTGCAGGATTGAAATGCGATAGCTCAGTTGGAAGAGCAAGGTCGTATAAAGACCTGGTCGCGGGTTTAAGTCCTGCTCGCATGGAATTTTTTCACCATATCTTATTTCTATATGAGAGTACTTTATACTATATTTTGTTTAACTACAGTATACTATATTTTGCCTACAGTATACTATATACTGTTTAATTAAAATAAACTAAATTTTGTTTAACTCCTAAACCACACGCTACGGATATCTATACAGTTTTCAGTGTTGATAAATATTATAGCCGATCCCAAATAATAGAATAAGTAATGCAGATGATCATGATGAACTGATCTGCTGATAGAGCTGAAAGATCCGCCAAAAATATTTCAGCGCTCCGGTTATTGAACCTCATATTAGGTAGTAAATATATGAAGCAACACGTCTAATACTTGGAATGTATGTAAAAATATACGAATCTCGTTACAAAGACTATATTAGAGTTTAATATGGATGAGGGTATTGCCCTCTTTTTTTCAGATTACGAAGAATTTCCCCCGTATCACGTATCCTTCTTTTATTTCTTATTTCTCGCCTTTTCTCCGTAAAAATGGCAATCGGAACTCTAGATTAATACGGCACAAGCAATATCCTTTGTTTATCTGTAGCTGGATTTGCTTCATTTTCTTTTTACACCACTCAGGTTTATTAGTCGTATTTTTGTAATAAATACGAACGCAATCAAATCTGGGAAATTGAAAAAAATCTTTTCATTGTATTATTTTGCAAATTTTTGTCAGACAAGTCCGTATAAACTTATTTCTCAATATGTATTGATTGGGTGTATCTATCACACTAACGTTTTTTTTGTCAGCATAATAATTTGCAAATAATTTTTGACACTGATTGCCTATTTTCTTCGATTTGAGTCTTTTGGCTGTATTTTTAACTTAATTTTCTCTACTTACGACTTAATCTTTGGGACGCGAATAGGTACACTTAGGGTGAAAGAAATGAAAAAATTAAATAGAAAATTGAAATCTAAGAGATGAATGGTACTTACACACATTAATAATGGATTCATTTAATTTATTCACTACCACCCTAGAAAATAAAAAAAACCTCCAAAACATACTAAGGTTCCATTTGCTTCCTTCCAGCACTCTGCAACGACGACGCCAATGGCAACGTACCTCTCGGCAAGTCCTGCAACCGCTACTGGCAGTGCCAGGGCGGATACCCTCGCCTGCAACGCTGTCCAGCCATGCTGGTCTTTGACAGAAAGGTCGTTGAGATGCGTGGTGCCTCCTACTGAAGACTGTGATATCCCATCTACCACTACACCGCCCCCAGAGGAAAGAAGAGAACAGACCGGTAAGATTGGGAAACATTCTTCATATCATATTACTGGAAAATCTTGGTATAGTAACTGGTAGTTCTAAGGTTGGTAACCACTAACATTATTCGTCTAAATAGTCGTTTCTATGAAAATCTAGAGAGCACTATGTGCAGCAGTGAACTTCTTGTAGTTGGGATAATGATAATGTTCATGATTCTTATTTAACCAACCTTGCACTAGGATAATTAAATAGCTTTCTAGATATTTAGACACTTGACTGGGCGTATGAGTAGGTTGATGCAACATTGTTTGTAAAGAGATACGAAGCATAACTATAAGTCGTCAATCATACCCCACACATTATCTTTATATCAACCTATCTGATTGCGAAATCTTTTAACATAACAGACAGGCTTAATTTCAAACCTATAAACTTAGATTTATGTATCGATGTATTCTCCTTTCTTACATTAAGTTCCTTCACAAATAATTTAGTCGAAAATACCAAATATGCCACAGAATAAAAAATAATGTTATTTATAGATTCGATACCCACAACTCCCACAAGCAATTCGACGAGGCTTCACGTATCGAGAAGTAAAGGACGTACGTTAATAAATATGTTTACGAACACGCAAGCACAATAAAGGTTTTGGGTACAATAAAGCTCACATCATATTGCATCTTTGAATTCTATGATTTCGATCAGCACAATTGTTTATTGGAAACTATATAGACTATTTCTAGGACCGATCAATCTGTTCCAACACCGGTCAATGATCTAACTTTGAAACTGTTTCTATAGTAACAGATTGTCATCACATTTCTAGTAGCGGTCCAAAATTTCGGTACAGCGGGTCCACGCCAATTATTTAAATTTCATATAAGTGATTTCAGTGGGTCCACGAAATTATGATCAGTACAGTGGTCAGCAGATTACAAAGAAACACCATTTCTTCTTTTTATTATTAGTAACATGACATTGATTTGTAAGTTATGAGGCTATTAGGCACTTAGATTTTAGAAAAATCTAAACTTAATTTTAATAAAAAAGAGAATAAATACTCATTTATTGAGAGAAAACAACTGTTTTCTCACCTATCTCATCAAACATTAACACAAGAACCTATCCTGCTTTCGTATATTTGCGCAGCTCTACACCTAGCTCTATAGACATATTGTCTCTACTAAATATATCCATCTATTGCCGAATATATCCATCTGAATCTTTACAATGCTGTGTTTATCTCCAAGTATGTGTCTGTCTAGGTCTCTAAGTGAAGTAAGTACTTAAACCACGAACAAATCGATTGGTCGCGTTTAGTTTTTATTTAAGGTTTTTATGTTATGAAAGGATTTCAAGCTTCGCTACAACACGGTCGCATGGGTCTATCAATCAACCTTCACTATGAAAATTAAACTTTTACAATTTTTTTCCACTTTATATTTTCATCCGGTGAAGGAAAACTTCGTGAGGATACCTGCACTCTGGTTGATGATTATCAGCTAGTGTGTGAAATGGAGAGGGCAATGGCAAACCACTCCATTAATATTTACCAAGAGAGTCGTTGTGTGTGTTTCATTCCATATAATGACCACGCACGACCCTCAGTCATGAGGAAATACGACTAAAGAGATTTTTATCATTCATGTATTATTCTTCTTCCAGGCACCACCTCAGAGGATACAAGACCAAGAAGCCCATTCTGGACGTCCACGGCCTAGGAACTAACCTTCTAGAACATTCTAGATCTTTCTACATTCCGTTCTTCACATTTCTGGGATTTTTTTCCTTTCTGATTGGTCAGTCAAAAACTCCTTCCCACCATGTGAACTTTTTCTGAGCTCCCTGATCTAGTGACATGCTTAGATGTAAAAGTAGTGGTATGTAATCTCGTAGTAGGGGTTTTATTGATCCACTTTTAGGATCTATCTACTAGAAAAGATACGGGGTTCAACGAGCTCATTGGAATAACAACGTAGGAACGTAGATTGTAGTCAAGAGCAAACCCATCTTTTATTTAAAAAAAAAAGAAAAAAAATTACGATTTTTTTCAAAGTAGACAAGTGACCATTTAAGTATTCAATTCTACTCGAACAGCTAAACATGTCACATCTCAGGGACTCATAAGTGTAGAAGTATTTATACTTCATTACGTTTATTTAGTTTAGTCATGTAATTATTATTTTGTATGTCTAATTGTAAAGATTTTAAGGTATTCTAGGACAAATACTCAAATCGAACTTATCTGAAATTCTTTTTTAGACTGTGATCAAATAGGGTTTGCTTTTCACATCAAAGATGATTTGGGGTCCTACTTAAGTAATCACAGTAATCCCAAACCCACGAAGTAAGTACAAGTCACAAAATAGTGTATGCAGTGGGAAATACCTACTCGATAGAGTGGGTATTTCCCACTGCATACAATTTATCGCAAAGCAACAACAAACACAACAGAAATACGGCATAACTTCCGACACATGCAGAGAGACTACACAATAAGATAGAAGATACACAAACTGACAAGACATTAAACTGTGTATGAAATTCCTTTCTGATGAATTCTTATAAATATTATCCTTAGTAGGTATAATAAATGTGACTGAAATGTCCCCAAAAGTTCCAGAAACCACTTTAACTTCTGCAATTTCGAACTCTCGATCGACGTATCGTTTCGTAATGTTTCCACGATATTAGTAGGTATGTGTTTCGGAGTAGGACCCTATCCCTTGCTTGAGCGATTATTCTACCGAAAACCATTTCATTCAACGTACATACATATACTCAAAGGTACCTAAGTAAATTGGCTTTTATCAAATCAGATTTTGCTAGATTACCTTTACCTGAACTGTTGTTTCTTTAGTAACATTAAGTCAATACTTATTATAAGGTTTTTAAATATAAATACGTAAATTTTTATATTGTGTTTTATTTTCTTCAATATTACTTTGTCATCTAAAACTGATGTCATAACATCTGAAGGTTTAGGTTGGTCTGTTGTAGTATCAATCGAACCCACGATACAACTACTAATAACCAGTCTTATTTCCCTGGAAAAGTTATGAATCAATTTCCATAATAGCTAAGTATAACTATATGTTTATAAGATGCTGATAAAAACTTACAAGAAGGAGGACACGAATTTACAGATTATATAGCCAGAAACTACGCTACAGAAGGTTGTTAATAAAAACCCAGTGATGGCCTGCAATTACTGGCCATTAAAATATCGTATTACTGACGAATAGAGGAAGAAATTCTTATAGCTCGTTAACTTAATGACATAATTGAGAACAAAGTGCTCATTTCACTACTAGTTGCCCCCGAATGAATGTACCCTAACAATTTTTATTTAATTATTTGGTACTAGCTTTCGCCCGCGTGAATTTCCCACGGGAACATTGCTTTTTCCAGGTATGAAAGGTACCCTATGTCTTTCTCAGTACTTCTAACTATGTGTATGCGAATTTTTAGGAAGATTGGTTCAGTAGATGAAGCGTGAAGAGGTAACAAAAAAAAACAAACTAACTTTCGCTTTTATAATATTAGTTAGAATAATTTTAATCATACTCTTCTTCGCAAATGGAGAATTAAAAGCAACATAAATAGCTGGCTCGAATTGTAACGCTGCGCTAGTTGCTTCCTACTATTACTATACTAGCCCATTATTTCAATCAATCTATTATAAGACCCATGCAAGCTATTTTTATACCATTACATTAACTAATCAATAACCTCATAACGTCAAATCCATCTAGAACACCCAAGAGTATTGTGCCCCAATTTTTTAGGCTCTATTCGAAAATGTATCCCTTTCGTTCTTTTATACAGCCATTACGTAGCCCAGGGGACATGCTCTTTTGTGATTGCCAAATCAAATTAACGAATGTGCTTAGGATAAAAGGAAAGGCACTCTTTGATTTTCTTGTTTTGTGCGTAAGTACTTTATAAGCTAAAACGTTTTTGGATGATCTGCAGATTATCGCCGTGAAAATGTCGTTTGAATGTACAAGTTATTTTTATTATCGAGTAAGTACCTAAATTCTATTACTCTATTGTTACATGAATAGATCTCTGTCATTTAGAATCTTTAGATATTTGTATTGCTTCGTGAAATTTCGAGCTTCAAAAGAAAATGTGATGTTGTAGAACTCCATATCTATTCTTCTGTCTCTCATTTTTTTTAACCTGTTCAGTCCCACTGCTGGACAAAGGTCTCCCCCATTTTTATTTTTTAAATAGGAAAAGGGGAATAAATTTCCCCCTTTTCCTTTATTAAAAAAAATATTATTCGTCCAATTAGCAACGCATTTTAAACGCAGAGATCGCGATGAGAGACGAAATTAATTTTATCCGTCGGAATGTTTGCAGAGTGCTCCGCAAATTAAAACGCCTCTGAAATACGGTTTCATACTCAGATTACTGAAAGAAGGTGATATGAATTACATTTCGATATATGTTTAGGTTTAAAGAACTTTATTTTCATAAGAAATTTACATTTCACTTAAAATGAGATAACAAGATTAAGTATTACATAAAGTAATTACAAATATAAATTAAATATTAAGTACTGGTCGCGATATACAACTTCAGTTTCTTTTTAAATGTATTGAGACTCTTACAAGTTCTAAGCTCATTTGGCAACTTGTTATACAGCTGTGCCACAGGGCGGGCGCTTCATAGAAACGGCGCGTCAAATATGCCTACTACTACTACAAATGAAACTGTATATCCGTGAACACGTCAGTAACACGTCAATGTGTGCGTTTTCATAGTCGAACGTCCCACAGTTACACAAGAACGGGAGAAATGCGGAAGGAGCGGGGGGTGCCATATTGCGGGAGGGGCAGGGAGTTTCCTTTCTGTACGTAGTACTAATATTAATTCTGTGGCTGTGCTCAAATAGTATAGTCTTATTTCCGTATATGATTTGGAAACCCATTACTCCTTTAGTCATATGCTGTACTGGCATGGGCCCGGGACTTCGTTCCCGTGGGTATTTCGGGAAATCCTCTCTTAGTACTCCTTAAGGAACCTACATGCCAAATTGCAGCTTCCTACACCCAGTAATTTTGGCTGTGCGTTGTCTGTCAGGCACTCACTCAGTCAGTCAGTAACAGAAAAATTAAGTAATTATATATAAATTTTATTTAAACTGATTAGACACAAATCAATTTAAATTATTGAAATTATAATATTTATATGTTTCTACTTGATAATATTTTTTTTTATTAAGAAGGTTGTTCACGCCTACCTTTAGCCGTAACATATACATACTTACTGGTTTAAATATTCACTTTATATTTATAACTTTCATGATTGAACTGATTAAAACAAACTATCTATCTATTAAAAGAGCCTATCGCTATCTCAAAAAATCGGCAACGCATCAGTGACCTTCTTAGGGTCATTGGTGTCTATGGACTGCGGTGATTGCTTACCATCAGGCAACCGTTTGCCTATTATTCTATAAAAAAAAACTACTGATTATAATATTATCTTACGAACATAGGTATACGAGCCTCGGCCTTTTTTCTGCGAATTATGGTTTGTGTCAATGAATGTGTAACTACGATTAATTAACTTAGTAACATCAGAAGGAATTCACCACTATAACGTAATTGATTTCTGAAGATAATAAAAATGATGATAAATGGACAGTGTTATTACATATCTCTTTCTTTCCGTAATCAGAGTTTCTGACTTACAAGCTTTCATTAAGTTAGATCATTTCTGCCTATAATAAATTTGGTACTTTATGGCGATCCAGGTGTGAGGAGAACTCAAGAATATCCTTCGCTATTATTAAATTTTTCTTTACATTTTATTTAAATTAATGTTAATAGAAAAGGGAGATTTTTGCTCAGCAGTTGTATCTATTAGCTAAAAAAAATCAATGCTAAACATAAATACCTTGTAGACAAAATATTAACTTTCTAGCAATTTTGACACTATTCATTGGATTTTGCTGAGTCCAAAGCTCAATTAAGGAGAATGATTTAAGAATTTATTTTCTAGATAGAATCTCATAAAAAGGCTGTGCTAAGCAATGGAACAAGCAATGACCTTAATATGAAAAGAGAAGTAATTAAAAGGTCAGACGTAATAAAATTTGGTTAGCCACAAAAAACAGTATTTTAATCATTTGGTCATTTAAAGGTTTTGTATGCAAGAAAAATAAACAATAGGCAAAATTTGCAAATAACTTGGATAATGATCAGTAATCCTAACTAATATTATAAATGCGAAAGTGAGTTTGTTTGTTTGTTACCTCTTCACGCTTTATCTACTGAAAAAATCTTCCTGAAATTTCGCATACACATAGCTGATACGGAGAAGGACATAGGGTATGACCTTTCATCCCGGGAAAAACACTGTTCCCGTGGGAAATTCACGCGGGCGAAGCCGCGGGCGAAAGCTAGTTTAATCATAAATAGTCAGCTTAAAATAATATGTGATCGCCAAATAAACAGTATATCCGCAAAATAACTACTTGATCAGCAAGATTCACGATTGGTCAGCAAAAAATATTTGTCTGGTTAGCAGTTTATTTGATCGGTATGCATATTTAAAGCTTTTTTATTGAAAAGTCGACCATGTACGTTATAAGTTGGCTGTATGAAGGCAATAAAAATAATAATAATATCTAATATGAAAATATCTTTCTTAAAAAAAATTGTATGTCGTATATTTAAAAATAATAGTATATCGATTTTATAATAGTTTTATACTCTTCAAATGAGATGAGATACCTATGTGAAATGAGCTATTTTGTGAGCATTGTTTGTGATGTGAATATTGCCATTGTAGCGCGTAATCAGCAATTGCCAGCGGCAGTGACCGCTCATTTACGTCCATTGCGGTTTGGACAACCCCATCTCGCTACGTTGTGTTATTGTTAAATGTCATCCAATCCTTTCGCTCTGGATGGTACGGTCTACAGCTCAAAAAATACAATAAAAACAATCTTTTACTTTCAGATAACTAAGACCCATATGTTAGTAACTCTTACCCTATGTTAGTCTCGAGAGAGTCAAATAATAAAATTAAAATTAGGAAAGTACGTGGGTTACAAAAATTACCCACCATGCACCTCCACAGCTGCGTGTATCTATCCGCCAGAGTATATAGGATACTACCCTAAACCTACCCTATTTTTATACTACTAGTACTATACTACAATAGTACAGTAGCAGTAGTAGGTAGTATAGTATTACTACTAGATACTTTTTTATTACCTACTATTTTATTTTTTATTTTTTGCGCCGACGACCCCAGATAATGGGACAAGAATGAAGAAAGAAGAAGATGGATATTATTTAAAATTTGCATGCTAATTATAGTTAAATAGGTATAAGGACAATCTATCTGTAACAGCTTTTGTAACCCTATTTATTGCAAATAAATGATTTGATTTAATTGATTTCAAGGTAAGGCATATGATGATGGTATATATCCACATAGGCTCAGTTGACTGACATGCAGACTGTACCCGATTCAAATGACATCCATTGCTATTCAGAGGGTAAATGCAGCCAGTAATAACGGCTACCTTTGAACTGAGTACTGTCCAGGTCCTTGATTCTACAAATTACAAACGTAGATGTCGTGCCTCAGTTGTGTCTCAAAGGTCAAAGAAATCGTAATAAAACATAGAAGTCTTACAGAAATCTTGTCACTTTATTTCAATTTCTTTGGCTCTTGACATACAATTGAGACCCGACATCTACGTTTGTAATTAGTAGAATCGGCCTCCAGGCCTCCAGGGTGGTATTTTTGATCAATGTAATTATTGCATTGAATATTGCATTGAATTATAATCCTAACAATGATCTGGATATATTCTTTCCTGTCACTGCTAAGCTGACATCAAAATTAAGGTAAAGATACTTCTGTTTTAACACAGAAAGAGGCACAGTTCTTTTTAATGGGTACTTAAAAACGACGTGTCCTACTGGGCTAGTAGGTATAGGAACCAGCCAAGCGTACTTACCACTTACCTACCTATGATCGAATAAAAGCCCTTCCGACTGAATAGTTCTATAGAGTTACAAGACGCTGATCGTGACAGAAGGGCCGACAGATAATTTATATTCATTTAGCAAGTTGTTACTGTTGAAGGCACTTAAAGGTTTTCTCAAATTGAAATTCTGTCTATTCCCTTAGATTTTTAATTTGTGCAATCATTTCGGGACACGCTATAAAATACTTAAAACTTATTCTCGTATTGTGCCTCAATTTGACTGAACACGATAAACTGAAAAATTGACGGAATAATTAATGAAGTTAGAGAATGAGAGTGGATTCTCAGAAACTTTGAAAGCTTTCAATAGCTCTTCACTAATCTAAAATAGCGTTAGAATTGTAATTTGAATTAGTTATAATCTTCTGCACAAAGTAAAAATTTTATTGATGTTTGACACTTAATGGAATTATTTATATTCAAATGTTTTATCAAATGTGGTGCTTGCATCTTGTAGGACCACGGGATATTATTATGCCAATGCATGATAATATCCCGTGGTCTTATCAATAGGACGAATTGGTAGGACCAAGGGTATGACATGGCGCTATCGATATAACTCCGATAGTCAGTTACGTAAACCATTAAAAGGATTTAATACTAATAATGAATAATTCTAGGATTTTTATTGTATAATGGCGGTGATTATGGAAAGAATAGTGGGTAATTAATTCATTACTGAGGATAATTGCGAAGAGCAACAGTGGTTGGTAATAATTTTATAATTTATTTGTTAATTTAGGTTATTACAATCTCGCAAGCAATCTATAAATACTGTGTAAATAATTGTCTTTTATTCTTATCTTGAAGTTCGAATAATCTGTAGGTCGATTGAGGACAAAATAAGAAAATCTGTAAGTATTAGGTATAATTTGTGGTACTTATAGCATAGCATTGTAATGTTTTTGTGTGAAAAAATTTAATAAAATGTACATTTTTAAAGATAATCTAGACTCCGCTCCGAATCCGAATCTATTGTTCTCCAAACGAAAATTTTCCATACATTTGTTGCCACGACCTCCGAGTGTGAATAAAGAAAGGTATATTATTCCCCAAATACCTTCACCTTCAGAAGTTCACATACGAACGCCTCTTGAGGCTGAATTTATATCAGAACTTTTACAGCCCCTGCGAGTTCCGTCGCTCATAATATCTTGTAAAGAGCTGTAAATATTTATAGAAGGGAAACTGAAGTTTTGCCCTACTTATTCCTTATTGAATGATTGAAGTCAGGTCGAATTCTAATGTCTTATGATCTTAGATAAAGTATCTTCTAAAGCCTCTCCAACTAGTGAAGGTTAGCGATTAGCATGTTTAAGTCGTTCTTGTCCATCCTTAGCTCTGCGGAACAGCACTTAGATACTGAGACTTAATGAATTAAATATACCTACTTAGTCGACGAGTACATACCATAGAGCCATAGAATATGTACTAAGGTGACGTCAGTTTTCTATTTTTTTTCTAGTTTACTGCAATTTCATGTGACACCAGAATAGACTCTATAAAGAAATGACTCAACCACAGAACAGAACGTCCTGAGTACTAGTAACCTGATTACGTGATGTTTTCATGTGTCGTATTTGATGAGATAAAGCAATTTGATCTCCTCAATTACATTTTCCTTCAACTACGGTACGAGATTTTCCGCGGAAATAAGAATTTTCGTTCTTCGATGGGCGTCGAAGTTTCTTCCCAAGACACATCATATAAAGTACATCCGTATCGTCATGTTCTTATCTAGTTCTTTAGAACTTTAATTTCGAAGTAAACTTCGACTAGGCAAAGTCACTTAGGTACTTACTTCGATGGCTCGACGACCCAAAGAGGCTCTTGGCCTCCGTTACTAGAATAAATAAATAAATAATAAATAAATATATACGGACAAATCACACAGATTGATTTAGCCCCAAAGTAAGTTCGAGACTTGTTTTATGGGATACTAACTCAACGATACTATATTTTATAACAAATACATATTTAGATAAACATCCAAGACCCGGGTCAATCTGAAAAAGATCATTTTCCATCTTGACCCGACCGGGGATCGAACCCGGGACCTCCGGTGTGGCAGTCCGGCTTTCTTTATAGCGTGGTAAAGCTATCTAGTAAGTTGGTTGTTGTTTTATTAAGGTTATTAGTTCGTTGATTAGCTAGCTAGATTAGCATACAATCGTAGGTAGGTACTTACCTACCTATCTATATATATATATATATATATATATATATATATATATATATATATATATATATATATATATATATATATATATAGATATATATATATATATATATAACTTAAAGGTGACTGACTGACTGACATAGTGATCTATCAACGCACAGCCCAAACCATTTGGCGAATCGGGCTGAAATTTGGCATGCAGGTAGATGTTATGACGTAGGCATCCGCTAAGAAATGATTAACACCAGCGAAGCCGCGGGCGCCAGCTAGTGAACGAATAAACTAAAAGCCCTTCCGACTGAATAGTTCTTTAGAGTTGAAAGACGCTGATAGTGACAGAAGGACGGACAGACAATTTATATTCATTTACATTAGTTTCAATAGCTGTATAATATAGATCTGCTTCATTTCGTGGTCTATCTGATATGGGTCGGGGACTCGGGGACGACGACAGAATGCGACGTGACGGACCTACTAATGGGTTTTTCATACAAATGGCCACAGAGATGAATTCAAAAGATTCGATTCAATGGCTATTTGTTTATTTTTGCACCTGATTGAATTTTCACATTTACTTTTCAACATTTTTCTTAACAATTCCTATTTCTCTACCTAACCAAGTAAATAATCTCTGTAACAATACAAAAAAATCATTACAGTTTTTTTTACATACTTAGTAGGTAAAGGTATATTTAATACTTCTCTCATCATCTCTTTTTGTGTTGATATAAATTGTGCTTATTATGCAAAAATAATAAATGCAAATTTTAACCCATTATTGTGGCAAATTGAAAACAATTAATGCTTTTCGATGCTTGCTGGCTCCTACCATGGACTATTTTCTTTTTATTGAGTCTCAACATTCCTCCATGTACTGACAGGGTAATGTAGATGGAAATGATAAATGGTATGGTGGTTAATGTATGGTATGTAGATGTAATGGTTATTAATAAAAAAATTAAACAAATTAAAGCTTCAACGGTACATCAATTCATTGGAAATATTAAAAAATATATATATTGGGGGGGCCTTACTTTGTCCCCACAAAGTAAGGCCCCCCCAATAGAAGCCAAAACAATTTTTTTAGGATTTTTGTCTGTATGTTTGTACGCGCATCATGCAAAAACTACTGGACGAAATTTAATGCGGTTTTCACAGTTGTATTGTTAAAGGTCTAACTTAAAATCTAGCGAAGGTTTCATCTTGATACGTCACTAAAAACCTGAGATATTAATAATAATAGCAAATTACGCGCGGACGAAGTTCTTCAAAGTCTATGAAATAGGTACAATCTCCTTTATTTCAAGTCTGTTAATTAAATTGATATCGAACACCGACATGGAAGTAGTAAGTACTTTGTACAACTGGAAGGTTCACTGAGACTAGAAAAGCGAGCCGAAAGAGAGGCTCGAAATCGTGGCGCGTCCCTTTCTGGCAAGGGTGACCATGTTAAACAAAATTCTTAGGACCAGTGAACCACATGTCACATGTCATGAGTCAGTGTGAAGGCAATTGAGCCTACTTTCGTGAGTTGTGTGTGAGCCAAAATTACGCTCGTTTGCGCTCTTACGCCCCTACAATTACGCTACTAGAAAAATATGTAGCTATTCCATAGGTTCAATAAAATATAGTACTATTTATAAACTAAGTAAAATAATAGTCAAGTTAAAAAAACGATTTATTTAATTACTTAAACGTTATTGTTTATTTTATTTACTTATTGGGGACGCCAGCGCAAGCTCCAGACGGGTGATCAGTCCACTCATGCCGGGACCATTTCACCCAATTCCCCGAGACCCGTATGTATAGGGTTTTGAGTCACCTGGTAACTCACGTTGGTGGCGACCCACTGAATCTACCTGTTACTTTGCAGGATTTTAATAACTGCCCTATTGTTATATCGCTCAGATCATCCTCAGATAGGGCGTCTGAGCCCAATACTTCTCTCCTTGCAGCAGCGTAAAGCTTGTTTAATAATCCGCCCGGTAATCCTCAGGTTGGAAATGTAAGCTACATATTACGAGTTATTAGTTAATTTCCCACGAATCATCCCAATCCATTTTTTTCCTATTTCTATATTTGCAGTAATCTGAAAAAAAAATCTTTGTTAGGATACATTTATTTTCTTTATAATTATTATTATGTAGTCACCCTACTACCAGAAATGAAAACTTACCCGTGGAAGGAAATCCCACAACCTGGGTATGATTTCTTTATTGCAACCTCTAATAGCACAACATTTATTAACCATTCTCAAACACCAATAATAATAATTATTAAAAACAATTAAATTCACGCGCTACAGAAAAAAAACAGCCATTTTGTTTAATTTGTGTTGCTAGTGTATTGCAAATATTTACTATTTCCATAACTAGAAAGTTTTTCATGCTATTACGCCCTTAGTACACCGACGCGTTCGCATGCGAAAGCGATTCGCTGCGAAATGCTTGCGATTGCGAAACGTCTGCGATACACTGCCGGTTTTTATATGGCATGTTTTGTAGAATGAAATCAAGAATTTATATTTTAATATATTGGTGTATATTTTTGCACGTCGCATCGCATTGATTTCTGTCTGTTTACATGACGCATTGCGAAGCGAAACATGACATTAGCGAATCGCCTACGTCGTCATTGTAACAGCTACTTCGCAGCTACGTGCGAACGTACTGATAAGGATGCAACTATACTAATCTCGCTTAGTTTGAACGAGACACAGCATATACGAAACGCTCTCATCCAACTGACAAGTTTTTTGAAGTTTCGTTGCCGTATGCGAACGCGTGGGTGGACTAAAGGCGTTATTAATTAACTAGCTGTTGCCCGCGGCTTCGCCCGCGTGAGTTTCGCTTAGATGAAAAATATTTTTGTGTTCCAAACTGTAGTAACCTAAACTCCAGTACCTACTCAAAATTTCAGATCTCTGGTTATCCAATTATATTAGGTACTCGTAGTACAGTCACGGTGTTAAAATGAATCAAAAGTGATATTTCATTCCATAAACGATCTTCATCTGCTCGTTATCTACAATTTCCCGTGTACCACCACTCCCACCCCGAGTCCCTCTTTGTCTTATCCCGTGTCCTGGCTATTTATACGTCAGTAGAAAATGCTCATTAGGTTGAACGACATTTGCTAAGGCCCCATTTCCATTTATTTAATAGAGTAGCTGGTCTTTTGGAGTTCTTCATCACATGTTCCATAATCTTCAATTTTTATACGTCAGTAGAAAATGCTCATCAGGTTGAACGACTTTAGATAAGGCGTCATTTCCATATATGTAATAGTGTAGCTGGTCTCTTGGAATTCTTCATCAGATGATCCTGATCTTCGATTTTTATACGTCAATAGAAAATGCTCGTCAGATTGATAAACTTTTGCAAAGGTACCATTTCCATATTTCTTATAGTTTAGCTGTTCTGTTAAGGTTCTTCATCAGGTGTTCCAGTTTTCAAAATTAATTATCCATACTATCCATACTAATATTATAAATGCGAATGTTTGGATGTGAGTTTGTGAGTTTGTGAGGATGTTTGTTACTCAATCACGCAAAATCTACTGGACGGATTTCGATGAAATTTGGTACAGAGATAGATAATGACCTGGAATAGCACATAGGCTACTTTTTATCCCGGGAAAAAGCACTGTTCCCGTGGGAAACTCACGCGGGCGAAGCCGCGGGCAAAAGCTAGTAGCCTATATGTTGCCAGGCAGCTATACAACAAAAAAAGTTTCATTCAAATCCGTCCAGTAGTTTTTGCGTGAAACGCGTACATACATACAGACAGACAGATAAAAAATTCAAAAAAAAATTTTTGAATTTTTCCCTCTATTTCAGTAAAAAATACTGCATGTACAGACAAAATATTTTTACTGTTTTATTATATTTTATTATATATATATATTATTTTATAGATTTCTTCCAATATGTTGCCTAATGAATATGATTTCAAGTAATAGTTGTATCTAGATGGTATCTAGTAAATAAATAAGAAATACTTACACAACGAATTTCCATTGATTCATTGTAAACGTTTTCTACTAAATAGAAGTAAATTCTTAACATAGCAACTGAGTGAAAGGGACACAATGACGGGAAAGTGATTCTCTTTCGGGCACGTTTTTTATTTTAACTATGATTATTTTAAAAACAGTACTATTGACTTCAACATTAAGTTCATTTTTGTTTGTCACGGATTTTGAAGTAAACCTTCCAGTTGTACAAAGGTACTTATTACTTCCATGAACACCGACATCAGAATAACAATCAAATCACAGATTCTAATTTTGATTGCTATTTTCATAGTAGGTGCAACTGAATGAAAAACCATATTTACCGACAGAACCGACAGACCGGAAATTTATGCCTCATTGTGCCACAAAAAGCCTTCGTTTCTGTTTGGCGGGAGATAATTTAATGTTGTTCTGACTTTATGCGATCCAAATATTATATTTGTTAACTCATATCATTGCAGATATAATACGAAATTTAGGAAGTTTGATCATAAATTATTTTCAACAGTCATTTAAAGCCATTTTAAAGTGATTGATGTAAGTACATATATTTATATATGTGTAAGTATATTTACCTAAGTAGTTAAAAGTTAACAATATGGAGTTAATAAGACCTAAGTCTGTCTAGAGTCTAAGAAGACCTTAGGTATATTCAAATCAAAGAAGAAATATTTTAAGAAAATAGTTGTGTTTTATGAAGAATTTGCCGTATTTGAATTTCCCGCCACTTTGCGTTCTAGAGACCACAAAAATATGTTCAAAATCTTTACAGTAAAAAAAACAGTGTGACAAGTAGAAAGCCTAGTTTTATTTGATTGAATAATACGATATTTTGTACAATACTAAAATGTGAACTAATGTGAAATGTGAATCCGAACGTGTCCCAACTAGCTTGAAGTTCTTACGAGATAGCGATTAGTTTAGATTTAAGCACATTGCAATATAGAACGTAAAGTTAGTACAGTTAGGTTACATTTTATGTGTACGAGATATCGTGTAGGTTTATAACAAGTTTTTTTATCACCACATGCATGATTACAGTGAAGTTTGCTGCTGTTATGGATAAAATGACAGAACGATGATAACTTGCATGAAAACTGTAATCATTTAGTATTTATTTAAAGTTCAAGTAACCAGTCGAGAATTCAACAACTTGACATAATTAAGTGACGTATGTATCATTACATTATGTATTCATTTCTACTCCGATGTATTTTTAGTTTTATATTGATGTTGACAGCGTAATTTACTCTTTGACATTTTATTCTTTCTGTTTGTGTTGTTAATTTTGTATTTCTGTTGTTTGAATACTTATTTTATTATGTTCAGAAATATACGAGTCCTGTGTGGTGTTGTAGAAGGGCGCAATATTAGTGTGAAACAAGTTGATTTCAAGTCTTTTTCTACGTCTAAAGTACAGAAAATGAGTGATAAATTTCGACTGCCTGCCCGGTACGGGACCGGCGAACAAAGTGTTTGGTTTGTATTCATTTTTTAAAATAAAAGCAAAGAAAATTATAATTGAAAATGAAAAAAAAAAATTGTAATGATTGATTGTAGGTTACCTACCTACTTTTATTTTAAATAGTACTATTAATTTTGAATACATTTTTATTTTAATTTTTTTTTCATTTTCAATACTTATTACTTGTTAGAACTAAGTAATGTCAAACATGATTTAAAGTGAATTTACTTGTGTGTTTGTAAGTAGGTACCTAGGTCCTCGTAAAAATATGATCTTTTTTTTAAGTTTGCTAAAAATTTACTCTTGTTTTATTTATTCATAAAAAAAAACAATTTACTAAGTTGCCCAAAGCGTGTAGTAAATAAAACAAATATTAGTACCTATATGCAAATAAAAAAGTTCTTAAATTATTATCTAAAACCTCGTCTCGTCGTTTTGTCTCGTACCATGTTATCTAATGTTATATTTAGATGAGAAAATATTTGTATTACTGATGTTAAGGAAGTACTTACAAGTAGTTACTTATAATTGTAATAACCATACCTTACATAGTATAAAATATAGTTACCGACGTATATTTTCGCGGGAAACTAAAAAGGATACCTACTTATCTCTAAGTGTAAAGCCAAATCAATCAATTTAAACTCAGACTTCAGAAACTCGATTTCTCTGATAGGGGTCTAAAAAGGCCACTGAAAACAATGATCGATTTCCTAAATATTTAAAAATGAACTTTATGTAACCAACAATAAGGTTAATTTTTATTGAGGAAATGGATTTAATTCTTTGTCAAAGTGGCCTTTTAAAGACCCCTGTATCTTTGCTATATTTACCCCCCCCCCCCCCCTGTATTTTTACTTAAATAAATTCATGCTTAAACTTTCAGGGTTGAATACATTCAAATGGTAGCAGAAATAAAGCCAAAACTGAATCTTGGACAAGGGTTTCCCGACTACCACCCACCGAGCTACATCTCCGATACCTTGGCTGAAGTCACCAAGTCTGATGATCCTCTGTTAAACCAGTATACGAGAGGATTTGTAAGTATCATCCAACTTTCAAAGTCAAAGTTAAAGTCAAATTTTTTTATTGAAACTTGGCCTTCAAAGAAGGCTCTTCACGTCGATAACTTTGCCAGACACAGTAGCACGACTTTACCCTTTCGGGGCAGAAAAAGGCAAGAGTCGTCAGTCTCGAAGGCCACGCATAGCTGAATATTGTGCTTATTGGCGCACAGGTTGCTAAACCAACGTCTATAACAAGAATACTAGCGTTTAAAGCCTTTTCCTTCGGTTGACTTACAATCTGCGCGGGAAGAGAAGCAGCTGGCACATTCTATGATTTTTCTTCAATTACAGACAACGCGGTGTTTACGCGAAATTCCCCCATTAACCCCATTCCCCCATGACGACCTCCGTGGCCCAACGGTCATCACGCTGGACTGCCACACTGGAGGTTCCGGGTTCGATCCCCGGTCGGTTCAAGATGGAAAATGATATTTTTCAAATTGGCCTGGGTCTTGGATGTTTATCTATATACGTATTTGTTATAAAATATAGTATCGTTGAGTTAGCATCCCATAACACAAGTCTCGAACTTACTTTGGGGCTAACTCAATCTGTGTGATTTGTCCGTAGGTAAGTATATATTTATTTATTAAACCAGACCAACACACTAAATACTTTTCAGATCAAAACAGTATAATTCTGAAAGTCGAGTAGCATGTCTTATCCTCTTCCTATAGTTCCCTTTTAACTACTTTGTGCTATAGTAGTCTTATTCCTCATTTCCATAGTGTATACGCAAAATCTTTCATTCTTATCTATTGTTGGTTTTTGTTTTTTGTTTAACTTCTCAATTTTACACACTAGGTACCAAAGTGTTTACTCGGGACATTCTCCTTCACAGGATATTCTTTTGGCCTTGAAAAAATAGCAATAAAACAGTGATTATGAAAGTGAGAAAAACTGGCCTTATTAAATTAAAAAATATCGGTAGGTACCAGGAAGTTTTAAAATCTACGCGTATCATACGATAGTTGGAAATCTGTTCAAAGTTCTCATTAGGTATTTACTGACATACTCTACTAATATAAGTAAATCTCCCTACTGATAACCCTTGTTTGCTTGGCTGCCATGTTATTGCTCTTTTCTTGATAATTCATTACCTATTTAGTTAGTGGTTATGCATGACTTATCAGATTTTAACATTAAATAAGATCATTATTCAATGTTTAAAGTAAGGCCAATTTAATAGGCCATATTTGACAATATGGTTATCTCTTTTTCACTTTCTTACTCAGAAAGAGACGTAAGCCATCAGATAGCTGATCTCTCTTTCTAAGTCAGAAAGTGAAAAAGAGATAGCATATAATGTCAAATGTGACCTATTATAATGGCCCCACTTTAGTCGTCATCGTCAACGATGACCCAACAAAAAACAACAGTGACCCTAAGACGACCTAGAATCACTCACTAGTTCTGGAGAAAAGTAGTTAGGAGAGCCGACCCCATAATTAAAATGTGAAGAAGGCCGGTGGAAAAAGAAGAAAAAGACGTCATCGTCAACGATAACAAAACCCTGAATTATCTTAGCCAACTTTTCAAGTGTTCTATTGAAAAATTAGAATATTTGTTCATTATGTATGTGTCAGTTTCTTCATTGAACTCATATTTAACGTTCGACAATATCGTTGTCAAAGCCGTAGGTAGTTCTCTAATTTCCCCATGCATCAACTGCATGAACTTCCCCTTGTGACAGTTGAGCATTTATTGCTCCCGCTAGTTTAAAAGCTTCTCGATGTTTATGCAAACGGTTAACCTTTTTTTCCAGGGTCATCCAAGACTTGTACAAAACTTAGCCAAACTCTATTCCCCGTTGATCGGCAGGCAGATAGACCCAATGAATGAGATCCTGGTTACAGCTGGCGCATACGGATCCCTTTACTCAGCCATTTTAGGTAAATTTGTATATAAAAAACATTCATTGCAGTTTATCAAAGTCCTATAAGTATTATTTAGTTATCAAAAATCGAGGACCTACGTAAATTTTGATATAAAACCTTTTTTTATGAGAGGTCTCTCATGAACTCATCACGCACGACATTTTATAGGTACTTTTTTCGTCTATTGTACCTATACATATACGCTATATAATTTAAAAAGGTGTTTTATTCTTCAGGTCATGTGGAAGATGGTGACGAGGTCATCGTCATTGAACCATTCTTCGACTGCTACGAAGCTATGATAAAATGTGCCGGCGGCATTCCTAAGTTTATTCCTTTGAAACCTGTAAGTACAATAAACCCGAAGCCATTTTGCTATTTAAAGAAATAGATATTACAAATCCAGAGCCCTGCTAGAGCCATTAACTTTGAGTGGAATCAATATAAAATTCTTCCGTTACTGACTGAGTGACTGACAGACAACGCACAGCCAAAACGACTGGGCGTAGGAAACTTGAATATGGCACGTAGTAGGTTCCTTAGAGAATGAAAGCGAGAGAAGATTTCCGAAATTCTCACGGAAATAAAGTACCGGACCCATGAAGATAAAAATGTTTCAGAAAAAAGTCTCCAGCAACATGACTGCGTCGGACTGGGTACTTGACGATAAAGAACTGGAGTCTCTCTTCAGCAATCGTACAAAAATGTTCATCCTGAACACCCCCCACAACCCTCTGGGGAAGGTGTTCAACAGAGAGGAGTTGGAGAAGATAGCGAGCTTGTGCAAGAAGTACAACGTGCTGTGTGTATCTGATGAGGTGTACGAGTGGATGGTGTTTGAGCCTTTCAAGCATATCAGGATAGGTGAGAATAGGAATGAATGCTTTTGATGAAATTTTGTACACGGGTAGAACAATACCTATCATGTAGGGTACTTTTTCTTCTGACATTCCACGGGAGAGGCTCCGTGGTTAGTTAATTATTATAACTCAGTCGTTTAGATCCCACTGTTAGGCAAAGACCGCCTCTCATACCTGGAGGTATTTATACCTATGGTGAGCTATTCAGAACCAGTATGCAGAGTACCTATTTGTATCTAAACCATCTCGCCATCTTTGCCGGATCCTTTCAAAAAGCCAGTTCTTTGAATTAAGGCCATGAAGTAAACGTTTTGGCTCATAGTTCTCTCGGCATGCGGGCGACATGACCAGCCCAATCCCATTTTAATTAGTAAATTAATTCCCTTCCCTTTTTAGCCACACTCCCCGGTATGTGGGAGCGCACCATCACAATCGGCTCAGCCGGGAAGACATTCTCCGTGACCGGCTGGAAGGTGGGCTGGGCGTACGGGCCCGCTAAACTGATTAAGAATCTGCAAATCGTGCATCAAAACTGTATTTATACACACTGTACACCTGTTCAGGTATGTTCATACGCAAACAAGCCTGTTTCCTTTGGGGATAGGGAGAGACTAGGGATTTCCACTTGCTATGATCCTTACAGATTTCTCTCGCTTCGTCTACACTCATCACTCTCTTTATACACGCTCTCCGATTATGGGTGCTCCTAATATCTCCCTTGTGTTCATCATGCCCAAACCATCTTAGCACTATAGCTTGTAGTACAACTTTTACTGATCAAGTGTAAATCTCGAGTAAATACGCATATAAATTCATGATTCCTGAAGTAATATTGTCCTAATCTACGTTTTCACCAATATATTGTAGGAAGCAGTCGCTCGCTCCATAGAATTCGAACTTTCAAGATGGAATACACCCGAATGCTACATGTCCTCTATAGCCAAAGAATTATCAGCTAAAAGAGATGTACTGAACCGTATACTGAAAGACAATGGATTTATAACTACACCCCCAGATGGTGGATACTTCATCATAGCTGATTGGACTAAGTTAAGTGAGTTCTTTGATTTTAAAGTTGTTTCTATATGGCCTACCTAAAGTCCATTTATTCATAATAGTCCTATTATGTAAACAATCTTACCATGTCTTTTTATGATTTTACAACAATATAAATTAAAATAGACTTTTTGGGAAATTACTATCGTGGTTAATAACTGTTTTACTTTAGAATGTTTAGGTTTTAACTAATATTTGATTTATTTTCAACAAAAAGTACTGTGAAGATTGTTTACATAATAGGACAATTATGAATAAATGGATCATAAGTAAGGTCTCTCTCCCTCCGTTATTATTAAAATCATAGAGTAATCATACCTAGGTCTTTGCGTAGATCTATGATCACTCTACGGCTACGGGGAAACGTTCGAAACCGATGTCTACCTACTATTTCCTAGAGTTATATTTCTAAGTATATCTCAAAACAGACGTTGGTATTTCAAAAATTACGTTTATCTATCCTAAAAGTAAATTCCTTTCATGTGCCACCCAATTAGCGATGTGTCTCGCCGAGAAACCTGTTCCCGAAAATTTCTTCCCTTGAAAATTTCCGAAAATTTTCAGAAATTTCTTGGGTTTTTAGGAAAATTTTCCGTTCTTGAGAATATTTCCGAGAAATTTCCAAGAAACTTTCCGCTGTTTCTTTGAAAATTTCTAAAATCACATCACTACATCCAATAGTTCCAAATGGAAAACTGCTGATTTTGTAAATAAACTGCTACTACATACTAATTCTGTGGTTATTTCAGGTAAGAAAATAGACTTGAGCTCCGAACCGGACAAGTATAGAGACTACAAATTCACGAAGAAATTTGCCAAAGAAGCCAGTATCGTCACTATTCCACTGTCAGCGTTCTACTCCGAGGAACATAAGCATTTTGGAGAAGACTACGCCAGATTTTGTTTTATAAAGGTAGGTGTTTGTAATATATTGGGTAAAACTAAACGCAGGCGTTTCCTGTTATCGCCGCCAGGCGTTTTGGGGTTCTCACACTGCTAGCGTGGATGGCGTCGCGTGTGGTCCGCCATTGCATTGTCCAGGGCGATATCGGTTTGATTTTAATACGCGGAGCGGTCTCGCGTCTTTTGCTTGTTGTTTAGTTTGAGTGATAATTGTGAATTTCCTGTTTGTTAAATAACTATTGAATTTGTGTTTGTGAAAAACTCTGTTATTGTGACTTTTTCTTGTGAGAGGTGAAACGTGGCTGGCTGTTCACATCTGGCTGTTCCCGAGTGAAACTACGGGAAGAAATCTATTTAGTTGTTCTGGGGAATTGAGATCTCAAGGGTTAGGTAGGGTGATTAGGAATTCCCCCTTCCCGAAGACACTCAAGTTTGGATCCGAAGAGAAAGAAGATTTAGTTTGGTAAGTGTTCAATTGTAGTTAATTTATAGGTTAGGTTATCATATAGGGCCCTGTAGCTCCCTTCATAAGCTACGGTGGTAGCAGACTGCGTTAAGTTAGTTAGGTTTTAGTCGGGCAAACGTGGTGCCGCGTGGAGATTTTTTCCCGGTACTTATTTTTACCGGTGGTTTTTTCCCGGTGAAGTTCCGGTACAGAATTCTTCCCGCCGCTTCGTTTGTCCGGATTCTCGCTGCCACATTTTCTGGCAGCAGAGCGTAGTTGCTCTGCACATTTTCTGGTAGCAGAGCGTAGTTTATCTACCCTCTATTTGTTCGTTTGTAAAAAATAATTAATTGTTTGTAAAAATTATTAGATTTTTCTTAGTTTGTTTGTATAAGAATATTTGTAACCTTTTTTGTATTTGTTTGCGGTTTGTACCGTGCGTTCCGGGTTTGTGCCATTCTCATACCTACCGCGGTTCTTCGTGTAGTTGCTTGATTTTGTTGTTTTTTATTTACCTTTTGTTATTTTTTGTTTGTGACTTGACGCGATGGCGAAGGCCTCCAATGCTAGGGCGACACTCGCCAACGAATTGAGATGGTTTGTGACGGCCGGAGGACTCCTGTCCCGGAAGGACAGGGAGGGCGCCATACTGCTAAGAGCGGATCACCTCCACTCACGATTGATTAGCGCGGAAGCGGCCATGGTGGTGCTTACCGAAGCCGAACTTGCCCCGGAGGCCTACGCAGGTCACATGGCGGACATGGACCAGATCCTGAGTCTGCACGATGATATCGCGGAGGCGGTGACCGCAATAAGGGCGAGACAGGCTGGCGGACCAGCCCCTCGCACACCTGTTAGACAGGAAGGACCAGCGGTTACTGGTCGGCTCCCCACCCTTCAGCTGTCCCACTTTGGGGGTAGGATGGAGGAGTGGGTAGCATATAAAAATATGTTTGAGTCCCTGGTCGTAGCACGACAGGATTTGTCGAAAGGCCCAGAAGATGGCCTACCTCCTCTCCACTCTTGAGGATGAAGCGCGGTCGCTCATCCAGCACCTCCGGGTGGAGGACGACCAGTACGATACGGCTTGGGAGTTATTGAACTCCCGCTACCAAAACTTACGTTTGTTAGCGGATGCGCACGCCGCACAGTTGATGGCCCTGCCCAAGGTGGCCAACAGGGCACAGTTGCGCCTGCAGTTGCTCACGCCCGTTACAGTGGCCTGTAACGCGCTCCGCACACTGGGGCTGCCGGTGGACCAATGGTCCTTTTTGCTGGTGCACATTGTATTGGGCAAATTACCCAATGACATCCGCTCGCGATTTGAGCGCGAGAATGCGGAACGGGATAGCACCACCCTACCAACATTCACTGACTTGGTGAAGTTTTTGGAGTTTGAGGCACGGGCGGCTGAGAATACCATGACGGACTCAGCGCCATCCAGAGCGCCTGAACGTAGGCCCCAACAGGGACGGCAACCGCCACCGCGTGGAGCTGGTGTGCGGGTTGCGCACACGGCAGCAGTCGCGAGGGACGCGGACTGCCTGCAATGTGGCCGGATGGGCCACAGCCTGCTACAATGCAGGGACTGGCAGAGACTGCCAGTACAAGATAGGCGCCGCATGGCAAAGCGGCATGAACTTTGCTTTTATTGTTTGGGCGGTCACTATGCACGTGACTGTCCCAGTGCCATACCATGCAGTGCATGCCGTGGGCGGCACCACGCGATGCTTTGCATGAACCGCAACGGGGATGGCACCCGGATGTTGAGGCAGGGGTCCCCTATGGGCGGGGGCGCTCCTGCGCGAAGCCCTCCACCACCGGACGGAGGACGCGGCTTCGCTCGTCGCACCCCCCTCGGGAGGGGGTCGCGTACCTGCGCGGGTCTTGGCGGACCGGGACCACGCGCCCCAAGGTCATGGCCAGTATGTAGCTGGCCAGGCCCCGGATAGGGCCCCCATGGGCGGGGGCCCTAGATCGGACGTGAGAGTGGGGACACCCCCTCCACGCGGGTTACCAATGCCCAACACATGCAGCCGCAGCGGTTTTCTCCGCCGCTGCACGAGTACCCACGGCTGGAGTACCACCCGCCGTACCATATGTATGGCCGGGCCGCGGGTTATGCCCCCTCAGATGGGGATGTGCACTCGCCCGCCATATTATCCGGGTCAGTGGCGCGCCCTGGTTTGGAGAGAGTGGGGAGCCCGTAACTAGCTTGCTCCCTTGCTGGGACAGAGCCGCGGACGGTTCTGCTCCCTACCGCGGTGGTCCGCGTATGGGGTCGTGGGGGAAGCCATTAATTTGAGAGCTCTGTTGGACTCAGGGGCTCAAAGCAGTTTGGTTACCACTCGAGTGGCACGCCAGTTAGGTTTAGTCGTGGAAGACTCGCCTGTGCCACTTCTTGGAGTTGGTGGCATACAAGTGAAGTGTCTGACGGGCCAGACACTTGTCACCTTTTCTTCGCTGAAGTCCTCCACAATGAGGATCACGACTTCGGCTATGGTAATGGATACCATTGCGGGTTGGCACCCCTCGACAGACATACCGCCGGGTGTGTTGTCTTTGGTTTCGGGTCTGGATTTGGCCGACCCCTTTGTCTTTCATCCCGGCCCAGTGGACTTGCTCCTGGGCTCGGACGTATTGGGTTGGATTTTGTTGGGTACACAGAAGGCTCTGGGTTCGTCTTCACTGATGGCAGTGTCTACGATTTTTGGTTTTGCCCTGATGGGCCCTGTGTTTGATAATGGCACCGCGGAGGAGCCACCGGTTGTCGCATCTGCGTCCTTGGCCAAGACCATGCAAAGGTTTTGGGAGGTGGAGGAGCCACCTATGAGTTCCAGGATGGATCCGGAACACGCTGAGTGCGAAGCCCTTTTTCGATCAACCACGGAGAGGTTGCCCTCCGGTCGGTTTGTAACTAGGTTACCTTTTGTTGCCTCTCGTCCTAGCCTAGGGCAAAGTAGGGCGCTTGCGGAGAAACGACTGCTGTCCATGGAGCGACGCATGCAGCGTGACCACGTACTTCGCGATAAATATATTGAATTTATGCGCGAGTACGAGGATTTGGGTCACATGTCTCCGGCTCGAGTTGATTGGAGCTCAACTGAGCATTATTTTTTGCCCCACCACGCGGTGGTGAAGGCCTCAACAGGCAAATTGAGGACCGTCTTCGATGGGTCCGCACCCACTTCGAACGGGGTTTCGTTGAATCTGTGTTTGCATTCGGGTCCCAAATTGCATAGGGACATAATTGACATCATCTTGAACTTTAGAAGACATCAAGTGGTTTTTGGCGCGGACATCCGGATGATGTTCCGCCAGACAGTCATACATCCTGAGGACAGGCGATTCCAGTTGATACTCTGGCGTGAGCGCCCTGAGGATCCTGTGACGGTGTATGAACTCAACACAAACACGTATGGTTTGAAATCTAGTCCCTATATCGCCATCAGATCATTGCTTGAATTGGCAGAGCGGGAACGGATCCGCTTTCCCCGTGGGGCTTCCGTGCTGTCACGTGACTTGTATGTTGATGACGTGTGCACCGGAGCCCAAAGTATTGAGGAGGCCCTCCTACTGCGGGATGAATTGATTGAAATATTGAAGACAGGTGGCTACGAGCTACGTAAGTGGTTGTCTAATGAGCCTAAAGTTCTAGAAGGGATCCCGGAGGATCACCAACAGAACCCTCACCTGTTTGAGGATGTGGATGATCCCAACCGGATAGCGGTGCTGGGCATGCAGTACCAGCCGCTAACCGATATTTTCACATTCCAAGTGGACTTGGAAATACCAAAAGTCTGGACTAAGAGAACGGTGTTGTCCGTAATAGCCCGTATGTTTGATCCAAGCGGTTGGATCAGTCCAGTGATATTCTCTGCAAAGTGTCTTCTTCAGAGACTTTGGACTTTGGGCGTCTCGTGGGACGAGCCGCTGTTTGGCTCTCCATTGGATGATTGGCTCGAGTTGTTTTTATCGATTAAGGAAGTCAATCGGATTGCCTTGCCTCGTCGAATATTGCCCCCCGGGAAATATCGAGCCAGCCTGCATGGCTTTTGTGACGCGTCGGAGCGAGGCTACGCCGCGTCAGTCTATATGCGGACAGTTGACGCCGATGGCCGGGTCAATGTCTCGCTTTTGTTAGGGAAGAGCAAGGTCGCCCCCATCAGGACTAGGCTGACTATTCCCAAGCTTGAGTTGAGTGGAGCTCACCTTCTCTCTAAATTGTTGCATCACGTTGCATGTGAGCTGGCGGCCACGGTTGAGATACGGGACATCTTCGCCTGGTCGGATAGCCAGGTCGCGCTTGCATGGTTGCGCGCGGCCCCACATACCTTGGAGGTTTTTGTGGGAAATCGGGTTTCCCAAATCCAGAATATCGGAATTGATATAACATGGAGACATGTGCCGGGAGAGCTTAACCCAGCGGACTGTGCCTCCCGAGGTTGTACGGCACCAGAATTGGTGTCACACCCGCTCTGGTGGGGTCCAGAGTGGCTGATGGGATCAGAAACTTCTTGGCCTGTCTGTCAGACAGATGTTACTTCTTTGAGTTTGACTGGGCTCCGTGTACATGCTGTAGTCGCTGAGACGACGTCGGAGCCGGATTGGCTACTTGCTCGGTATAGCAGCTTGGATAAGCTTCTGGGTGTTACCAGTTGGATTAAGCGTTTCATACATAATTGTAGAAACCCACAGGCAAAGCGGTTGGAGCCGATTGCAGGTGCAGAAGAGCGCCGGAGCGCATTGTTGCATTGGGTCCGTGTCGTGCAGACCGGACGGTTTGAGTCAGAGCTTCGTATCTTGCGCGACGCACGCGCTAAGTTGAAGGGCGCGGTCGCTCGTTTGAACCCGTACATCGACTCGGATGGGCTTCTTCGGGTTGGAGGCAGGCTCCGGAAGGCGGATCTTCCATATGAGACTCGCCATCCTCTGTTGTTGCCCAAGGGCGGACCCTTGGTGCAGCTTTTGGTGTCTGATCGACACATTCGTAACGCCCATGCTGGGTGCAATGCTTTGTTGGCTATTTTGCAACGCGAGTTTTGGATTTTGTCTGCCCGAAGAGCAATCCGTAGCGTTCTGTTTCGATGTATTGCATGTTATAGGTTGAAGGCATCCACGATGCAACCACAGATGGGTGATTTGCCCGCTGATCGAATCCGACCTTCGAGACCGTTTGACGGCGTTGGAACCGATTTTGCCGGTCCCTTTTCGATCAAGGCTTCTCCCTTTCGTAATGCCCGTATTGTGAAGGGCTATTTGTGTGTATTTGTTTGTTTGGCCACCAAGGCTGTCCATTTGGAGGTGGTATCGGCTCTGACTACGGAGGCCTTCGTCGCCGCGTTGGATCGCTTTGTTTCGCGTCGAGGTCTACCTTCCCTTATTAGGTCTGACAATGGCACAAACTATAAAGGAACTGTAAATTATCTTAAGGATGTTTCTGTGTTTATTGATAAAAATTGTACTAGTTTAAGTCAAATTGCTGCCCAAAGGGGAATAACCTGGAAGTTTAGTCCCCCAAGTTGCCCCCATTGGGGAGGGATTTTTGAAGCGGCTGTGAAATCCGCAAAGACCCACCTCCGCCGCATTATCGGAGAAACGGCTCTAACTTTTGAAGAGCTGGCCACAGTGTTTTGTAAAGTTGAGGCGGTCCTCAACTCTCGTCCTCTCTGTCCGCTATCTCCAGATCCAAATGACTTGGAAGCTCTCACCCCTGGTCATTTTTTGGTGGGAGGGCCGTTGAATGCCCTGCCCGAATACCCGTGGAAGGATGAACGCGTATATCGGTTGTCGCGTTTTCAAATGTTGCAGCAAATGAGCCAGGACTTTTGGCGTCGCTGGTCGCTTGAATATTTGCATTTGCTGCAGCAAAGAGTGAAGTGGACAGACAGGACTGAGCCTCCCAGGGAGGGTGATTTAGTATTGTTAAAAGAGGCAAATTTGCCCTCATTGCTTTGGCGACGAGCTCGCATATTACGTTTGATTCTTGGCGGAGATGGCACTCCGCGTGTGGCTGAGGTGTTGGTCGACGGTTCGATTTTAAGGAGAGGTGTGACCTCTCTCGCCCGCCTTCCCGTAGAGTAAGCTAGCGGTCTGCTTCTCAGACCGGGACGGGGGGATGTTTGTAATATATTGGGTAAAACTAAACGCAGGCGTTTCCTGTTATCGCCGCCAGGCGTTTTGGGGTTCTCACACTGCTAGCGTGGATGGCGTCGCGTGTGGTCCGCCATTGCATTGTCCAGGGCGATATCGGTTTGATTTTAATACGCGGAGCGGTCTCGCGTCTTTTGCTTGTTGTTTAGTTTGAGTGATAATTGTGAATTTCCTGTTTGTTAAATAACTATTGAATTTGTGTTTGTGAAAAACTCTGTTATTGTGACTTTTTCTTGTGAGAGGTGAAACGTGGCTGGCTGTTCACATCTGGCTGTTCCCGAGTGAAACTACGGGAAGAAATCTATTTAGTTGTTCTGGGGAATTGAGATCTCAAGGGTTAGGTAGGGTGATTAGGAATTCCCCCTTCCCGAAGACACTCAAGTTTGGATCCGAAGAGAAAGAAGATTTAGTTTGGTAAGTGTTCAATTGTAGTTAATTTATAGGTTAGGTTATCATATAGGGCCCTGTAGCTCCCTTCATAAGCTACGGTGGTAGCAGACTGCGTTAAGTTAGTTAGGTTTTAGTCGGGCAAACGTGGTGCCGCGTGGAGATTTTTTCCCGGTACTTATTTTTACCGGTGGTTTTTTCCCGGTGAAGTTCCGGTACAGAATTCTTCCCGCCGCTTCGTTTGTCCGGATTCTCGCTGCCACATTTTCTGGCAGCAGAGCGTAGTTGCTCTGCACAGTAGGCATTAGGTAGATATCATCATCAAGTGAGCTAAGAGAACCACTAAGTATCTACTGGACTGGACCTATGTTCTGTCCAGTAGTACTTACTTAGTGGTACCACGTCTATACGTTTTTCATCTATTTATCTACAGATCTTGATATAGGCATATTTTTCTAGCTGAGAATAAGTAAAATCATTTATTCCTCATGAATAACAACTATAAAATTTATTATATTTACAGAAAGACGAAAACCTAGCGTTAGCTGAGACTCTTCTTCAAGAATGGCAACGGCGCTGACTAAGTAGTATTGAACCTAATAATTTTTCACTATGAATCGGCACTAAATCGGCATGATCTAACTAATGTACCAAAAAGTGGAGAGTATATGTAGTATGTAAGTGTACATACATAGGAACACGTTCCGTTCTGCCTCGTACCCACAGATAACCCCCAACTAGGTATATTCGCACCGCATCAGAGGCGATTGTTTCCCTATTATGGCGTAGAAAGGTTTATGCCGTGTTCGCGCTTTTACGCCCTTTCACCCCCATAAAAATTCCATGTTCGCCCCATATTCTGTGCCTTTTTTGCTCCAAACAAAAACTGATTTTCATGTGAGGTGAAACTGTGTCGGGCGATCGCGAAATAAAATGGCTATAGGCGCCTCCGAGAACATACCCGACGCGCGGCAGTGCCAGGACTGCACCAATGCCTAATTTTTATGTTTTTTTTTTAACCTAACTCGTCCCACTTCTGGGCAAACCATTTCCTTCCAAATCTGTCTGTCCTCTGCGAATTCCATCCATTTCTCTTCAAAATTATTTTTTTAATTCATTAATTAATTTATAAATAAAAATTCCTACGTCTGTGATAGTAAAAACTCTGTTTCATGTTCATGGTGCTATGAAAAATTTTGTAAATACTTACTGCTCAGCTTTGTAAAAAACCATGAATTTTATTTACTTAATAAGACTTAACTATTTTATGCAATTAGTATAATAGAATAAAACATTTTATTCCATCAAAGATGTGTTATTTTTTCATAAGATTCCATTTTTTTAACAAATAAAATCAAATGCAATGCGATTAATTAGTCCGATTTTTTAATTTATCCTTATCGTAACTACTTACGAAAGTGAGTTTGTTTGTTTACCCCTTCACGCTGTAATCTACTGAACCAATCTTCCTGAAATTTCGTATACACAATAGTTAGAAGTACCGAGAAGGATATAGAGTACCTTTCATCCCGGGAAGAAGCACTGTTTCCGAGGGAAATTCAAGAAGGCGAAGCCGCGGGCAAATATGCAACAACGTTGGTTTTTGAGATTCTCTTTTGAGATTTTCCATGCATCGGAAGTAACAAAATCAACCCTAAGGTTTGACTGTCAGACAATGCTTTTAGCATTAAGTCCACCTTTTGTACTGTACTTTTGTATGTGTGTACAACAAAGTTTAAATAAATAAATAAATAAAATCGCGAGCACAAGCTAGTCATAAATACATAACAATAAAACTGTACTGAACTGACTGGTCTGTGTCTGTACATCTATAAAGGGGTCTATAGGGCTCATAGAAGACAAAATACATTTTTTTAATTTTTGTATTTCTGTCTGTACCTATGTTTGTATGCGCTTAACGCAAAAACTACTGGACTAAATTTGATGCGGTTTTCACTGTTGAAAATAATAAAGAGTAAAAAAATATTAATAATAAGTTGTTGTTTCTATATATACTTACTTAGAAGGTTTAACTTAACATCTAGTTTAGGTTCTCGAAACGCCTCTTTAGAACTAGAGATATTAACAATAGTAAATTACGCGTGGACGAAGTCACGGGCACTAGGTTTGCTATCATAAATATGTTGGCTTTGGCTGTACTTAAGTAAATATTTTTATTTGAAACTAAGCGAATACAAGTTGATACGAGTACAAGCTACTTTTAAGAATTTTAATTTAAAAAGGAACAGAAAACAAAAAAATACCTAATATATAGCCCCGCGGCAACGTGCATAAAAGGCTGGCTACTGGCTAAGCTGTATGGCAACATAACCGGACTCCTTACGGCGTGGAAGACCTTGTTGCTCGAAGTCGGTATGGCGGTATGGCAATGCCTTTGGCAATGCTTATGCTTAGTCTCTGGCTAAAGAAGCTACTACCAGCGTTTGGCTGTATAATACTTTATTCCTTTAATCGAAAAACTTAAAAAACATCGTGACTGACATTGACAAACGTAGTAATTATATTCTCTTTGACATTGACGTCTAACCGTCCAAATAATAGGTAAACAATCCTGTTTGTTTTTCGTTCGTTTATATTGTGTAATCAGTGCAATTTTGTAGATTAAATTAATAAAGTAGGTATGTATTTAATTAGCAAATATATCTTTTGTTTGAAGATATTTAACAAGACAGGTGACGTACATATTCGTACAAACTCGAGCGACGAATGGAATGGACAGCTGTTGTTTGACATACTTGGTTTTCTGTCATTCAGTTATAATATATTTTTGCAATTTATTTTATCATGTTTATTAGGAAACGAGTGCTGTGCGGTGTTGTGGAATTACGCAAGATTGCTGTAAAACAAGTTAATCTAAAAGAATTTTCAACAACAAAGGCGCAAACAAAAATGGGTGATAAATTTAAACTGCCTGCCCGATACGGAACCGGCGAAAAAAGTGTTTGGTTAGTACATTTTTACATAACTATAGTAGCTTACATACTACACTCCTTCCTTAGCTTTTCCTGCATTTTTATATTTTTAACTCAGGCTTAATAAAATCTCATTGGGTCTATAAGGAAAAAATTGCTAAGTACAGATTATGAGTTTTTAGAAAAGATTATTAGAAAATTTGATAAACAAATCACACATTTCAATAAGTAGAAAAAAATTTAAGGTGTGCTAATAATTTTCAGGATAGAATATGGTGAATTTGTAGCGGAAGTTAAACCTAAACTCAACCTTGGACAAGGTTTGCCAGACTACCATTGCCCAAGCCATGTTCCCAAGTCATTGGCCGAAGCTGCCTTGTCAGAGAATCCTCTTATGAACCAGTATACAAGGGGATTTGTAAGTATTTTTTCTATTGCCATTACCCTAAAACTTTAAAAATGATCATATGACTATGCTGACTGTGAATAAAAAAAGGGTGTACAATTTCAACATGGTATATTCGTTAGGTTTTTGTTGTCATAGCTCCTAAATACAATACCTATTTTAACCATTTTTTTTATCAAGAGCCTTGCTTTGATTAAAAAAATCAAAAATCAACGAGTTAAAGATGATTTAAATTCTAAATGCAAAAACAAAAAAAAACTTGAAAAAGTTTGAATGTCCGCCATTTATATATTTTTTCTAAGGAAGTTAAATAAATAAATATTTTCTTATTCTTTCACATCATAATCATTATCAATAATAAATTGAAGTTGCCTCCTGAGTATGTACAGTCGAGGGCTGATAAACATGATGCCCCTGAGATAGAATTCAATTCAGGAGGTGGGGGGGTCAGGTTTATTAACCCCCAACTGTATACTTATATCCTTGCAGGATATTGCATAGTTTTTAGGTAATAATACCCATGCGAAGTAGGAGTAGGCCACTCGTATCTTATAAAACTGTAATCTAAAGCAAAAGGTTATCAGTTAGCACATTTGTGTATCATGTTTCGTTATCAAGTACTGCTTAGTTTATAATATTTCCTTGTAACTATTATGATTTTTACACTATTATTATTATTTACTATATGGGGACGCCAGCGCAAGCACCAGACGGGTGATCAGTCCACCTATGCTGGGACCATTTCACCCAATTCCCCGAGACCCGTATAGGGTTTTGAGTTACCTGGTAACTCACGTTGGTGGCGACCCACTGAATCTACCTGTTACTTTGCAGAATTTTAACATCTACCCTATTGTAATGTTGCTTAGATCGTCCTCAGATAGGACGTCTGTGCCCAATACTTCTCTCCTTGCAGCGGCAAATGCAGGACATTCTGCTACTAAGTGAAAGTTTCCTCTTCTTCCAGGCAGCTGGGACAAATGGGATCGTCTATTTGCTTAATCACTGTCAAGTGCCTATTCAGTTGACAGTGTCCTGTGAGGATTCCTATAATGATTCTAATGTTATTCCTGCTCAATTTGAGCAGGTGTTTTGATTTCTTTTGGTCTGCTGCTTTGATGAAGATTTTAGATTGTCTTAGACTTCTAGTTCTTCTCCATCTTCTATTGGATTCTACTTTCATTCTATGCTTGATGACGCCTTTCGTTATCCCATAAGCTATGGGAAGTCTGGGTTCAGGTCCCACGAAAGTTTAATCTGCTCCTTTCCTAGCAAGTTCGTCTGCTCTTTCATTGCCAGTTATGCCTCTATGATCTGGAACCCAGGCCACAGTGACCGCAGTATTGTTGGCCAGCCTGTTCAGAGCATCCTTGCATTCTTTAACTAACGCCGACGTTGTTTCTTCTTTGTCTAGTGCTTTTAGCGCTGCTTGACTGTCACTGTATATGATGACTTTTTCCGTGTTGTCGGGCCATTCGCTTATAGTGTTCACACACTCCAGGATTGCGTTTATTTCTCCTTGGAACACGCTAGCGTATTTACCCATTTGTACGGTTCTTTCATATTCTGTACCGTCCTGATGTGTGATCAGTATACCGGAGCCAGATAGCTTTGTAGATTCTTTCCTGGAGCCATCAGTGAAACAGGTTGTCGTGACAATGCCCGCCTCATCTAAGACTTTCCAGTCTTCTCTAGTACCTATGTGTATCTTGTACTTTTTGTCAAAGATCCTTGCTTTCCTGATGAGATCATTATTTGCTAGGATCATTGACAGATTACCTATATATTCGCGTTCTATTTCCACATGACCTTTGTCTGTGTGTATCCCTTTCCAGAGTTTATGGTTTTTTAATCGAAACCATTGCTCTGTTGCCCTCCTTTTTATTTCTATGTCCAATGGATTTTTACACTAAGACCCTTTACTTGTCACTAAATTGCTACATGACATTTTGACATTGGTGCAAATGAGAGAGATGGCACTAGCTGAATATCTCTTTCCCTAGTCCGATGTACATTGTTTACTGCAGGATACTGTTAAAAAAGTTATCTGTCATGGGATGCCCGGAAGATATAAAACAAATGAGCATCATAGCATTACTCATCATGCAATTTTCCTTCATGGCATTCGAGTCGAATTTACTGACAAGCCGCGCTAAAAGATTCTGTTGTTTTACATCAAAACAACTATTGGTAGTGTACAAAGTTGATCCTGCATATTGAAACCGACACAGTATCACATCGTTATCCCTTACGAGGTAGACAGAGTCAAGAGTCATGAGACTCAATGGCCACATTTAGCAAGATGTTAGGCTTATTGGTGAAATTGAGATTAAGATATAGTTAGTGACAGGTTCCGACCCTATCGTCTATAAAAGGAATCCCCAGTTTCAATTCAACCATTTCTCTTGATAGAAACAACCAAGATCAAACATTATGTATGATGTTTTTACGGTGTTGTTAGCCGGGAATGCTTACAAATTTCGACTTTATACGGAAGTAATTTTCAGGCGAGTTAGAACCTCATGACGTGACATAGTCGGTATTCCTGGCTAACAACACACGTGAGTATCCGTAATAAAATCATAATGTCTATTTCTCACGTTAGTTTTAATCAAACATACATACATACATAGAATCACGTCTTTATCCCTTACGGGGTAGGCAGAGCCAAGAGCCGTGAGACACGAAGGCCACTCTTAGCTGAATAGTGGTCTCTCTGATGGAATGGAGATTCAGGTATAGTGACAGGTCGCTAGCCCATCGCCTATGAGTGGAGGAATCCCCAGTTTATAGCCCTTTCCCTCGATTGACTTCTACAATCTGCTCGGGATGACAAGCAGCTGGCACATTCTGTGTTTTTTCTTTGCTCCTAGACCAGCATTTAATCAAATTAAGATTAAACTTGTTTAATATTTCAGGGCCATCCAAGACTGGTACAGAACTTAGCCAAACTGTATTCCCCATTGATCAATAGAAAGATAGACCCAATGAACGAGATCATAGTCACCGTTGGAGCATATGAAGCACTGTATACAACCATATTAGGTAAATTATTTATATAGGTTTTATGTAATACTAGCTTTTGCCCGCGTGTATTTCCCACGGGAACAGTGCTTTTTCCCGGGATGAAAGGTACCCTATGTTCTCAGTACTTCCAACTATGTGTATGCAAAATTTCAGGAAGATTGGTTCAGTAGATAAAGTGTGAAGAGGTAACAAACAAACTCACTTTCGCATTTATAATATTAGTTAGGATAGCTGGCCCCGGGGGTCTCACTTGCCGGGAACCCCACGGGAGTAAATTACCGCACAGGTTACTATTTATACCAATAAGTTATTGTATAAATAGTTATGTGCTAAATTACTTACAAGGTGCTATACAAAGTTTTATTTTACTTGTGTACTAAATTTTATCGAAATCCCACCAGTCGATTTTACATGAACTAAAATCCACAATAATCGAAACGTATTAGGGTTTGAATGTCCTTTTCCCCCGGAACGGCTACATAAACTTTAGCATTTATAAACACAAGTTGTTATGAAAATAAGTACCTATACTAACTTTTTACACGACTGACCAAATAGGAGTGTTATGTTTTCAGGGTTCATGTAAGTATGTATGTAAGTATTGTTAGATTCCTTGCATTCCTCCGAGTGACATAGGCTATGTAAGTTGTCATTCATGTTTTTTTTATTTTTTAATAATTAGCTTGTTTATTCTATGTGATCGAAGATTCCTACCAAAAGAACACTAAAAACACAAGACAAAAATATGTACACTAGTGCTAGGGCCTGTGGTGTGGCCCTAGAATAGCACCAACCCATCTCTTCCCGTGGGTGTCGTAAGAGGCGACTAAGGGATTTAAAACACCGGAGGATGGGCAGCAGCATCTTTCCGCGTACTATAACATCACACTGCGATCGCCAACCCGCCTGCCAAGCGTGGCGATTACGGCAAAACCCCCCTTTGGTTGGAAATCCTTGGGGGAGGCCTTTGTCCAGCAGTGGACGTCTTTTGGCTGAGAGAGAGAAGTAATCCACCCTTCTTCCAGGTCATGTGGAGCCAGGGGACGAGGTGATCGTGATTGAACCATTCTACGACTGCTACGATCCTATGATTGTGGCTGCTGGCGGTACTCCCAGATTCATCGCTTTGAAACCTGTAAGTCGGTACTCAGTTTATTTCAAGGTCTTTTTGTCTTTTTAGCGGTGTTCCCGAAGCGATACGACATTGGAACCTTCAAAAAACGAGTCTACATCTTCTTGAAAGGCCGGCAACACTCTTGTGATACCCCTGGTGTTGCAGTAGTCCATGGGCAGCGGTGATCGCTTACCATCAGGTGACCCGCTTGCTTGTTTGCCGCCCTATGTCATAAAAAAAGTTATTTATTATTATTATGTATAAACTATCTTTATAACATATTTGCTCGTAAAGTGTCATTTATTTCACCATTTTCAATATTGTATTGTATCTCGTTACGCACTTGTGCGTTATTGTAAAGTAAAACGCACGCTCCGTCTAAAAACGAACGATACTTTTTTAAATCTTAGCATAGAGTTTTTATGTCAGAAAAGTGGTCAACTTTTTATGAATAAAATTAACTTTAGGAGATAAAATAAATAAAAATTTAATTCATTAAATTAATTTTGACAATAAATTACAACCATTTATCTGTAACAAAACACAAAAATATTAATTTACTTTATAAGTAATACTGGCTGTTTTTTGTGCATTTGCCTTAAAAAAAAGCGCTGATGCGCGCGCATCGCTTATTTGTGAACAAGTAAAATTATACCGCGCGCTTTTTTTGGTATTGTCGTTTTCCAAGTTTTATTTAAATATTTCCTCGCAAATATGTTATAAAATGTCGTATGACATACGTGCGCTTTGAAAATTACAGCCTCTGCCTTTCTTGTAGCCCTCGCCTACGGCTCGGGCTAGCAATATCGCCTCGGCTGTAATTTTCAACTTACCGCACTTATATCACAACTAGCTTTTGTATATCACAATGTACTATTTGCACTGGGCTTCGCCCGCGTAAATTTAGTTTTCACCCCCTTAGGGATTAATTTTCCAAAAATCCTTTCTCGATGTTTATGCTATTTAATGAAAATTACAAGCCGCCTCTGCAAAATTACAAATTTCAACATTGATATATCAATAAATAAGTATTATATATTCATAAACTATCTTCAAACTGCAATAGGCACTTGCTACACTATAGCAGCGGTTGTGAGATAAGAGACGAGATTGACTTGTCATCGTAATAAATTAGTAGCTGCTATGGCGTTCATAGAGATAGAGATAAGTAATAACAAAGTGTGTTACTTATCTTTCTTGAACTCCATAGTTGCTGTTGCATCAAATATTTATTATAATTTTGTATTCTCGCCATTGCATTGATCAAAACTTGTTATGATTATTATTTTGACCAAAGATTAAAATCGTTTAAATCTTTGATTTTGACGACCACCGTGGCCATAATGCCGGACTGCCACACCGGAGGTCCCGGGTTCGATTCCCGGTCGGGTCAAAGAAAGATTTTTTTCTAAATTGACCTGGGTCTTGGATATTTATTTATATAAGTAAAGTCCGTTTTTCCTAATTGTCCTATTATTTAAACAATCTCACCATGTCTTTTTATGATTTTACAACAATATAAATTAAAATTGACTCTTTAGGGAATTACTTTCGTGGTTAATAAATGTTTTACTTTAGAATGTTTAGGTTTGAACTAATATTTGATTTTCAACAAAATTCAACAAAAAGTACTGTGAAGATTGTACGAAAAATCAAGTAAGAACAAACGGAGTTTATGTATTTGTTACTAGCTGTTGCCCGCGGCTTCGCCCGCGTGACTTTGGCTTGGATAGAAAATTCTTTTTATGTTCCAAACTGTTTCCTGTGTTCCAATCTTCGATTTTTGTACGTCTACAGAAAATGCTCATCAGATTAACCAAGTTTTGCTAAGGCGCCATTTCCGTAAATGTTATAGAGTAGCTGGTCTCTTGAAGTTATTTATCAGATGTTCCAGATCTTCAATTTTTATAAGTCAGCAGAAAATGCTCATCAGGTTGAACGGTTTTTGCTAAGGCGCCATTTCCATATAATGTTATAGTATAGCTAGTCTCTTGGAGCTTTTCATCAGATGTTCCAGATCTTCAATTTTTATACGTCAGCAGAAAATGCTCATTAGGTTGAACGATTTTTGCTAAGACGCCATTTCCATATATGTTATAGTGTAGCTGGTTTCTTGGAGCTTTTCATCAGATGTTCCAGATCTTCAATTTTTATACGTCAGCAGAAAATGCTCATCAGGTTGAACGATTTTTGTTAAGGCACCATTTCCATATTACTTATAGTTTAGCCTGTTCTGTTATGGTTCTTCATCAGGTGTTCCAGTTTTCAAAATGAATTATAGCCTATATGTTGCCCAGGCTTAATAGCTATACAACAAAAAAAGTTTCCATTCAAATCCGTCCAGTAGTTTTTGCGTGAAACGCGTACATACATACAGACAGACAGACAGACAAGAAATTCCAAAAAATTGTTTTTGCTTTCTATAGTTCTTTTTAGGTCTCCCTCTATCCATTTCAGTCAAAAATACTAAATGTACAGACAAAATATTTTTACTGTTTTATTATATGTATAGATAAAATATAGTATCGTTTTCACACAAGTCTCGAACTTACTTTGGGGCTAGCTCAATTTGTGTGATTTGTCCCTAAGTTTTTTTATTATGTGTTTTTTCTAACGCTAATATATAATCCACATTGGCATATTAATATTAATATAATAAATGCGAAAGTCTGTCCGTTATGCTTTCATGAGTACCTGCGTAACCCACAAACCAATTTTTAAGAAATTTTGTCACGGATTTAATTCAAGACTTAGACTTTTTTTCATAAATGGGGCTATGGGGCTGAAAGTTTGCCTTTCAGACTGTAGATTCCACTACATGGTACCACCCGGTAGGTCTAATAGGATTTCTAAGTATATAGTATAAAAAACCGTAAGCCTGTAAGTGTTTTTGCCGCACGCGTATCCGCTATCACCAGCTGACCTGGTAACGATTTTTTTTTTAATTCTTACAGAAAAATGTCCACGATAAAATGACGTCGGCCGAATGGTACCTCGACGAGAAGGAACTGGAGTCTCTTTTCAGTAATCGCACAAAGATGTTCATCCTGAACACCCCCACAACCCTGGGGAAGGTGTTCACCAGAGAGGAGTTGGAGAAGATAGCGAACTTGTGCCAAGAAGTACAACGTGCTGTGTGTATCTGATGAGGTGTACGAGTGGATGGTGTTTGAACCATTGAAACATATCAGAATCAGGTAAGCTGCATGATAGGAAGCATGCATATTTGGAATAAAAATTAACATTTGTTGGTTTTTGTGATGTAGGAAATGAACTTGAGAATGTTTTCATGTAACTATTAGGGTGTCCCTTATTTGGACGAAAAAAATTTTTTTAAGATATCGAAACGCATACCCCCCATTTTGTTTGTATTATCATATAGTATCTGTGTACAAAATATTTTTTTTCTACGAGGTCATTAACCCGTGCCGACTTGAGCTCAAAGTTTTCAAAAAAACTGAAATTTTATTGCACAGGTTTTGGCACTTTTGATCCATCTCAAAATGTTAAAAATAAATTATATAACCAAAATTAGGAAGAAAAACATGTATTTGTTTTATATTAATTAAGAAAAATATTCTAAATTAATTTGGATACTTTCTTTTTGATGTCGGTTTTTTGCAGTCAGGGTAGATATTTCTATGTTGCAGCACATGTTATAGGAACTGGTTTTGCTCTTCATTAACGGTTATTAGTTCGTGGGTGCTGAGCTGTAGTATGGGCTGCCTTTAACGGCATTACTTTTCTTTTTGCCGTCTGAAATCATGTATACACTTCCTTCCCATACAGAAACCTTAGTTTGCGAAAAACGTTTTTACTTTTAAGTGAAGAGGAGAAGAGGTTTTTACATTTGTGACGAAGACATCCTATGTTTATGCTTATCTGTATGTAATGTTTAGCTGTAGCAAGAAGATAAATATAATTTTTTAAACGATGTATAGCCTATTTAAGCTGACTGCTTTTCTTTATCTGTAATGCTAGTTTGAGAATGTAACAAACATAATTCTAGAGAGTAAATTGCTCTAGCCATCCACATTGCCTGCTGATGACCTGATGTCAAGCGTTTTATCTTCGTCCTCGCCCAAGGATATAATGGAAAGCTCAACCATTTCCTGATAATCATCCCTGATAATGGTTTACATTCATTTTTATTTGTAAACTGATACCAGCTCCTTAATATTCGTAGTATTAGTATTTTTTTGTATGATAAAACTGTTGTTGTCTGTTGTTAACTTGTTGTTCTGTTACTTATCTCTATTAGCTATTTTCTTTTCTTTTTAGTACACGCCAATGCCTCTTTTTTTCCCTTTTTTCTTTCGCGGGTCTACTGGAAGAAATTTCTATAGAAATAAGTAGAACCTTTGTACTTAGTTTTCCTATGTTTTATGTTTCCTTTGTATGTATTTGTTGTGTACAAAAATTAATAAATAAATAAAAAATCATGTGAAATGAAATCATTAAATAGTTAAAATAAATATCACGGCTATTTACGTTTTCCTAGTTGGCTTGAAACTTTTTAACACGTATGTCCGGACTATGGTGACTTAGGTTTTTGAAAACAGATTTTAATACGAGCTCGTACAGATGATGGTGGCAAGCAAAAAGCAAACTTTGGCAGTGCTTTTGTAGGTTTTCCTAGCTTCTAGGAAGCTGTTCTAATCTTACTTTTCCCGAGAAATAAATTAAAATTAATTTGAAATTTTTTCTTACACTAACAGTTGATTTGACTTCACGTAGTAGTTTCTCACCTGTTATTTGATATTAAACTTCTCCAACTAAGTAAATATCTTGTTTAGAACTTCGCAATTGGATGTATACAGTGAATAAAATCAAAATACGAAAACAAAACACCAAATATTGCTGTATGTTAACACCTGAGTAGCTGATGCTGATAAGATAAAATAATAAATGCTGCTGAGGTAAAAGCAAATGTATTCGAAAATACTTAATGCTAATGAGTACACGAACGCGATGCGCGGTGATGATGTGCGAAGGTGAATCGTCGAACTGATTGATAGATAGACAAAAATATGCATTCGTGTAATAATGCTTATCGTGCGATTTGTATGTGCGGTGAAACCGTACATGCTCCCGGACAAGAGATGAGTGAAAGATGAGCGAAATGAGCTAAACTAACACAGCTGATACCGACATATGTTACGCTTAAAAATAAGTTACAAAGATGATACCGACATGATTCGCGCTACCAAGTAAATTTACAAAAAATGATACCGACATTTACTTTTCGGCTTTAAAATTACACCTAATTAAAACCGGGGAAGTGATTTTATTCGCTGATAGACTATGACTACTTTGACCGTCTTTGTCGGATACACTACTAACACTTTGCTCGGCTTTTACACTATCACTTTGCTCTGCTTTTACACTATCATTTACACATTTCACATCTTTTACACTCACACACTGTACAGTACCGTCATCCTGCTGGCCCCCGGCTGGAGAGGCGCGCGCGGCGGTGCGGCCACAGCACGCGCGCACGCACGCGAGCACTGCTGCTATAAGACCTGCTGCTACTACACAGTAAATGACGACATAGTGGTGAATGTCGTGAAAGTTGATACTGTCTGCTTCCGTTTCTATATCCTGTGACGCTACTTTTAGCTGCCTAATCTGATCATCGATTGCAGATTGTAAGGGGTTTTCAAAATCCGTAGAATTTAGTACGCTGATAGGTATAGATATATTTATGATGTTATTGACAGGCGCGATATCTGGTGCAAAGATCACCGGCTCAACATTAATTTTATTTTGTTGCTGTTTATGTGGAGTAATAACGAAAGTATCCCCGCGAATGACGCAGTCGTTCCCGAGAGTTATAATACGAACTCCGATCAGCTGTTCGACGGTAACACGATCTGGACATATGAATCGCAAGGCGCACTGACCGCAACAATTGATTATATGTGAGTTTGGCTTAGTAAGCTTTCTCCACGTTGTTTGACATTGAGTAGTGACGATTTCGCAGCTGTTTATAAGTTGATTATTTTTCATACACAAGCTCTCGTCCGTCTTTCGATCGAAAACAGGCGTTTGAAGCTGACAAAGATAATCTGTAAAACCATCCGAATTGTATTCTATACAAGTCTGGAAATCTTGATAATTCACAGGTATAAAGGTGTCTTTCTTCAAGTTAATAGCTACATGATCAGCGACTGGTTTGATGCTGACCATAGATAAGTTGTTAGTTTGATGATAAAGAGGTATAGCGCTGTAGAGCTCATAATCGTCTCGATTTACTAATAGTATTTGGATTTCAAAGATGAAATACCGTTTTGTCATTCTGACTTTGACCTTTAAAATCTTATAAAGGTTAGATAAACCAGGCTGGATATTCTCGATAGGTAATGATAATTCTCTAGGTAACTGGCTAGATATTAGGCTAAGTTCGTCTTGGAATTGGACGGGGAGATAACAGATGAATGTTAAAATGCTGAAGGTTGGTGATGGTATCCAAAAAGTGTTTCTTGAATACTACGAAGGTTGGAGAGGACATTGTTGGCGATGAAGCTGGACATGATGAAGTCGTTTGTCAGCTCGACTTTCTCTACTTCGGTTTTGAGAGTGTAAGCAGCTTGTCCTAAGTTGTTTAAATGCTGATGGAAGGTTTTGTATTGTCGATCCATTGTGCTCTCTGATCCTTTCAAGACGTTGTTTTCAGCTTCTATAACTGATGTCTGGTTTCTCCAGAGTTGTGCTAGATGTTTCTGATTGTTCCGTACCAAGTTGATGTCTTGCTCATACTGTGCTTGCAAACCGCTCATCTAGAACGCCAAACAGTGTGTTTGCTATGTAACCGACCCCGTTGATAAGACCACGACGCGTGCGCTTCCGTCCAAGATCAATGAGCAAGTTAGTGAGATGGCTGCTATGTGGGATGATATATGGATGTTTCATATTGAATGGAATGTTGCTGTTTCTAAGCCTACCACCTACTCGAAGTAATCCGTTTTCATCCAAGTAAGGGTTAAGGCATAAAAGTTTGCTTTTTGAATTGACTTTGCCTTGACTATAAAGATCTCTAATCTCCTGAGCGAATTCAATTCCCTGTACGTATTTAATTATCATATGAGTAGCCCTACGTAACTCAGCTGTTGTTAAATATGATAGCTTTTGCCGTGACCCGATAACGCTCGCATTACCCACGCAAGGACACGGGTCGCCCGAGTAAAACTGCTGAATTTGCTTATGATGTTATTCATAACATCGTCGTGTTTATTTATATCTATTTGTAAGGCATTCGATAATTTTTCTTTGCTTTCTAAATCTGTTTTAAAAATTGTGGGATGATCTTGAGGGGTCGAATGATGTTAACCAAGAGGGTCCTTTAAACCATATAGTATGCTGTTGTAGCTGTTCAACTTTCATGCCGCGACTGGCACAATCAGCTGGGTTGTCTGATGTTTTCACATGACGCCAGCATTCAGGAGGAATGACTTCTGTGATTTTTTTTAACTCTATTGGCGACGAAAGGCTTCCATCTGTTTGGGTCCCCTTGGATCCATCCCAGTGCTGCTGTGGAATCACACCATCCGTACAATCCTGTGTTTAATAAACCTAAGCTCTGTTTAATTTTAATCATTAGCTTAGAGAGCAAAGTGCGCTGCTTAATTCCAGTCTAGGTAGGGAAACTTCACATTTCGTTGCAGGTACTAATTTCGTTTTTGCTGCTAATATAGTAACCGATGTGTTGTTTTGCTGCTTGACACATGCGTATACTACGCAGGCATACGCTTTTGTAGATGCATCGCAAAACCCATGCAATTGAACGCGACTATCCTTCCCGCATCCTATCCACCGGGGTATCTCAATATTGCTGATGTTTTCTATGTCCGCTCTTAGTACTAGCCATTTAGAATATACGTCATCTGGTATGACGTCATCCCAACAGGTTCTCTATCCATACGCTTTGAAATAATAGCTTTAATTGTACAACAACAGGCGCGAGCCAACCGAGAGGATCGAATATTTTAGATATTTCGCCTAATAATACTCGTTTGGTTGGTTTGGTAGTTGGTGGTGGTGACATTTTACACTGGAAAGTAAAGTTCTCGTCTTTGGCGATCCAGGTAAGTCCGAGTGCTGTAGTAGATTCCTGATGTTTGAAGTCGTAACTGTTGGGTGAACTTTGAGCCTTATGGACTCCTTCTAACAATGACTCATCGTTCGCTGAAAATTTGCGAAGGTTAAATCCTCCGGCTTTGAGAAGATCGATAAGGTCCCTTTGTAATTGTTTGGTGGATTGGAGATCAAAGCTTCCGCAGAGGGCGTCATCCATGTAAAAATGCTGCTCCAACACCTCTGCTGCTGTCGAATAACGATGGCGCTCATCATTGGCTAGTTGTTTCAAAGTCATCATCGCTAAAAATGGTGCTGGTTTGGTACCATAGGTGACGGTGTCCAGTACGTATTTTTCTAGATTTTGCTGTGAGTTTTCCCTCCAAACAATACATTGGTAACGTTGGTCATCTGGGTGTACGAGAATATTTCTAAACATTTTTTCCAGATCACCGATGAAGGCAAACGGATATTGTCTCCACTGTAATATCAGAATTAAAAGTTCCTGTTGAAGATTCGGACCTCGGTACAGTACGTCATTCAGACTCAATCCTGTAGATGTTTTTCCTGACGCGTTGTATACGACTCTCAGAGATGAAGTTGTCGAGTCTGCTCGTTGTACCGCATGATGAGGCATATAATATGTAGGCTTATGTTCGTTCGCTGTTAATAAATGCATGTGACCCATTTCGATATATTCGTTGATAAAATGTTTATATTTATTAGCTAAATTTGGGTCTTTTTTGAAATTTTCGCTCTAATTGATAAAACTGAGCGCGTGCTGTAGGCTCAGATAACCCTAACTTCTCGTCAGCGTCTGGATGCAGTGGAAGACGCACTACGTATTTTCCATCTGGCCGGCGAGATGTCGTTGCTTTGTACTTCTCAACACACTGATGATCTTCGGATGACATATTATTTTCATTTTCGCTGATATCTTAGATTGACCAGTAGCTCTACCATGAGTTAATAGTGACCGAACTCGCTAGCGTCGCCGTAAATAATGTCTATGAAAAAATGTACAGCGCCTCTAGCGGTCACTTGAAGAATTAAAATCCGTACCATGAGTCATCACTGAAACCTATCGAGTTACTCGCTATCGAGCCGCTACCTAACGTGTGGCGTTTTGTATAGCTTTTCTAAGAAATCGGTACCATGAGTTGTAACTTTGACAATCGTAATCGAGAAATACCTTTACGACTGTAGTAAACTATTTCACTGGCTAATTGGGGCGTGAAAAGGTGTAAACGATCTACCAAAATTCTTTATTTTTGAGTGTTTGTTGGAAAAATAATGTCGGCTAGAAGATATTTAGCATGGGATATGTTAACGACGGCTGCTTATCAAGATGAGCGTCGTGAGCAAGGAAATTTTCAAGCGAACATTAGAAAGTTAATTGGAAATCCTTGAACACATAAGTGAAAACAATTTTATAAAAGACTACAGACTCAATAAAGAAGCTTTTGAGGATTTGTGTGATTTGTTAACCTATTACACGGATTTGAAATCCACACAAAGAGTCTCATTGGAATCCAAGGTAAGTCTTATTGGATATTGACCATGTACGATTCCTTATGATACAGACATAATGAGATTTTATAATTATGATGTTTATATATTTTTTTATTTGTAGGTTCTATGTGCATTATTATTTTATGCACACGGTGGTTATCAAAGACCTACTGGCAAGGCTAAGCATTTTTCCCAGGAAGCGATAAGTGTTTATTTAGACGAAGTAACACAAGCATTGAACCATCCCGAAATTCTCAAAAGATTTATCAAATTTCCTACAACAAGACAAGAGAGGGATACCATTAGACAAAGGTAGATAAAATTAAAAATAAAGCAATAGTTTTATAAAAAAATATTTTAATTTGATCTCTACTTAAGTATCTTATTCTTTGTTAGTAGTTATAAAAATATGCTTTTAATATTTTAGTTTCTACAGTGAATTCGGGATACCAGGGGTGATAGGATGCATTGATGGCAGCCACTTTAAAATATTTACACCCAGCAAAAAGGAGGAGCATTTATATTACTGTAGAAAACACTATGTATCACTCAATGAATGTGCAAATGGTAAGTAAATATGATTATAATTTTAGTGTATGTGCGGTACATACTAAGTGAATTTTGTAAATGTGCAAAGAAAATTAAAACATTAAAATTATTTGTTGCAGATATGTGACCACCGTTGTTTAATTTTATCAGTAAATGCAAAGTTTGGAGGTGCAACCCACGATTCTTTTGTGTGGGAAAATAGTACTATTAACAACTATATTCAGTCTTTACATAGGCAAAATGAAATTGTATGGCTTTTAGGTAAGAATAAAATTCATGTTTATTATGTTCATAGGTACTATAAATTTACCAGTATTATAAATATCTATGCATTTGACAGGTGATTCTGGTTACCCCCAAAGGCCATGGTTAATGACGCCTTACTTGAATCCAGCTGACGGCTCTATTGAAGAAGCCTATAATACTGTACATACTTCTACAAGAGTCTTAATAGAAAATACTTTTGGGCAACTGAAGAATCGTTGGCGTTGTGTTCACAGAGACAGAACATTACATTATCAGCCAGACAAATGTGCACAGATAATTATAGCATGTTGTGTGTTACATAACATTGCTATAAAATATAATGTTCCAGAGCCAGAAGAAACAGATAATGATCCTGGGCATTCCCGAGGTAAGTCTACGAGACAATTTGTTAATTTAATGCTTTATTACACACTAGCTTTTGCCCGCGGCTTCGCCCGCGTGAATTTCCCACGGGAACAGTGCTTTTTCCCGGGATAAAAAGTAGCCTATGTGCTATTCCAGGTCATTATCTACCTCTGTACCAAATTTCATCGAAATCCGTCCAGTAGATTTTGCGTGATTGAGTAACAAACATCCTCACAAACTCACATCCAAACTTTCGCATTTATAATATTAGTATAGATACATAACAAACGAATACAAAAAATTTGAACAAATAATTAGCTGCCTTATACCATAGGGTGCAAATATATATATATATATATATATATATATATATATATATATATATATATATATATATATGTGTATATATATATATATACATAAATACAAAAATACTGTCATATAAAATGTGTATCAGTTATTTTTTTCTTTTGGCAATAATTTTTTTAGGTAATAATCATGACACTTTGCAGAAACATTTTATCTACAAGAAGCCGTACATGAAAATGAAGGTTCCACTGATTTATTAATGGGCAGAGCATTGCGAGATCAATTGGCTCGAAGAATATACTCAAGGACAAATTGATTTAGTAAATATATGTAAGGAAATAAAAAGTACAGAAACATAAATGCAACCCCTTTTTATTTTTTCAACAATTTTAAACAAATGTCATATTTATTAACTTATAAAAAAATTTTAACAAAAGGGATAGATAGAGCCTAGGATCACATACGATCCAAAGGCTAAATTTCGCATTGTGGTGGCCAAGTAGGGGGAAATCCAAATCATTATGATGATGGTTTGTCAGCCTCATCGCCTAATAATACGATATTTTACATTTCCCCACTCCCTCGATCGGCTTTTATGATCTGCGCGGGAAGAGAAGTGGATGGATGGACATGGATAAACAATATAAAATATACATACATTAGATAAAACTCCTATTTAACCTATTGTAATCAATAATATTTAACCCCTAATTATTACTGTTATCTCTATTTTTTTCTCTAAAACATCTATTATTCTATTTCCTAATATTAAAAATTGCCCTAATAAATCTTGCCACCGTTCCTCTGATTTTAATTCTAATTGTCTTATTCTAATTCTCTCTTGCTCCGTTTTCTGTTCAAAAGCCCTCCATTCACAGTCAGACCTGACAAATGCTTGTCTTGCTAGTTCTGACTGTGTCTGTGTCCGGGTTCTTCTTCGAGAAGGAGAACAAGGGTGTATTAAACAGCCTCTACGCCGACGAGGAGTTAAAGGCAAGGGCGTGGGGCTCTGTTGCGCTCGTTGCTGTGCACTAGTAGATGGTAGAGGCGGCGTCTCGCCAGCCAGAGTCAAACCTGAAACATTAAGATATATTTATGAGAAAGAATAGATAAAGAATTAGACGACGTTAACTGAACTTAAGGATCATTCCTCATTCTTTCATTAACAGTCAAATAATCATCATTTGTTACCACACTTGCGTATTTCTGCCTAAAGAACAATGCTAGCGTTGTTGTATTCCGATATGAAGGGCGAGAGAGGCAGTTCAATTACAGGGTACTGTGGCATTAATATCTTAGGGTACAAGTCAGCAACACACTGATGACTCATAATAAATCACTGGTGTTCGTAGACTGCGGTGTTAATTTACCACCAAGGTGACCAGCATGCTTGTTTGCCTACATGTCACAAAATAAATAATAAAATGTTATCTTTGGCTTAATAACCCTTACCTCTGTCTGCCCCATCAAGGATAAAAACTTACAATATGTATGTATAAGAGTAATTACAAGTTTGTACCTGTTTCTCCAGATTGTGATGGTAAATGTGAGGGAGGAAAAGTGGGAGAACGAGCAGATGTCCCTGGACGATTCCAGTCTTCCATGGCTAAAATAAATACAAATAATTGCTATAATGTCTTAAAGTATGGTTATAAAACAGCTTGAGTTAATTATAATATTACACTATTAGTCTAAATTTTAATAATGCAATAATGTATGCAATGCACTATTATAAAACTGTATTGCATGCCAATAAATAAATAAACTTACCAGTGTTAGTATCATCTACTTCATTAATTTGCTCTATTAAAGAAATATTACTATTTATCTCTGGTGGCGGTGGTCCAGTGACTACTTCTTCCTGTAATGTAAATTTCAATAAGATATAAATATAATAATTGTTTCAAACAAATAAATTAAGCAAAAGTAACCCACTTTTTTACCAGCCTACCTACCTCTAACCCAATTTCAGGAATATGAATAATTCCTGTAGCTGCCTGAGTTCCCACGATGGAGAGGACTTTTTGTTCCAGATCTGTCAATTTTAAAGTACATGCAGGCCCACCACTAGTTCCCAGAGCAGCTCTGTGTATGCGAGCTGCATTTTTCTTTATGTTATTTTTAAAATCGCTCCACACCTTCACCACACATTTCCATCACCATAGAAGATAGACATGAAAAGAAAATAATATAAGTGTTTTAAATTTATAAAAATAATGTAAAAGAAATAAAGGTAAATAATAATAAAATAAGTACAAACTTTTCTCCATTTATCAGCAGTTTTAACATCACCTGTCGCGTCGGCATTTAGCATTTCTGGTAGTTCTGCCCAGCGCTGTATATTCGTGGCCCTTCCTTGGGGCCCTTCAGTGGGCTTGCTTAGGTCACCATACCTAAAAAAACTACTTGTAATGAATGATCAACTTAAAATACATTCCAGTGTTCTATTTTTATCTAACCACTTGAGACCACAAACAAAAAATTATACTTCTTTGAAAACAACTTGAAAAATGTTTATTTACATACCTTTCCATATATTCAACCAGTAATTGAAATTGCGACGCACTGGTTCTCATTTTTATGTTAAATTATAGGTACTAAAAACAAACACAAAATACAACCAAACTCAATGCACTTTCAAGTTTAATTCCGAAATCAAAACAAAAACTTCTGAGTTGACAATAGGATTGTCAAAATATAACCACATAATTCAAAAATCATCTTAAAACGTCAGCGTAAGCCCCGTTCTACGACGTTTAATATTAGAAGGGTTATAGGAACATCAATCGCACTCTGTCTTTTAGGTGTGGTTAGAAAGAAATAGCTACAATGTGTGTGAAGTACGGCACATTGGCAATCTTACCAATCATGACAACATAAAAACAACACTACCTGTCGACGACGTGACACTCATGGTACGAGTTGAACACAAAACTATTCGATCCGCGTTTATTCGCTATCGACTGTAGTAAACCAATGTAGGTTTTCGATAGTAACTCATGGTAGAGGTACAGAACTTACGAATAGCTTCCAAGTCGATCTTGACTACGTTGCAGTAATAAGATTTGACGTTTCCACACAGAATCCATCCTAACCGAGTTTGCTGAGCGATGGGCATCCCTTCGTTAACCTTGATGATTCCACCCATGATGATCGCGGCGAAAACATCAGCGCCGAGCAACATGTCTATTTCCCGACTATGGTAAAATTCAGGATCCGCTGTTTGGATATTTTCGAGAAAATCCCAAGATGGTTTCCCGAATGATCTGTTAGGTAGGTTGTTTTACTGCATGATTCATTATAAAAACGTCAAGATTTAGGCGATATTCACTATAGCACGATGATAACATGATATTCATAACACCCTTGCAACTATTTTCCTTCGCTCCTACCCCTACGATTACTCCTTTACATTGTTTACGGGGTAGCCTCAACCTCTGCGCTGCTGATTCAGTGATAATAGATGTTTGTGAACCTTGATCAATAAGAACCCTCATCGTATGTGAAAGTACCGTCGATGCCTGTGACGTAGACCAGTGCTGTTGCAAGAAGAATCTCCTGAGTATCATCTAGAGACACGTGCGAGTTTACCCTTGCGTCGGTCGATGCACTCGATGAGGTGATGACGTTTGCTGATACAGCGAAGGCGTCGTGCAATAGTGTATGATGGTTGGAATTGCATTTGTGGCACCTTTTTACGGAAAAACATTCATTACCGTTATGACTATAAAGACAATTTTGGCAAAACGATAATTCAGAAATTTTCTGTCGTTTGACGTCAGGTTTATACGATAAAAATGTTTCGCAAAATTGTATGGCGTGATCTTTATTGCAGACGGGACATTTTTGCTTCGGTGCAACTGCGGACGATGACCTAGTTTTGTTATTGAAATTTCTAAATTTTGACGATTGATTTTGATGGCTAGTGAATGATTTAAAATTAAAAGATTTTTTGAAATTAGATGGCTGAGAAGATTGCTGATGGGGTTGAGATGATTTTTGGGAATCTGGCTTGCGTTTCGACGATTCTAAAGCGGTAAATTTGGCTTCTAGAAATTGAAGAAATTCTTGTAGTGAAGGCAGTTCCCGGGGTTGTTTTAATGACTCTACATAGTCATTATGTGTGTCGACATCTAGCTTTTGGGAAATTATATAAACTATGATGGGGTCCCAGTTGTCGATCTTAACTCCCAGGTTTTTCATGGCGTTTAGACACTCGTTGGTCGTGTCATGAATCTTCTTAATTGCTGCTGCTGACTGTTGCTGAATAACAGGTTGGTTGAGTAAGAGGCCCATATGAGAGTTGAAAATGAGCTTCTTATTGTCAAACCGATGATTTAGAAGATCCCAACACACCTGGTAGTTATCTGAGCTGATATGTAAATGTGTCACCAATTTCTCGGCTTCACCTTTTAATTTACTTTTCAAAAATTGCATCTTCTGAGCGTTCGGGAGAGCTCGATTGCTGTGGATAGCTTCGACAAACAAATCCTTGAATGACACCCATTGGTTGTACGAGCCACTGAATGTCGGGATGTCGATTTTTGGGGTAGTTTTCTCCCGATAGCTTTCACTGTGCATCTTGCTGTTTATGAGCTCTTTAATGTCATTAAATTGACGCTCGTAGCTGCTGAACATCTCGTCGTATTCCGGGTTATCCTCGATAAGTTCGCTATCGATTTCCCAGTGTAAAGTATCGATGACCGTCCACCGGGCTTGTACAGATTTTAGGATGTCCTCGAACTTCCATTTTTCGGAGACGTTGTCAAGTTTGATGCTGCTGATAGTTCGCTGAAAAGCCTTAAAATTACTTTTCTGCTTCCTTAACAATCCAATTGCTGCTGGTACCATGAGTTCGAGGAACTTCCACGTCAGGAGTTACGGGACGAGAGCTAGTATTGCCAGACTTATGAGCTAAATAACCTGGCAAGGGGGTAGCTGGTTTTAAGATGTTTGTTTCTTTAGATTCGGATGGCAAATAACTAAACAAAAGATTACGAGTTTCGATATAAAATTCGGAGGTTTTGTTAAAGTAATTGCCTGTAAAATATTCATGAGATCGATCTTCAAACTCACAAAGCTTAATATGATTATTTTGGAATTCCTGCCAATAACTTTCAAGGGTGCTAAGTCGTTTTTTAATGAGAGCCGGTGTCTTGCGGTCGGCACCGTCTTTTCTTAAAATTGATTAAGAGCTGATTCATAGCTCCCATGATTTGGTTTGGCTAGCTAAAAGGTCTTCCATTTTGCTGATGATAAAAATGTGCTGCTGATAGTCAAATAAGGAGAGTAATGGACTCACCAAAGCTGCTGCTAGTTGACTTACGTGGCGGTACTAAGGGCTCGTGCTGGATATAGGTCAACACTCGCGAATTAGGTCCCGCTACGTTAGCTCGAAGGACCAAAAAGATGTATGTTAACACCTGAGTAGTTGATGCTGATAAGATAAAATAATAAATGCTGCTGAGGTAAAAGCAAATGTATTCGAAAATACTTAATGCTAATGAGTACACGAACGCGATGCGCGGTGATGATGTGCGAAGGTGAATCGTGAACTGATTGTTTATTATGATATTCTGATAGATAGACAAAAATATGCATTCGTGTAATAATGCTTATCGGGCGATTTGTATGTGCGGTGAAACCGTACAATTGCGCTGAAAAAATAAATTGAGTAAGAATGTTCCCAGTACAAAGCGCAATTTGTATGGAATACCTTCCGATGCAAGTCGGCACGGGTTAACGTACTCAAAATGAGTTAAAACTTTTGTTGGGATCATTTGGGGGTAGAATGAAAAAAATAAGCGCCTATGCGTAAAAAAATATTGACTTTGGAAAATAAGGGACACCCTAATAAGTATACTAGCTTTTGCCCGCGGCTCCTCCGCGTAACTTATAAAGCAAAGCCTTCCTCATGACATGACCCACCTAGTCTATTGGGTGAAAACCGCATGAAAATCCATGCTGTAGTTTTTGAGTTTATTGCTAACAGACAGATAGACGTGACGAGGGACTTTGTTTTATAATATGTAAGGATAAAAGACTAGTTGCCGGTGGCTCTGGCAAAAGTAGCCTAGATGTAGATGTAGCGAGATGGAGAGTGAATCTAGGCTACTTTTTGCTAGCCCTTCAAAATTCAAAAATACTTTATTGAAAATTGGCCTTCACAGGCACTTTTCGCGTCAAAAACTAATTACAGATGTATTTTTGTATTATAAATATCAAAGCTAAAAACTGCTAGCATTTCGGAACGACCACTAACTATCTTCACACAAAAAAAAATGTTTCAGCTATTGAAACATAATTTTTCAATACGTGTCCATGTCTTTTCCTAGCTGGAGGCTCTCTTTAGCAATTGCACAAAGATGTTCATCATAACACCCCCCACAACCCCCTGGGGCACAAGCCCACTGCTGGGCAAAAGCCTCCCCTAATTCTCTCCACTCATCTCTGTCCTTCATCTTTTCCTTCCAGTTCTTATCGAATCCCTTTAAATCATCAGTATCTCATCTTGCTCCCCCTCTTTTCCTATAACTACCGGGAGTTAGGTTTTGGAGTCCATCTGTATGTGTTTGTTTGTTTGTAAACTCTTTATTGCACATACACACAAGAAAAATACAAAACATAGTGAAACAAAAAGAGAGGCGCACAATGGCGGACTTATCCCAATAAGGGATTTCTTCCAGTCAACCAAGTGTTTGAAAGGAATTTTTGAATGAAATAAGAAAGGGAAGCGTAAGGCAAAAATAAAAAAATGTGTTTGCAATATTTGTCTAGATAACATTTTTTTTTCCAGCGACCCTGCCTGGGATGTGGGAACGCACAATTACCATTGGCTCTGCGGGGAAGATGTTCTCCGTGACCGGCTGGAAGGTGGGCTGGGCGTACGGTCCCGCAAACCTGATCAAGAATCTGCAAATCGTGCATCAGAACTGCGTTTATACGCACTGCACTCCGATTCAGGTATTTAGTATTGACTTTTAAATCCTCGATTTGTGTTTTCCGATTATAAAATACTTGCTTTTGCCCGCGGCCTCGCCCGCGTGAATTTCCCACAGAAACGGTGCTTTTTCCCGGGATGAATGTCCTTCTTACTATACGCGAAATTTCGGGTAGAATGGTTCAGTGGATAAAGCGTGAAGAGGTAACAAACAAACTCACTTTCGCATTTATAATATTAGTTAGATATATTTAATTTAGGTTAATTTTTGAGTTTGTGAATATTTTGTGCAATGCCTTATTAAATTAATGAATGTTTCGTTCATATCCTGTCATCTATGCTAGTCTGGGAGCGAAGTTGCTTTTCTTTCAAAAAATCTTAAAAATCAGTTTTCATTCTTTTTGCACAATACGAGGTTACTACTCGTAGGTATGTAGATAAGATGACAAATGCAATACTAAGAGACTGTAATGTAACGAGACTGTCCTTATTTATCGTGACAAAGACTGGTCCTGAAAAAATACAAGCTTATACAAAAAAATTGGAATCAATTTCATCCTTGCGAAAAACCAATCGAAAATGCACTTTTAACAGGAAGCAATAGGACGCGCCCTAGAATTCGAATTCTCCAGATGGGATTCCCCGGAGTGCTACATGGTATCTCTAGCCCGGGAGCTGCTGGACAAGCGAGACGTATTGAACAGGACATTGAAGGACAACGGATTCATTACCACGTTGCCCGAGGAGGGTACTTCATTACCGCCGATTACTCCAAGCTTGGTAAGTTTTGTCTTAGAACATATGGGATTCCCCGGAGTGCTACATGGTGTCTCCTAGCCCGGGAGCTGCTGGACAAGAGAGACTTGTTGAACAGGGGGTCTAAAAAGACCACTTTGACGAATCAGAATATGATTCATTTCGCATTTCCTAAATATTTAAAAATGAACCTTTTAAGTGTTAGCATAAGTTTCATTTTTAAATGTTTAGAAATGAAAAATGGATCATATTACGATTCATCAAAGTGGCCGTTTTAGACCCCAGGACTCTGAAGGACAACGGATTCATTACCACGTTGCCCGAGGGAGGAGTACTTCATTACCGCCGATTACTCCAAGCTTGGTAAGTTTTGTCTTGGAACATATGGGATTCCCCGGAGTGCTACATGGTGTCTCTAGCCCGGGAGCTGCTGGACAAGAGAGACTTGTTGAACAGGGGGTCTAAAAAAGGCCACTTTGACGAATCAGAATATGATTCATTTCGCATTTCTAAATATTTAAAAATGAACCTTTTAAGTGTTAGCATAAGCTTCATTTTTAAATGTTTAGGAAATGAAAATGGATCATATTACGATTCATCAAAGTGGCCGTTTTTGACCCTTGGGACTCTGAAGGACAACGGGTTCATTACCACGTTGCCTGAGGGAGGATACTTCATTACCGCCGATTACTCCAAGCTTGGTACGTTTTGCCTTTTGTAAGACTAATCGCGCGCCCCGGGGCTTCGCTCCCTGGGAATTTCGGGATAAAAAGTACCCTATGTGCTATTCCCGGTATTTTTTACCCGTGTACTTTACATCGAAATCCGTCCAGAAGATTTTGTGTGATTGAGTAATAAACATCCTCACAAATTCACAAACTCACATCCAAACTTTCGCATTTATAATATTAGTAGGAATTAGACTAGGCGGCAAGATTCAAAGATGGGCGACGCAGAGCAGCGCATTTTACAGTTTTCTGAAGGAAATTGAAACTTCCGTAAAGTAGTTAAGCTCCATATTTGCAATTCACGCCAATGATGACATGCGTGAGCGCCCGCTGCCTTGCGACCGGACTGCGCACGGCGAATCGCAGCGCAATCAATTTTACTACAATTTGCTGAAGGAAATTGAAACTTCCGTAAATTAGTTAAGTTTCATAATTGCGTGCGATTCACACCGAAGTCGAACGCGGTATACTTTCGCTTGCAGACCGGCGTAGATCGTACTTTACGAGTACGTGAGCTGGTGGCGGATACACAAAAAGTAGTTTCAAATTGCATTTAACATTAAACCCTCTATTACGTATCTCGTTTAGTTATTAATCATTTAAATTCGCAGCATGCATACATTATTCATGATTATAAATAGTTAATGTTTTCGTAATATTGTAATAAGTACCTACTATGTGAATTGGAAATAAATGGCTTTTTATTATTTTTTTTTATTATAAAATATCTCATACAAACGTTTCTTTCTTACAGCAAGCAAAATGGACCTGAGCACCGAGAAAGACAAGTATAAAGACACAAGATTCTCAAAGAAGTTCGCCAAAGAAGCCAGCATCGTCACCATTCCAATGTCAGCATTCTACTCCCGGGAGCACAAGCATTTTGGGGAAAACTACGTCAGGTTCTGCTATATAAAGGTTAGTAATAACACAGAATTAATATAAGTATTACGTACAGAAAGGAAACTCCCTGCCACTCCCACAATATAGCAACACCCCCCCCCCCCCCCGCACCCTCCGCATTTTTACAGTTTTATTTGTAGTAGTAGGTATATATGTCGCCCTGTTTCTATGAAGCGCCCGCCCAGTGGTAATAGTCTCCGAGCTCCTCGCCTATACAATTTTGATTGGATTAAATACACACGATTACCCTGACGGGGCTATATTTTATAGCTCTTTGCTTCATACTAGCGCCCCGCCTGGAGAGCCATGGAACGGGTAATGCTTGGCTATTACTCATAGACCGTGTCCGTAATACTGAGATAAGAAAGCGCACTGGAGTGACCGATATTGCGCTGGTGGTGACGAGGTTGAAGTGGAGATGGGCAGGCCACATGAGCAGGAGAGAGAGGATTGCCCAGAACAGGCCGGAGAAAAGTAGGGAAACCACTAATACGCTGGGCCGATGACATGTACAAAAATTTGGGCAAAGCCTGGATGCAATCCGCAAGAGACCAGGGCAAAATGGAGGGACCATGAGGAGGCCTATACCCAACAATGGGTGATACGGGGCTGAAGAAGAGAGCGCCCCGCCTCGGCTTCGCACGGGATACATACATATTTATGTAGCCTCAAACATTATGTAGCTTTCTATTGGTGAAAGAATTTTTTAATTCGGGTTAGAAGTTCCGAAGATTACTTACAAACTTAGTAGTATGATTATAAATCAACAAAATAGCAACTAGCAAATTTTTTTTTTAGTTGATTCATTTATTCGTTTAATGGTCTTCTAATTATGACCCCTTCTCTTTTTTCAGAAAGACGAAGTCCTAACTCTAACAGGAACCCTACTTCAAGAATGGCAACAAAAAAAATAGAACATTACTGTAATATAATTATATTGTAAGTGTTATAGTGTTGCAATATGATTGTAACCCTTATAAAATTGCCATAATATGTACACATACAAAGTATGTGACCAATTTGTTATTTACATGTTTATATACTTTTAATTAAATTGAAATGAAATAAAATATTTGTTTCAAATTTGTATATTGTTCCGCAAGATATAAAATTTCTTATCCAAAATTAACAACACTCTGGTTTTGGACCGTATACCGATATAAATAGAAATGAAAGTCGCTTGTAGGATCCAAATGTTGAAATCAGGCGAAATCTCCACGCAGCCATCGTTTGGCGTCTCGTGTGTCGTTCCCGTACGTTTTCCCGAACCTGTGTAGTAAAAATACAAATATATTTACAGGTACATATAACCGGTATCAATATCATAAAAATTTGAATAATCTATGTACTCATATCAATATAATGTATACATGTGCCTAAAATGAGAGATTTTCCGAGACCCAAAATAAAAAAAAATAGTTCCAGATGACTTAATAGATGGCGCTTAGTAAAAGGAGAGTCCATAGATAGAGCAAAAATGCAAGGGATTGGCATTTTTTTTTTAAACATCTTAAAAGTATCAATATTGTGATTTGTGCAACTGTCAAACTGTTGATTTTTTTTCCGCCTCTGGTGACAAGAAAAAGCGCACAATATAGGTTAGGTTCAGCCATTATTACAACCCGGCTTTTATAAAACGCCACCTGTTAAGACTTTTTTATACTGACTTTTTTTCTTAATTTAGCTGTTACAAAATCGCCATGTTGATTAAAAATCTCTGGAAAGACTAGGACTACTAATCTTGATATAATATTTTTTAAAGTACTTAATGTAGCCAAATTCAAGAGAAATTTCCATTGCTTTGGTTCTTCAAAGAATGCAATGTTAATCCAGATAATTTTTAGATTCTCAATTTACGGTTACATAGACTTATGGTCGCTCCAAAAATTACTTAATTATAGTCGTATTTTGTAGTTTTACGGATTCAGTATTCTAACTTCTGAATAAATTAGAATTTGGCAGTACCTACCGTGTGTAGACAACCTGAAAAATCTGACACCAATGCTGGCCACTAACAAAAAATACTGGCGCCCCGCCCCGGCTTCGCACTGGGAGGTACATACATAATTTGTTGCTTATGTTACTCAGGCATAATGTAGCTTTCTGTTGGTGAAAGAATTTTTGAAATCGGTTCAGTAGTTCCGAAGATTACCCTCCAAGTGTGTTAGTTACCTATAGGTCTACCAGAATCTGATGGCAAAAAAATGTATGAAAATCGCTCGATTGACTTGAATAAATATCTGGTAGACCTATAACACTGGTGTCAGATTTTATTCAAGTCTCCTGAAGGCATTTGACATAACTTTTGACTACCGCCATCTAGTGGCTGTAGCCGTATACACAATACTAAACTGAATAGTCAGCCAATGAGCAGGTTACCTCACGATGTTTTCCTTTACCGGAAGCAGGTGGTAGTCTATGAGAAAACTACCATACATGAGTCAGATTAATCTACAATCTCATGTGACACAGGTACCTGTTTGTAGTTTGAACCCGGATCCTACTAGACCTCAGGCGGGTGTCATTACCACATGGCCACCACCGCTTCAAATATAAATTCATCAAAAAGTATTAGTATATACTAGCTGTCGCCCGCGGCTTCGCCCGCGTGAGTTTTGCTAAGATGAAAAATCTTTTTGTGTTCCAAACTGTTTCAGATATTTCGGATTTTCGATTTTTATACGTCTACAGAAAATGTTCATCAGATTAATCAAGTTTTGCTAAGGCGCCATTTCCATATAATAATAATGTTATAGTGTAGCTGGTCTCTTGGAGCTTTTCATCAGATGTTCCAGATCTTCAATTTTTATACGTCAGCAGAAAATGCTCATCAGGTTGAACGACTTTTGTTAAGGCACCATTTCCATATTTCTTATAGTTTAGCTGTTCTGTTATGGTTCTTCATCAGGTGTTCCAGTTTTCAAAATCAATTATAGCCTATATGTTGCCCAGACTTTATAGCTATACAACAAAAAAAGTTTGATTCAAATCCGTCCATTAGTTTTTGCGTGAAACGCGTACATACATACAGACAGACACAGACAAGAAATTCCAAAAAAATCTATCCATTTTAGTCAAAAATACTAAATGTACAGACAAAATATTTTTACTGTTTTATTATATGTATAGATGTAGTACATACCGGAACATAGCGCCAGGCACGTGACCCGCGTAGTTGGGCAACATGCCCACGTGCTTGTGGTACAGCTCCGTGGGGTTGATGGACAGCGGCGGGTCGGGTCTGCAACGGGAGGGTAGGTGAGGATGGGAAGGGTCGACGATCGAAATCAAGGAGTATTTAGAACTAGAATAAAAAGTACTATACCGGGAATAGCACATGCCATTCCCGGTATAGTACTATTTATCCCGAAAATTAAAATTTAATTAAATTAATTTTAATTTAATTTAATTTATTATTATTTTTTATTTTTTTTGTATTTTTACCCGTATGCAAATTTCATCGAAATCCGTTCAGTAGATTTTGCAATTTTGGGTAACAAACATTCTCACAAACTCACAAGATTCACATCCAAACTTTCGCATTTATAATATTAGTAGGATGGAGGACGCATGCGGGGGTGAAGTCGCGCGCCAACGATATAAAAAAGCAGGTATATTCCACTCTGTTCACCTGGGTGAATAGAGTAGACTTTTTAGTATCTTCATTTCACCTCGGACTCATTTCACCCAGAAAATTTTATCAGGTGAATTGTTTCGACAAAATTAGTGTCATTTATTCACCTTGGACTTAATTCACCCAGGTGATAATGGGCCACTTTTTTAATAAAATTAGTTGACTTGTATCACCCATGTACAACTTAGAAATGACTCTCAAGTTAAAATCGCAGTTACTATATTTATTAACTTAAACCTTATAAGAATTACAAAAGTGATTGTTACGGTTAAGAAAATAAAATATGTAATTTAAAAATTTCCTTTAGTGAAGTATAGTATTTTCTTGTTTGGAATGGTAACACGGTAAGTAATATAAAAGTTGTAGGTAGGTGGGTAGACTGTTTCAGTAGCCTATTTTCTGGAAAAATTACTTTGATTTTTATTTTTTTAATAATTTTATAATTATTATTGTTGGTGATTAATGTAAAACAATTTTTTTACACACTTATGAGTAACCCTGATGATCACTTTGGTACTGCTTATTAAGTTTTATCAACTTTAAACTGATTAAAATATTGACTTGACTTTGATTTGAAAGTTGCTTTTGAGATGTTGTATGAAGGTGATAAAAGTATACTAAACTGCCTAAAAAAGTGGCTATTATCACCTGGGTGAATAAAGGCGAAAGTGAACAAATGACACTAATTTTGTCGAATGAATTCACCGGGGTGGTATCACCTGGGTGAAATGAAGACACTAAAAAGCAATCTGAATACGATGTTTGCCGCGTCCAATATGCGGGCGGCATTCTGGCGTGAAGTCGTTATAGTTTACGATTTTTAAAATTCGCGATTATTTGAGCCAATCACAGCGACTGCCGTATGTTCCCCTCCCGCAAAAATCGGTGAACTGTGATTGTATCGGGCAATATGCCCACACGCTCTCCATTCTAAGTACTCCTTGATGGAAATGGTAGAATTTTTTATTAGATAGATGTCATTTATTCCAGGCAACAAATAAATAACTTAGACTAACATAATACAACAACATATATTTCTGAGCAAGCATAATACGGTAGCTACTGTTTATTTAGAAAACTCGCTTAATTTTTTTTTCCTCTGCTCGAGTCGAAACGGCATGTTGGAAATATTAAACGTGTTAGACCAATATATTGCCACGGCGGCGACAGAAATATGCGCCACTCGAGTGAATGTTTATTAAATAAATAAAACAACAATACCTTTAACTTAACCTAAAACTGATCGAAAAAATAAAACACACATTGAGAAAAACATTTTTTATTTACAATCAATCGAGCATCTTGACCATATAAGGCCCCTCCAGATGGTATCCGATCTTCGCATAGTAATTCCTGGTGCCGACGCCCGATATGACGGCCATTTTATCCGAGCCGTGTTCCTCGCGGGCGATCCTTTCCGCTTCCTCCATCAGTAACATGCCGAAGCCTTGGTGTTGGAACTTGGTGGGATCGCGGGCGTTTACCTGAAAGAAAACCATGTTGAAGTGTATCTCCTTTATATTGTGGGAACTTGAAATTTTGGAGAGGCATCCTTTATATAACGTACTAGAGCTTTTTCCGCGGCTTCGCCCGCGTGAATTTCCCTTGGGTAGTGTTTTTTCCCGGGATGAAAGGTCCTTTTCAGTACGTCTAACTATGTGTATGCGAAATTTCAGGAAGATTGGTTCAGTAGATAAAGCGTGAAGAAGTAACAAACTCACTTTCGCAATTATAATATTTGGTGGGATGTGAAGTACTAAGTAATTTTGAAAATTCCACCACAAAGTGGGTGAAAAATTAAATCCACGCGGGCGAAGTTGAGGGCAAAAGCTAGTAGAATAATATTTGTTCACATTTGCCAATTTTCATCGCAATTTGATGCGAATCAAAATAAATATAACTTATGTCCAACATAAAGAAAATACAGTCCATGGAGTTTATCGTATTTTCGCTCACTAATGAGGGATTTTCCGAGACCCAAATTAAAAAAAAAAGAATTCATAGGTGGCGGTTAGTAAAAGGCGAGACCATTCAAAAAGTAAAAATGCACGGGATTGGCATTAAAAAAAAATAAAACCTAATAAAAAACATCTAAAAAGTATTAATATTGTGATTTGTGCAACTGTCAAACTGTTATGTGATTTTTTTTCTGCCTCTGGCTAAAAAGCGCACAATTTAGGTACAGCCATTATTACAACTCGGCTTTCAATAAAACTCCATCTGTTGAAATTTTTTTATACTGATTTTTTCTTAATTAGCTGTCAGCTCTGTCAGATGGTACCATACTGTCATTTGAATTTGACAACTGATGACAGCATTGTACTATTTGACAAACCTCACTCGTCAGTAGCGATTAAACGATATCCCATGGATATTCCTCTGTTGGTTAGTGATAAATAAATAAAATAGTACTACTAACAGGCACGACAGATCCATACACATGCAGCTCTCTAACAATACTGCACTGTTTGAAGTTTGCATTAGGCCCGGGCTTCAGCTCTGGCCTGTATGTGTCGAAGCACATTTCCTGAGTCGAAGCAAGCCCACTAGGATATCCTGGTTAGGGTCTTCATAGGATATAAAGGTCTCCCAACCACCGTTGGCGACGTAATCGCGCCTTATTAGTTCTACCTGAAATAATAGTTATTAATTTTAAAAAAATCGTCCAAATCTACACTAATATAATAAAGCTAAAGAGTTACGTTGAGTTGAACGCGCTAATTTCCGAAAGTACGGATCAGATTTGAACAATTCTTATAGAGTATGATAGCCACATTCATAAAGAAGGCTATATTGGCTATCCGGAATTTCCCACGGTAGCAAAACCATGTGGCAGAGCTAATGTTAATAGTAAAAATATTTTCTTGGACTTACATCCCTCCGTTAAATAACATCCTTAATGTTTCATGGATTCAGGAATCTTGGTCTTTAATTCCTAGAAGACTCAACATTTCTAAATACAGAAACTCTTGCAGGGTCCGAAGTACCACATTAGAAGCTAGCATATAAGAAAGTTATGTGAACATTTGATAATTACCTCATATGGTCTCACTTTGTTGTGGATCTCCTGAATGCCAACCTCCCTGGTCCTCACATCTCGGCAGTCAGTGCCCAAGTCAGCCATGCGAGCTAACGCCAACTCTCTTAAATTACCATGCTCTACTCCTGATGATACTAGAGGCATGGGTATATCTCTTTGCACTCTAAAATAATGTAATATTTCATTTAATGTCATTCAAATCAACAATAATATCTCTCTAGGCATATTCCTCATGGTTTAATAAAACACACACAACAACATAGATTGGTACACTAACTAATAAATCATCAACAAGAGAACAGATTTCTACAGATGTTTTTCTTCATTGGAAGCAAGTCTATGAAAACTACAATACATGAATTAGATTGATATATTAACTCCTGAGGCAGAAGTAAAATTAGATCTTGGGACCATCTGACCACAGAAGGATGTCATAACCATAAGTCATAACCTTCTTGGCTTTTGCCCGCGGCTTCGCCCGCGTGTCTTTCTCACGGGAGCAGTGCTTTTTCCGTGTTCTTCTCAGTACTGCAAATTATGTGTATACGAAATTTAAGGAAAATTGGTTCAAAAATTGGTTCAGTAGATAAAGTGTGAAGAGGTAACAAACAAAATCACTTTTGTATTTATAATATTAGTATACTTATTAAAAATACCTGTATACTCTGGTCCAAGGTGGCACCAAAGCCAAAACCTTTGCAATCAAATCAACTAATGTTGATGGGGGGTAACTCCTGTACCTCCCTGTCTTCCACAACTCATAAAGACCTGTGCCTCTGATCACTAATGTTGGGTATATTTTTAAACCATCAGCTCGGAAGGCAGGGTTCTCAAAGAATTCTATGAACTGCTCAACATCTCGCTCAAAGTCTACATTGGGAAGGTCAGGCATCATGTGTGCAACAATCTAAAATACAAGATATTTTTTTATTATATCATGAGCATTGTAAAAACCTTAGAAACCATTGTGAACCTGGCACACATCATGTGAAAGACAGGATTTTCAAGAATATTTGAATCACCTTATATCCAGCATCCTTAGCTAAATTGAAATTCTCACAAACAGCTTTGACAGTATGACCTCTATTTGTGTCTCGGGCAATATCCTCATACACTGATTGCACGCCAATTTCCAGCCTGAAATTTGAAAATTCTATCATATTATTAGGTACTACTAATACTCAACTTGGTAGCCCAGTAATTCTAATACTGAAGCTGAAATGTGTAAGCTAAACTGCAAAGAATAATATTACCACACAGAACAAATGTAACCTCACAGATAGTAGCTTTCTTACCTTGTGCATCCATAGTTGAGCATATCACTCATGTGCCTTTGAAGGCAGTAGTCCGGCCGAGTCTCAATTGTTATGCCAATACACTTGGTCTTAGCTTTCTCGGAATATTTCACTGCCTCTGCAACACAGCTTGATGTATGGCCTGATAACGCATCATGAAGATTTCTGAAAATACATTTGAAAATATATAATACTTTATAACATCTTCATTTACTAACTGTTATACTAATTACTTTAAAGAAAATTTACCTTATAAAATAGTCTCTATAATCTTCAGGCAAGCTCATAAATGTTCCTCCCATCACAATAAACTCCACTTTGTCCACACTGTGTCCAAGTTGTTTCAACTGTTCCACTCTGTGACGTGTTTGCAGATATGGATTATAGCGGGCGCGAATTGCTCTCATGGACGTTGGCTCATAGCCTGTGTAGCTCTGAGTAGAATATTCGAAATCAGAGTCCGGCCCACCAGGGCAATAAACACATATGTTGCCAGTGAAGTTTATATGCGGACATCTATGCGGTTTACACATAACAGCCACTACTGCAATTCCAGATGCAGTTCGAATAGGTTTTGCCTTTAATTTAGGCAATAAAATACTCTTAGCATCTGCGGGAACAGCTGCAATGATGTCTACAAGTCTTGGAGATGTTCCGAGGCCGTATTTTGATGAAATCCTCGTCTTCATCTTGTTGAGGTTAACATCCTTGTTGAGGCGATGCGCCACCAACAATTCTTGTATTATCTCGGATATCACTATCATCATCTTCTCCTCCTTAGATAGATGAGCGAGAGCCTTCTTCTTCGGCATTATTATTTATGGGTAAATAAAATGTTTTTCACAAATAAATATGTATGCGTGATTCTTTCTTCGTATGTAGCAAAGATTTTTGACAATTTTTTATTTAACTCCGATGGACTTGACAGTAGTGACAGTGATGTTGACTTGACAGGATATTGTATTTATGACATTGACAGCAAGGAACTTTTAATTTTTTTTAATTACGCATGGAAATAAGGAAGGAGAACTTTGATTTTATGTTATGACGAAGAATGTTGCTGATAATTATTTTTGAAGATAATGACGAAGCCTAAAGTACTCTCATATAGAAACTGAGACTTGAGAGTACTTTAGTACTAATATTGCATCTGAGATGCTCAAAATCCAAAAATAAATGACGAAGCCTGTTGTATAATCGTGTTTTCTGATATGCAACACGCATAGATACCTAGATATTTAATGTTCCTTTTAAAACTACAGAAAAATTGAAGAAAACTTGAACATAATGCAAACAACACATAATTTATCACTTACTTGACTACATTAACTGGGGCCCATTCAGTGCTCTGTCTTCTTCGGTAATTAGAAGAGAAGTCACACAACGCAGAGTTTGTGAGTTTCTTAGATGATTCACCAAACCGCTGGAAGCCATAGGGGACATGTCCAGCGAAACCTGTATGAAAAACGCATTTTTACAAAATAATTAATTATGATATCATTTTAACATTTCAAAATGTGTAACATCGCAATTAGGTACTATTACGGTTATTCTAATCCGTGGCATAATGACGGACGAAGTTTAATAATGGCTGTTCCAAAAGACGCTCTCCGCTTAGAACGTAGGTACCTACCCAATAAACAATAAATTGGTTCTAAACTAGTCCTCCGTTAGATTATATGTATCTAAGTAAGACCTAAGCGACCTAAGTATGAAAGTAGGTAAGTACCTAAACTCCATTTATTCTTACCAGTCCTATCATGTAAACAATCTTAACCATGTCTTTTTATTATTTATTTATAATTCAATGTTTACAACAATATAAATTAAAATAGACTTTTTAGGAAATTACTTTCGTGGTTGATAAATGTTTTACTTTAGAATGTTTAGGTTTGAACTAATATTTGATTTATCTTCAACAAAATTCAACAAAAAGTACTGTGAAGATTGTTTACATGATAGGACTGGTAAGAATAAATGGATTTTACCTAAGCCATCGAAACTTCACCATATTAAGATCATTTAAAAATCAACTTACGAACAGACTGGGAAGGATTAAATCCCCATATTTGATTTCTTACAAACGAGGCGTGTATTCTTCCGTACGACATGGGAATCTTAAAAAAATGTGCTCCAAAAATGCGAAACTTGTAAAAACCAAATATAAAACTGATTAGTTAACTGACATGACGTATGTCATAGCCGAAATAAATAAAATTTAAAAAAGTTTCTCTTTTAAATAAAATAGTCTTCAACAGACTGCGAAAATTTTAAAAAGTACTTAAGATTATTGTAGACAAATCGTAGATATCCACAGTCTAAGTAGAATAGCCAGAATAAACAGTAATTCCACATCACCTTTCTTGATAAATTTATCTGGGTTGGCATCTTCCATGAAGTAAGGACTGACGGAATGGGTGGCCGGAGACAATTTCGGTTCATCCATAGGCAGGTCCCTCAAAATACCAGCACATTCTGGCCTCACCACCACCAAAGGTAGCTTGAATTCTGCTGTGGCCGACTACATTGAAAATAGAAAAAAAAAACTGAATAAAGCTCCACATTATCATCTATAAATTGTTCTAAATTGATCAATTTTCAGAATCCTTCGTTTTCATAATCATTTTGATTGCGACGTGTGGTTGGAGAGACATCTTTGAAAATTTCTACAATATCCATCATAAACTTCTCACTTTAGTCTTCTTTCACATTCCATCCTTTCTTCTCTCTTCATCCATCCTCTTTCTCTCTCTTGCTATAATTCCATCTTCATCATAGAATACCATCGTTTTTGAGCATCAATTTCACTTACAAATCTGTCAACCAGGTCCCATGGTTGTCCTTTCCCTTCCTGAAGTTCGACCACCCTTTCCAGCTGGTTTCTAGCTGCTCGTTGATTGAGCTGTAGTCTTTGGAACTCCGATAGGGCTTCGGTAGCAGCTACTGTGTAGCGCTGGCCGTACTGCGCGTTTAGGCGAGGTAGGAATCCTGGTTGATTTCAACAAAATTTATATAGGAAGACCTCGTTTCAAGTGTTTATATGATGATACAGAGTTTGTTTTAGTTTTCGATTTACAAGTTTTGTTGTGTTTCTCTCGTTTCAATGGAATAATCTGAGTTGTTATTTATCTTATCCAGGCAATAAAGGTGTTCATTTAGTTACAAGTTGCCATCTTTTTTATATGAAATCTACACCCACTTAACTATTTGTAGGCATGCTTAGATTACCTGATATTAAACCTAAGTACAGTCGTCGGGGGCAGTTAAACCTACCCCCCCCCCCCCTTCCTGAGATAGGATTATGTAAGGTAAGGGGGTCAGTTTTATATGCCCCTTTTGTGTATCAAAAACTTTATTAGAATAGTAATTCAATCTCAAAGATCTTTAATTAAGCCCAGCAATTTACCATGCTGTGCTGTAGGTTTGACTTGTAATAAGTCCGAAAAAGCGCGTTTTCTGTATGCGGAAGAGAATTATGTGTAAAATCTACCGAAGGATGTGTATGTGCGACAGTTAACTTTAAAAAAAATTGTCATGTCATGATTTCAAATAATGGTGATTAGACATAAAAACGGATATGTAGGCCATACGATCGGTCGGTAGGCACAGTCGAGTAGGAAGCTGTAGGTACACGTGACTAATGAAGGCATATAGCCTGTCATCCGATACAGAGAAGTACAGTTTTCCTTTAGAGCATTAGTACAAGCATTCAGTAGGCACATTACTCATTTCAGGAAAATATACTTAATTAATTTCGATACATAGTAACGATTATTAATTAATTTCGATAGTAAAAGTACGAAAAACTTTTACCAAAAAAAAAATGCTGCCGCTTTCGTAATGTTAGTTTGATACTATTTTCATAAGTATTTAAATTAATTACAAATTAATCACATAAATACAGACCTACAGAGTCTTTTCATCGCAACTCTAACCTTAAGTTAATTTTATTAACGGAGATAATTTATCGATGAAAAAAATATGAATCGATGGAGAAAACAATCGGATTGCTAACCTCCGCCTTAGATGCGGGTTAAAAAATCAAAACAAATGCATCATCTACAAAGTAGGTACAAAGCCTTCACAGAATAGAACTCGACTCCGCCACGACATTTGATATGTTTACGCGAGTCCACATTTCAATACACATTCCCAGGAAACTGTGGCATTCTTCAGACAGGCCGGCGCAGGTCGAACTGGTGTATGACTCACTGACTGAATCATGGGTAAAGCCTTTGTCTAGATATAACAATTTCACTGAATAACCTACATGCCCTAACCAACTTAGAAAAGTAATACTAATTTACTTATGGAAACCAAAAATTGGATGCGTTGATGTCTTTTGCATGCAAATTTAAAAAATAATTAAAAATTAATTCATTTTAATTTTTCACATTCATTTTTTAAATAGGTTATGGTTTTGTCTAAGTCTGTATACCTTTATCTGTTTAACTAACTAATAAGGTATGTGCTAAAATAATATGGCAAGGCTGCGTTTTCGTTAAAGATGAGAGCAGTGTGCGAGGGAAATGACAATTAACAGAATTGCTTTACTTTGAATATGAATTATAGTTACATACATTGTTAAAGTACGATTAATTCATAAATTATTAGAGATAGAGTAATGTTATTTCCCTTGTATACTGCTCATCTACCTCGCACATCTTTGGTAGAAATGCAGCCTATAAAGCTTTCCCATATGTCTTCAGTTATCGATTCGTTTCTGTCGAAGGCACAAGTTATTCGGTGTACTAAAAAAAAGTATAGGTTAGCTACTCACCCTCATACCCCGGTATCATAGGATGTTTGTACACTGGATCCCCATTCCTGAATCTTGCGTTGACCACGTCAATGTCATGTTGTGGTGGCCGGAAAATCTGAAGAAAGAAAGGTCATTTCACTACACCACTATCATAGCGGATGTATATTGATGACTAGAATTATATGTCATTAAAATATTTGTGTACCACTTGCAATGTAAAATGTGTTTTTACTGAATAAATGATTTTGTATTTTGTATTTGTATTTGTATTTGTATTTGTATTTGTGTATGTTTTAGTTGTACAAATAGTTATTCATATACAGTTTCACAAGAAGAGCCCTGAACCTTTCAAATTAAAAACATGAAAGCATTTAGTACATAATATCTCGATGCATGAAAGTAAGGGCAAGGAGAGAAAGAAACAGAGGAAGGCCCAGAAAAGGTGGAAAGGTTGTGTCAAAGAGTGCATAAATAGGAAGGGTATTAAATGAGATGGCAAGCGACAAATCGCAATAGAGGAAACAACTGGGCCAACCCCACATAAAAATGGGAAAAGGTCTAACAGAATAAAAAGTATAATAACAAATACAAACATTAAAAAAGGCACGACTGCAATATAACGTAAAGAATCTGGGTGGCAAGGCGTTGAGGAATTATGGTGGAATAAAGAAACTCATATATGTACATGCTCGAACCCTTAAAACATAACACTCCTTTTTGTGCAGTCGTGTAAATAGCTATGTACCTATTTATAATAGATGCAAATACCTGGAAGTCATCAGCAGTTCTGTCAGACAACACCAGTCTCTCCGAGTGTTGGACGCTGGGATCCAGTAGGATCTTGTGTGTCGTCGATCCATAAGTATCGCCAATACGGTATTTGTACTCGGGGCAGTGGCCGGTGTATCTGAAATTATATTAATCAAAAGCCTGTATTCAATATTTTATTGCATACCATAAAATTGACATGATATTAAATTAGAAGATGGACATTTAATGGACTCTGTCGGACACAACGATCAAAGAAATGAGCGAAATCGGTTTCATTTAGAAATTTTGGTTTAAACTGTTCATTATATCTAATATTAAATTCCACGCAGACGAAGCTCTATCTTCATACTTAAATTAGCTAACAAAAGCCAGTAGTTATCTACCATACATAGCCAACCTTTGGTCTAATACAGTCACGGATACAGTCGCCAATCTTTTACATGGCGATCCTGCCAGGATGCTGTCCTGTCCTGCCTGGTGAAATCATGTAAAAAATGGAGGACTGTATTAGACGACACGGTTGGCTTAAGACTCCTTCATCACAACAATATTTTTGTACGTTCCCGAGTTTGTCTCCGGAACTACTGAACCGATTTCAAAATTCTTTCATCAAAAGAAAACTACATTATACCTGAGTGACATAGGCTACAACTTATGTATGTACCTCCCAAGCGAAGCCGGGCGGGGCGGTAGTTTATTCATATTGTACTTTCATTTTTACATATCCCTAACTTAGGCTAGTTATTGCAGCAGAAATGAGCTGAGATGGAAATCAAATGACGAAAACCATGGAACTTTTTTAACATAGTTTCTACTTACCCTGGTATATAATGTGGCTGTGCTATACTAACAAGATCCAACGCCATTGTGTCAGTTAAGCCGAAAAATATTAAATTTGAGAATATCAACTCATAATTTTGAGAAGATTTTGATAAGTTAAGCTTTTAGCTTACTTGAATTTAGCGATGTGACAAATTTGGTGTTATGAAGTTTGTGACATGTTTTGGCAATGTGCGTCAAGAATTTATAAAAAAATATATACCATTTTATAAGTACCTTCTTGGTAATTTTTAAAGTATTTAATGTGCCCGGGGAAATATCCCAGCGAGAATTACGGGATAAAAAGTAACTATTTGCTATTCCAAGTTCTACAATTTCATCGAAATCCGTTCAGTAGTTTTGGCGTGAAAGGGTTACAAACATCCACTCGCACATCAACCCATCAATTTTAAATATAATAATAAATAAAATTAACAGTATATTATCGATCAGCCTGTGCTAAATATCATCTAACTCTAGTTCTAAGTTTTACTTTTAACCATAGAAAATTCTTAGCGAGAGTAAATATTTATATCGTTCACTCTCAAAGTCCCAACCAGTGTTCCATCCACCTCATGAGTCCACCTACCTAGGTAGGTACACCTGTATAGCCTAGAAGAATTTTTGAAAATTACGACTTTGAACGGTATGGAATGTAACAGCTTGACACCGGATGTTTTTAGACTAATTCGACCCTGCTGAGCACGATTTTGCCCGGTGTCAGACCAATTTCCCCCCTCCTTCCCCCCCTTTTAATTGAAAATATGTCCCTCGCCAAGGTTTTCTCCGTTTTGTACAAAAACTGTTGAATCTAGAAGAAAACTGTCAATGACAAAATTAATCTGCATAAAATTACCTACGAGGAGACGGCTTTTCAGATTTTTCTTCTAGACTATGTACCTACCAAGGCAAAGAAAAAATACACTTGACCAAGGGCAATTTTTTCTTCCCGTAGTTTCACCTCAAGATTACTCATTGATATTTGTCTGGATTATGCGTCAAATGCTTGTTTCTGTTCTATCATTCAAACGCTAGCGAATTTGAGTTTATATAGTAGGTATTTGGTTCTATAGACAGACATCCATCTTTTTGCATATTTAGGGTCAAAACAGTAGCGAAACATACAAAAATATTTTACATAAAATGAACACCCACATTTCCTACCTACTTATTTATTTCAGTTTTGCCATATTTTCCCATCTAGCTTGCTTTATCATAAATAGCTTTTTGGAATGAAAACTAACGACGATGTGAGTATGCCACATCCAGTCAATGTTTAGTCATATGCTTAGAAATGGGTTATTAAAAATACATTTTCCTTTTAATTGAATGACTAAATGCTAAATATTAATAGGGGTACTTGACGTATGAATTTGCTAAGACCACACGAATAAATTTCTCAATAAAGAATTTAATCATACACATAGGTGGTAGGTATTTTATTTATGTCTCGTTTGCATGTTTTATTATTGTTTCTGATATTATTGTTATTGATTGTGTTATCACAATAACCAATTGCGCATAAACAGAGCTGATGGCCCAGCTCTGTTTGGTCTAATGGTTGACTGGTAGAGAATGCCATAATGGCGTTAAGTCCACCATTTGTCATAGTTTTTATAATTTGTGCAAATTAAGTTAGCCCTCCCACCTTGAATTTTACTACGCAGGAAAAGCAGTAGCTTTCGCATTCTATGTTCTTCTACGCCCCCGGACCAGCATAGAAGCTATTAACTTCCCATCATGTAAAAAGGCCGATGGTAGGGTTAGGAGGGGGTGAAACTTGCGCATGGATACGACTGACGAACCAATCGCGCGCGCCGGATGATACCCGCCCGACCCCCGCTCACCGCATAGACCAATATATATCGCCTACTGCGCAGCTTAACCACCAGCGACCTTTTTACGTGACGGCAACTATACGAGTATTAGTGTAACTAGCGGCCCGCCCCGGCTTCGCTCGGGTGGACAATATTTGTTTTTTAGGGTTCCGTACCTCATAAGTCAAAAACTGTCTGTCCGTCTGTCCGTCAAACTTTTTTTTTTCTCAGAAACGCTCAAATGTATCAAGTTAAAATTAATACTGAATACTCGTATCCTGGTTGGCCTCGTTGGCCTGTGGTGTGGCCCTAGAATAGCACCAACCCATCTCTTCCCGTGGGTGTCGTAAGAGGCGACTAAGGGATCTAAAACACCGGAGGATGGGCAGCAGCATCTTTCCGCGTACTATGACATCACACTGCGATCGCCAACCCGCCTGCCAAGCGTGGCGATTACGGCAAAATCCCCCTATGGTTGATACACCCACAACACGGCCCCTAGTCCCCGGCGGCCCCGCTATCCCGGACTCTGGTAGCGGTCACGGTAACGGCGGGGCAGGGGGTGCTAAGAATCCTCGGCAGATGCGGGCAGCGCAGGACCGGTCGTTGTGGAAATCCTTGGGGGAGGCCTTTGTCCAGCAGTGGACGTCTTTCGGCTGAGAGAGTACTCGTATCCACGGTCTCATTCAGCAAAAAAATAATCAAAACTACCTATACGTCAACGCGTTATTACAATAAATGTTGCGAATTTTCGCATATTTCGCGATTTCAGACAGCAATCAAAACCTATGGAGTACTTCCCGTTGACCTAAAATTATGAAATTTGGCAAAAAGCAAGGTCTAACAGTACTTGTACAGGAATAAATCTGAAAGTTGTATATAAAAATATGTTGTTGTAAGTCTAAAAAAAGTGTTACAAACTTATTTTTGCGCTCGATGCAGTTATGAATCCTAGGATTCATCGAACTACAAAATAAGTTTGTTTATGAAATTAGTTGGTCTTTTAGTTAGAGCTATAATGTGAGATGCTTTGCATGTACGGAACCCTCGGTGCGCGAGCTTCACTCGCACTTGGCCGGTTTTTAGGGTTCCGTACCTCAAAAGGTAAAAACGGAACCCTTATAAGATCACTTTGTCTGTCCGTCTGTCTGTCAAACTTTTTTTTCTCAGAAACGTTTAAAGGTATCAAGTTGAAATTAATGAGGTACCGAACCAAAATTTTACGTCAACGCAATCAGGAGATATTACCGTAAATGTTGCGAATTTTCGCATATTTTGCGATTTCAGACAGCAATCAATACCTATGGGGTAGTTCCCGTTGACCTAAACCATCGATCCTAAACTTATGAAATTTGGCAAAAAGCAAGGTCTAACAGTACTTATACAGGAATAACCCTGAGAAGTTGTAAATATTTTGTTGGAAAAAAAAAGTGTTAAGTACAAACTTATTTTTGCGCTCGATGAAGTATGAATCCTAGGGATCGAAGTACAAAGTTAAGTTTGTTTCTGAAATTAGTTGGTCTTTTAGTTAGAGCTATAATGTGAGATGATATGTGAATGAATATGATATTTACATTATTACACTCCTAAAATGAATAGATAGGTACGAAAACACGCCCACCCAGTACTTATATACCTGCGCCTAGCTAAGCGCTAGGTGGTTTCGCGGCGCATTGACTCGTAGTATTTCGTAAACTATTGATCCAAATTACATGCAGTAAAAAGCAAATATTAAATTTTATTTTTTTATTTTTTTTTCTTAAATATATATATATATATAGGTACTTGTGACGTTAGACTTGTTTTAATATGATAAGTTTAATAAACTGTAGTTAAAATCACCAGTTAAAAAACACCTAAGGATTTTAGTTATTTTTAAAACATAAAAGTAGTTATTCTGAAATATAAAAGCTTTTAAAGATACACAATTCCTCCATACATTGTTTTGTTACTTTTGTTACATCTCCAAAGGATTGGACACCGTTTACGATAAAAGCTGCCAGGCGGCAGCAAATTTTTTCTGACTTCCTTGTGACTGATTATCGTCATATTCCAACTATACACAAAACCTAAACAAATCATACACTAAAACCTTCCTCATTAATCACTCTATCTATTGGTGAAAACCGCATGAAAATCCGTTCAGTAGTTTTTGAGTTTATCGCGGACAGACAGACAGACGCCGCGTGGGACTTTGTTTTATAAGATGTTATGATTATGATATTTTCCGAAAATACTGTTCGTTTTAGATGACTACTACCAACTACTCCAATGACCCGACGCGACGGTTCTTCCGCACATGCGTGATCAGCTGTCATAAAGAGAAGTAAGTAAAAATCTGAGATAAAAAATGCTTTCATGCACGCTTGTATGTAGGTCGAGCAATGTGGTTATTCCAGATCACACCTTCGCTAGTTATTAGTTTCTTGTAATTGTACATTTTGGCGACCCATTTTCAATGTCTTTAACTTACCTAGATAGGTAATAAAGTGTTAAACTTAAGTTTATTAATCATTGTGTATGTGTGCATGCAAAATATATTGTGTTTTTCTCTACTTCTACTGCACTGTTTATCTATTTGAATTATACTTACATGAAAATGAAAATATTGTATAAAGTATAAAATACCTACCTAATAAACCAAAAGACATAGTGCGTCAAAGGTAACAAAGGTATACCGCAGTTCGTAAAATGGTTTATAGATTACTTAAAAAAAGAAAGACTATTTTGTTAAAAATCTATGTAGATTTTTAAATATTTTTGGTTTTTATCTCTCCGAGAAATAGTGTTGTGATCATGTTGTGATTGTGACGCGCGGCGCATTATTTGAAAAGGAACGAAGAACTCCTTCACCAATAAAATCATTCACTTCACCAGAGTTGTCTCGTTCATTCGCTCTTGCCGCCATATTGGATTTACCAGTGGCGGCGCACGGCCGTGTAGTTGGTGGCGCTCTGCGTCAAGTGACAGTTATACGATTAAATTCTAACTTCCAAGAACTATGTGACGTAAAAGTGATTTTATTGTATAATAAAATAGAAACTGTGAAGTGATATGTTCGGTATAACCATATAAACTTTACTTCATTCAAACTTACCCAATCGTGACTTCGCCGACTCGAAATGCATGCATTCCACCGAGATTGTTGAACTTTATTTTTTTCGTAGAGTGCCTTTTTTGATTCTTATCAAGTATGGTTTATTAGGTTTTACAGTGGACTATAAACTTTCCATACTGTTTTTTGATAAACTTGTGTTGTGCTAAAACTTTTTATTTTACTTTGTACAAAAGTCAGACTTAACGACGAGGATTGCCGAAACATTCAAGGTAAGATTCGTATGTTAAGTTGTAACACTGTATGCTGCCTAATTTTTATGCTCTAAATAAAGTTTTGTAATGTAGCAAAGACTACAATGCAATTATAAGATAACATTCAATTGAATGAAGGTGATGACCATTGCATTGGCGAACTTTCAGATGGCACGGAAGATTAATTTTCAGTGTTATTGTTAACTGTTAGTTTACTTTTGGATTTTTTATTACTTATTTTTAAAAAAGGTTATCCAGCAGCTTCACAGGAGCAAAGATCGTGAAGCTAAATTAGTCAATCATATAGTGAATGATTGAGAACATCACTATTATGATGTTGTTGAGACCATAAAGTTATTATCCTGAATAATTAACTTTATGGTATAGACAAGAGCTAACCAACATTTTATCCTAATCCTAACTAGGTACCACAACATAGACGTCGGCATTGGCAATCTTAAAAGGCTATGTTTTGATTTAAACTATTTTATCGAACCATTTTCCGTATGGATCGAGATTTTACAAGAGCTAAACTCGACACGGGAGACCCAAGACGATCAACAGCATATCAATTTTATCCAGATTAATTTCAAATTCACCGCTATTATACCGAAGCTATACAGATTTCTATGTAGGATAACTTCCTTTGTTCAATTTTTCCTGTAGATTTGCAGTTGCCTGTACTAGAGATTCGACATTATCATCATCCGCCTACCCTTATCCCTTATCCTTACTACATTTTACATTACTAAACAATCAATGTTTATATTTCAATCAAAATAATGTTACCTCACCTTGGAAAAATTGAAGTTTGCAATTTCGTTATCTATTGCACAAACCTTATCAAAAGTGATTATGATAAAGTTAATTGGTACTTCCCATTCTTTAATATTTTTATTGGCACAGTGCATCATTATATCAAGACTGGAAATTTACTTTGTTGATATCTCTAACAAAGTTATTTTAATCATCAATATCTCGGCTCTTTTCCGCTTTTATAAGCATAGGCCTCTCTTTTTGTATGCCATCTTTTCTTATGGATCTTTAGAGTTCCCGCCAATAGTGTTGTAATATTACAAAATTATGTAAATATACCATTTCTCTTTTGTAACTTTCTTCCTAATATTCTTTATTATGTGAAGAAAGTTGAAATCTATCCAAAGCATTCATCACCATAAAATTATAGTGATTTTTATCAACGAATCAATTTCGAAATCCACTGGCCTCAAGCTGTTCGGTTCGTGCGATTTTAAAGTTCACAGATTGTTGACCTTAGACATCGATTTGGTTTCGATAGACGTTAAAAACTTGAAATTTAATGTGCTTTATATATCTATTTAGTCACTCGTCGTCATAAGCATTATTAATGCTACACAACAAGACTACACAACTTTAATACAGACTACAGGCTCACATACAGACCCCATCTCAGTTTAAAAAAGGAGAAATGAATATTAAAAGGAGGAATGAATAGTCAACCCTTGATATCGAATCTTTGAGTCGGTCAGTTTCTGGACAATAAAGAAAAAGCGTCCACATACAATTCTGTCTGATGCCGCTGTATATTTAAAAGAATCCTGTTTGGTCACTGAGAGACCAGAGAGTCCTATTTACATCGCAAAATCTACGCTTCTATTATTATTTTTAGTAAAACGTCTCTCAACTTCAAGACGCAGATCTTAAAATTTATCAAACTTATTTCCAATTTCGTTGACTACAAAATGAAAAGTAAATTCAAGTATGAGCTTGAAGGACTTATCTTGGTAATAGCTTACTAGTTAATTCGGTTCGAGATAAGACAAGAAGTAAATTATGGTTGGAGCAACGCGGACCGTTCGTTCGCTACCAACGGTATTGAAGCGATTCAAGTTCTAAGCATACTATGTGGCGTAGGTATATTATTACCTATAGATACTTCAAATTCTAAAGGATATTTTTATTACTATAATACAGTGAGAAAAGAAAATCAATAACTACTTTCGTTTGGTACTTTGAAAGCATTTTAAAAATCATAAGTGTATTTATTATTAAATACATTATGCTTCATACAAGCGCTTTGGTTTCTTCTCTATCTCCATTTAATAAGCGAAGTTATATTTTTAAATCTATGGTTTAGAATGATCAGCTTTGGTCTTGAGATGACCGGTTCGGGATCGTTTGTTCGAAAAAAGAAGACCCCTGGCCGTTGAAATTCGAGGTCGCAACCCAATTGGGGACCAGTCGCAGGTACGATTTGTAGTACACTTTCTCCACTGCGTGACGCTGCGCAGACGTTTCTCTGTATAGAATGTCTACCTCTACAGGTGCTCCTGATAACATACAACTTTTATGATGCGAGATTTCGTAGCATGCTGCTATTATAATGATTTGCAAAAGCTAGGCTTTCTCCGAGAAAGAGGCCGCGACTGTTTGCGGTGATATTGTGAAGCGGTTGAAAGTGCATGTAACATATGCAGACACTTCAAGTGGGTTTGAAGTGCGACATCTCGAAGCGGAGTCAAGTGGTTTACAACGAAATATCATTAACCTCTAAAATTGAGACACCTACTGGAGTTAGTGTTGGAATCTTGGAATCGTGCGAAAAAGTCAATTATCATAGCAAAGTAAGATACTACTCGCCAAGTCAAGGCACTTTTAGACAATCATAATCACCAACGATCGTTGGAAGCGACTGCGAATCCCATAAAAAGTGGTCTGACGAGTTTGGATGGAAACAATCGGTCTGAATCCCATGTTTCGTTTTCTCTTGCAGTTATATCTTTAACATTCTCAACAACAAACGTTACATTTTATGAATTATTTTACAATTAGAGATAAAATAATATTTTGCGATTTGTTACACTTCATTTTGATGATCAGAAATCGTGACGGTGAAGTATCTGACATCATGTTTTTTTCTATCTGCAACACAATAACGATAGGAATTTATCGGAACAGAATATAACTCTTACACAAGTTGTCAATCATATAAATTGAAGCAAATTCCTCAGGCGTCTTTTGTTATGTGTATAACAAGTAGATTATTATGTAGATTTCTTTAGTTATGGCTGAATATTGGCTTCAGCTGAAACTTGGAATGTTTATTTTGCGGATATTGTAAAGGTCAATAACATGTCACTTTTCATAGTTCTGTTATGGTAACGTCAAGGATACATTTCATACTTATTTTGTTTTCTTAATCTTTAATTCATAAAAGAAGCATCCAAAAATATTTCCGGAGATATTAAAAATTAAACTGGTTTATACTTATGATAATGAGCGGTCTTATCCTATCGCTATTTTAAATGTTCACACCTAGCCCCTTAGGTGTTAAAAAGTTTACAACAAAACACAGGAGTGTGAATGGGATTTTCTGACTGATACAAAGGACACCGGAAGTTACTTGGACGATTGTGTCTATCTTCATTTACAGAATGTTATCTATTCTATGTACTTAGATAACAATTGAACTCTTGCATTTAAGTGTAACTTACTTTCCAGCTGTGATGTTCAACACTAAATTATCGAGTTGTCAAAGTTAACATTCATCACGAATAGCTCTAATAACGCCCTTTCATTTAAAGCATCCGGTTTTATGAATATCTCATTTACTTCAATAGAAAATGGTCTGTATTACTCTTAACATATGACTTAAAGTGCAGCTGTTGTCCAAGTACGAGTAATATCATATTTAATTGAAATGTTGTCTACTCACTCGGTTTTGTGTTACAAATGTTTGTTTCATTCATTACTGCGTGAGAGGCTTTTCTTCGACCTTTGGACGTAAAATCCAATATACCTAAAGTTTCAACACATTTATTGTTTAGTTTAGTAAACAAATATTATCGACCTTTGTAACATGATCTCGTTACATGTAGCTATATCTGACTTCTGGTTCTTTAACCGACCTTTGGACATAAGATTCTCATATTTTATAGCTGTGCATGCAAGTTTTTGCATAGAAGCAGTAAAATTGATCTTTGTACTTATAAATCAAGTCTTACAATAAAACAGTGAGATTAAAAAGTCATTTCGGATAGTCACCAAAAAACAGTTTCTCCAACTGGGGAAACTGTTTTTGATGCCTTCATCAATGTAGTTAAACTTTATTACCTACGTTTTTCCTTTTTCGATTTGGTAAAGAATGCAAATTGTAGGTGCCGTGAAATTCCAAATACGGTTAGTTGTTTTTACTGTTTGTTCAGCTGAAGATTCAATACTTTCAATGATTCGGAAGGTCGGTTATTTGTCACCATTCCAGTGTACGGCGCATTTTATTATAACCAAACATTACATTTTTTATTATACAAAACATTATAAGTACCTATGAATTATAAGTATGTCATTATTAAAAATTTAAAGAAAAGTAAATGATAGATTTTTAATCGGCTTCCAGGTACCTAGTAAAATAATAAATTAATTTTAATTTAGGGAGGGGTTTTAAAACTAGTTTTTATTTTTTTAATATGATGTAAATCAGAATCAGGATACACATTGAGATAGAACCTTCCATTCAGTTCAGAGGTGACGTATAGTAAGATGGAGAGGTAGTGTTTTATCGTTTCTGTGTTTAATCATAGGTTTAGGCCATCATATATGGTGATTTAGCTATTAAATTGACTAAGAACAATAGCTGATTCATATTCGATCGTGACAATGAAACCGATATCACGATAGCACTGGAATTTTTCGAGTACTTACATTGTCAGCACACCATGTCAAAATATTTCGACATTGGAATTCGTCGACACATGCTCGATACACCTAAACACCCATTCAACGATCGATCGATCACGATCTGGTTCTTGTGCAACTATCTTAATGAGGTATGTACTATTTTTTAAATTAAACAGTCTCTTCAGCTATACAACATCTAGGAAAATTAAAACAAAATACTGCACTTAATTACAAAGACATCAAACTATCCCAATTGAATAATGATTTGTTTTATAAACACTTTTGCTCATTTGCTGCATGAATCAATCCTAACTATCCTAACTAATATTATAAATGCGAAAGTGAGTTTGTTTGTTTCATCTTCACGCTTTATTTACTGAACCAATCTTCCTGAAATTTCGCATACACATAGCTAGAAGTACGGAGAAGGACATAGGGTACCTTTCATACCGGGAAAAAGCACAGTTCCCGTGGCAAATTAAAGCGGGCGAAGCCGCGGGCTAAAGCTAGTAGATTATAAAAATATCAGTCAAATAGAGCGAAGAATCTGAAGAGAAAACGATGTAACACAAAAACATACTTATATACCAGGAGCTAGATCAAAAGCTCACTCTACACATCACCGGCCCTATGTTGCGCTACGGACAATCACCCTACATTGCTTATATCAAAGTCAATTTTTTTTATTGAACCTTGGCCTTCAAAGAAGGCTCTTTTTCACGTCTAAAACTAATTATTTAATCATAATATATTATGTCTCAAAGCTACAAACTACTTGCTAGTAGTTTGTGAAATGCTTTTCGAAACGACCACTGCTGAGAAGAAATGCCGAAAGAAACTCATGAAATAGTCTTGGTCGCCTAACATGATACAATGACTTGTATCATGTTAGGCGACCTGTTTTGTGTAATACAAAGCTCAAATGTACAGCCAGATACAGAGAAACCTGACCCCCTATTTCACCGAATCCTAATATCATTGATTGTACGTTGATTGGCCGCAATGTTGGCCTAATGTGTACAGAACTAGGAAAAGCGTTAATGGGAAATTGTTTCTAGAGGTTAAATTCCTGCTACTGACTCTGCAAGAATGTGGGAGCTACAGGATATCGCTAATGGGATGCATTAGGCGAAAATCAACAAAAACGACGATCAAGAGCGGTTATGTGAGCGTAACTATGTAATTAACAGCTTCGCAGGATTGGAGATCGGGTTTCTTGTTTATTAATATTTGAATAATTTATGTGTTGGTAATTTGAGGAATACGCTCGAGTTTACCCAAAAAATAATGTAACGTTTTCGAGGTTCAGATTTGTTTTTGTGAAAAACGTCACCACGGGTTGCTGAAGTTCTTCTATTTCAGAGACCGGGGTTCCAATAAGTTATTTCCCTGAAATTCCTTAACATCGATTAGTTTTATCTTTAAAATTTTCTCATTACACAATTCTCATTGTTCTATTTTCTTTATTATGCCTGCATCGCGTTGGCTTCAGCTTACGTCAAAAATGGCGGTAAGCTGATAAAGGAGGCCTTGGCCACTCGCAACTGGAACATGATCCAATTTGCCTGGGGAGAGGAGCTTAGCAGTTTGAGCATAACGGTTCAGCTGATTGGCATGACCTGACAATGTCAGGAGTGGCTGTGAATTAGGACCATGTTAGATATACTGTCTACATTGTCCCTATTACCTTGCAATTGCATGGACTCTAATGTGTAATAGTGGCGAATTTGCAGTGACTGTTCAATGGATTGTACCCATGGGTAGAGAGAGAATAACATAATTTGGCTTCCAAAATTCGTACAAGACACTAAGTAAAAAGAAGATATTTTTTAAATACACACTCCCAAACAAAATAATGGCAAAGGTGCAGTTTAAAATTTTACTACTTACATGAGCAAGGAGACTAAGGAAACACCTACGTTACAACAATTTGGTAATTGTGACGCAAAAATTATCATATTCAAATATTTAGCTAATTTAACGTCACACGACACGTATCACAATCTTGACGCACACAATAAATTGCGGGCGCGTGCTACGAAACTACATAAAATTTAGGTCTTCAATACTAGCTTTATGTAGGGGAATTTTTATTATTCTACGTCATAACAACTGTGCAAACTTTCCAAACCAAAACAATGGGTTAGTACACATATACCCCGCGATATGTTATCGCAGTAATACAAGAAAGAAAAAAGGATTTTCTGTAGAGTTAAACAAAATGCTACACTATTTAATTGCAACTTTTACAAAAGTGGATGTTTGTAACTTTCACGCCAAAAAAGCAGGCTGGTAGAAGGAGACCTGAAATATAATATAAGGTACTTATAACCCCCTCGGACCATGAGGCTAGTTCAAAATAAAGTTTACAAAATATTTGACCATTATTTCTAACTAAAATAGAAGTTATGTTTCCATAATGGACACAATTTACCTTCCTTTTACGTCGTAAGGTATTCCAGGAATCATAGCTCGTTACCCCCGAGTATTCTCTATGCCCCTTTGAATCTACATTGTGGTGCACCATAGACTTTAGTCTATGGGCACAGGCGACAGTAAGTGCACTTAGAATTGATAATGGTGGCTGAGCTTGCGGCAAAAATATTAAAGCTACAGAAATGTCATATGCGAAGAATATTTGTTAACTCAAAAGAGAACTCAACAGGAAAATCGCGGGTCTGAAAAATACATCGAAAATTCTAACTACAATGAGAGCCAAAACACATTTAGCAGGTGAAGAAGTTAATTTTCTTCCGCCAGATTGTACACCCAACGTCACATTGTAGAGGTCATTGCTCAGTGACTTAACTGCATCAATGGACTGTATATTTTAATTTGAGGTTTAAATATTTCTGACCAGCAAGCATTATCTCTTTTTAACACCGCACTTATTTTGAAAAAGTGTAACTCTGAACTTCGTTGACCAATTGTTCGATGAGGCTGTGTTTCGAAGCTTCTTCATTCCGATGCTTCTTCTTCTTTATGTGCCTATTCATCGCTGAATGTTGGCAGTCAGCTCCTTAATTTTAGCCTTATTCAAAGCCAGTCTGAACAGTTGTTCCACTGTTTTGATTCCTGTCCACTCTCTGACGTTCCTGAACGATGATTTGATTCCGATGCTACCTCACTCCGAAACCCTCTATGCTAAAGCTTTTAGAATCGCAGTAGATTTATTTCTGTTCACTCGTTACTGTAACTCATGGGCCATAAAGGTATGACCCGTTTTCTCATGTATGGATGTCCGGCTTACTTTATAAGCGATAATAATGGTTTTGTTTCGAATCCAAATAAGTACACTGTCTCTACATTCCATTCTATTGGCTTGGCACTGACTATCTATGCACACAAATGTCCCAAGGCCCAAGGTAATGATGGCTCTTCACATATTATTGGTACATTGCTTATAATACTTACTTAATGATAATTACATTAAGTAAAATTAACTAGCTGTTGACCCCGCTTCTGTTATGAAATCGATACATCTTCTTTATCTTTTCTTACAACGGTATCTGCCTAAAGAACTAACCAATATCTAATAATGATAAAAATTGCTACGTACACCGTGATATCTTATCAGTTTACTAAAAGATATATTGCTCAATTTGCTTAAAATGTATGACATTTGAAAGGTAAGTAACTATATGGTTATACATCGCATACTTTATTGGAATTATTTGCTAAAAGACCTCGGATGCTGTGAGCTTTACACAGACAAAAACCGCAAAGAATGTGCAAGTCAACTTGAAATCATTCACCTTGATCTGATCTCCGTCATCAAGAACACGTACAGACAAAGAGTTATTCAATTTAGATTAGATAACTCACTTATTATTTAATACTGCGTGGGAATTTGACAATTTACTTGTGTTGCTTATAAATGAACCAAACATAGATAAAGCCATACATTATCCAAGTACAGTGCCTAACCTTTTGAAAAGGTCATAATCCTTCGAGGTCTCCAAACTATAACTCTTAGTCATTGATTCCAACGTCGTCATTATACTAAGCTACAGCTTTGTACACATACATTTATCCGGCGACACCTGGGTAACTGAAAACCAGTCCAAACTAGTCCACAGTTCCGCCTCATAACTCATTTACAACTATCGACTTTACCCTTATATAAATAAGAGTTACTTAGCCTGCCTTTAGGATATTCAGCTAACTGCATTGATTGAAACTGATAGGTGCACGTGTCAAGCGACTAGATTCCTTTGAAGAAAATGCGGTATCCCATATCTTTGATGTGGCATCGAAGACGGTTTATCTTAAGATGTGTTTAAACTACTTTAAACCACAGCTTTTAACTACGAGTTGTCTGCGAGAATGAATTTGATTTATCCTCTTGTGTAGTATGTAGCATGGAAGTAATAAGTACCTTTGTACAACTGGAAGGTTTACTTCAAAATCCGTGACAAACAAAAATGAACTTAATGTTGAAGTCAATAGTACTGTTTTTAAAATAATCATAGTTAAAATAAAAAACGTGCCCGAAAGAGAATCACTTTCCCGTCATTGTGTCCCTTTCACTCAGTTGCTATGTTAAGAATTTACTTCTATTTAGTAGAAAACGTTTACAATGAATCAATGGAAATTCGTTGTGTAAGTATTTCTTATTTATTTACTAGATACCATCTAGATACAACTATTACCTACTTGAAATCATATTCATTAAGCAACATATTGGAATCTATACATATAATAAAACAGTAAAAATATTTTGTCTGTACATGCAGTATTTTTTACTGAAATAGATAGAGGGACACTTAAAAAGAATAATAGAAAGCAAAAATTTTTTTTTTTAATTTTTTATCTGTCTGTCTTTCTGTCTGTCTGTCTGTATGTATGTACGCGTTTCACGCATAAACTACTGGACGGATTTGAATGAAACTTTTTTTGTTGTATAGCTGCCTGGCAACATATACCTTAACAGAACAGCTAAACTATAAGAAATATGGAAATGTTACTTTTACAAAAGTTTATCAATCTGACGAGCATTTTCTATTGACGTATAAAAATCGAAGATCAGGATCATCTGATGAAGAATTCCAAGAGACCAGCTACTCTATAAAATAAATGGAAATGGGGCCTTAGCAAATGTCGTTCAACCTAATGAGCATTTTCTACTGACGTATAAAAATTGAAGATTATGGAACATGTGATGAAGAACTCCAAAAGACCAGCTACTCTATAAAATAAATGGAAATGGGGCCTTAGCAAATGTCGTTCAACCTAATGAGCATTTTCTACTAACGTATATATAGCCAGGACACGGGATAAAACAAAGAGGGACTCGGGAGTGGTGGTACACGGGAAATTGTAGATAACGAGCAGATGAAGATCGTTTATTGAATTAAATATCACTTTTGATTCATTTTAACACCGTGACTGTACTACGAGTACCTAATATGATTGGATAACCAGAGATCTGAAATTTTGAGTAGGTACTGGAGTTTACGTTACTACAGTTTGGAACACATAAAGATTTTTCATCTAAGCGAAACTCACGCGGGCGAAGCCGCGGGCAACAGCTAGTTAATTAATAACGCCTTTAGTCCACCCACGCGTTCGCATACGGCAACGAAACTTCAAAAAACTTGTCAGTTGGATGAGAGCGTTTCGTAAGTATATGCTGTGTCTCGTTCAAACTAAGCGAGATTAGTATAGTTGCATCCTTATTCGCACGTAGCTGCGAAGTAGCTGTTACAATGACGACGTAGGCGATTCGCTAATGTCATGTTTCGCTTCGCAATGCGTCATGTAATCAGAAATCAATGCGATGCGACGTGCAAAAATATACACCAATATATTAAAATATAAATTCTTGATTTCATTCTACAAAACATGCCATATAAAAACCGGCAGTGTATCGCAGACGTTTCGCAATCGCAAGCGTTTCGCAGCGAATCACTTTCGCATGCGAACGCGTCGGTGTACTAAGGGCGTAATAGCATGAAAAACTTTCTAGTTATGGAAATAGTAAATATTTGCAATACACTAGCAACACAAATTAAACAAAATGGCTGCTTTATTTCTGTAGCGCGTGAATTTAATTGTTTTTAATAATAATTATTATTGGAGTTTGAGAATGGTTAATAAATGATGTGCTATTAGAGGTTGCAATAAAGAAATCATACCCAGGTTGTGGGATTTCCTTCCACGGGTAAGTTTTCATTTCTGGTAGTAGGGTGACTACATAATAATTATAAAGAAAATAAATGTATCCTAAGAAAGATTTCTTTTTTCAGATTACCGCAAATATAGAATTAAGAAAAAAATGGATTGGGATGATTCGTGGGAAATTAACTAATAACTCGTAATATGTAGCTTACATTTCCAACCTGAGGATTACCGGGCGGATTATTAAACTAGCTTTACGCTGCTGCAAGGAGAGAAGTATTTGGCTCAGACGCCCTATCTGAGGATGATCTGAGCGACATAACAATAGGGCAGTTATTAAAATCCTGCAAAGTAACAGGTAGATTCAGTGGGTCGCCACCAACGTGAGTTACCAGGTGACTCAAAACCCTATACATACGGGTCTCGGGGAATTGGGTGAAGTGGTCCCGGCATGAGTGGACTGATCACCCGTTTGGAGCTTGCGCTGGCGTCCCCAATAAGTAAATAAAATAAACAATAACGTTTAAGTAATTAAATAAATCGTTTTTTTAACTTGAGTATTATTTTACTTAGTTTATAAATAGTACTATATTTTATTGAACCTATGGAATAGCTACATATTTTTCTAGAAGCGTAATTGTAGGGGCGTAAGAGCGCAAACGAGCGTAATTTTGACTCACACACAACTCACGAAAGTAGGCTCAATTGCCTTCACACTGACTCACGACATGTGACATGTGGTTCACTGGTCCTAAGAATTTTGTTTAACATGGTCACCCTCGTCAGAAAGGGACGCGCCACGATATCGAGCCTCTCTTTCGGCTCGCTTTTCTAGTCTCAGTGAACCTTCCAGTTGTACAAAGTACTTACTACTTCCATGGTATGTAGTAAACTAGAGACTAATTTTATTTTCTAATTTCTATTTAAAATCTATGTTTGATTTGCCATTTATAAAATATGTAGCAATTTCTTTTTCGTTGGCATAAAATGCTGGCCACTAAGAATTAAGTAAGTAGTTGGTATTAGGGAAAATAGATTTTGCTTTGTTTTTTTTTTTTTCGATACGTTTACGATCTTCAAAATCGTTCTTTACATCATACAAACTCATCATCACTATTGTTTCTTTTAATTCGTTTATTCCAAAACCGAAAAAGTTATGAAATGACATTAGTTTATTATTATTTTGTTAACTACGTTACGTTACACTACTGTTACATATGTTAAAAGGATACTTACCTATACTTTTAATCTGTTGACATAACAAGCGACATGAACCATTAATTCTGATGATTAATAATGAAGCTTTAATTCGACATGAAATACGACAAAGAGAAGCCACAATAACTAATCCTCACTTAGCCAGGGAATTTAAAAACCTTGTCTGATGAAGTTGTTAACCTTTTGTTTAGCGCTATTCTAAAAAAGCAAAACAAAGGAGGCTGTAAGCCGTTTTATGGTAACCTTTGTTTAAGAATCTAGGCAATTTATTCTTATTTGCGCCATGGAAAAGGATACTGTTTTTTTGTTGGTGCATCTAAAAAATGTTTTGAACAAAATTAATTTGAATAGGTTCTTGCAATCATATATTTTGAATAAGCACTTCCATGTACATATTAAAACTGAATTTCACAATCAAGTTGCAAAAAATTTGTAAAAATGTACGAAATTATACAAAATTAATTAAGAACAGAAAATGTTATTAACCTCGTTATGCACGCTGTTAACATAACCCCCTTTCTGTGTCACCAGAGCAGCTGCTTCTGTTGACACTAATAAAAATTAAAAGTAGATAATGCTTTAAAAAAGTGTGATTGGGCGGGCCACGTCTGCCGTATGCACACAGAAAGATGGACCCAAAAGCTAACTCACTGGATTCCAGCCGATGGGTATAGGAAGAGAGGGAGGCCAAGAACCAGATGGTCCGATGATTTGAAGGGATTCGATTAGAACTGGAAGGAAAAGACGAAGGACAGAGATGAGTGGAGAGAATAAGGGGAGGCTTTTGCCCAGCAGTAGAACATAAATATGTAGAGAAAATAATGCTTAAAAAAATTAACTTGATAATTCTGAGTCTCAAGAAATCTGGATTTTGTTATTGTTTATATTCTGTTTTTGTACCACCTTTTCTTACCTGCTAAAAATCGGCGGTTTGGCTTGTTGCCACAGTACTAGGCTGAGCTGGTCGCCGTTTCGACGGACGTTTTTATTTTCATTGCTTGAGTTAGGAGTCTAATTTAAAGGTTTAGTATAATACGTAAATCGAATAAAGAATTTACCTTTCTATAAAGAAAGAAAAATATAAATAAATAATAATAAAGAAAAGTATTAACTTTTCTTTTAATTTAAAATCGTTTAATAACACGCACGCTTTTTTTTAATGACACACTGTGTATAATGAAATTAAATAAATAAATCTTTTAATCTCATCCGGATTTCAAGTTGTTCATGTCATCAAAACGTCAAAATACATTTTTTTAGGGTAGATGATGTGGTGTTTGAGGTGGATGTCACTATAACTAGAGACAGAGGATTAGGGAGTAATAAATAAGACATTTACCGCCGAAATCAGACAATGGGATAAGGTAAGGCAGATGATGATAAAATTAACATTTTATTTATTTTTTAATTTTCAATGGATGATGTGTTACTCTCTATTTATGCAACTAAATGACATTTTCGCATGGCCAATTGCAACTCCGACGCAATCGAATGAAATTCCTAACAAAAAACAATATTTCCATACAGTAGTGTATGCGCGGAATGTCGCACAGGTAGACGGCAGACTGGTTGGTCGGCTTTTTTTACTAAACCCCAATCGCAAGCCATCCGTTAAACGCACAATTTGCTAAGCAATAAATCATAATATTGTACCTAATCGTACTAATATTATGAACGCAAAAGTATAGATGTTTGTTTTTACTCTACCGCGTCAAAACTGCACAGATTTCGATGAAATTTCGTATAACCTACGGGTAAAGTAAAACCTAGAATGCACATAGACTTTTTATCCCGAATTTCCTATGGGATAAAACCCCAGGTCGATGTTAATTAAGGTATAAAACAAGAAGTCGAATTAGTGTGCATTTTGGTGTTAATGAAATATATTTATTGAATTTGCTTTTTATATACTTATTTCAGAAAACAATAGGTTATGTGGGTGTATGTAACAGGTGATATAATAATATGTTAGATGCAGTTTGGATGCAGTAGTGATTGTTTCCACTACAGGATCCTACTACAGGATGTTGCTATGTAATAAATGTTAGTTATTTATGTAGACTAAACAGCAGAAAAAACTAAGAAATAAATTGTAGTCCGTAAAGTTGTTTATTCTTATCACGCCATTGTTTGATAGATTTAGATAGTAGAATCCTTATCAGCTAGTATCATTTAGATAGATTGTGAATAACATTGTGGCTGTTTTGCGTAACAAAGTTAAAGGTGTGATATGACGTCGTCTGTGAGGCTTGAAAAATAACCAAAAAAATCAGGACAAAATACTCATAATGCTACTAGAACATAGATTTGGGAAAACGAGATATTTTTTAGATATAAACGAAGAATATAATGTGATAGATACAACGAAAATAAATCAGGCTGAATTCAATGACATTAAATAAAACGAATAAGTAGGTACTGAAAAAGTATAAGAAACTAACTGGGAAATCCAAAACATTAGCATCAAGTTAAAATAAACTAAAGCAAATGCTACACGAAATAAATTGGCCAATGAAATAATGACGATATTAATCTCAATAAGGTACCAAAATCGTGACTGGCCCATTTATCGTCAAGGTGGGCGAACGAGACCCAATGGACAATGTATAGATACATTTTGACTAAAACTAGCTTGATACGGTCAGGACACATTCAAGGGTAACTGCGTATTTTACTCTTTTCTATGCATAGTCAACTGCATGCCAATTTACCCTGCATGAACCTTTATTTGTCGGTAACAGAGGCGAATTTACAATAAATTTGGTAGGTTCATGTAATGTTGCCTGTACCGGCGTGTACAACGTGACCTAGGCATTTGATGGCTACAATAGTAATGTAATGTAGACGTCGTGAAATGGCATTAAGTCTGCACAATGCATTATGTACTACCTTGTTCACTTCACGATCGCTCGTCTGCAGTGATATTGCAGTATAGTCCATTTCCTCATCATTATTATGTGTGCGTGTTTTTTTTGTTTCAATTTCTTCTTTTTCTCCCTTATTGTTATTAAATATAAATAAATATAAATATATACGGACAAATCACACAGATTAAGTTAGCCCAAAAGTAAGTTCGAGACTTGTGTTATGGGATACTAACTCAACGATACTATATTTTATAACAAATACATATATAGATAAACATCCAAGACCCGGGTCAATCTGAAAAAGATCATTTTCCATCTTGACCCGACCGGGGATCGAACCCGGGACCTCCGGTGTGGCAGTCTGGCGTGATAACCGTTAGGCCACGGAGGTCGTCATTACCTACGTTATTGAAATTTACAATAACGCTTATTAATATACGCTAACAGAAAACAACTATACATACGAACAATATATAATTTACTTCTTTTTTAAATTACCTAATCCTTAGTTAAGATGAAGTTAGTTCTTTATCTCGAAATCTAATGTCAAAATCTTATAATCCCCGAATAATTTATGACTGTCACCTTAAATTCCACTATCAAACCGAAATTGTCTTGCTAATTGATCAGCATACCTCAAATAACTTTTTCATAACTCAAAAAACAGTTGACATTATCTCGAAGTGCAAAATCTTCGACGAGCTCCAGCTGTGTTACCTTTTTTTATGAATGCCTTCACAAGTGAAGCATGGCCACACAGGTTGTTGAAGGAAAGGTGTCTGGGGCGTCGTTATGCGGGTTAGGTAAAGCCATTACAACTGTTTCCAACGATCCAAGTGCTCTAGAATTGATAAGAGGCCAGATGTTTCCGATAACAGGCGCGGCTACTAGAAAACCTTGGTCGCCACGTAGGTGAACTGTTTTATTTGTACGCAAATTCCAAGTTACAGCGGAATGTGGTCTTTGTAAACTTACTCCAGTCTCCAACGTTATGTATGTACTTTCCTTTTATTTTGTGTTTATACTCGAGCTCAGGCAATGCAACGAAGATATTTTTTGCTGCGCGGCCGGAATTGACTGAGATATCAAGCGAGACGGATCCGCAATCGGATCTAGCAATTAGCAGATCATGTAATGAATCTGTCACATCACAGATTGCACCAATTAAGTACTCCAAAATATGACCATCGCGTAAGGAATGCTCGGTTTCGTCATGGAAAAAAATATAACCACAATCTCTCACGGACAATAAACAGGTTTTGCTTTTTCTCGTCAAGCTTTAACGATTACTTGGTGTAATTTCATATATTTAATCTTTTTGATTTAAAAATATACTGTGTAATTCCTCTCTGCTAACTTAATAGGTAGGTATCGCCAAAGTCCATTCCTGTGGTCCATTCTTTTGGCATTTTATTCCAGTTTGAAAAGATAAATTAACGATTGATGTTTTAATTTAACTTTGAAGACAGGCTTTACCAGAAATATCTCAAAAGTATCGTATTTCTGTTTGTAAAATTATTAATTTCAGTGCGTATATGCACGTCCTTGAAACATATGTTTCGTCACCAATATTCAGCTAAAACCATGCCAAATATTTTTGATCACCGCCGCGCCGATCACCGTCAGGAGAGGCCTTAATAAATACGGAATAAAGCTTGTAAAAATCGACGCCGCAGTTGTACGAGAGCCGGTATAATAAGCTCAATTAATGTTTACGACCGAAAATTAGATACTGCGGAAACTGCTGCTGATTTTTTACCTCACACCTGACCTCAGAGCTTGGTCGTTGAACTTCTCCACGAAATATCACGTAGACTGAACGGCGCTACGTCACGGTCCGTTGGATTGTTATCATAAAAAATAAAAGAAATGCTCATTGAGATCATTCGGAGGAGCATTAGAAATTACCAGACATAACCAGCTGACCAGAAAATAAGACTCCAACTAGACATAATTTTGATTCAATACCAAAATCCTAGGACCACAAATGTTTAACTAGAAGCATTGGAACCTCTGCTTTTTTTTAAAGATGCTTCACAATGATTGGTATGTTATAAATGGTGATCTGAAGTGAAAGAATGTTAACTGTCAAGTTTTAAAGGCTTTCTCACTTTAATCTCTTTAAATTCCTTAAGAAATTATTGCATTTATATAACGCTCGTTTTATGGCTTCTTTTCATGAACTACGTGTATGCAGGTCTTATCGGCAGGTGACGTGGCTTTATTTTTAGTTGTCATTAGCTAATGTTTTCTCACAGTGTAATTGTTTAAACGTAGTTGTCCCTATTATATCTGTAAATCTGAAATAAAAAATGTTTTTAGGAAAATTGTCCGTTCTCGAAAATATTTCCAAGAAATTTCCAAGAAACTTTCCGCTGTTTCTCTGAAAATTTCGAGAACGGCACATCACTAGTTTTGATACAGGTCGTAATTCAGTATCAAAACCGACAATAAAAAAGTGTACTTAATTCAGATCTGCACATTGTTCTAGATAACCGATTCTGTCTCTACCCAGTTTTTTTAAACATTTTCCTGAAAGCCAAGGCTTCTTATCTCTTTTTCACTCTTCAATTTTTTTTTAAATTCAATTTCCTTTCACTGGTTTTCGCGGGTTCATCACCATGATCATCATCATGACTTTTGCGATCAGCGACTTTTGGCTCCTAAATCCTAGATGAAAATCACATTTTAAGCGGCACTTAAAATTCATCCGCACGTTTTCTTTTATTGACCCTAGAATTATCGATTTCTGATGGTGATTTTTCTACATTTCCAACACTATTCCAATTCACCAATCATCGATTTCTCAGTTTTAATTGGCAATTTACGACTTTAGGGACCGTTATCGAACACTTTTTGGTTTTATGTCGTTGCATGTCGATTGTTATTAGGAAAAAAAAATGTAGGTATGCGTGCTGTCACAGTCGATTGGTTTGCAACGGTCGGATGGTCAGCAAGACTGTTCTGAGGCTGAGGAAATATAGGTAGGTAACACGTGCTCTTTATCTGCATATTGTGTTGTATTGTTTACGGTAGTGCGCCCGGTATGTAGCACACGCGACTTGCGACCAGATTGGTGTAGGTTTCTACAACTCATTAACCGAAATGAAAAGGTTTTGCATTTGAGCTTAAATAGTATAAGTTCCTTTGACTCATGTGCAAGTAATCAAATTTTCGTTTGATTTGTTGAGATTTGGAAATTATGCCATAAGAATATTTTCTAAGGATATGCCATCTTTTATTATAGTAATAAATAATAATAATAGTATACCGTCTGCAATTTTAAGGCAAATTCTTGCATTAACATTTTGAATGCTAATTTATTTTAGCTCTACTTAAGGTAATAGGATCAAGTATTCATTTTAGCTATCTACCGTTAAGTGTCTGCAGATCTGGATGATTATGTCGTTTATTGCAGTTTATATTCATCGTATTTGCATATTGGTCGACTAGATTAAAAATATTTCTATTGCTAGAACGTGTTGAGCAAAAGAGAAATTCATTCTTTTCGTAATAAATAAATAGTTGATGATTAAACGATGACAAATTTTACAAATCAGTTACTTAATAGAAGAACCTCATTATTTTTATCAGATCAATCACATCAGGTCTTTCAACTTCATCTTGCAGATGAGGTTCGGAATCAAGTTTTTCATCGCCTGCCAATCCACATCCTCCTTACATAACCAAATGGTCATGATCATTAACTCGTCGGCATATAGTTTATTTCCTGTATATTCTTTAATCATAGAGCCAAGACGATTGCGTGCCAACATTTTCCTGATAGAAAGAGGAATATTAAGTTCTTTGACTAATCAACTGTTATAAGTGCATGTCAGGTTGGTAGTTGTTCCATTATGGTTAATATCGGTGTGGCGAAATGGCGTGGAAGTGAATTAGTTTTTATTGTCTTCATCTTGAGTTGTGGTTATGGCGTCGTCTTAACCACAAGGAGTGATGTGAGTGACCACAACTTGGATTGTGGGTTTATTTTATGTTTATGTGGTATTTATTTGTGTGTGTAAATAGATAAATTTGTTTTATGAGTCTTGTCAGTTGAATTTTTTTTTGGATGCTTATCTAACTGAAACAGTTTTTATTAGACGTCGTTGTCTCCTATATTTTACACTAGCTTTTGCCCGCGGCTTCGCCCGCGTAAATTTCCCACGGGAACAGTGCTTTTTCCCGGGATGAGGTAAGGGGAAGAGGTAACAAACAAACTCACTTTTGCATCCTATCCTAACTAATATTATAAAGGCGAAAGTGAGTTTGTTTGTTTGTTACATCTTCACGCTTTATCTACTGAACCATACATATATGGAATCACGTATTTATCCCTTACGGGGTAGACAGAGTCAAGAGTCGTTAGACTCGGAAGGCTACGCTTAGCTAAATAGCTACTGAACTGGAAAGCACTGAAATTTCGAATACACATAGTTAGAAATACGGAACAGGACATAGGGTACCTTTCATCCCAGTAAAAAGCACTGTTCCCGTGGGAAATTCACGTGGGTGAAGCCGTGGGTGAATGCTAGTTCATAACATTGCCGAGAAGGTGTAAAAAATTCGTGTTGCATCAACGTTTACAGACATATAATAGAATCACGTCTTTATCTCTTACTGTGGCCTTCGAGTCTCACGATCCTTGGCTCTGTCTACCCCGACAGAGCCAAGGGTCGTGAGACTCGAAGGCCACGCTTAGCTGAATAATGGGCTCTTTGATGGAATGGAGATTCAGGAATAGTGACAGGTTGTTAGCCCATCGCCTATGAGTGGATGAATCCCCAGTTTAAAGCCCGTTCCCTCGATTGACCTTTACAATCTGCGCGGGAAGAGAAGCAGCTGGCACATTCTATGTTTTTTCTTCGCTCCCAGACCAGCATGGAAGCATCTACGTTTGCCTATTAAAAAAGAGGGTCTAGTTTGTACATTACAAAACTATAAACACTTTTAGGCACAGCTTTTAGAGTAGGCAGCTGCTAACTAAGTTGTGTATAATTTTGAATTTTTTTTTTTGTAATTTTTTTTTTTCACAACCTATTTATGTTACAGTTCGCTAGCTTATAAAATGTACTTTCCAAAGAAAATACTTTAAGAATACTCTCTATTTTCATAACAAAAGTTTTGACAACATAATTCAATAAGATGGAGAATAATAAGTGGTTTCCCACAGAAATTTCGACAGTTAAAATGTTTGGAACAAAATTATGTAGATGAATTTGGATTCTAAAATAACTCGTTTCAAATTAGTTTTTAAATCATAGAAATGTAGGTAGGTACAGTCTGCGAGGCCTAAGCTGAGCTTTGCATTTGTGTGAGTGCACACAGTTAGTGTAAAAAGGCAGTGTTTGTACAACATTTTGACAACCAGCGTGATGTGTGAGACGTCACTTGTCCTGCGCAATCTGCTGCGAGTGCGCACTTACTATTCGGAATTACTTACACATATGCAATGCTCAGCTTAGGCCTCGCGGACTGTAGTAGATATTAGTTCATACCACGTGTTCATACATTACCTATACATAATAGAAAAAAAACAGTTATGATTAACAAATATGTGAAAACATATTTACAAATTAATAAAACTAAAACTAAACTTAAATATATTTACAAAAATGCTAGCCCCGACAGTTCGTTGCCCTGGGGTAAAGTGCCCAGAAGGCTGGCAGCATTGCTGTGCGAGATAAATACCAATATTATTAATTGATTGTTATGAAATACTGTGACCTCTTCGAATTATTCCGTCCAATTCAAAGTTTCTTGGTTATGATTTAAGATTTCAATTACGCATTGCTGTTATGCATACGTTTGTACGTATTTCATTCGATTAGATGGATTGATTAAAATAAGTATTTTAAATAACACTAGCTGTCGCCCGCGGCTTCGCCCGCGTGAGTTTAACTTAGATGAAAAATCTTTATGTGTTCCAAACTGTAGTAACCTAAACTCCAGTACTCAACATTGCAGTCATTTGGTTATCCCGTGTCCCGCGGGAATATATGTTGATGAATGGGAACAGATGTTCCAAATCTTCAATATTTATACGTCAGTAGAAAATGCTCATCAGGTTGAACGACTTTTGCTAAGGCGCCATTTCCATATATGTAATAGTGTAGCTGGTCTCTTGGAGTTCTTCATCAGATGATCCCTGATCTTCGATTTTTATACGTCAACAGAAAATGCTCATCAGGTTGAACGACTTTTGCTAAGGCGCCATTTCCATTTATTTTGTAGAGTAGCTGGTCTCTTGGAGTTCTTCATCAGATGTTCCAAAATCTTAAATTTTTATACTTCAGCAGAAAATGCTCATCAGATTGAACGACTTTTGCTAAGGCGCCATTTCCATATTCCTTATAGTTTAGCTGTTCTGTTAGGGTTCTTCATCAGGTGTTCCAGTTTTCAAAATCAATTATAGCCTATATGTTGCCCAGACTTAATAGCTATACAACAAAAAAAGTTTCATTCAAATCCGTCCAGTAGATTTTGCGTGAAACGCGTACATACATACAGACAGACAGACAGACAGACAGAAAGACAGACAGACAGACAGACAGACAAGAAATTCCAAAAATTTTTTTTTGCTTTCTATTAATCTTTTTAAGTGTCCCTCTATCCATTTCAGTCAAAAATACTAAATGTACAGACAAAATATTTTTACTGTTTTATTATATGTATATATGTATAGATAAGAATAATTTATACTTAATCATAAAATTCGTGAGTAAGTATGGTCATTTAAAATCATCTCGTGCTTAACTCTACTTAAAGATAAAAATAAGCCATCATGGTCATTCTTGTATAAAAATATGTTATTCTACATTCTAGTTCATCCACAGCTTAAACAATCTCTACAAATTGGATTAAGTCAGCCTCTTTTTTGCAATGCTTAACTTTCTATCTCAAGAAATATATAATCATCAACATAAATAACCTTTTATTTTCCACTATCGACTAAGTTTATCGATCCCGCTGACCTAATTAGCTGTAGAGCCCTACAACAAGGCACTTTATTGTTATCGCCAGTTACGAAAAGCAGCGTGGTTTTCCCATGCCGTGCCTTTGTTGCGTATTACACACGCTTTCCTTTGTCCATGGGCGTCATTCTAAGAAATGTTATTTAGAAGTCCTTAAATTCTCTCAATGCAGGTACAGACCTATTCTTTGGTAAAAAGTCATGATAGTATGTAGGACTTTTAATACATTTTACTGAGTCATAAACGCTCGGCTACTGTAGACAAAAAAAATTAACAAGCTTAGATCTTGGTTGTGGACTTGTGGAATATTAAGACAGCATTGTCAAAGCAACCCATAAAAATAGTATAGAGACCTCCTATAAGTACAATATTAACAAGCATTGAGTTTTAAAGTTTCGATTTAGAAAATTATTCCTGATATAAAGCAGGTATAATGAACCTGACTGCAGATTAGTCTACCCAAATGCATTGCAAATCTATTGCAGGTTACAGCCTCATACAATTTCGTGCAAGGTAATCAACATACAGTTAACTGTATATGCAAACATGGTGATGATAACGTGAAAGCTAAATAAATAACTAACTTCCACATTTATATTAGTAAAGATTAGAGACACTGTTTGTAATATATTGGGTAAAACTAAACGCAGGCGTTTCGCATTGCTGCCGCCAGAGGGCGTTCGGGGTTTTCACACTGCTAGCGTGGAATGCGTCGTGTGTAGTCCGCCATTGCATTGTCCAGGGCGATATCGGTTTGATTTTAATACGCGGAGCGGTCTCGCGTCTTTTGCTTGTTGTTTAGTTTGAGTGATAATTGTGAATTTCCTGTTTGTTAAATCACTATTGAATTTGTGTTTGTGAAAAACTCTGTTATTGTGACTTTTTCTTGTGAGAGGTGAAACGTGGCTGGCTGTTCACATCTGGCTGTTCCCGAGTGAAACTACGGGAAGAAATCTATTTAGTTGTTATGGGGAATTGAGATCTCAAGGGTTAGGTAGGGTAATTAGGAATTCCCCCTTCCCGAAGACACTCAAGTTTGGATCCGAAGAGAAAGAAGATTTAGTTTGGTAAGTGTTCAATTCTAGTTAATTTATAGGTTAGGTTATCATATAGGGCCCTGTAGCTCCCTTCATAAGCTACGGTGGTAGCAGACTGCGTATAGCTTAAGTTAGATTCTAGTCGGACAAGCGTGGTGTCGCGTGGAGATTTTTCCCGGTACTTAATTTTACCGGTAGATTTTTTCGGTAAAGTTCCGGTACAGAATTCTTCCCGCCGCTTCGTTTGTCCGGATTCGCTCTGCGCACATTTTCTGGCAGCAGAGCGTAGTTGCTCTGCACATTTTCTGGTAGCAGAGCGTAGTTTATCTACCCTCTATTTGTTCGTTTGTAAAAAAAAATAATTAATTGTTTGTAAAAATTATTAGATTTTTCTTAGTTTGTTTGTATAAGAATATTTGTAACCTTTTTGTATTTGTTTGCGGTTTGTACCGTGCGTTCCGGGTTTGTGCCATTCTCATACCTACCGCGGTTCTTCGTGTAGTTGCTTGATTTTGTTGTTTTTTATTTACCTTTTGTTATTTTTTGTTTGTGACTTGACGCGATGGCGAAGGCCTCCAATGCTAGGGCGACACTCGCCAACGAATTGAGATGGTTTGTGACGGCCGGAGGACTCCTGTCCCGGAAGGACAGGAGGGCGCCATACTGCTAAGAGCGGATCACCTCCACTCACGATTGATTAGCGCGGAAGCGGCCATGGCGGCGCTTACCGAAGCCGATCTTACCCCGGAGGCCTACGCAGGTCACATGGCGGACATGGACCAGATCCTGAGTCTGCACGATGATATCGCGGAGGCGGTGACCGCAATAAGGGCGAGACAGGCTGGCGGACCAGCCCCTCGCACACCTGTTAGACAGGAAGGACCAGCGGTTACTGGTCGGCTCCCCACCCTTCAGCTGTCCCACTTTGGGGGTAGGATGGAGGAGTGGGTAGCATATAAAAATATGTTTGAGTCCCTGGTCGTAGCACGACGGGATTTGTCGAAGGCCCAGAAGATGGCCTACCTCCTCTCCACTCTTGAGGATGAAGCGCGGTCGCTCATCCAGCACCTCCGGGTGGAGGACGACCAGTACGATACGGCTTGGGAGTTATTGAACTCCCGCTACCAAAACTTACGTTTGTTAGCGGATGCGCACGCCGCACAGTTGATGGCCCTGCCCAAGGTGGCCAACAGGGCACAGTTGCGCCTGCAGTTGCTCACGCCCGTTACAGTGGCCTGTAACGCGCTCCGCACACTGGGGCTGCCGGTGGACCAATGGTCTTTTTTGTTGGTGCACATTGTATTGGGCAAATTGCCCAATGACATCCGCTCGCGGTTTGAGCGCGAAAATGCGGAGCGGGATAGCACCACCCTACCAACATTCACTGACTTGGTGAAGTTTTTGGAGTTTGAGGCACGGGCCGCTGAGAATACCATGACGGACTCAGCGCCATCCAGAGCGCCTGAACGTAGGCCCTTGGAACCCTCATGGCGAGGGACGCCCCCACAGGGACGGCAACCGCCACCGCGTGGAGCTGGTGTGCGGGTTGCACACACGGCAGCAGTCGCGGGGGACGCGGACTGCCTGCAATGTGGCCGGATGGGCCACAGCCTGCTGCAATGCAGGGACTGGCAGAGACTGCCAGTACAAGATAGGCGCCGCATGGCAAAGCGGCATGAACTTTGCTTTTATTGTTTGGGCGGTCACTATGCACGTGACTGTCCCAGTGCCATACCATGCAGTGCATGCCGTGGGCTGCACCACGTGATGCTCTGCATGAACCGGAACGGGGATGGCCCCCGGTTCTTGAGGCAGGGGTCCCCTATGGGCGGGGGCGCTCCTGCGCGAAGCCCTCCACCATCGGACGGAGGACGCGGCTTCGCTCGTCGCACCCCCCTCGGGAGGGGTCGCGTACCTGCGCGGGTCTTGGCGGACCGGGACCACGCGCCCCAAGGTCGTGGCCAGTATGTGGCTGGCCAGGCCCCGGATAGGGCCCCCATGGGCGGGGGCCCTAGATCGGACGTGAGAGTGGGGACACCCCCTCCACGCGGGTTACCAATGCCCAACACATGCAGCCGCAGCGGTTTTCTCCGCCGCTGCACGGTACCCACGGCTGGAGTACCACCCGCCGTACCATATGTATGGCCGGGCCGCGGGTTATGCCCCCCCCTCAGATGGGGATGTGCACTCGCCCGCCATATTATCCGGGTCAGTGGCGCGCCCCTGGTTTGGAGAGAGTGGGAGCCCGTAACTAGCTTGCTCCCTTGCTGGGACAGAGCCGCGGACGGTTCTGCTCCCTACCGCGGTGGTCCGCGTATGGGGTCGTGGGGGAAGCCATTAATTTGAGAGCTCTGTTGGACTCAGGGGCTCAAAGCAGTTTGGTTACCACTCGAGTGGCACGCCAGTTAGGTTTAGTCGTGGAAGACTCGCCTGTGCCACTTCTTGGAGTTGGTGGCATACAAGTGAAGTGTCTGACGGGCCAGACACTTGTCACCTTTTCTTCGCTGAAGTCCTCCACAATGAGGATCACGACTTCGGCTATGGTAATGGATACCATTGCGGGTTGGCACCCCTCGACAGACATACCGCCGGGTGTGTTGTCTTTGGTTTCGGGTCTGGATTTGGCCGACCCCTTTGTCTTTCATCCCGGCCCAGTGGACTTGCTCCTGGGCTCGGACGTATTGGGTTGGATTTTGTTGGGTACACAGAAGGCTCTGGGTTCGTCTTCACTGATGGCAGTGTCTACGATTTTTGGTTTTGCCCTGATGGGCCCTGTGTTTGATAATGGCACCGCGGAGGAGCCACCGGTTGTCGCATCTGCGTCCTTGGCCAAGACCATGCAAAGGTTTTGGGAGGTGGAGGAGCCACCTATGAGTTCCAGGATGGATCCGGAACACGCTGAGTGCGAAGCCCTTTTTCGATCGACCACGGAGAGGTTGCCCTCCGGTCGGTTTGTAACTAGGTTACCCTTTGTTGCCTCTCGTCCTAGCCTAGGGCAAAGTAGGGCGCTTGCGGAGAAACGACTGCTGTCCATGGAGCGACGTATGCAGCGTGACCACGTACTTCGCGATAAATATATTGAATTTATGCGCGAGTACGAGGATTTGGGTCACATGTCTCCGGCTCGAGTTGATTGGAGCTCAACTGAGCATTATTTTTTGCCCCACCACGCGGTGGTGAAGGCCTCAACGGGCAAGTTGCGGACTGTCTTTGATGGGTCCGCACCCACTTCGAACGGGGTTTCGTTGAATCTGTGTTTGCATTCGGGTCCCAAATTGCATAGGGACATAATTGACATCATCTTGAACTTTAGAAGACATCAAGTGGTTTTTGGCGCGGACATCCGGATGATGTTCCGCCAGACAGTCATACATCCTGAGGACAGGCGATTCCAGTTGATACTCTGGCGTGAGCGCCCTGAGGATCCTGTGACGGTGTATGAACTCAACACAAACACGTATGGTTTGAAATCTAGTCCCTATATCGCCATCAGATCATTGCTTGAATTGGCAGAGCGGGAACGGATCCGCTTTCCCCGTGGGGCTTCCGTGCTGTCACGTGACTTGTATGTAGATGACGTGTGCACCGGAGCCCAAAGTATTGAGGAGGCCCTCCTACTGCGGGATGAATTGATTGAAATATTGAAGACAGGTGGCTACGAGCTACGTAAGTGGTTGTCCAATGAGCCTAGAGTTCTAGAAGGGATCCCGGAGGATCACCAACAGAACCCTCACCTGTTTGAGGATGTGGATGATCCCAACAGGATAGCGGTGCTGGGCATGCAGTACCAGCCGCTAACCGATATTTTTACATTCCACGTGGACTTGGAAATACCAAAAGTCTGGACTAAGAGAACGGTGTTGTCCGTAATAGCTCGTATGTTTGATCCAAGCGGTTGGATCAGTCCAGTGATATTCTCTGCGAAGTGTCTTCTTCAGAGACTTTGGACTTTGGGCGTCTCGTGGGACGAGCCGCTGTTTGGCTCTCCATTGGATGATTGGCTCGAGTTGTTTTCATCGATTAAGGAAGTCAATCGGATTGCCTTGCCTCGTCGAATATTGCCCCCGGGAAATATCGAGCCAGCCTGCATGGCTTTTGTGACGCGTCGGAGCGAGGGCTACGCCGCGTCAGTCTATATGCGGACAGTTGACGCCGATGGCCGGGTCAATGTCTCGCTTTTGTTAGGGAAGAGCAAGGTCGCCCCCATCAGGACTAGGCTGACTATTCCCAAGCTTGAGTTGAGTGGAGCTCACCTTCTCTCTAAATTGTTGCATCACGTTGCATGTGAGCTGGCGGCCACGGTCGAGATACGGGACATCTTCGCCTGGTCGGATAGCCAGGTCGCGCTTGCATGGTTGCGCGCGGCCCCACATACCTTGGAGGTTTTTGTGGGAAATCGGGTTTCCCAAATCCAGAATATCGGAATTGATATAACATGGAGACATGTGCCGGGAGAGCTTAACCCAGCGGACTGTGCTTCCCGAGGTTGTACGGCACCAGAATTGGTGTCACACCCGCTCTGGTGGGGTCCAGAGTGGCTGATGGGATCAGAAACATCTTGGCCTGTCTGTCAGACAGATGTTACTTCTTTGAGTTTGACTGGGCTCCGTGTACATGCTGTAGTCGCTGAGACGACGTCGGAGCCGGATTGGCTACTTGCTCCGGTATAGCAGTTTGGATAAGCTTCTGGGTGTTACCAGTTGGATTAAGCGTTTCATACATAATTGTAGAAACCCACAGGCAAAGCGGTTGGAGCCGATTGCAGGTGCAGAAGAGCGCCGGAGCGCATTGTTGCATTGGGTCCGTGTCGTGCAGACCGGACGGTTTGAAGTCAGAGCTTCGTATTTTGCGCGACGGACGCGCTAAGTTGAAGGGCGCGGTCGCTCGTTTGAACCCGTACATCGACTCGGATGGGCTTCTTCGGGTTGGAGGCAGGCTCCGGAAGGCGGATCTTCCATATGAGACTCGCCATCCTCTGTTGTTGCCCAAGGGCGGACCCTTGGTGCAGCTTTTGGTGTCTGATCGACACATTCGTAACGCCCATGCTGGAGTTGCAATGCTTTGTTGGCTATTTTGCAACGCGAGTTTTGGATTTTGTCTGCCCGAAGAGCAATCCGTAGCGTTCTGTTTCGATGTATTGCATGTTATAGGTTGAAGGCATCCACGATGCAACCACAGATGGAGTGATTTGCCCGCTGATCGAATCCGACCTTCGAGACCGTTTGACGGCGTTGGAACCGATTTTGCCGGTCCCTTTTCGATCAAAGGCTTCTCCCTTTCGTAATGCCCGTATTGTGAAGGGCTATTTGTGTGTATTTGTTTGTTTGGCCACCAAGGCTGTCCATTTGGAGGTGGTATCGGCTCTGACTACGGAGGCCTTCGTCGCCGCGTTGGATCGCTTTGTTTCGCGTCGAGGTCTACCTTCCCTTATTAGGTCTGATAATGGCACAAACTATAAAGGAACTGTAAATTATCTTAAGGATGTTTCCGTGTTTATTGATAAAAATTGTACTAGTTTAAGTCAAATTGCTGCCCAAAGGGAATAACCTGGAAATTTAGTCCCCAAGTTGCCCCCATTGGGGAGGGATTTTTGAAGCGGCTGTGAAATCCGCAAAGACCCACCTCCGCCGCATTATCGGAGAAACGGCTCTAACTTTTGAAGAGCTGGCCACAGTGTTTTGTAAAGTTGAGGCGGTCCTCAACTCTCGTCCTCTCTGTCCGCTATCTCCAGATCCAAATGACTTGGAAGCTCTCACCCCTGGTCATTTTTTGGTGGGAGGAGCCGTTGAATGCCCTGCCCGAATACCCGTGGAAGGATGAACGCGTATATCGGTTGTCGCGTTTTCAAATGTTGCAGCAAATGAGCCAGGACTTTTGGCGTCGCTGGTCGCTTGAATATTTGCATTTGCTGCAGCAAAGAGTGAAGTGGACAGACAGGACTGAGCCTCCCAGGAGGGTGATTTAGTATTGTTAAAAGAGGCAAATTTGCCCTCATTGCTTTGGCGACGAGCTCGCATATTACGTTTGATTCTTGGCGGAGATGGCACTCCGCGTGTGGCTGAGGTGTTGGTCGACGGTTCGATTTTAAGGAGAGGTGTGACCTCTCTCGCCCGCCTTCCCGTAGAGTAAGCTAGCGGTCTGCTTCTCAGACCGGGACGGGGGATGTTTGTAATATATTGGGTAAAACTAAACGCAGGCGTTTCGCATTGCTGCCGCCAGAGGGCGTTCGGGGTTTTCACACTGCTAGCGTGGAATGCGTCGTGTGTAGTCCGCCATTGCATTGTCCAGGGCGATATCGGTTTGATTTTAATACGCGGAGCGGTCTCGCGTCTTTTGCTTGTTGTTTAGTTTGAGTGATAATTGTGAATTTCCTGTTTGTTAAATCACTATTGAATTTGTGTTTGTGAAAAACTCTGTTATTGTGACTTTTTCTTGTGAGAGGTGAAACGTGGCTGGCTGTTCACATCTGGCTGTTCCCGAGTGAAACTACGGGAAGAAATCTATTTAGTTGTTATGGGGAATTGAGATCTCAAGGGTTAGGTAGGGTAATTAGGAATTCCCCCTTCCCGAAGACACTCAAGTTTGGATCCGAAGAGAAAGAAGATTTAGTTTGGTAAGTGTTCAATTCTAGTTAATTTATAGGTTAGGTTATCATATAGGGCCCTGTAGCTCCCTTCATAAGCTACGGTGGTAGCAGACTGCGTATAGCTTAAGTTAGATTCTAGTCGGACAAGCGTGGTGTCGCGTGGAGATTTTTTCCCGGTACTTAATTTTACCGGTAGATTTTTTCCCGGTAAAGTTCCGGTACTGAATTCTTCCCGCCGCTTCGTTTGTCCGGATTCGCTCTGCGCACATTTTCTGGCAGCAGAGCGTAGTTGCTCTGCACAGACACAAAGAGCGTTTTCAAACCATCACCTTTGTCATAATATAAAGTCTCAGTGATTATGTTGTAAAGATACAGTTTTACTTCTTACGACATAGTGTAATTATGTTGCATACTTATCTCTAGCGAAAATAGCAGTGGTTAAACGTTACAACAACTGTCATCCTTTGTCTTTGAATTAGGTAAATTCACGTTACAAATGTAAGCCTTGGTTTTTAAAAATACTCTGTGTTTAACTTAATTTTTCGTCAAAACTCAACCGATCCGAGATAGATCCGAATACTTAAATACAAATTAAGTATTACTAAAACTTAAAAGTAGAAATTGAATAGTACCTACCTAGTATAGAATAAATTGCTTACCATCAGGCAACCCGCATGCTCGTTTGCCTACTATTCTATAAAAAAAAACTATTTATTATGAAAAAAATCGTTTAAACGATAGAAGTATTCTCATACACACCTGCATAGATAAAATAGCTGGAAAACATTGCTATCTCTTAATATATTTGAGCATAGATAAATCTTGCGACCATGACATCGTTTGTATTAACAATCCCATAAGTAATGCAGCAGTAGTACTATCTATTCCTTAAACAAAAGAAGTGAAACTAGAAGTCAATGACATTTCTTAGAGTTAATTTCAAACTGTTACGGTTCTTTCTAAAGAGCAATCTATCAAAATCTTATTACGATTAGTGATGGTTTTAACTCATTTAACACTTGTCACCTGTCAAGTGATAGTGGCAGTAGTTATTATTATTATCCGGCTTATAACAATGAAGTTTTTGTCCCAAAGTGTTAGGTAACATGGTCATCGTACGGTAGCAAACCATTGCGTAATTTATTCTTATCAAAATCTATTCCTATTCCAATTCAGTCTTTAAATTTCAATCAATAAGATTGAAATTAGCTTGGCTGCCAACAGTGAATCATTTTCATGGCGTTTGCTCGAGCCATAATACGAAACTACCGTCTTTACGACTTTAATATAGGGTGCACGTGAATTGTGTCGACTTTTACCGTACCATAAACCTAGAGGAAGTGTCAAATCGTGTGATCTATGTCGTGGATCGTGACTATACTTCCTACTCTATATCTGGGTATGAGAATAAAGTCAGTCCATTTTCATTTTATGGCAAGGATTTAGCTAAGTTGTCTAGAGTCTACTTGTAGTCTTTGTAACTTTAGTATTTTAATTCCTCACCGTTTTAGTTATATTTATTTAGTGTAGTAATTAGACTGTTGTTGCATATATTATATACTTAATAATTAAGTGTTCCAATTATCTTAGGGGTGGAATTTTCATAATTTCTTTCTAATTCACTTAAGTACTAACTTTTTACGTACTGCTTTCGCTATTCTTCATCGATGTAAGCTGTTTCTTATTGCAAAATTAATTAATAAACCTTCGAAATATAAATCCTCAATTAATTTTATCGTGACATTTATTGCTATTTTATAACCACGCTTTGTTTTTTGCCTTATCAAAAGTACGTACAATTTTTTTACGAAATGTCGAAATTTTGGTACAGAACTGTTCTCGATAGGCAGATAAGATAAAATATGTATTTTAAAGTAACTGTATAGGTACTTAAATATAACTAGATATCATCTCCCAAATCGAAAACTAACTTGTAGATTCACCAGAAATAAAGTAACTACTTTCTGGTGCTTATTTTCATAGTAAAAGATAAATCAGGTGTACGACATACGTACGACATACCTTAGCTTGTTACGGGAGAAAAATTAGAGAAATCACTTTTTGGATCTTCTAACGTCTTAGTGGAGTTTATTTATGTGTAACATCTTCCTGCAATCTATTGCCAATTCAGTGATTCAAAGTAGCTAAATTTTTCAGAATGTTGCCAGGAAATGTAGCTAAATCTCACAAAATGTATGAAGCATCGATTGAAAAAAAGTTGCCAAAGTCCGTGTTTAAAAGTCTGATATATAACAGAAAACCGGAGAGCGGTTTGACCAATGAGCGCGCGCTATGATAAAGTCTATGTTACACAATAATGTCGTTGTTTTTTTATTAGCGGTCACACACATTCCAGTATATGTATTATATTTTAATATGTTTCATAGGTTGATCTAAAACTCCAACGGCCTGATTACACGTTTCATCGACATATGTATGAATAATTAAAAAAAATAGATTTATTGCTAATGGTAGATAATCCTATCACATCAGGTTATTTATATGAGATTAAATTTTTTGTTACGTTTCGATCATTATGTTCTTTAAGCTGTTGAGAGACTATTATAGATTAGCGTAACGCGAATATAATAGTTAAAATACAAATCTATTTGTCTTGAGTGTATTTGGTATCATTATTTTTAGGAATTAGCATCATAGGTATATATTTTTGTGAATTGTGATTTACCATATAGCCTTTATTTATTAGCCTGTGTCTAGTCTACCTCTGTTTTATAAAGGAAAATCATATGTTTTTATCTATCTAATTCTCCGATAACGTAGTTGATATAATCTGATTATTTACTCCATTATCTAGGATTTCCATAATTCGATACTTCCTCGCTACCACAGAAAAAGTAATACCACGGAAATACATGTAATACCGTTATTCTAAAAACTACTTCTTTTTTATTTAGGCGAGTTAAATAAATGAAATGCAACTTGAACTGAAAAGCGAAATAATATTGCACATGAAATATCAAGAACAATAACACAATGCAATGTTCGTTTCGCTTCTCAAAGAACCTAATCAAAATCCATTATCGACGAACACAATACATTTACAGACAGCACAATCTTCACTAATGAATTCAAGATCAACGTCAGCATAGATCACCTTATCAAAATCTTTATTGCCAGTCCTTGGATTAAGAAATCGGGCCAAAAGTAGATCAATGCAATTCACAAAAAGCGATAGTTTTGCAACTAGGTAAATGTTTGCATCTGTCAGAGATCTATAATGTACTGTTTCCGCACATCGTAACACTTGAACAAGTTTTCAAATATACATTTCGCGTGAACAGACCAGTTTGTACCAAATGATCTTAATAATAATTGATCTTAATACATCTTATCCTTAAAAAAATACTTATTTATTTATTTTTACAGTCATGTTCTCAAGCTACACACACACATGATCATCATACTTATCTCATTCTTACATAGACTTAAAATAGGAAAGCGCAAAAGAAATTAGAACATCGCAAGTGTCGATTGCATTGCCGTATTTCAATGTTAAATCTTGAGTTTCATTATCATCGACCTTGCATACTTTTCCTTATCAAAAAGCATCTACTTTGCCTTCGTTTTGTTTCAGGCTTACCAGATTGTTAATTCCGGTTGCATCAACGGAAAAACCTTGGGGTTTGCATCTGACTTTGTACCGCTGTCACTGACGTTTCATCTGAACTGACGAACGAGCGAACGAAGCCTGCACTTGTGTGATGTGCCGGGAACACCACAGGGAAGTGCACTTGGAGGTCACCTGAACTCCTGAGGTCTCGCCCAGAGCCTGGATGTGGCACCACGATGAAGTTCTCGTCAGGATCCAGCTCGAGCAGTCTTGCCAGCGACTCCTTGTCGCGCAAGTCGACTTTATGCATCTACACCGACGTGGTGGACGCCCCGGTTCCGCAGCCGCATATGGAAAGGGTAAGATACTGATTTATTTTATATTTTTTTAAGGTTAGATGTCATATATTTGAAAAGATCATAGTAATCAATATAGTTTAGTCTCTATTCCTCAATATGGAAAAGTGAACTTTTCTATTCTCTCAATACAACTAACGCAGATTATAAAACCATTGACATCGAGGCACATTTTGCCATATTTACTACAGCTATACTATACTTACTACAGCATCAGTTCTAGAGCAAAGCAAGCAACCCATCAATAACATACTTTTGAAATAGCAACGAATGGAAGACTACACTATTATTTGACTCCATTACGAAAGCAGCTATAGAATTACCCGCAATTATTACTAATAAATACTACAATACCGTAGGCTCACAAGAACAAAAAAGCGAAAGCTTAAGGCACAACGTAACCTTAACACCCAAACATTTGCTTTCGGTTTTTCACGTGTATAGTACATCAACTTTCAATTTCATACGATAATAATAAAATCACATTAACAAAAACAATGCAAAAAGCAGTACGTCCGGGTTGGAGAGTTCGGCCCGAGAGAAAGTAACATATCATCTGCCATCGGTTCCGCAAGGCTCCACTCTTGGTCCAGCGATATTTTGCAACACCTTGCATATTTATATTTTTCGCCACCGATAACTCTTATATGGATAAGGCTATAAATATTGTTTAAACCCCTATAAATCTTTTTGCAACACAGCACGTCAACAAATAAACAAGTCCAATCTGCTGACTACAAATAATTTAGTTTGACTAATGTATAAAATTACTCGTGTTTATTTTGATAGTAAGTTATTGCGTCAACAAAATCAATCAAATTCAAATAAACTCATTCAATTATAGGATCATTATTTTATACGATGAACCTTGGATGCGCAAGACCACAGTAATAAATAAGACCTTCTGGTTTGTAAGAAGTTTTGAGTTATATTCTTGAACGACAATAAGATTTATAATAAGTGCGTGATTAATGATTTGAGTGTCCTCATTCGATTGACCAATTGTTGTTGCGTGTTGTTGTGCCATCGTTCCAGTGCCATAATGAGTACCATCCTGATGTCGTCATACTCTGGTTTAATGGATAGGGTCTTAGACACGCCACCATTAGCATGTACGAACAACTGGCGACATAGTCAATTTTCGTAACAGTAAGCGAAATGCTTCATGTACATTTATAATAATGTCATTAATTTTTATCATAGGTGTTCTGCTGCTCACAGGATTTCGATATAGAATTCAAAGGCATCTGCAAATTAATGTTAAAAACGTTACATTGTCATTCAAACGCGACAGTTTCCATAACTGTAGAAGTTTATTTTTTGGATTTTTGAGCATCTCAGATGCAATATTAGTACTAAGGTACTCTCATATAGAAATAAGATATGGTGAAAAAATTCCATGCGAGCAGGACTTGAACCCGCGACCAGGTCTTTATACGACCTTGCTCTTCCAACTGAGCTATCGCATTTCAATCCTGCACATCGAAAATCCTGCGCATCTGCGGGTTCAAGTCCTGCTCGCATGGAATTTTTTCACCATATCTTATATTTCTATATGAGAGTACCTTAGAATTGTAGAAGTTCCTAGTTGATGCTAAATCTTATTTCCGATAGCGTGTTCAAAGAGGCAATAAATAAAAGAATCCAAGAAGTGTCTATTTATATACTTTAAGTGGTAACTTCTCTGCAACGGCCCTTGGCTATGGTAAATCATCATACGTGACGATCTCGAGACTGCTTGCACTTTCGCGTTTCTTTCTCAATCGCCTCGAATCGTATAATTATCTTCAACGCCTGTTTAGATGTTAGCAACATAAATATTAGGTTTACTATTTGATTTGAGTCAGTGTTTTGTTTTGTCTATTATGATAGAACAAGCTAAATATTTGCGGTTCGAGTGTTTGTTGAGAGTTTTGTAAACTTGGTTGATGTCATATTTATTTTTAATGGAAACAAACATGGAGAAATAACAAAAAGTAAGATTTTCCGTCACATAATCTTTTATCGTTTTAATATTATTATGTTCTTCTCATTAGGCACTAGAAAAACTTTCCTTTTAATTCCTTTTCAATAAAATAATGCGACACACCTTCCTTTTTTAGATATTCATATGGTGAAATCTTTCATTTCCTGTGTTAAAAATGATATTTTTAAAATTATAATTAGGTATTTCATCTTTATTTTTGTTGTAGTTAAATGGTTTGTTAACATTCTAGCTTCAGAGTTCAACGCTTGTAAAGACCTACAAGCGTTGAAACAAATCCGGTTGTTCATTCGAAAAAAACATTGCATAATATTTGCATGTCCTCTCAACGCGACAATATATCCAACTGTCACATGCGTACACGCTGGTCTCGCTGACAGGACCACATGTTCACAATCATTAAGTTTACATCAATTGCTTGCAAGACATATCTCATATCATAGAGTGTAATAATAACTACATACTTATATGCAAAATAGGGTTGGTATATCGTTAAAAGGAGGAAATCCGTCTTTTATACTTACACTAGATATGCGTTTGCGTGCTGTATGCGTTTCACATTTCCTATTAATGTAAAGATTTATCGTAACTGGACATGCAATGTCGAGCAAGGCAAAATAGCGTTAAGTCTTTCAGACAGACACATTTCATTAGCGTTTTACATACTTTTTGTTAGTACATTACATATATACCTACATTTAAGTGCAAGGACAGCAGTGACGATCCTGATTCGAATTTTATTTTTATTTTTTGTTCTTAACCAATTCATTGTGGTTACTTGATCACAAACATAACATGTTTTATTATATTATTATTATTTTTTTACTTATATTTTATTTTATTTTATTTTTGACTGTACACAATCTCGTGTATGTATAAAGTTAATGAATAGCCCCTCTGGCATGCTAGGCGACCAAGACTGTTTCATGAGTTTCTTTCGGCATTTCTTCTCAGCAGTGGTCGTTCCGAAATGCTAGTAGTTTGTAGCTTTGAGACATAAAATATTATGATTAAATAATTAGTTATCGACGTGAAAAAGAGCCTTCTTTGAAGGCCAAGTTTCAATAAAAAATTTTGACTTTGACTTTGACTACTGACTAGGTGGAAAAAATAAACAATGATACTCTTCGAATACAAATGTTAACCTAATTTTTGTGTAGTATAGTGTTGTTCAAATTTTGACTTTGTACTCCGATTCTAAAACATAACGTTTATCGAAATTAGAATTTGTCATTAATACAACTTTCGCGTATTATTTTGTTTGTATTTTTTATTATTTACGGTTAGTTTGGTCACTCTTGTAATCACTGCCTCGATCTTGTGTCCATTTTTGTTAAACTTTCATGAAAATAGTTGAGGCCGTTGCCAACCCTGTCTTCATAACAAGTTACAATAGGTAACGTAACACAGTGGTCCAAAATTCGATTATCTCACATTTGCCGATCGCTTTCGCCGTCACTCAAATCATAGGCGTTCAATCAACCAACCGAACTACGTCTCAATGCATTGTTCTCCTAATGAACTTTTACCAGTTAAATATTAGATGAAAGTTAATGATTTACCTTCCTACACTTTTAGAAAACTTGGTGTATCAATTGCTTATCTGCACTTAATCGTTTACAGATCATTTATTTAACGTTCTACGGCTACCGTTGCATCATCAATCAATTTCGCTTTGATTTCTTTTTGTTTAACAACTTTATTAACAGATCTTTCTTTTGCGTCTACGATATTGAATTTCATTCGTTCGTTTTCTGTAACCTTTACAAGCTTGTGCGAGGGGTCTACCACATGCTCATTTGGTTCAGAATCCAATTTAAATATAATGGCTTTCGTCACAGCGACCTCAGTTTCGTTCCGCTTGTTTATCGGAGTGTACATTTACGCTCCTTTTATTTCATAGTAATCTGATACGAATTCGTTTGCGGTTAGGCCTCACCTCTTTGTAGCCCATCCACATTGTTTTATATCCGGCTACTTTAATAAAAGCACCCGATATTGATTTATTGATATAAATAACGTACCTATCTAATCTAATTCGATATATTAGATAAAGATAAAGCAGTGTCAGGGAAATTCTCCATTGATTTAGTCATGTACGTAAATATAGCACTCTCATAGAAGAAACTGATAATTTTAAGTTCTTATGTTGGTGCTCTCATAGGAGGTTTCTAAAATCGCCTTATCCTTCATAATTGTTGATTATTTTAGTAGTTGCGGGTTTCTGTGTATTACCTGTACTCGCTAATATTATCGATAACGTCGAGCATGCGAGTCTAATTTCCCTAAAGCGTCGCAAGATTCCTTCGCACCTGCTCAGAAAACAGGAATGTTGGCATTCCATTGTAATCTAATGCGTCCAGGCATCTTGCCATTATTTTAATAAGCTTTTCAGCTCAGTAATAACATAGGCACCGCCATCATCGCGTGATCGCCCTTGCTCGGATCGTGAGCGAATGCACGATTTTTTCTAGCAGATCTATTACGTCAAGACAAGTAGCTAAGTCATAAGGCACGTCGAAATTTCGCAGAAATGTCTGAACGTGGATTTCTCTCATTGTATCACGTTTGATAGTTCCCATGGTGCCATTTTCTTCAGAAGCAGTGTCGTGTTTCGTTTTTACGATTTGGTCTTTTTTATTTTTATGGTACAATCAACTGCATAATTCAAATTTGGTAGGTACCTCACACGGACCTCCATAACGGGTCTTTGGTCGTTTCGCACCACAAGCGATTTGAATAGCGGTGGGAATTTGCAAAGAATTTGGATAGGTTTAGTTTTATGCATTTTTAATAATTATATTTTAATATTATCATTGCATATTATCATTATCATATCAATCTATAATTCCTTAAGATTATCGTGATTGTTTCAATTTTTTGTTCCATGAGTGAAAGTAAAACAAAGATACAGCATGTTAGACGTCTCTAAAAACCCACCCAAAGGAAAAATAAAAGACGTACTAGGAGGAAAAACCATAACAAAAATAGTAAAAGTACGAAGGATTTCGTACTATGGGCATATATTAAGACGAACAAGCCCTCACCTACTTCACGCAGCCTACAATCACAAAGAAATCAAACGCAAAGTTGGACGTCCCATTTATTCCTGGGAAGAGTCTCTTAACCACGACATACGCCATTACACGAATAAAACAAAGGAGGAATGGACGGAATTAGCTAAAAACAGATCAGAAATGAAAAAGGCAGCAGAAAAAAATTATGCCCACTCTGAAACAGACACGGAGACGGACCCAGAGCCAGATGAACCAATGGAGGTTACAGTAAACACCAACGACCCGCCAGGAAACTCTAGCGACGAAACCATGAGTACCCAAAGAAGACGTAGACCACCAACCCCAAACGAACCGCCCAGGACCAGACAACGACATCATTAAAATCTTCTGCACCCACAGGAATCAAGCAAGCGACATGAAGACCCGGCCGTATCATCAACGCAGCCCATTCATTCCCTTCCATGTATATATTACACACCAAGTATAGTATCTATTTCCTAATTTATTGGCTTGGTGCTAGAATCCGGTCGATTGTAAAACTCCTGTCATTCCAATTTCCTGGCTGCCCCGCCCTACACTCCCAATCCTATCTACGTGCCCAACTGGTTTCTCGAGTTGGGGATTAGGGTTTCACGTCTGAGCGGAGTACTCCTCCACGGAACGAAACCGAGAATGTCCATAACGCTCAGGCTCGGCTCTCTCGCGGAAAGTACACTCCTCGGAGGTGGACCCAGCCCTAAACTCTTGCAGTTTAACCACTGGCTGGGAGGGCACAGAACGGAACGGAACGGAACGGATGAGTGAAAGTAAAACAAAGATACATAAACATTTTTTTATTGACTGATTATAACAATAACTCACGTCACATTATCTAATACAAACAAACAGGTTCGTACATTAGCAGATTAAAATCTGTCATGAGTCATGACTAATTTAATTAATTAGATGTACGAGTATTGTACAGTGTTTGTCGTGTCTTCTTATCGAGACTTTCATCACACGACCTCGAGCTTACATTGTTTAGAGCTACGTTATCGTACGATACACGCAGACAGTCCAAGTCTAGACTCAGAGAAATTAATGAACACACTGCATATTAATGCAATGAATTTGGCGTGGGTACGTTGACGAGGTGCCAGTGGCGGCTGCAGTCAAAGTCTAGAAATTAAATATAAAGGTACACACTGGAATTTGGATAGATTGATGAGGTGCTAGTGGCGGCGACCAATCTAAGTCATGTCAAACTCAGTATTGGTGACGTATTTAGTTTTACGGCTAATTTAGTTTTAATCCATACTAATATTATAAATGCGAATGTTTGGATGTGAGTTTGTGAGTTTGTGAATTTGTGAGTTTGTGAGTTTGTGAGTTTGTGAGTTTGTGAGGATGTTTGTTACTCAATCACGCAAAATCTACTGGACGGATTTCGATGAAATTTGGTACAGAGGTAGATAATGACCTGGAATAGCACATAGGCTACTTTTTATCCCGGGAAAAAGCACTGTTCCCGTGGGAAATTCACGCGGGCGAAGCCGCGGGCAAAAGCTAGTGTTCAATAAATAAAATTGAGGTATTCCTCGAAGCGCATTTATTTTCAAGTGCATCTAACGAAGCGCACTAAAACTATTCCTCGAAATACAAAAGAAAAGTGCGCTTCGAAGAATCCTTAAATAGTAACTACAAATATAGGTTCAATTAATTGAAGCTGAATTCATTAGATGGCAAAAAAGTCTTGCAATAAATTTAAATGAATGTACAAAGAATTATAAGTCTTGGTGCATCAAATTGCAGTAGCGTTGACCCGCATTCCCAGTGGCTTACCGTGTTCGTTCCGCCATCGCATTTGCATAGTCCGACGCATCCGGCGCAGGCGCAATGTAAGGAAATGTATTTAGTACATACCCCAACATGCGTGCAAGCCTAGTCGTGAGTGTTCGAAAATGAATATCAATTCGATCGTGAGGATTTTCTTCGTTGCTATCGATTTGCAGGTAATGGTAAAAATATTATAGAGGATCGACAAAGTCTAAAAATCTTAAAAATTATATTAAAATTAATACTTATATTATTTATGTATTTATTTTATTTTACTTTTTATTTACTTCATTTTCTTACAATTCGGTATGTCAAGTCGCCAGCAAAGAATTTGAATTCGATGGCGAGTCACAATGAAGAGAAAAATTATACGCATAGCAAGATTGCAACTTATTAACCTCAATATTTAACCAAAGTGAAAATTCGAACTTAGCCTCAACTTAACGGTACAGATAATAAATACGGCGGAACAATAACCTAAACTAAAAATAGTTTGGTGACGACTTTCAAATGTTTTGGAATTTGAATAAATAATATTGCGGTCAAATATTTACATGGAATGCTAGAAAGATCATTTTATTCAAGAAGGTTTTTAGGAAATTTTGCAACTTAATGCAAGTGACCCTGACAAAATTGTTTAATTTAGTAATAATGCACATATGTAAATTAAATATTTTAAAATTCTGTATTCGTGACGCACGTAAGTGTTGTAAATGTTTATAAAAAAAATATGCCACTGAGATTTTAACGGCAGACGAAAACATCGAAATACTTTAAGCAATAAAAAAAAATATTTTAGTAGGTATTTGACTGACTGACAGATTCCACTTAGAAATAGAAGGAGGCGATTGATGAGATCGAAAAGCATTTTTGTCTTAATTTTTCTATAAATCAGATTCTTTTATTTTCCAATAAATAGGTACTTATTATGTTAATCATCTATTTCATCATGGTCCTTCTAATTTGTCCTACTAGTGGGAGCACGAGGAAGCTCTATTCCTCGTGGTCAGACTGCGGAGTAAAATTAAATTTTACTTTCTCGTAGGACTCTACTCCGGATATTTAATAACTAAAATTTCTAATACCGACGTATTACTTATTATATGCAGTCCCAGAAAGGATCTAATACTTAAATTACAAGACTTACAATACAAATAAACCTACATACAATAAACTCGGTGAATTAATTCTGGCCCACACACTGTCAAGGGATTACGCCGGTACCAACGCATAAAATTTATAGCAACATTTTATCGTTTAAGTCTGCACTTTGTAATTTCTTTATCTTTTGACATTTCTTGGGTTGATAGGTCTGACACAGCCGTATAATTTTAGTAAATTATATACTTGATAGTGACAGGGCTCTTACGGGTTTTTCACCAGACCACACGTAACTGACCACACTGTCGCTATCTCTTTTCCAACTACAACTGAAGCTGCAGTAAGAAAAGTGATGGCAATAGTGTAGTCAGCCAAATGTGGTCTATTCAAAGATTTAAACCGTATTGGTGATTAACCGCTCTTACACAGATTTCTTGCACGTTGTGCTGCTCCTAATTTATGTTAGAGAAGTATATCATTCAATTATCTAACTGAGATATAGCTATATCTATCTGGTTCTAAAAGTTTACGCAAATGCACTGAACAGCAGCGCTTGAAAATGGATGCGCTTCGAAGATACCTCGATAGGTATCCTCGAAGCGCATCCATTTTCAAGCGCACTAAAATGAAGCACACCTAAACCATATTAATTCTGTGCCTAAACTATTCCTCGAAAAGCGCACCAAAGGTCAATGTCTAAATAGAGATGGGTACTAACGGAAAACAACTAAGACATTCAGTTTACACACACAGCCTCACCCGCACAGTCTTTATTTCTTAATACTGTCATAGATAGTGTACAATGTGTACATGTACAGTCAAGAATCCTCAAAGTCTTATTGCCTTGCCTTAAAGATCGTATTGCCTTGTAGATTCTGACTGTACTAATGAAGCATACCGTACATACAGTCTGTACATAATGTATTGTAATTCTCACTCTTTTTACAAAACAAATAAGTAGCTAATAGAAAATACGGCGCCTCTAAAGAATGTATTAGTATTACCTAGAATAAATGTTACTAAATGGAAAGTCGAACTTGGCCATTCTTCACAACACGTCTTAGCATACTAAATGCCAATTTATTTACATATATCAAACACACGTATCTACCTAAACCGTTTTAGAGGATACCTACCTAGATGACAGCTTTGACTGCGGTATGATAATCGTCTTCCCTGTAAAATTCCCTGTACTGTACCTTACTTTTACATTGTTGGATAGTACGATTTTAAAAAATGTATGCTTTGTCTATGGAGTTGCCCTGCTCTATGACACTTCCCTCCTACCGGGCCAAGCGCCAAGTAAGTCCTTTTGATTGCATTGTATTTCTTTTCTAATTAAAGAGTATCTAAACCTTATAAGTACGTGATTTCACTTCAATATAAAGATCCACTTTTAACATTCATAATAAAAATACGAGAGCTAATTTGTTTTGCATGGGATGCTCTACTAGCTCTTGGTCTAATATATGCATTTAGGCATGTAACATGTAACCATAGAGCTAGATTTTTTTTTAAATTTTACTTAGAGACACAGACAGCTAAGGAAGCGGGATGTCAGATATGGTTTCTGCCTATATTGGTGAAGGACAGGGAACATCTTCTGTAAGGCTCATTTTTTCAAGATTGACATTTTTGGTGTGTTTTGTTCCATAGAATTTGTGAATAATCTGTAAAAAAAATTGAATTTGGAGCACACTATTATGAACGTTTAAAGGCTTCATTTGACAATCAAGTTTTAACTTTATTTTCTATGTCTATGCATGTAACTAAGAAAAATAGTGTTATTTCATACATACACAATGTAAACATTCCTGCAGAACGAATTTCTTGAAGATTCTTGTATAACTCCATATATCTACATAACTGCTTGCAATTCGCTCAAGATAACATTGTTTCCGACGATTCCGACTATCTAGCATCAGGCTGAATAAACTCTAGTACTTTCTGATACAATATCCTTATCGGAACATGCATCTATCTGATGGAAACTGCGGTTTTGCAACTAAGTAGCGTTGCGTGGCCGCTCGCTACCGAAACGTTTGCGCAAAAAGGTATAAAGGCCGATTTACATTGATCCAGTAAACCGATCCAGCGCTGGATCGGAATAGGCCACGTGCCTATTTTTCGTTTTATAGTGACTGCCCTCCGCACGCTGCACAATCGCCAGTGGCACTGGAACATGAACATGACAGAATCTGTGTGAACGGTCCGCATCCAGTCACTGGATCCTCTGACGCTGGCGCTGGATCCAAACACTGGATCTATGTAAATCGGAATAAGGTATTCTGCGTGAGGCAAGTACATATATGCAAACAGAGAGCGGATAGGGCCAAATTCCACATACTCTGAAATTACAAGCACAGGATTATATAATCTGTACTCTGAATATACATACATCATCGAGTCATCATTTCAGCCACAATAATTCTCCTATAATAGCTCTGCCTAACAGCAGAATTCTTGTGGCTAGCTCGCTATTGAATAAATCTAGAATTACTCCACCGCAAAAAAACTAATAAAGCGAAATTCCCGCGTAAAATAAAACGTGAAAAACGTTTTATTTTTCTTCCATTCATTCAAGTTATACCGACCAGTAACATTGCACAAAAAGTGCTCGAAAAAGAAACATTTCACGGAATGCACTGGCAGACAGATACAAGTTGTCTTATCTAATTAGAAGTCGACGCTATTAACAGCTTAGAAGCCTTCTAGATATTTTTATTTCTAATTTCTTTAGGAAACCAGTGTTCTGGCGCCGTTGGCCCGGGAATGTTAATTAAAACAGCCCGTCCGGGCAAAAAAAGAAAAGGTCACTTCGGCACGCGTGGCAAGCCAACCGTGGGAACTCTATCATGAGGGTTAAGTTTTTGCTTGAGGGTTAGAAAATAAAAATCAATTGTTGCCACGCGACGGAAAAAGAACGTTGGTGTAACGTTTTCGAGGAAAACCGGTGAAATACGAAATACCAATAACCATTTTTTTAAATAGTAAATCTGAAAAATTTATTAACACCTCTTTAAATTTTTATGTACTAGCTTTTGCCCGCGGCTTCGCCCGCGTGAATTTCCCACGGGAACAGTGCTTTTTCCCGGGATAAAAAGTAGCCTATGTGCTATTCCAGGTCATTATCTACCTCTGTACCAAATTTCATCGAAATCCGTCCAGTAGATTTTGCGTGATTGAGTAACAAACATCCTCACAAACTCACAAATTCACAAACTCACATCCAAACATTCGCATTTATAATATTAGTATGGATTTTAGTAGAAGAAGATGGAATCTTGGAGGAGTGGAATGTCGCCTTTCGTTTCGTTCGATTGTCGACAAATTCCGTTTTAACATTGATTAGATTCATTTGAATTTTTATTTGCCGAAAGCCTCAAATAAAATTTATTCAGCAGATAGTAGACATTAAGGGATGATTTTCTTCGTTTAGTCCTAGTAGATATTAAAAACAGAACTAAGCGTACACAATGCAATAACTTGTGATTAAATAACTGTAGTTTAATCATCCTTCCCTTTGAATCGAAGAGTCAAAAATATTGTCCAATGTTACGCAATAAAGAGACTAAAGACGAAAATAAAAATGTTATGAACTGAACATTTGTATGATTGAATAACAAAAGGTTACAACAGTATGACGTAAAAGTGATCCATTTTTACACAACTGGGTATATGGCATTTTGAATGAATATATAAATGTGATTTGAATAACATCCCGCTGCGAAAATGACAATAATTTCCATAGCTTTGAAACTATTGTAACCAATATTGTTACCTTTTACTTTTACAAGCTTTATTTAGTTTCTAAAATATTCATCTGAATCGAATTGATGCGAGTTGTTCATTAAGATTAAGTTTTTTATATCAAACCAGTATTTTTTAATCAACCAAACATGTACCTATTTGAGAAAATGGTCATCGAAAAATTGCTGATTTGTTTGGGTGACGGATTTTTAGTTAGGTAAATTTATTTTATTCAATCATGGAGATAGTTTTTTCAGTTTGAATTGAAAGTTTGTGGCAAAAGGAAAAGTAACATTAATGTTCCTTTATAATGAAAGTCCATGCTTAATCTATCGTTTTGGAGATGTCATTATTAATATCGAATATGAATTCGGGCCAATGTCATTAATTTTATAATAGCACTTTCTTTGCTACTTCATGATGGTGATTCATCATTAAATTGCGTATTTTTTATCGCAATTTGCTCGGGTTTCTTGTGAGAAAGTGGTTGGTTTTGGAGATCTGGGCCAGTTAACTATTGGTTCGCTGGTATTTATGAATTGAGCACTTTTCCTTTCTTCATATTTTCAAGTTCGTGAATGCACTTTAAAAATGTTAAATGTCGAATGTATATAGTTGGGGGCACCACAATTTTGTAGAAATAATTTTAAGATTTATGAAGATTGTGAAAAATTATAAATAGAAAATAAAAAGACGTCAAAAACTAGAAAAAAAAAGTTGCGCCCAACGTGGGGCTCGAACCCACGACCCTGAGATTAAGAGTCTCATGCTCTACCGACTGAGCTAGCCGGGCTTGTATGATGGTTTCGAAATTATAAATGGAAAGCTGCTTCCTGTCTTACCTAAGAAAGAATTTAGTATTGCAATATGCAAGTGCGCGGGCGTAAGTCCGCGTTGCTCGAAGATGTCTCGATGTTTTTTATTTTAATGCGTACGAAGTGTAAAGTACTGTATAAGTTATTATCAGATAAAGTAAGAATATCTATGTAGGAACCCATAAATATTACATGTATGGTCCATTATATCATAATTGTCCTATTATGTAAACAAACTTCACAGTACTTTTTTAGAATTATGTTGAAAATAAATCAAATATTAGTTTAAACCTAAAGTCAATTGTTTTTATTTAAATATGCTTAAAAATAGCTCTTATAAATCGTCAAATTCCTGTTTTTTAGTTATTTGACGTCATAAAATTAAGTTAAAGCTAAAGTTACCACACTTACCACCGCCTCCAAAGCGCAAGTGGAGAAGAGGCGGCCGGCGCAACAAACTCCACTGCTGCATTTTCTCCAAAGACGTCACTTTACAACATATGTCTTACCATACAATTAAATTACTGTGTATGTGGACGAATATACATTGAAAATTTATATAAAATGTCAAATTTATAAATTAATAAAATTAAAACCTAAACATTCAAGTAAAACATTTATTAACCACGAAAGTATTTTCCTAAAAAGTCTCATCATAAAATCAATCATAAAAAGACATGGTAAGATTGTTTACATAATAGGAAGGACGATTAAGAATATATGGACTTTAACTAGTTTATTTCTACATAGTTGTGGCTGTCACATTTATCAAACGGATAAATCAACATGTCGCACAAAGAATGCGCCACAGAGTAGCAAAGCTCGCCGCACTTACCTTTCCGGAAAACCAGTCGGGAGACGCGAAAGCAGTCAAGGTTGCATGCTTTCTTTATTATCTGCTGGAAAGCGTTCGAAGTTTTAACTCCTTTTTCGATGAAATAATTTAATTATCTTTAAATACCCACACTATGTTGGTGGTTCGAAAACCGAACCAGTCGGGTTACTACATCGGCGACGCCTGAAAAAAAATTAAGTCTAATGATTTATTATGTGATGTCGCTCATCCATTAAAACTGGGCCAATGGAGACATGCGAAAGTAACAGCTTTCCGACCATGAATAGCGTCCATCACTTCACTTGTATTTGACAACACGATGACAGACACTTTCGAGACGACTCGCTAAGTGTTGTTTTGTTGACAGTTGAGGAAGTTCGTGAAGATTTTCGGGGCGGGCGCACAAGAACGACAAAAGGAAAGGAAAAAAAAAAATATTTGACGCAATTCATCAATCGTCCATGTTAATAGAATATTTAGTTTAATTTTGATAAATTGACCGAAATTAATTTTCCTAACTTTTAATATTTATTTTCCTAACTTTTTCATATAGTACTTTGATGGCTCGACGACCCAAAGAGGATCTTTCATAATATACTTACTCAATAAAATAAATCTAATACTTAGTATACACACTGTTACTAATAGCGGTCGAGTCGGTCCAGAATGTAGAATGATAATCTAGCTTTCTCATAAAGGTAATACCACTTAATCTTGTATGGGAATCATCGTTTTTATATACTTAGTCGATCCTGTTTGAATCGTGAAACGGATGCAAGTCATTTATCAACTAATTCGAGCAATATTGTATAAATGGTAGTGAATTTACTGGTTTCTTCTGACTGGCCACCACCATCTATGTTTTTAGTTTTTTCTATTGTCTATTTCCATGTAACAATAGTACTTTAATTATTCTGATGTAGATAATTACATGCAGTTAGCATTGGAACTCCCTGCCTGCGTCGGTATTCCCGAGCACGTACAACCTGACTCTCTTCAAAACCAGAGTGAATAGGCTGCTTCTGGGTAAGCTCGCTATACCGTAGACCTCATCTCTGTCCTCGGGCAAGATTCTGGTCAAGAGCAAACCCATCCATACTAATATTATAAATGCGAAAGTTTGGATGTGAGTTTGTGAGTTTGTGAATTTGTGAGTTTGTGAGGATGTTTGTTACTCAATCACGCAAAATCTACTGGACGGATTTCGATGAAACTTGGTACAGAGGTAGATAATGACCTGGAATAGCACATAGGCTACTTTTTATCCCGAGAAAAAGCACTGTTCCCGTGGGAAATTCACGCGGGCGAAGCCGCGGGCAAAAGCTAGTATTTAATAAAAATAAAAAAAAAGTTGAACAAGTAGAAATACTTTATTGCACCAAAAAATAAAGGATTGTAATAGGCAATAGGCGACCATATCGCAAGAGTGCAATTTTTTCCAGGCAACCTTAGCGAACGGAAAGAAAACATAAATGGCGGTGCATGAACAGAGAGATAACAAAGGACAACAACAACAAGGTATTTTTACTAATTAATTATACCCTACTGTGGTAAGGCATTTTTACTAATGAATTATACTTAACTGTGGTACTTACCTATTACGTTGGTACTTAAATGGCGTCAATCATATTTTTTCTGTAATTGATTGGTCGACAGTGTACGCTCGATCAGGCAAATATGACCGTGACCACATATCTGTATGACTCAACGTGCTAACGACACCTTGTGGCCGATCTTGTGATGGTAACACTGAACACGGCAGTACGCGACCGTCCTCAACCGAGGCCAACCGATTCGGCACTCGAATGTCCGGTTGTATCAATCAATAAATCGATTAATTACCGATTGTGTTTCAGTGATGTGATTTGAATTCGGAAGGATGACGTACACGACGAGTTTCACGAACGAAAAACGAAGTTTTGATTATACGAAATTTAAAAAGGTGCGTACGCAATAATAGCAAAGAAAAAATACACTATGATAATGGTGAAATCTTCATTATTTCATCTGTAGCAATAGAATAATTACATCAGTGTACTCACTAATGGGATCTAAAGTTGATGATACCCGAATTAATAGATATGAAATCGATAATAATGATTGCAGCAATCAAAACTGCAATGATATCAAATGTGTTGCAACTTGGAAAGCTAAAGGCCTATCAATTTGAAAAGATTGTGTTACAAAAACAAAAGATCATCAAAGTAAATAGTTTCAACCTCAAATATTAGACGTAACCTTTCCTCGTCTTCCTCATCAGACAAAATCTTTTATGGACCTATATGCGGCAGTACCTTATAGTAAGTAGGTAGCAAATTATTCAATGGTTTTCGTGGAATAGTGCGTTTTGTAACATAGATACTTTCCTAGTCTAACTAGAGGATACTTAGTCTGCAATTTCGAGTGATTATGTACTTTCCTAATTGCACATAAACGTTGACTGAGTAAACACGACAAATTTTAATGACTTAGTTCATTGTTGTTGTGTAAACAAAAATTCACGAAACCCAGTTTCCCCAAAATGTTCAGCTCATTACGTAGACAATCACTCGGGTCACTCACTATTGTAGTACGCACATAGGTTTCCCACGAAATACGGAACACTTTCGCTATTATTGTCTCCCGAAATATCTTTGAATGAAGAGCGGTCATGTAATTTGATATCTGGGGTTTCCTTAAATTATCTAGTGATTTCACTTTAGGTGCTTTAGGTATCTTTGGTTTGTTTATTTAACTGGATATTTGCTTGATATCCTTTTTTAAAATATCGCGATCTAATTGAAAGAAATTTAGGAAGAAATTGCTTTCAGCGTTAAGGCCGCCTTTTGCGCATCTTTCTTTCTTTTTTAAGTTTTAAGTTACTTTACTTATCCATAAATAAATGTAATTTCTTGTTGTTCTTAACTGCACGAAAGATGATGCCTTCTTCTTCTTTATGTGCCTATTCATCACTGAATGCTGGCAGTCAGCTCCTTAAATTTAGCCTTGTTCAAAGCCAGTCTGAACAGTTGTTCCACTGTTTTGATTGATGATGCCTTAAAAACATACTATTGCTAAAAACAATATTGCTTTGACGATGGCCCCGGTGCAAATCAGGAAAATTTTAAAAGCATTGTACCTCACTTCAACTGATTCAAAGTCACATTTAAAAGTACGCGCGCGCCTCAAAAATATGCGCTCAAAAAACAATTACGCCGTTTTTCGAGGACTCAAAAAAACTTGCAAAATAGAAAACAAATCCACTGACATCATATTCTTTTAAAACGCAGTTACATCAGTGTATGAATCATTTTAGATGATCTCTTCTGTGATAATTGAAGATAAATCTCGTCAAATCGTGACTGCCGTCAAACTAATTTCTTGGATAAACAAAACAATAAATGCAAAGAATATTATTAAAATTCCTAAATTTCCTAGTTCTATGTAACTATTATCTAACCTGTGGTTCTATTCCTCAATGCGAAGGTCATGATAACAAAGAATGGTTAAAACACACACAAAAACTGTCTTGGCAATGTTAATAGAGTGCTAAACTCACACACTCCTTAAATCTCAATTAGTGTACAGCGGATTCTTCCGATGTCTTCCCTCGCCGTAAGATGGTGGTTACCGTTCCCACCAAAGACTGGTCCAGATTCGATTTATCAATAGATATGTATAAAATTCTTCCGCTACTGACAGACTGACAGTCAACGTAGCTAAAACTACTGGGCGTAGGAAGCTGAAATGTGTCATGTAGTTTCCTTCGGGAGTGTAGGGGAGCACTAAGAGAGGATTTTCCGAAATTTCCACAGTAGATAACAAAGTTCAGAGCCCTTGATAATTCACACTATACTTATCACTCGACCGCTACACCCCGCTTATAGAAATCAAAAGCTTTACTGCAACTTTAAATCCGATGGTTATTCGCAATTTTATGCACCAATATACGATCAAAAGATAAGATATGCGTGTAAAAAATGTAGTAAATCAGATTATAGCCAATAAAAATAAAAAGAGAAACTTTTACGTGTACTGTCCTTAAAGCGGATCCTTAAAAAGAAAAAAAAACAAGTACTTACATAAGCATTAAGTTATTGCCACCATTAGCACTTGTTGCCTTTCACATTAAAGATAAAATGTGACTATTATTACCTGGACCCTTCCTAAAAAGACATTTTACTTAAGGGCTGTTCTGGTCATTATATATTATAAAGGCCCCTAGACAATAGGAACCCTTGCCTATGACTGTGTTTATGTTATAGCATTTTGGACATTTTGGTTAAGCTTTCAATTTAATAAGGGTCGTAAAGTTTGTACTTGTTTGGAGTTAATTATACATGTCTTTAATACATACTTATATGCTTATGTCAGTCATCAACGATGTCACATAACAAAGGGCGAATCAAACAATAAAACCGAATCAACATTTTCGGCAAGTTAACATCTTCAGCAAAGGAAGAAAAAAGAGCCAGTTTAAGAAAAACTTTGTCAATTAAAATGATGTTACCAGTTTCAACAACAATTAAAACATAAAAGTGGGTCTATAAAGGTGCGCTTTTTATAGAAACTCGAGTTGTAGTGAAGACATTATCAGCACCAACGTGTGGAAACCTGGTTTTGTCTGTGGTTCTATAAATACTGATAGAGAAATTAACTAAGTCATGGAATAAATCTCTGGTTCGAGTTTTTGCTGCTGATATTAATCTTGGTAACGAGAAACTGTATTCTAGATGATTATATACCTACCAAACTATCTGAGTATAAATTATTGTATACAGATACAGTGTTGCTTTCTATTAGTAAAATTATTTGTATATTAGTTACTAGCTGTCGCCCGCGTGAGTTTCGCTTAGATAAAAAATCTCTCTTGGAGCTTTTCATCAGATGTTCAGATTTTCAATTTTTATACGTCAGCAGAAAATGCTCATCAGGTTGAACGACTTTTAATAAGGCGCCATTTCCATATATGTTATAGTGTAGCTGGTCTCTTGCAGTTCTTCATCAGATGTTCCAGATCTTCAATTTTTGTACGTCATCAGAAAATGCTCATCAGGTTGAACGACTTTTGTTAAGGCACCATTTCCATATTTCTTATAGTTTAGCTGTTCTGTTAAGGTTCTTCATCAGGTGTTCCAGTTTTCAAAATAAATTATAGCCTATATGTTGCCCAGGCTTAATAGCTATACAACAAAAAAAGTTTCATTCAAATCCGTCCGGTAGTTTTTGCGTGAAACGCGTACATACATACAGACAGACAGACAGACAGACAGACAGACGGACAGACAGACAAGAAATTCCAAAAAAATATTTTTGCTTTCTATTATTCTTTTTAGGTGTCCCTCTATCCATTTCAGTCAAAAATATTAAATGTACAGACAAAATATTTTTACTGTTTTATTATATGTATAGATTAGGTTGCAAATAAGAACTACAAGCTGTGCTAATTCGTACGAATTGAAACTGCAGGTTCAGCAAAATTTTGGTCAAGTCACTCAAGCAAGACCTCATGTCTATCTTGTTTACTGTTAAGGAGTTTGTCAGTTTCCTCATGCATTCGGATCCAAAGCTGGTCATTACGTTAATCCAAGAGACGTTCACCGTTACATATGAACTATTTAACGAAAATAATCAAGTTATTACATTAGGAATTATAAATGACACGTCATGCTTAACCTTCGAAATGAATGAAAGGAATATTGCTAAAAATAAAAACCTAAAACAGGTTATTATCCTTTAAAAGCATAATAATCTCTTTAAGTTTTTATTTTTACAACAATAAGCTTTGATAAATTCTATCCACTGCAATATTTAAATAATTATTTCCTTAAAAGAGAAGGCCAAGCATTCACGTCATCTGGCCATTTTATTGAAATGATTTTAATTGGACACTTTTCAATTAAAATTCTAGATTTTACTGTCGGACTCCTGAGTAATTAAAATAATTGTTTTATTTCCTCGTTAATGACAATAGGTACCTACTAAATGTTTTTCTTCCAAGTTGAGGCCATGCATCTCTATGCATAGTCAGGGGCAGAGAAACCAGACCCCCTGAAATTGGATTCGGTGAGGAAGGGGGGTACTGGGCTCCCTCAGTACCCTTATCCGAAATCATCGGCATGGTTCCTACTCTTTTTTTACACGACTGACCAAAAAAGGAGTATCATGTTTTCAGGGTTCATGTATGTATGTAAGTTTCTTTATTCCACCATAAGTCCTAAACGGCTTAACAGATTTTGATGTGAGATGTATTTTTTAGAATCCTTACATTTCTTCGAATGACATAGGCTATGTGAAAGTGGGGTCTGGCGAATACGTCGACTGTAGTTAGAGTTAACAGCACACCGATTATCACGAGACCGCCTTTAAGCCGCAAGAGTCTGCAGCACGCGACTACACTGAGTTGTAGTGATAATGTGTGTGATATATCTATCTCTTTTTAGCACAGCATTTAGTGCATATGAAGAAAGAGTACATCCAATATGTCAACAGTTCAACTTATAGCGGCGTTAATCAAAGTGCTGTCGAGTGTAGCTGGTCGCTGCGACCGGCGGCACCTTGCAGCACCTTGATAGACGCCGGCTTAGAGATGTATGCACACGAAAACAAAACATCGATATTTCGATATTTTGTCTTTCTTGGCAGGTACTTACAAACTAGGGACAACCCGTCTGTCTGCTCGCGATAAACTTAAAAACTACTGAACAGATGTTCATGCGGTTTATACTAATGGACTGGGTGGGTCATGTCATAATAAAGGAAAGCTTTGATGTACAATTTTCTCGGGCAAAGCCGTGGGTATAAGCTAGTCGTTATATAAATATATAATTCTATTGCGTTGCATTAATATGATTTTCTAAAAACCGCATCAAAATCGGTACAGCCAAACGCCAGATAATCGCGGACAAACATACATACAAATATCCAGGTCAAACTGAGATCCTCCTTTTTTGAAGTCGGTTAAAAGTAGCATTTTTAATAAAGTTTTTGGTTTTTTATAAGAGGTTGTGTATACGTTTATTTTTGTATAGTTAAGTATTTAAAGTATATTTTATAGATTTTCTAAGGTTTCTAGATTGATGGAAATACACTCCTTGAAACTACTACAAAAACAAATTTTACCTACCAAACAAGCCAATTATTAAAAATAAAAAACACGACTGACGAGTTTTTGCTCAATAAGTACATACAAACATATAAGTTATATACATTTTTGAAATCGCCTTTTAAAGCCCTTCAATTTGATACCCCACTCGATAAGATTGATCAAATTTTATTTTTTTGGTCTGCTATTTATCGCATATATAACCCGCCATTTTGTTTTTATGTTGACGTCATATAGCCTATGTCACTCGGAAGAATGCAAGGAATCTAAAAATACATCTCACATCAAAATCTGTTAAGCCGTTCAGGACTTATGGTGGAATAAAGAAACTTACATACATACATACTTACATACATACATACATGAACCCTGAAAACATAACACTCCTTTTTTGGTCAGTCGTGTAAAAATAAAATAAAAGCTTCGATATAACTAATAATAAACATCGATGTTTTACTACACCCCTAAGTCTCGGTATAGTTAACCGAGGCCGCAGGTCGCAGCGGCTAACGCCGTCTGCTGCTAGCTTAAGGGGATGTAATCCATGGTTACCTAATATTTTATTTCATCGTATTGTTTGGTTTATTATTTTATTTAGGTGAGGTTTTGAACACAATTTCACACAATTTAACACCGTTTGAAACTTTATGTTCTAAATAGTTTTTTTTTATTAAAATAAAAAGGAGTCATGTCATATGCGGCGTCTATCTGTCTAATAATACTGAACGGATTTTCGTGTGGTTTTCACTAATGGAAAGAGCAATTCATGTGGAAGGTTTAGCCTTTTAAACGAATTAAGTGTATAATGTTGTTTAGGTTTTATACATATCAGTTGAAATATAACGATCATTGTTGAGTAAGTCGAAAAAAATTTAGCCGCCTGGCAGATTTTATCGAAATCGCTGTGTAACCTTTGAGATTGAGACCCTTTGAGATATAACAAAATAATGTATGGGGGGTTTGTGTATCTTTAATAGGTCGACAAAAAAGTCTGCCAGAGTGATTTAAAAAAAGGCTTCAAAATAAATCAGAAAAATTCCAAAACGCGCTCCCTTAAGTCTGCGACAGTCTGCGTTCCTTTGTAGAAAGCCGATGTTTTTACTATTAGGGATGTAAGCAAACACGAAAACAAAACATCGATATATTGATATTTTGTCTTTTTTGGTAGGTACTTACAAAATAGTGATTTGTCTGCTCACGATAAACTCAAAAACTACAGAACAGATGTTTATGCGGTTTATACTAACTAATGGACTGGGTGGGTCATGTCATAATAAAGGAAAGCTTTAGTGCACAATTTTCTTGGGCAAAACCGCGGGTAAATGTTAGTCGACATATAAATACATCATTCTATTGCATTGAATAAAAATGCATTTCTAAAAACCGTATCAAAATCGGTATAGCCAAACGCCAGATATCGAGGACAAACATACATACGTTATTCAGGTCAAACTGAGAATCTCCTTTTATTTAAGTCGGTCAAAAGTAGAATTTTTTGAATAATGTTTTGGTCTGTTCCTATAAGATGTTGTGTATGTATAACTATGCATAGAAAAGTATTTTAGACTACATTTTAGAGGTGTTATATTAGGGTCTGATATCAGTATTCATGTTATGGTTATCCTAACTAATATTATAAATGTGAAAGTGAGCTTGTTTGTTTATTTGTTTGTTACCTCTTCACGCTTTATCTACTGTACCAATCTTAATGAAATTTCGCATACACATAGTTAGAAGTACGGAGGAGGATATGAGGTACCTTTCATCTCGGAAAAAAGCACTGTTCCCGTGGAAAGTTCACGCGGGCGAAGCCGCGGGCAAAAGCTAGTTGAATATAACGTATACTTAGTCAGTGTCACGTTCCATTAACGGTTACCCAGGAACCGTCAAGAACCGTCAGGGCTCACAGGCTATATGTACCGGCGCCCTACCACTCAGCCAACTGAATGGACTGGACCGAATGGACTGATTGGGCTGGACTGAATGGGCCGAATGGACTGGACTGAATTATGAGCCACAAAAAGATGATTACGTAGGTAGGTAGTTACCTACCTACCTAGGTATATAGATCGCAACCACATGGACTGATTGGGCTGGACTGAATGGGCCGAATGGACTGGACTGAATCGTGAGTTACAAAAGACGATAAGATCGCAATTCACAAAAGTAGTATATTTCAATTCCAAAAAAGAGTACCAGATCACAATTCACAAAAATAGGAACATATCACACTTCTTATTTCGGAGACGCCGCAAAATGCGTTCCAAATATATAATACTAGCTTTCGCCCGCAGCTTCGCCCGCGTGAATTTCCTACGGGAACCGTGCTTTTTCCCGGGATGAAAGGTACCCTATGTCCTTCTCCGTACTTCCAGCTATGTGTATGCAAAATTTGAGGAAGATTGGTTCAGTAGATGAAGCGTGAAGAGGTAACAAACAAACAAATAAACAAACAAACTCACTTTCGCATTTATAATATTAGTTAGGATTAGGATGCAATAATATTGGTATCGGTCTGTATCATAGTAACTCTTATATCTAGGAACAGCTGGTGCGAGGCAGGTAACCGCTTGAGGTGCCTGATATTAAACTGTTACCGGGTAACCGATTACACCGATACCAAAGATTATGATATTATCTCTAATATCATGTTCTCGTTTACTGTTATGATATATTCGTAACACCTCTACTACATTTTATAAAAGTCAAAAGGTTTCTAGATAGATGGAAATACACCCCTTGAAAATACTACAAAAAAAAATAAAAACATCGATATAACTTATAATATTATACATCGATGTTTGCATACAATCCCTAAGCCGGCGGCATTTATCAAAGTGCTGCAGGGTGCTGCAAGGTGCCGCCGGTCGCAGCGACCGGCGGCACCTTGCAGCACCTTGCAGCACCCCGGCTTAGGGATGTATGCAAACACAAAAACAAAACATCGATATATCGATATTTTGTCTTTCTTGGTAGGTACTTACAAAATAGGGACAACCCGTCTATCTGCTCGCGATAAAATTAAAAAACTACTGAACAGATTTTATGCGGTTTATACTAAAGGTCTGGGTGGGTCATTCATGTCAAGGAAAGTTTTGGTGTACAAATTTTGCGGGCAAAGCCGCGGGTAAAACCTAGTCGACATATAAATAAATCATTCTATTGCATTGAATTAAAATGCTTTTCTAAAAACCGCATCAATTTCGGTACAGCCAAACGCCAGATAATCGCGGACAAACATACATACAAATATCCAGGTCAAACAGATAATGGCGGATAAACATACATACAAACTTTCAGGTAATACTGAGAGCCTCCTTTTTTGAAGTGGGTTATAAGTAGAATTTTTTAAATAATGTTTTTGGTTTTTTTATAAGTAAGTATATCTATAGATGGTAAAGTATTTAGACTACATTTCATGGAAGTCCTAAGGTTTCTAGATTTATGGAAATACACTCTTTGGAAATACCACAAAAACAAATTATAACAAAAAAAAAAAAAACATCGATATCACTAATAAATATACATCGATGTTTGCATACATCCCTAAGCCGGCGCTATAAAAAGGCTGGTGAGTGCCGCCGCCGCCGGTCGCAGCGGCTTGCGTCTGCCGCCAGCTTAAGGCGAATGATCCATCTTCCCTAGCATGACCACGCGTCGTAGATATACGATAAAATATATCGTATCATATATCACCAACATATTTATCGATTTCGCTAGCATGACCAAAGTAGCAACATGATATGATACAATTTACCACATGATACCAAATTATTAGCTTCGCGATATGGAATAACAATGCTGCCTATGTAATAATAAAATTTTTCAATCATCATTCATTTTCACTCGTTCTTTTTTTTTTTATTCTTTCACGTTTTTGACGTCGGTAGGTGACTTTGACATTTAATTAATTACCGTTTTCTTTCATTTATAAAATGTTTAAAAAATTAATTCATATATTTATTCTTTGAAATGACCTAGCCATATTCTTGTGAAGTTATAACTGAAAAAAGAAAATATCAAGGATTATTTTCTGCATTTATTTCAAAAACATTTACACAACAATCATAAAAATAAATCTTACCTTTTAATCGGAGAATGAATAAATGCTAATAAACTTGTAATTTTTTATTATATCGAGCGTATCACGCACTCTAAACGTCGTCGATAAAATAACACGACTAATATCGATTTTTGACGAAATGTCAAAAATCAATATTGTTATCGCTTATATTATATTATGCTCGAATTTTCGATAACTAGCCAACTGTCGTGCTCGCTCTTCTATTTATCATATCGTATCATAACACGGTGACGTCACTGGCACGGTGATGCTCGCTGTTTAGATAAAAATTCAACATGGCGGCGGTATTTATCATATTTTGACAGTTGGCGTGGATAAACCGCTATATCATATCGTGTTTTGGTGGTCATGTTGACAATTTACTAATTATGGTGATGACTGAAAATCAGTGTTTGCTCCTGTATGCCAATTCAACCACTGAGTTATTACCAATTTGTATCACTGCGGCACATAGTAACGTAAAATTGTTTTTCTTACTATATTTAGGAATTTTTGCATGTAATTCATGTTATGTTTGTTGTGTTATGTATCTCAGCTGATACAAATAAATGTATTATCTATCTAATTTATAGAGAGAAAACATAGTAGTATTATGGAAACGATTATTTATAATAGGCAAAATTACTGTTCATTTCCAAAGATGATTTTCAAAGATAAGATTAATTAGAATTAGGAAAAAATATAAGATCGAGATTTTATTTGTTACTTAGATTTTTACTGCGACTTGTTGAGTTATATTGATAATAACCAGAGTTTATATCACTGATTACAAAATAACACATTAATTTGTTTTTAAAACTGGTATTGCCTTTTGCAACACACTAATCGTCATTACTATGGATTCTAAGCCATTACCATATTCAAAAAATAATACCATTAGCCTGATGCCATTACCATCAGTAATTATTTTTTAGATAAGATATCATCTAATTTCCTCAATAAATATGGGTGCATTTGCTAAGAAGGTCTTATTTATTAATACTTTTTCAATATTTTTAACTTTGCACGCATTCCAGATGATTTAAAAAAAGGCTTCAAAATAAATCAGAAATAATCCAAGACGCGACCCCTTAAGTCTGCGACAGCCTGCGTTCCTTTGTAGAAAGCCGCTTCTCGTAATAACTTTTTTGCGTTTTTGTGGAGTTGTTGTGACAATATGTCTATCTCTTTTTAGCTCTTTTAAGACGAAAGAGTGCAACCAATTTGTTAACAGTTTGACTTAAAATCTGTCGAGAATCCGAGACGCCGCAAAGCCACTCCGCACTCGCCGCTCTTTCCCCTCAACGTTACGCTGATATCGACGTTACAAGAGACCATTCTCAACGGTTTTCATATAATTTTGTGTCCTACGTGACGTGTAGCTCGTCGCTGCGTAAACGCGAGAACGCGGCCTGAGTTGTCAGTCGTGTATTTTATTTTTTAATAATTAGCTTGTTCCTTCGTCTAGTTTAAAATGAATTAGGTACTTACTTAAGTACTTCATAGAAAAAGTGGCTTTCATTTAGGTTTTTCCCCTTATAGAAAGGGATTTTGATTTATGCTCCATGTTTATCTACTATTACATTTACGAAAAGAAATATAATCTGACAGGCAATTTCACTAACATTTTAACCCAGAGGAAAGCGAACTCTATTGTTCAATTGATTGTTTATTGCGTTCATAAATCTCAGAGCCCTTACTTTCTTTGACATCTGACCTCACCATCCTAAATCACTATAACACAATAGTTGCAAACCATTTAATGAATTAAACTATTATAATTGTAAGAAATCGGTTTAAATTATGATCAATGGAAATCATTTAATCGGTTTAAATTATGCTCAATGAAATAGAAAATTTTATGGCGTGAATTAACCTGGCTATACTTTGAAATATGAAGATTATGACGTAATAAAACTGTTTTCTTCTTCACAGTAGATATGTTCTTCTTGGCATTGCATTTTACAAGTCCTTTGGGTGAAAAGTCTTCAAAATAAATCTTAGCGCAAAATTATGGTTCACCGACCCAAAGAGGGTCTTGGTCTCCGATTCAAGAGTTGCTTCTTCTTGTCAAGTCGGAATGACTACTAAATTTGTTTGGATTGGACCAGTTTCGCCACTGCTGACACAATTGAAATTAATTTTCGTCTATGGTAGGGTCAAATACCTGAAAGCGAAAGTCCACTTATCGCGTCGGAAGCTGCCCACGTCCTAGACCTGCTTTCGATTTAAGGCGCACGTCGTGTAGGCGGTCGGTCACCATGATGTCTCCAGCGGAATACGCCATATTGGTATCAAATTTGAGATTTTTTGAATATTTTATTACGTACCTAAAGTAACGTACAGAACTGGAGAAGACTTTGCTAATCTCAGCAACTGTCAGTCAAGATTCTTTCTATGTAGGTATCATAGTTACTAGATTGATAGGTAGTGATGACGTCAACGTATTTTTGGAATATGTTGAACTGTCTCAGTTTATTCCACCCAACTTATTTGATAACTTCGGTGCATAATTTCAGGCTTTTATCGCTAGATGGTAGTAGTTTCTTAAAATTATCAACTTAAAGAACATAAGGTCGGTGACACGGATCTTTCTTAAATAAATACCTATCTTATAATCTATTATTACCAAGGTATTACATTTGCTCTATTGTTTGTGTAAATGTCTTTGTCCTTTTTTTTATTTTATGCATATTATGCTATTGTTTCCATAGGTTACATTGACAGTCAATTTTTTGCATATTTTTTCTTGAATTGCATTTTTTCTTATCGTATAAATGTGTCAATCAAAGGTCTTTCCATTTATATAGTCAGCAATGCTGCATCGATGGTGATAGCACGCTATTGTTTTTGAAATGAAAGTGCTTTATTTTGCCGTCATTCGGGTAAAGTCTGCTCGAGTCGACGAAGAAACCTCGGATTGCTGAAGTTTACATTTCTGTTCATTTTTTTTTTCTAAAATCTCCACTTAAATTGATAAACAAATCAAACACAAAAGCTTTGCCAGTACCTAGTTCAATTTCATCTCGATACTTAATTATGTACTTTAATTGTTTACTGATTTATTAATTTTATTAAGTTTATCAAGTACTTCCTTCGTTCAAATATAATATTTATTATCAGTTCCGCAGTCGATAACTTTCGAACGATACACTTTTTGACCAATGACCTTACATACACCAGCCATATTGATACTCATTCTTTGTACTCAATCAAACGAGTTTAGTCATCCATCGACTTCGGCCGCCTATTCGCGACGCTAATATCTCAGCATTGAAAGTCGTGTATCAATCGTACTTGACATTTCAAGTACCCTATCTCGTATCTTATGCTTAACGACGTCTCAAATGGTCTCTATTGACATTAATTACTTCAGAAATAGTAGTCATTAATCCTTTGAGTTATTTATGTCTCCATTTCTTTTTACAGATGGATAGCAGCTCAGAGGCGATGGAGTTGCGACGGGAACTGGATGCTGTGAAGAGTGCATTGCAGCAGCAATCTGAATCGGTGCTGAAGCAGAGGCATCAGCTTGTGGAAGCAGGGCAGGCCCTCGCCGCACGAGACAAGCAAGCAGTCCAGGAAAGGCGGCTTCGACAAGACCAGTTGGCCTTAGTACTACGCTCACTAGTCCTCCTTGAATCCCGACTGACTCGGGAGCAGAGACAAATACATGTCGCCTTAAAACAAAAGGAAAAAATAATCAAAACCCAGCAAGAAGAAATAACTAAGCTGAAAACCAGAAAGTCTTACTGCAGCAACTGCCAACAGATACTCGGCTTTACGAGCGAACAAACGAACATTGAGACTGACCCAGAATTTCAGAGCTTAGAAAGCACAGACTCTAGATTTCAGAACTCGTTTGTCAGGAGTAATAGTTATCGCGAAAGAAATTCTCCGCCGGTTTTTCAAAAAAATACTAGACTAAGTAAAAGTTTCCAGTTACCCAAACACGAAGTCGTTTATGGAAATACCAGTTCTAGTGAAGAGGGAAATAATGTCAGTGTCGGCAGCAAAGGCACTTTCATCAAAAACAAGCAAGCTTTCAGCAGACGCGATGTATTCCGAAGATCGAGGAAATACTCGGGAAGAAAAAATAATGCTCAGAAAGGAAATAATCAAGCCAATAATAGTAGCAGTACCGAAGAGTGTGTAGGGATGAGTTATCAGGTCAACAATGATGATAACGAAATGACGGCGAATCAAATCGCTAAATACATACGCAGAGCGTCAGAAAAGATTGACCAAATAATTGGAGAGGCTGCCAAGAACGATCAAACTAATACAGTCAGTGAATCAGATAAGACTTACTCAACTAAGATCGAGAAGTTACATGGTATCAAACGGCAAGCATCGGACGAAATAAAAGCTAACAGACAAATGTTCCTTAACAATGTTTTGAATGAAGAAGGAAACGAGAAGCCATGGTACTGTAATGTAAGTGATCCAGAACAAGATACAGACTGCCATATTGGTATATTAAACAATGGTAAATCAAAATCCACCGATGACCTTTTGGGCACTGATTTTAATATAAACAGGAAGCATGGCCAAAGTGTGTCGGCTAAAAATGAAATACTTTGCAATAATCTCATGAAAAACAATCCTACCGGTAGATTCAGCACTGGTTTTGATGATAAGAATAATAACCAGACAGGATTAAACAAACAAATTATAAACGACATCAATGAAAACTGGTATGCAAGCACCAGCGATGCTGATGATACTCCTTCAAATGAAATATATAAAAATAATCCTGTTTTGGAATGTGTAAATCAAATCCTGTTACAAAATTCTCTAGACGACAGCAGTAATGATAATTCGAAGTCTAGTGAAACACCAAGTCCTAAATCAACAGCTAAACGCGTTCAGTTTTCGACTTTAAATAGCATCACATACGATGACAAAGTGAGATCTAATGGTAATAGCCATACTTTACCCCGGTCGGATAAACGCGCTAATAAAATCGTAAAATTCAGTTTGGAAACAGCATCCGAACATAGTTATGAAGTACCAAACACAGCTCAGGGCTTCCAGTATGAGATACAAAAGTATCTACAGTAATGAGTATGAACCTATTATTACCAAAAGTGCTGAATCAAAACCTGTGCCATCAATACGACAAGTACCTCTAAATGATAAGCCCAACGTTCCTAAAATACGAGGCTCCATAGTTAAAAATATAGCAGCGAATATAGAAAATCGTAACAGCGAAAAAAGTGATAGTGAACTCGGGTCTATGAAGATATTCAACAAAAGGAAAGTGCCACGAACTCCTCCTGCACTACCCCCTAAACCAAAGAATCTATCAGCAAAATGGAAAGCTGACAATACTGTCAGACCATCGTCAGAATCATTAGACTCTGAAGCCGTTGCGGCTAATCAACGGGTTGCAGATGTTAAGTTGAGAAAAGTGGGACAAGTAGCAACTATTAATAACGTAGAACCGGACTACTGCTCCATTTCAGAGATAAATGTTCCAGTAGTCAGCAATGGTAAAAGGGAGTTGCTACTCACACAGCCAACGGTAGAGATTCATAATGAACAATACCCTATTCATGCAACAAGTCAAAGGAATAGTGTGGCCAAGGTAGTATCCTTGCCACGAATTCAAAACAAGATTAGTGACAAAGACATTCCGAAACTTCCTCAAGTTACTGAAATCATTATACCTGATGAGGACGATAAGCCAAATCAAGATCATACCTTCCAAAATAGTACAGACACTTACTTGACTAACTTCAATATTCATTCTCTGCAACCAAAATTGGACCCTCGTGCTTCAATCCAAATGGGGAATACAGTGTCTTCCATCCTGTCAGAAATAAATAAAGGAGGAAAGAGTGGCAATAAGCAAATCAATTTGACTGAACTAGATCATCAGTTCAATCATGGACCCGAGAAGAAGCAAACTGCTAATGCTGAATTGAATAAAGCTGAGTATTTTGATGATATAGATAAATTTGATCTGTCACAAAATTTTTGAAGAATTTAAGATAGACGATGAGCTTGGCAGCATCGTTGCAGAAGAGTATAGGATCAGCTCTGGAAGCAGCGATGGCTCTGATGACGTAGTCACAGAACAGCTAAATACCAATGTACCTGAAAATGAAATTCAGCAGAACGCTGCTAACAATACTGACAATGAAAAAAATGATACATTTCTTGAACCAGAAAGTGCCTTAAATAAAGCGTCAGCAAAAAACGCAAAGTTATCAAATAAGCCTGATCTCCTTTCAAATATAGAGAATTTAGAGACTGAATCGGTGAGGAATTCTGATATTGAATCCAGCAACTCCTCTGGGAGCAACAGTGGCTCATACAACACAGTCAAGTGCGAGCCCAGAATGATTTTAAATAATAACAATCCTGAGATAAATGTAAATAAAACTAAGGGGCCTTTCGACTTCTTCCTTGAGACATCTGGTCTTAGTACTAAGTCTATATTTTCGCCGAGCATTAATGGTATCCGGCCGCCTAGGCCACCCAGTGCTAACCATAAGAATGTATTGAAGCCTAAAGATATCAAAATGCGAGTAAAAAATCAATCAGTTACAACGAACAAAATCAACGAAAAACCTATGTTGACTGCTATTAAATATTTTGAACCTTATGTTTAAGTATATTTTGTAGTAATACTTGTTGTAAACAATGTTATATTACATAATAGATAATTAGATATGTTTATTTATTGAAAAATGAACTTGCCTGCATAATATTAATGTACTATATTTATACTGATGTAAATATTACAATCTATATAAACTATTTTTTTAATTATAAAACATTTAACAATTAAAACATTGTTTTATTTACATTATTCAAAATAAAAGATATTATTATAATTCATAAATAAATATTTTATTGCTAAACTTAATGATTAGATTCATACATTATTTACAATTTTCTTTATATTAATTACATTGAATTATGTTACATGATTAGGTACAAATAAATAGCTTAGGTCTAACATCACTGGAGGTCTTCTGAAATCTTCACCGGCGCATTTTCTTCCAATATTTCTTTTCGACGAACGCAACCGCAGTCTGTTTCAATTCCTTAAGGATGCTATTCACTTCGGTCTTCCTGCTTTCGACCACAGAATCCAAAGTTCCAGTTGAGCCACAATAACCCATTGTTTCCGTTGACCCCCAAACAGAATCTTTAGCTGTGGTTCCTTCCAATGGACTTTCCAAATCTTCAAACAAGTTTTCCATAACTTCAATTAAACTGATGTCATCATTTCTCGTATCCAAAGAAGAGACGGATCTTCCAAGATCACTCAGTGATGGTATTCTTGCAATGGATATATTCGAGAACGAATCATTTTGGTCTTCTTTTTCTTTCCGTCTTCTTTTTTCACTGAGCCTGGAGCATATCTGTGGCCTGGAGTAAGGCTTCGGTCGAGACTTTTTGATATTCTTCAAATAGTCCTCTGAAGAAAATGTTATCACTGGTTTTTCCAATACAGCAGGAACACACGGCACTTCGGCATCCACGGACGTATCCAAGTCCACGGGTTTTCCCCATTTATAGTCGAGGGAACGGAATGCAAAAGATAAATGCAAATGTAGATCCATTTTGTAAATACGTAGGTATGTTCAATGATCAAAAGTCAATTGAGTAATGTCCTGCAATAAAATTTGCAGATCCTTTTAAATGAATTTCCCCACTCCTTAGAAATTAGACTGATTAGTTTAATTGACCACTAAGTCATCGATTAGTAAATTAATTGCCTACATTAACTTAATTTTCGAATCAATCAATTAAGTACACATGAATTCATCGTATCTATTAATTGTTATTAATAATTAGTGACCTATAACGCAGTTTACTAAATAGTTACTTCGTATAAGTAATCATACACCTGTTAGTATAATTACATACTTAATACTTGCTAGTATAATTACATACTTAATACTTGCTAGTCATTTGCTAGTATATGATTTATTACGATTAATACTAACATGATTAAATGTAGGTACCTAAGTTAAGTACCGTTAGCGAAATAAAAATAGTGGAATCGTTCCAATTTTTCCGAGTTTCTTTAGAATAATCTATTCTAAAGCAGTGGTCCTTCTGAAATGCTACCTGCCTTTATTTTGCAAAATTAATAATTCTACACTATCATATAAACTGCTTATTTTATTTATTTATTTCTTAACTGCTAAAATTGACATAAAATAGCTTATAATGTACGGAAAATGTCTGGAAAGTATATAAGTATATCTTCTTCTTCTCTCAGCCGAAAGACGTCCACTGCTGGACAAAGGCCTCCTCCTATATAAGTATATACTTACGTACAAATAACACAGATTGAGCGACTTGTGAGAGAAATATTTGTTACAAAAGCCTTCATAAATTGACATCAATGTAATAGGGTATTACACCATTTTTTAAAAACTGTTTTAAATTAATCCTGAGATCGTAATGAACTAGTAGAAATTTTGTTAATTTTTTTAAAAACCGAAAATCGCCTTAAAATCTGTTTTTTATTTATGATTTTGAATTTTCGCACGGAAACGCTAGCCGCCATGCTTTTTCATCTCGTGACGTCACTCGGTTAGTAAACAATACGACTGCGAAAGACCAAGTAATAAGATTCGTGAAAATAATGAGTTATCATTGGTGTCTTGTGCCTGAATGCAAAAATACAAGTGTAAAAACGCCACAAAAATTATGGATTCAAGTGCCAAGTGATGTAAAAATGAGAAATACTTAAAGTAGTAACCATTGGCAGATTTGTACTTTCTGCTTTCACAAAACCGTCTTCCATAGTGAAATAAAGGCTAGAAGTCTACAAACGTGTTAATAACTCGTAAATTTATCAAAATAACAGCGCACAACTTATTTTCAGTAGATTGTTTACTATCGGAATGACGTCACGGCGGGATCCAACATGGCGAATGGCGTTTTAGACATTTGAAAAACAGATTAGAAAAGACGATTTTTAAAATGGAATTATAAAATTAAAATTGCAATTTTATGAATAAATATCGACGTTTCTTGTTTACTTTTTTCGAAATCTATTATGAACAAACATTTTTATATTTTTTCTTACATAGTGTAAAATACCCTATTGGGAAACTTGGAAATACCTATGAAATGGGTTTGCATTCTATATCGAAATCTAAGTATTACATCCATACTAATATTATAAATGCGAAAGTTTGGATGTGAGTTTGTGAGTCTGTGAGTTTGTGAGGATGTTTGTTACTCAATCACGCAAAATCTACTGGACGGATTTCCACGAAATTTGGTATACGGGTAGAAAAACACCGGGAATAGCACATAGGGTACTTTTTATCCCGAAATTCCCACGGGAGCGAAGCCCCGGGGCGTGGCTAGTATTATCTATATTGTTCTCTCAGCCGAAAGACGTCCACTGTTGGACAAAGGCCTCCCCCAAGGATTTCATCCATGGAGGGTTTTGCCGTAATCGCCACGCTTGGCAGGCGGGTTGGCGATCGCAGTGTGATGGCATAGTACGCGGAAAGATGCTGCTGCCCATCCTCCGGTGTTTTAAATCCCTTAGTCGCCTCTTACGACACCCACGGGAAGAGATGGTTTGGTGCTATTCTAGGGCCACACCACAGGCCACTATCTATATTATACATGCTGAATTAAATAAAAACAGACAAGGCTATATGAACTAAATGTAGGACCAGGGTTTATCAGTCCTAAGGCTTCGTTTACGTCGTGGGAGATATGAGCAATTAACACTGTAAGTAAATGACAAATTACAATGTCTTTTAAATAAATAAATAAATATATACGGACAAATCACACAAATTGTGCTAGTTGCACTAAGACTTTTGGCGCCTAATACGACGCAAATCGCAATACATTTAATATGAGTTGTTATAATTCTACAGGCGCTAAATGTCTCTAACGATAGTTTATTTCTTGAGTCGTTGTGCTTAAATGCGATAATCTCTGGGACTAGAGGTCGAATAGAACAAGTGTATATGTATGATAGCAACAGGCTGCACCCGGTATGGTTCTAGAGTAAATTCGGGATAATTTGATTAAAACTAACGTGAGAAAATGTCATAATAGTCGACGGTTCTGGCTAAAATGACGCGTGAGTATCCCTTTTAAAAATCATATTAAATTCGGGATGTTTAAATAACTTTTATACTATTTCAATTATTAGGTGAAGGTTTCACAAAATCCGCCCATCCGCCTTAAGTAGGTGCATCCCTATGTACCGCCCTACATTCCAATGTCCCTATGTAAACTTAGGCCGATAATACTATTATACTTCGCGTAAGTTACGCCTAGTACGTAAATTCTCTCTCTCTTTAGTCGTATTCCTCATGACTGAGGGTCGTTATCATTTATGAAATGAAATACACACGACTCTTGGCAATTTTCATGGAGTGGTTTGCCATTGCCTTCTCCATTTCACACACTAGCTGATATCAACCAGAGTGCAGGTTTCCTTGCGATGTTTTCCTTCGGTGGTCGATGAAAACTAACATAGGTACATGAGTCAGATTGGTATACAAACTCATGTAGCACGGGCAGGATTCGAACCTGGGACCTTTGCAGCCACAGGCGGGCGCCCTAACGACTTGGACAACACCGCTTCGTAAGTACGTAAATTAGTGGAATTTAAACTTCAATTAAAATTTTATGTCCATTAACAAACTATGTAGCTCGTAAATTAATGACATGGTAACGATACCAATATAGTAATTAATTAAAGAATGTTATGGTAAAGGCTAACCCTTATGATTTTAATTTTGTAATTATTAAGGTGGAAGGTACTTTTTCTCTTTTTATCCCTTATAGGGGGAGATGCAGGGACTATTTAGCATGTTTTGGCTAAAATGATTCAGCAGCATTGACATTTCAGCTACTGAAAAGATCATTTAAAGTGAAAAATCATTTATTATAATGTAGTAGGTCAAAAATATACTAACAATTCAAATTATTTTCTTCTTTTTACTCTTCTTTTTAGGATTACTGTTGTCTTTCTTCTTTAAATCCTTCTTCTGGACCTGGAATTAAAAAAAAAATAATTAATACAAATCAGTCTTTATGAATATAAATAAAAAACTGAATTTTTATTTTATGGAAAATAGACTTGACTCGATAAAATCCTTGGGGGAGGCCTTTGTCCAGCAGTGGACGTCTTTAGGCTGAGAGAGAGAGAGAGAGAGACTTGACTTGATAATCATGGAGATAGATGTTGTAAGCTAAATTTAACATTGTTAAACAGACAAAAAATAAGAAAAGTATATGAAAGCTTGATAACTGAAAGTCTTAAATAGTATAAAGTTACAAGCTTTTGCCAGCAGCTTCACCCGCTTGAATTTCCTAGGGATCAGTGCTTTTTCTCGAGATCAACGGTACCCATGTCCTTCTCAATACTTCAACTATGAGTATACGGAATTTTAGATAGATAGATATAAGATTTATGCTCAAACCATTTACATTTTGCGACGAAAGCATACAAACGTAACAATACAAATATAAATGTATAAAACAAACAAAATTGAAAGTGCATGTTGGATGTACTGTGACGTTTTGTCAATTAGAAAATATATAAATGTTAAATGGCAATGAGAAAGGGTCCAGACTCAGCTTATTGTTGCAGGCGAACTGGCCGCGCTGCGACGCTGTTGATTCTGCCAGAACCCTGTCTGCCAGAACCCTTTAGGAAGATTGATTCAGTTAGAGGTAACAAACAAACTATCTTTCGCATTTAGAATATTAGTAGGAAAGTAGAGATTAATTTTACCTTTCCATAGTTGCTGAGAAAATGGCCGACATCATTATTTTTCTTTGCTTTATTTTTCTTCTTGGTGACACCTTGCAGCACACTTTTGGCCATCATTTGCTGTTTTTCTTCCTGGGATTTAAGTTTCTCCTCTTTCCTCTTCTTCATCAACTCTTTGTAATTGATATATTCCCTTTTGGGTGGCTTTGCACCTGGAATAATATAAAATTAACAATAACAGTATTTTTATTCAAAAGAAAATTACAATATTAGGGTCATTCTAGCGAAGATGACACCCCAGGTCAAAAAAAAATTACATAATTTGTGCTTGAATCTGTGATAAGGTAAAGCCAATAAACCAATTCAACAGGAATCAACCAATTAGTTTCATATTTTTATGATTTTCGTTATTTTTGTTCCATAACGTAGTTGTGTTTGGTAGCATATTTTTTCTTTAAGTTTGAAATACTTTTTGTCGTTATGTATTGAGCCATTGTAAAAAGTGATTATCTTAAAAGAAAGTACAATTTAAGAAGTATAAAACGGTGGCAAGTTATTGCATAAGAATTTTTTTTGTAAAAAGTTGTAAGAGTTTGACGAAATGCTTTCCTCATGTCCCACCCGTCACTGCAAACATGTTCTTTTTTATCCTTACCTAAAAGTATCTGATTTACTGTTTTGCAGCTTTGCAAAAGTAATAATTATACTATAGGCACAGGGCGGGCGCTTCATAGAAACGGCGCGTCAAATATGCCTACTACTACTACAAATGAAACTGTATATCCGTGAACACGTCAGTAACACGTCAATGTGTGCGTTTTCATAGACGAACGTCCCACAGTTACACAAGAATGGGGGAGAAGTGCGGAAGGAGCGGGGGGACTTGAAATAACATTGAACAAATAAGAATGTGTGAAAATATTAAGATCTGAAAGGATGTCCCACCCGTCACTGCAACAGGTGGGACAGTTAGGATGTTAGGATATATGGTCTTTTTCCCTATTTGTGAATGCTTGAGTCCCTAATCCTCAGATAGGTCAAGATGGAAAACTTTTTCATACTGGTCTTGAATATTTTTCTACAACAAATACATATATTTCAATTCCTATTTTGTATTGATCTCACATAATGACATTTTCAGGATATATGAAGCATTAGTCAAGAAGATAAATACATCTTAAATAATGAAAAGTTATGTGTCCATCTCATTTAAGTAGAACAGGTAGATATTGAAGTAAGTCCTAACCTAAACTCACTGCCAAAGCAATTTTTGCTTCCTCTTTTTTAGTAGGATCAAATCCAGACATTCCAAATTTAACGATTTCATGGCGTATCTTCTTCAGATCTACATCTTTCTTTGAATATTGGTCATGATCATCTCTAGAATTTGATACTTTTCCATCCTCCACATGTTCTTTTTTTTTAGGTTTGTGCGATTGAAACTTTACAAATTGAAAATTGCTCTCAGCATTTTTCAATGCAAGGGCTGCTTTTGTTAAAATAAGGGACATTATCCTTATCCTTAAATTATATAATGCACTGAATTCCAAACAAAAAATAATACAACGCAAATCCGAAAATGCGAACACGAAGTTTTGTTGATATTTTTTTGTCTGTTCGACTGACTGACATTTGACAAAACCACAAAGTAAAAAATCTGAGCCACACACTACGACTGCGATTATCACTGCCGCGCGCGCCGCGCCGCGGTTGCCGCAAGAGAGCGACGCGTGGACGGACGACGCGCTGCAAAAAGTTGCAGAATGTAGGGCATTTATTAAAAAAAAAAAAAACTTCATTGGACAATGATAGTTAAATGTCAATGTCACTAAACAATGTCAATTTTCTTCGAATGACTGACAGAGAAGTGCACGCTCTAAAAAATTTATTTTCAAGCTGTTGTTTTTGTGTCCCTACTATAATATATTTTTTACAATTGAAAAAGAAACGAAGAAAAATAAATAGCGTTCTTCGAGTTCTTATAATAGCCAGGCTTTTTTTTATTTTTGCAATCATGCTAGCTTTGACTGCGTCTCCACTAAAAATAATGTAACCAACCACCGATACTATGGTTTATTTTGGAGCGGCAGGTAGCTGAGCCAAATAATATTTTCAGCCAGTAACTGATCTATAATAAACATTACATTCCTTCAACATTCACTTTCAAATACGCCGGCACATAGCAATAATAATAGGTTACGGAATAAATATTAGAAATATAAGTCAACACGTTCTACCTCAACAATAAGCAATATGAAGAATAAATTTAGGAATACTGATTCGGCAATAAAAGCTGGTGATCTTATATTAACAGAACAACCATTCGCGTTTGTTCTGTCGTCCAAGGAAAAGGGATTTCGCTGCGATAATTGTTTAGAAAAGTAAGTCCTACTATTTTAAATCCTTGTCTGGCTTCTTCAAGTTCAATTTTTTTTTCTAATTAATCTATTTCAATAGTCATACAAGTTTGCTATATGTGCCACTTGCTTCAACCCTGTTTCATTAAGATACCCTAAAAAAATATCATTTGGTGGTTTTAAGATTATTTACACAGGCACATGCAGCAGGGTCACTTTTTTGTTAATAAAAGTGATTTTTATTTTATTTATATCACAAACACAGACATTAAACATGAATAGATTTGAATCAGTGTCAACGTGACCTCTTTCAGGGGCAAGGTTCTCAAGTGTTCGGGATGCCAATTTGTTCACTACTGCGGCCGGGCATGCCAACGGGATGCCTGGGGAGATCACAAGGTACAGTCTTTGGATGCCTGTCTCGTATGTTGATTACACATTAGTTAAACTGGCCTAGCTATTTCACTAAAATTTAAAAGTATGTATTTTCGTTGTTAGTTATAAACTAAAATAAATATTTTATAAACAAAACATAGACAATGAAATTTGATAATGTGTATCAAATTTCATTGTCTATGTTTTGTTTTTGTGTAAAATATAATTTGGAATAGAACATAGGGTACTTTAATCCCAAAAATAACTTATGGAAGCAAATGTCGGGGCGCAACCATTAATAATTTATTCTATTTATGAAAATAGCAGCCTACCAGAACAGCTGCATATTATTTACATCTATAATCCTAATCCTAACTAACATTATAAATGTGAAAGTGAGCTTGTTTGTTTGTTACCTCTTCATGCTTTATGTACTGAAACAATCTTACTAAAATTTCACATACTAGTTAGAAGTACTGAGAAGGATATAGACTACTTTTCATCCTACAAAAAATCACTGTTACCAGGGGAAATGCAGGCTGCGGGAAACAGCTAGTTTCAAGTAAAATATGCTATTTTAGCTGCTTGAGGAGGCCGTTAACTCATCTCATCTTTAAGTGTTAAAAATACTTTTTTCACCATAGTTACATAACAATATTGGGTAGTAAAGCAAAACACACATACATTTTGGGTTAAATTTTAGCTTCAAATAAACAATGATTTGAAATATCCATTTTATTACCTGGCATAATGCTAAACTGTATTAGGTGCATTCAAGATTTATTGTACATATGTCCTATTCTACTGTAATTAAACAGTGTGAAAAGATGAAACAGAATTATATAAGTTAAGCTTAGTACACAATAGATTTACAGTGTACATTCAAATTAGATGTGGCTATTTACAAACAACAATGTAAAAGTTTGCCTAAGATTTTCTCTCGGGTCATTTATTTCACTGCAAAAAAAATCTTTTAAGATACATTATTTTTTGTTTACACTTAAATGCCTAAAATTATGCCATAAGCACAGGGCGGTTAGGCGGGGCGCTTCATAGAAACGGGGCGTCAAATATACCTACTACTACTACAAATGAAACTGTATATCCGTGAACACGTCAGTAACACGTCAATGTGTGCGTTTTCATAGTCATAGTGTCTCAATACACACAAGAACTGGGGAGAAGTGCGGGGGGGTGCCATATTGCGGGAGGGGCAGGTAGTTTCCTTTCTGTATGTAGTACCATCGATGGTAGTACTTATATTAGTTCTATGCCATAAGATAAGCTGTAACAATTTACAACTTATTGTATGTTACGAGTACTGTGTGAACTTACGAAAGTTAGCTCGAGTAGACCCCATTGTCTATTAGTTTATAGTATTACGAGCTAAAGTATGTCATAAAAAACAAAAAACTAACCACTAACTACTAAAAAACGTCTCAGTGTGAACCAAGCTTTACCTATAGACGTAACACCGTGCCATGGCGCTTTGCCATTTCCTATTCCACTGATCTAATTCTTTATTTCTGTTTAGTTTTATTTTTATTATTGTTTATTTTTGAATCCACTTTTATAAGCACTTAAACCTTTTTATTTCGGGAATATAAATATTTGCAGATTTACGTGGGCACGGTAGTATACGGATGTTGCGCAATTTATTTTTTTGTGGTATATTTCTTATTTAATTTTTATTATGCGTAACTAGGAAGATTGGCGGCGGCTTTTCCCGCGTGAATTTCCCATGGGAACAGTGCTTTTTCCCGGGATGAAAGGTATCCTATGTTTTTCAGTACTTCTAAGTAGATAGCTTAGAAGTACTGAGAAAGACATATAATTTCGCATACACATATATATGTGTATGCGAAATTTCAGGAAGATTGGTTTAGTAGATAAAGCGTGAAGAGGTAACAAACAAATAAACAAACTCACTTTCGCATTTAATGTATTATTGGTTAGGATAGCACTAGCTACGCCCGAGGAATTCACTCCTGTAGGAATTTATGTAATTAGCTGCTCCCAGAGCTTCGCTCCCGTGAGAATTTCGCCATAGGAAGTGCTATTCCCGGTATTTTTCTACCCATGTCAATGACATAGTACCCGAACATCAAAATCCGTCCAGTACATTTTGCGTGATTGAGTAGTCAAACTTCTACTTTGCCCAAAAAAGTAAGTAAGTAAGTAATAATGGTATGCTTAATTATTCCAGTGGGAGTGTGCGAACCTCAAGCGGGTGTCTCCCAAGGTGATCCCTGATGCGGCGCGCATGCTGGCGAAGATTATCAACAGGCTGAGCCGCGGGGACGGACATTCTTATAGGGCTTTCTACTCGGCTACGTCGTTTCGGATGTGGAAAGATCTTATGTCACGTAAGTATTAGGTATCTACTACATTTGTTATTTAACCCAACTATTTGAACATTTTTTATACTCCTAAAAGTTAGCAACTCCCGCTCCTGCTCTTTTCTGGTGCAAAAGGTTACTATTGCCATTCAACGCGGCCAGCGTTAGGCAGCTTTGCACCGGAACGAAAACCAAGGGGCGGGCTCTAATTTTAGTTTTTTTTTTTTTTCTCATTCTTCTTTTCTGTGACTATTAATGTAATATTTGACATTACAGAATTAAATAAATTATCATTATATATTATGTTTACTTAATATACTAATATGTCCTGGTGTGAGATCCTAGGTTCAAATCCTACTCGTGCCAAACTATATCTTATATTAAAGAAGTCGGTTGAAAATAATATGATTATTTGATCTCGATTCTTGAAATATGTCATCATCAAATCGATTCATCGACTCAGCGGTGAAAGCCGTAGTGTCGACAGACAGACAGTACTCTTCGCGACATCCTATTTCCTAAAAATGCGAAAGTTTGGATGTGAATTGTGTTATTCAATCTTGTTATCAAATCAAGATACTTTTAATTTACTTTTTATACTTCGAAATATTCACGGAAGCGAAGCTAGTCTGAGAAGCGCGTTAGTTTGTTATAATAAAATGATCTCACTTTACAGATTACTCGGACTTGAAGACAGACCAGAAAAAGGATGGAGCACTTCGAATCGCTGTGCAGGGTGCTCCACGAGCTTCCTGAAGCGACATCTCCCTGCCGAACACTGTCGAGATGATGGGCCTGTTTGGTTAAAGTGAAGATGGCAGACGCTTGATAACATCCCCACTTTTAGTATAACTTGCTTTTGGTTGCGGTCCCCGCGGGACAATGCTTTTTCCGGGATGAAAGGTACTCTTATGTCCCATTACTCAATGCGCGAACTACGTGTATAGCGTGAAATTTCAGGAAGATGTGGCTAAAGCGGTAGATACAACGTGATGACGTAACAAACAAACTCACTTTCGCATTTATAATATTAGTTAGGATATCCTAATCCTAACTATATTATAAATGTGAAAGTAAGTTTGTTTATTTGTTACCTCTTCACGCTTTATCTTCTGAACCAATCTTCCTGAAATTTCGCATATACATGGTTAGAAAGTACTGAGAAGCTGACATAAGAATTACAGACATCTCCAGAAGTGGAGTCAGAATTTCTCATACTAATGGATTATAGAAGTGTTTGCACTTAAGACCTTATGATTGTGTGTTATTTGTAAAACGCCTATGTGTCTGTGCAATGTCAACCGACCGAAATACGATGTGTATTCCATAGAAGTAGGTAGGCTGGCGCGGCGAGTCGGCGAGCGCTTCATACTTTTATGGATTTCATAGACATACTATGAACTGATACGGAACGTTCATAGTATGTCTATAAAATCTTGTCATTCTAACTTTATGGTATCGTTATCTTCGTATGGGTGGTCAGTATGGACTAGCAGCTCAAAGTGAAGGAATGAATGTTGACGGTGAATAAAAAAAAAGACAGACGCAAATTTATCACTTTGATCAGCCGAGTTCTCGATTTTAGTTGAACGCAAATTTGTTAGTGATAGTTCGTGAGTATGTCTGAACAGTATTTCGAGTGGAATATGATACTTTACCAACACTTGCCAATATAGGCCGTTATAAGTAGGTATTATGTAGACTATTCGGATTTACTTTGAATGATAGTGGTTGCAAAATAGTCTCAATTTCTAATGAAAGGAACTGGACATTAAGTGTGAGTATTTTTAATGAAATACGTGTTGTGATTTGAAATATAATGTGTGGAAATGTGTAATATTTTGTGAGATTAATTCAAAGCATACAAATGATAACATAATATTAATGTATTGTATTGGGATATATTTTTCTTCGTGACTCTTTGCTTTTGCATAAGTGATAGTTTTGAAATTAAATATAAAACTAAATACCTAATTATATATTATTATATTTTTTAGTGGACAACACGTTGGGTGTAGCGACTTGCTGCAGGTAGCCTTGCCGCAAAGTAGAAGAACCTTAGCGCTATTATCTCTGAGCAGCAGCAACAATAATGTTGGAAGAATATGAAGGCACGGTTGATTCACGTGCGTTATGCTGATTTATTTGATGCAATGTTTATCTACTGTTCTGTCGTGTCAGCTGGTGGCGTGCATAAAAAAACTGGATAAATTATCGCTTCCAAATAAAGTCCGTCATCCTTGGCTTCGCGGTCTTCTCGCAACTCCATAGAAAATCTAGTGATGGGATGAAAGGGGTAACACCTTTCTCGAAGGGTAGTTCTCCTCACTGTGTGTATGGATGCGAAATTTCAGGAAGATTGGTTTGTAGATAAAGCGAAGACAAACAAATGCTTCTTTACAAAATAGTTAGAGTTAATTATTTGTGGTTTAAATTTAATCAGTGAGTTCATTCATTAAATAGGTATAATCCAACTGTCCTCTTTCTATTGTATCAAATCTGTTTTATAAAAGTATAAACATTATTTGAAATTATTTTTATACTTATTACTTTGTTTTTTGTATTTTGCTGGCTATATCAAGGTTATGTTTCGTAAATAGGACGGAAAATTGTTAGATGTTGATTAGGATTTAGTTTCAACTCTTTCTTTTTCATGATGGAAACGAATACTTTTAGCTGTTAACCTCAATATTTTTCTCAAAAAGCGATTTGTTATATAAGTAATCTGTTAGTGACTGTATACAAATAAATGAACAGATTCTTATTAACTGTACTACAGAATGCTTATTTTTAAGTTCTTATTTATTCTGTAATTAGATAGGGACAGTGATTAAACATAAGTTTTGAATTTTTCTAGTTTATAATAATAAATTTTACATAAGTATACTATACCTATTTACATGAATAAATAGTTGTCATGATTTTTGAGAATTTTTATTTACAACAAATGGTTGCTTTAATATCAATAGCAATATAATCATTCTGGGTTGTGAGATCAGGTTGATTTCAAAAAAATATATTTGTGTTTGACTTTGGTAGGATCTAAGCAGAACCATAATCCGACTATATGACAGCAGATGCATTAGCTTGTGACGAAATTATCTATTTGAAGTTCTACCTGTACAATGCTCATTACATCTTGGGGATGTAAATAAAGATGTATGTATTGTTTACGATTCAGAATCCACTACAAATTTCGATAGGATGGCAGCACGTAGGCAGTATGGAGCACGAAGCAAAGCATGCAGCAGAGTTGTGTCTTGGTGTGGGTGGGTACGATGATAATACTTAGTGTGAGTAGTGTTCTTATTGTAATTATATGTCCGTAATAAATGGATGAAACTGTGACTGGCACAAGGCAATATGATATTTAATAAATCCCACTTTTGGGTTCGTAGTGGACTGTACCTTACATCCCGAAGCACTGTTCCAGATGGAAATTCATGCAGGCGAAGCAGCGGGTAAAAGCGAGCCGCCATTCTTGCTTGATTCGTATTTTACTGTCAATTACGTGTTGCAAATGAGGGATTCAATGGACATATAGTTATACTTGAATCGCCTGTATTTTCTGTGTACAAAAGATGAAAAACACCAAGCTTTTCATCAGATGTTCCAGATCTTCAATTTTTTAGAAATGCCCAACTAAAATATTTTCATTTGACGTAATTTTTACAAACGGTGACGATAATCCTCGCTGTCTCTTGGAGCTTTTCATCAGATGTTCAGATAATATCAATTTAGTTATACTGTCGGCAGAAAATAGCTCATCAGGTGGTTTTGAACAGACTTTGTTAAGGCACCATTTCCATATTACTTAATAGTTTAGCTGTTCCGTTATGGTTCTTTGTCGTATGTCCAGTTCCAAAATGAATTATAGCCTATATGTTGCCCAGGTTAATAGCTATACAGCAAAAAATATAACGAACTTAATATCCTCACCCATTCGTAGTGTCGTCCCAGATCATACATACATGCACAAGATGAAGACATAGAAACGGGCAATTTTTTTCCTGTTGCCATTTCAGGTCTCCTCTATCCATTTCAGTCAAAAATATTAAATGTACAGACAAAATATTTTTACTGTTTCTATTATATGTATAGATGAAGTCCACCACAATTTAAAAATAGATTTTATATTAAAAAATCACGACTGACATAGCCCAATCGAATCACTCGAGTTATAAGGAATCTAAAGATACCTCTCACATCAAATCTGTTTTAGACATTCAGGACTAATGGTAATTCAGAACCATAATTCTATACATTCAACTAAATTGTCGAACAACATAACACTCCTTTTTTGTCAGTCGTTTTAACAAAATAAAATTTTCGGCGTTAGCTTCGATATTTATATGGGAAAAAAAAGCGATGTTTTGAGCACTCTAATTTTTGCCTGTCAGAGATTTGCTGGGTATGTAGGTACAATGTGAACTCTACGTCCTGCTGCCACATAAAAAAATTCGAGATGATGGGACTACTTTGGTTAATCTTATGATGATGGCACAAACTCAACAGATAACACACAAAAATACACCGAACATAAGGGGATAACGCCAATCTAAATGAACAGGACTTTCGGCAGGAATATTATTTTCACTACTATGAATGTTAAGAGCGACACATTTCCTTGCTGCCATATATGCTCGATGTGATAAAGCGAATATCTGAAACATACTTTGACTTGGTATATGAAATTCAGAAACTTGAGCATGTTTTATATCTTGAGCATTCTATTGCATGATGTTTTACAGATGCAATTTAATGTCCTGACGGGTGGTACATTACTGGGGAAATGAAACATCTGTAAAAGCATTAAAAATAATTTGTAAGTCATTCTTAATTAATTAAGTACTATTACTTAAAAGCTAAAGGAAACCACCTGCCCTCCCTAAGCTGGCACCCTCAACCCGACTTACGTATTGGGGAGGTACTATACATAAAGTAGCGTATATTCACTTTTCACGGCATATATGGCTTTCTATTGGTGAAAAATTTTTAAACGGTAATGAATCATAAATTTTAACAATTACAACTCACTTAACACTTGATTTGTATAAATTGTATGAAGTTCATTATCATGATGGCAACAAACATACAAAAACTAGGTTCATACAAACACATGACAATTACACTTGTCTCTTTTACTCATCTTCAAAATCCTAACAAAATCTTTATTTTTACAGATGAAGAACAACTAAAAGTGGTACATATGCGGTTTGTCTCAATCCACGTGTGATAACTTACTCAGTTTCGTTATATGGGTTGGTAGGAGGAACTGCCAACGTTGGTTAAGACCTCAAGAAATCCAAGAGTCTTAAGCGGTCGCTTAAAAGTCAAAAAAATAATCATGACCAAAATGGTCAGAACGCATGATGGAAACGGACTAGATCGTGATGCAAAATGGACAAGAGTGATGAAAATGGAGACAATTACAAAGAAAATGGACATGGGGAAAATTATTATACTTGTGATGAGTGCAGACGAAATATACAGAAATCAGCAGAAAAATTTGTTAAAGCTATGGATTTCAGGAATTGCATGTTTGCAGAATATGAAGGACGCGATGTTGCTTCGTCCTTTTTTGTCTCATAAGTAATAATTTTTGACTTGCTGATCATTTTGAGATATATTCAACCTCATTCCGTGGACCTACTAAATTCTATTAGCCGTGGGACCACGAGAGTCTAGTCTATCAAAAGTACTACTAGTAGGAAAACAATGATGCCTACTAGTGGGACATTTATATGGGGGTTGGATTTATTCTTACATTCGAGTGAAGTATGATATTAATCACTCTTTAGATCTCACTGTGATATATACAAATCCAGATATATAATTTGGTCAGCATAATTATTAACAGCCATAAAAATATAAATAACTCAAACTATCGGGATTAGTAATACCTTGTTTTCTGTCCCAGTCTATGTTACATAACTTTGAAACTCTTCCTGTTCAGACATGAATGCTCCTGTTGTGTGGTCAGTAATTCGTGTAAAAACAACACTCCTTTTTTGGTCAGTCGTATAACACACGCGAAACTTCACTTTTTGGTCAATCATGTGCCACTAGACTGATTTTTTGGTGGTCAAGCAACAAAAACAAACACTCCTTTTTGGTCAGGTAAAAAATGTAAAAACATATTACTCCTTTATTGGTCAGTCATGTAAAAACAACTTCTTTTTTCACATGTAAAAACTGCTCTAACACTTTTTGGTCCAGTCGTGTAAATAACTTACATAATACTGTATGAACCTCTGTCAATCATGTAAAAACATAATACTTGCTTTTTTGGTCAGTCATGTAAAAATATCGACGTGTTCAGGTACTTATCAGATTGTGCAAGTAGTCCGTGCAGCGCATGCTGCTCAGCTGTCGTCATCGCGCATATCCACGCATACGCGAAAGCATGTACTGCGCGTGCTAGAATTTATTCTTGTCAGGGCAGCAAAAAAACACAGTTATCCCATACTTCCAGTTAACCAGCTTAGTTTTTTAGAACTTCAGCCCATATATACCACACAATTATACCTATATTGATTCATAAACTACGTAGATACTAAAATGAGTAAAAGAAATAAATAATTATTTAATATTCAAATATAAAAATCAATCAATGGATAGAAAAACCTTTTTTTATGTTGCAATGCGTATCTCTAGTAGGTACCTACTGAACGAGTTATTTATTCATCTGTTGTTTTAACCAATGTCACAGAATTAATATAAGTACTACGTACAGAAAGGAAACTCCCTGCCCCTCCCGCAATATGGCATCCCCCGCACTTCTCCGTTCTTTTGTGTATTGGGACGTTATGACTATGAAAACGCAGACATTGGAGTTGCGTTACTGACGCGTTCATGGATGTAGTTTTATTTGTAGTAGTAGTAGGTATATAACTCCCCGTTTCTATGAAGTGCCCTCCCCTGTGGCCTAGTGCAAATACCAGATGGGTGATCATTGGTCCACCCAACATGGGAGGACCAGGAGGTCGCTTTCAGCAGATTTTATTGAGAAATAACTGTACCCAGCTGTGCATGCGGTTTGAATTGAGCGGTTTGTATCGGTAAAAACTGCAGACCGGTTCTTAATTTTTCAACTTCATCGATAGGTGGATTATTACTAATTTCTGCTTTTCTTTCTTATCAAGTTTGTTAACTGGTGTCAGATTATTTTTCTACTTCTAATATTTTGATCTCGAGATTCATCCTTTTTAGTAATTCTAGACCATTATGTAAAAACTTGTCAATTCCATAAAGTGCCTTATACAAAATAATATAAATTCATCTTGTAAATACCAAGCTAATCGATCTAATATTTTAGCTTCAGATACTACTATATGGAGATCGACATCCTCTACTCGGACTGTTGCATATGAAGTACGGGAAAATATTGCTCTCTACAAAAATGGACTTGAAAAAAAGCTTTAGAACAAACTAAAATGTTCCGAGAAGATACTAAGGATCACACATGAGTGTAAAAACACCACTTTATATAAAGAACAGTTACTGCCATTACTATCACAAGCAACGCTAGAATCTTCTTAGTATTCAATTTATCAAAGATCAAAATGTTGTGTTAATAAATAGCATCTAGTGATAACTGGAAACACCAATATTCCAAGCCTTATTTCAATTAAGATAAATGATATTTATATTTTATACATTTTTGAGTGAAATTACATTGTTTCCATTTTACAAAGTCAATTGGCTTTTTACATCCACGTAAGCAAAAGGCTGTGTGTGCAATAAATTTGATTTCAGGAAACTCTTTGTTCACATTTATTTAACTAAACCCGATCTTTATTACCTTTATGAACAGCAGAAACTATTATATTTTGTCTTGTCCAAGTAGTCTTAAAATTCAGCTCAATGTATAAGAAAGTCCAGGGGATATTGATAAGATCAAAAGTCGACTTTGTGTGTGTTTTAGAAGAAGGACAGTCTGTAAAACATGAAATAAAGTGGAGAAAGTGACTTTGAACTTAGGCAAACTAAGAATAATGTCATGATGAGATGAAGAAAAACTTTATTGTTACACACTACATTGTCTTGGGAACAATACTTAAATTGTTGTCTGTAGGTACTTGTCCATGTCAGGCCTCTTCTGGTGAGAATATTGTACTTGTCCTGTCCATGTTATGCTTTTTGATGGGAGTGGAACTGCCTGCAGTTGGTTCTATTTCAAGTCCTTGGAAAAATAATCTTGTGGTGTCCTTCAACTCTGTTCTAGGCATAAACTGGAGTCTTGCCCTTCTGGGAATGTCATGTTTTGTCTGTCCATAGGTATTCAAAGGTCTGTCCATAGGTATCCAAAGGTCTGTCCATAGGTATCCAAAGAAAACTTTCAGTCTGTCACTGTCATGTACTGTGCATACTGTAGTTCATGTCCATTACTTTCTGTTCTGGTGAACAACCACTTATGTTTTGATGTTCAGTAATTATAAGACCTAACTAATTCCAATGTCTGGTTTACTTCAGTTTATGTTTAGTTCTGGGAGATAGACTGTCATCTAGTGCTTTATGTGCTTTCTAATTCTTAAGTCTGTTACTAAGTCTAATGTTTGTCCTGGAAATTTAACATTTGTTCTGTAATTCTGTCTGTCTACTGTTGTCTATTATGTTCCTAAGAGACAATGCTGGGCTGTATGTTTTCTTAATCATGTCTACTTCTCTTAGGAGGGGCCTCATCCTCAGCCTCCAAAACTTTAATTCTTATACCACATATTTCAGCCCCATGCAGAGTACTTATGGCCTGATCAGCTGCCTGAGTTGATGCATAGCGAGCATAACCTACAGTTTTATTTGGCAGAGTATAAACATTGATCAGGTCTCCAAACCTGCAGAAGACATCACGTAAAACAGTCAATGGAGGTGGTTGAGGTTTGCAAACCAAGAAAGCATCTTTTAGCAAGGGGACTATCAATATCAGCCAATGGTTTTTGGAGGAGGGGAGTTTAACACTACAGTAACTCAAATCATTACTGTCAGGAATATCCATTTCCAGGGAGTGCCATTGGTAGCCATTTTTATCAATTTAGAAGCTTCTGCAATAGCTTCAGCAAGTTGAGCCAAGTCAGGGGCAGATGAATTGGCACTGGAAGAGATAGCCCGCTTCAAGTCTTTCTTAACAGCATTAGGGATATTTCTAAAACTTTGCTCATGTGCTCTCAAACTGTGAATTGTCTCGACGGACAAAAAATTTGGACACCAGGTGGATATTCAAATCTGTCTTCAATTTTTGAACTGCATGAGCCATTGCCGAGCATAGGGTTTGAGTATGTTACTGTACCTTTCCCACAGTCACGCAATTTCAACTTGGTCAACAAAGTATTGGCACTCAATCATGCCAGGGACAATATCAAACAGACTTTCTAAACATTATAATGATTAAGGAAGGAGTGGACACATAAAATTAACACGAAAGTGTAGCCTTTCCAGGACGGACATTCATGGCAGATACAAGAGATGATTGAAAATTTGCAGAAGTGTTTGTTAATGTGCTCATATTGGACTCAAATGAACTTTCATGTCTATTACGTTTTTGCACTTTGGGTGTAGCAAAAATAGCCCTGTAACTTGAATCACATCCTTCAACAGCTAGAGCAGCTTCATAGAATGAATTGAACTTCACATAAGCAAAGCCTCGTGATGTCAGTCGCAGAATCACGATCTCTTTTGTATGAGTACAGATTGAATATAACCAAATTTAGAAAATTCCTCTTTTATCTTATCTTCTGCCAACATCTTTGGTATTAATTGTTATAAAAATTCTTTTATACTTTTCATCAGTATCTTGAGTTTGTATCTCAGAACGGGTGGCAGCAACCATTACTTTTAATGGCCTGTTAGTGTTTGGGAGGGTCTGATAATTCATCTCTTCCAAGAGCGGCTGCAGCTTCAGATGCTTTAGAAAACTTGATGTACACAAATCCTTTTCTATCTCCAGTATCGTGATGACGCGGAATATGAATATCTTCTATATGTCCAAATTTCTTGAACGCTTCAATGAATTGCTCTTCCGTAGTTTGTTTATCGGTTACAATAAATAACCTTGAATACATAGGCACATCCAACGAAGAGTCATCGTTTTTGCTAAATTTGCGCTGATGATCCATTTTACATCCAATACACTCAATACCACTTGTAGATAAGAAGTTTGAATCGTCTACGTCTAACCTTTCTTTCTTTCCTATACCTTTGAGTTACCTACCCAAGCTAAAGATTGATTGAATGGTGTGGCGTGGCGGCAATGAAATTGGTATAATAAATCGAATTATAGGAGTACTAACTAATAAAATAGATAAACTGTACGAATTAAAGAAATAAGGGAAACCCTCAATAAATCAAACCTTGAGCAACAAAACAACGCAATTATTATTAATTTTCAATTAATTTTACACAACAGCAAAATTACCACACTATAGTGTTGTACAAGCAAGTAAGTAAATAGCACAGAAGTAAATTTTTTTTATATGTCTGTGATAAATAGCAATAGTGTATAGTGTTATCGATAGTATCGCAGTTCGCGAAACTTTCGTGTTATCGATAGTATTGTCACGGTTTGACCATACTATCGATAGTAAAAAACCGGCCAAGTGCGAGTCAAGCTCGCGTGCCAAGGGTTCCGTACACGCAAGCATTTTAAAAACAAACTTAACTTTGCAGTTCGATCCCTAGGATTCATACTGCATCGAGCGCAAATATAAGTTTGTAATACTTTTTTTTTACTTCATAATGAGGTTGTTGCACAATGAGGGATTTTCCGAGACCGAAATAAAAAAAAAATAGTTCCAGATGAATTCATAGGTGGCGTTTACTTCAATTATTTTTCTAAAATATAATGAAAATATCGAGCATTGTATCAGGGGGCCGCCGCGCAGATTCCACTAATGAGCGATTTTTCTGATATGTAGTTAAATTAAGAAAAAAAAATCAGTATAAAAAAGTCTCAACAGATGGCGTTTTATGAAAGCCGAGTCGTGATACTAATGTCTGGACTAGAGATGGGCGCTTGGATTTCCGGAAGGTAAAAATGGGAAAGAATGGGTAGAATGGGTAAAAATTAATTTATACCCATTTATACCCGATATTTTTTATTTATACCGGGTAGAAATTATAATGAAAGTAAATTATCCTTATTTGCTTTAAACTCTTAAAATAATAATTAAAGTATAAATATTAGATATGTTTTGATTATAAGGAAGATAAATAACTAGTTGTTTTCGGTTCAAATATTAAAAAAACGAAAACAACAGATTTACAATTTTACCATATTATATTTTTATGTAACTTTATATTTTAGATTTTACTATTTGTATTATTTATGGATATGTGGCTAATCTGACTCACATCAGGTGAGTTATATAAGGGTCACCATTAACTTAATTTACCAAAGCACTATACCTACTATGTTCGGACGAGTACTTGGTAGGTTTGTACCAGAAGGGCTGGTAAATGAAACGCGTGTTCACTGTTTAGTGAGTAAAGTCAGACTGTCCTTTAATAGAAGTTTTAAGTTAAACGTTAACAGTTGTAACGGAACATTATCATAAAAAATGGTTGTACAAATTATTTGGAATTCCGTTCGGCAATAATCATAAAGTAAGTTGCCGGTTGTAAACAAGTTGTATAAGTTGTCGGTCCTTTGTTGCGAAGGCATTGTGCATTTTGTTAATTGCTTTACGATGCCTTTGCAAAGTAAAGGTGCCGTTAGATCCCGTGGGAATGCCACGGAACGCCACAATCCTCCACCCTTAGAAAAAGCTAGAAATTTAAAATTATAGATAATCGTCCTTTAGTATATAATTAGTTACATAATATAGGAATTTCAGACAAAATAATTAATTTTAAATTTATACAAAAATATTGGAGGAGCATATTACATGTGGCTTAAAAATAAACATTTATGGTTAGTAACAATAAGTAGTTGTCTATATCTAGGTTAGTACATGAATTATTAGAAGTTTACAATATAGACTTATGTACTATTTAATTAATTACTAAACTAACTAAGTGATGAATTAATTTAACTTAATTAATTGTTAAATTGAATCTTAATGGCTAAAATATTGTCTTTGTATATACCGGCACTTTAATTCACTTTGTTATCACTAGTCACTGCACAATAGACACAAAGTAATGATGACGCTTGCTGTATATGCAGCACGTGGTCCTTTCATGTTGCCGTTAGAAGGCAGGCTGTTGCATCTTCTAAACGGTGAAGTCTGGACGCGTGTATCATAAGTTGAATTTTACCACCTTTTTTACGGTGCGCCCGGAACGGGTTACTGTTGGTTGCGTCTGTGGAGTGTCGTTCTTTGCTGATATGATATCTGGTGCCGGTGGTACTGGTGCTGGTGTTTTTGAAGGTTTTGTGACCAACACGTTGTCATCCATTAATAAATAAGCTGTTTTGTGACGGTCGAGCGATATTGTGACAGGCTTATTTTTTATTTCTATGGTATAGTATTTAGGGTTTCTTTTTAGAACTTTATACGGGCTTTCATAGGGAGGAACAAGCGATTTATGAGTTTCATTTCTAACGAACACATGTGTAGCATTGTTTAAGTCCCTATGAATAAAAACTTTGTCGCCTTTATTGTGATGGCTCGACTGTCCAGTGTGTGAAATGGATGAAAGAGTTTGAGCTAGGTTCGATGTCTCGCAAGTGATAATATCAGAACCTGGCATTGTTATCTGTTGTACCCTAGACAAAGTATCAGCTGCGGTATTTTTATTGCCCTCTATGTATTGTATCTTATCGCAGAACTGAGAAATAAAATCTAATTGTCTTAAACGTCTAGGGGAATCTGATGGAGAAACTTTTTTTGTTAGTGCGTATGTTAAGGGTTTATGATCTGTTAAAACTATTAATTCTCTACCTTCTATATTATACCTAAAGTGCTTTATTGACATATATATTGCTAAGAGTTCTCTATCATACGTGCTATATCTAGACTGTGTTGCAGTTAATTTTTTAGAGTAAAAACTTAATGGTTGTAATTTGCCATCTATTTCTTGGTTTAATGCTGCGCCTACGCAACTACCTGAAGCGTCCGTCATTAAAATTAGCGGTGCGGAGGGATCAGGGTGTGATAATAATGTAGCGGCACTTAAACTTTCTTTACACTGGCTGAAAGCTTTTAATGCTTCTTCAGTCCATATTATTTTTGTCTTATCGCGTTTTTTAGAATTGTGTATGTACGCGTTTAATGGTGCCTGTATTTGCGCGGCGTTCGGAATGCTATTTCTATAAAAGTTAATCATTCCTAAGAAACGTCGTAATTCCTCGATATTATTTGGTTGAGGATAATTAATTATAGCCTGAACTTTATTATTGCTGGGTATAATACCTTCAGGAGTAATGTGATAGCCTAGAAAATCTAGTTCTAGTTTACCGAATTCGCATTTTTGTAAGTTAATTGTTAGACCATAATTATTTAGTCTCTCTAGGACTTGTTCAAGGTGCACTAAGTGTTGTGATTTTGATTCTGAACCTATAACAATATCATCTAAATATGGGAATGCGAAATCTAAGCCTTTGAGGGCGTTATTTACAAATCTTTGAAAATCCTGTGCTGCGTTACGTAAACCAAAGTTCATCCGAGTAAATTCGAACAAACCGAACGGTGTTATGACGGCAGTTTTAGGAATATCTTCTTCGGCCATCGGTATATTAAAATAGGCTTTTCTAACATCTATTTTTGAAAATATAGTTTTTCCTTTTAACATATAAGTGAAATCTAATAGTCTAGGTAAAGGGTAGCGATCAGGAGTTGTTTGTGCGTTAAGCCTGCGATAATCACCGCAGGGTCTTATTTCTTGTTCTCCTTTTTTAATTACACATACGAGAGGGTTAGCCCAAGGGCTATTTGAGGGTCTACAAATACCTAATTGCATCATTCTTTCGAATTCAGCTTTGGCTGCTTTGTATTTTTGTGGATTAAGTGGGCGTGCCTTCTCGTGTACCGGAGGTCCGGTAGTATAAATGTGATGTTTCACGTCATGCTTAGGTTCTAATAAGAAATTTTCCATTTTAGTAATGTTAGGAAACTTTTTTAAAATAGCGTGATATTCGTCGTTCTCGTTTATAGAACGAACAGTTGGTTCACTAGTATGAAGGACATTTATTTGACGCGAAAATGAAGTTACTTTGTCGACTAGTTTTTTTGCATGTAAATCGACCATTAATTTGTTAGCGGCGAAAAAATCTGCACCGATAATAGATTTAGAGACATCGGCTAATATAAATGTCCATTGAAAAGGGCGACGTAAACCTAGATCAATGGTAATGGTTTTTTTACCATATGTAGTAATTTGGGTACCGTTAGCTGCATACAGGGTGTAATCTGATGTTCCTGTTCGCTTTTTCGCGGCTAGAACGGAAACATCAGCGCCTGTGTCTATTAAAAATTGAGTACCTGTAATTTTATCACTAACGCATAATCTATATGACTTATCGACCTCAGCAACATTTATGTCTGCCGGTGTCGAAGTCGTGTTTTCAGGCTTATTTTTATAATTATTATAACTACTACAATATTTGGTATCGCCACATTTGCGCGCATTTGTTAAGTATGTATAATGATAATAGCACATGTAGTTTGGATCGCCGGGTTTTGAAGTTTGATCGGCAAAATCCCTATGATTATTTTTATTTTTGGTGCGCGATTTAAAGTTATTTTGAATAGGGAGGCTTTGTTGGCTATGGTCTCGCGATTTATGGCCATTGTTAGTTATCTTATCTAAAATGTATTTAACTTCTGATTGTAAGCTCTTTAATTTCGCCGAAACATCAGAAGTATTTATTGTAGATATATGTTTTTCATTAATAGGGGCCATTGTAAATGGGCAATTAATATTTTCTAATATTTTATCTGCCATTATCGCGAGGTTATTTAAACTAATTTTGTCTGTGTCGCACGCGGTTATTATTGGTTGGATTGAGTTTGGCAGATGACCTATGAATAAAATTTTAAGTGTGTCATCTGCGATGCGATTGTTATTGAGATCCCGCATACGTCTAAGTAATTGAGTAGGTTTTTGGTCTCCGAGCTCCATTTCATTTAGTAATTTGTTTAGTTGACGGGACTCGGATTCCTGATAAACATATATTAATCTATCTTTTATAGTTTTAAATATATTTACAGTTGGCATATTTTCGAGAATGTCGCTAATATCGCTCAATTCGTCTTTACCCAACTTAGATATTAATATTTGACTTTTGTGGAGGTCACTAACCTTTTGTATGTCCACGATGGCGTTGAACTGATGAAACCAGAGTCGCGGCTGCTGTCGCCAGAACTCCGGTATTCTTGACATCAGGGCGAGTGCAGCTGCGGCCGCCTGTGCTTCAGCAGGTGATGGGCTCTGGGCTGCGTAGTCGCTGTCGTTGTGTGACATCGTGGTCTTGATAATTGCTGGCAGGACGCTCGTATTGTTGAGTCTGACGCTGTTTGTAGAACACGACGTCGTAGATTTCTTGAACACGACGATTTTTAGATCACGTAGATATGTAGATCACGTTGGTATCACGTCGGGATGTCACCATTAACTTAATTTACCAAAGCACTATACCTACTATGTTCGGACGAGTACTTGGTAGGTTTGTACCAGAAGGGCTGGTAAATGAAACGCGTGTTCACTGTTTAGTGAGTAAAGTCAGACTGTCCTTTAATAGAAGTTTTAAGTTAAACGTTAACAGTTGTAACGGAACATTATCATAAAAAATGGTTGTACAAATTATTTGGAATTCCGTTCGGCAATAATCATAAAGTAAGTTGCCGGTTGTAAACAAGTTGTATAAGTTGTCGGTCCTTTGTTGCGAAGGCATTGTGCATTTTGTTAATTGCTTTACGATGCCTTTGCAAAGTAAAGGTGCCGTTAGATCCCGTGGGAATGCCACGGAACGCCACACAATCATATGTATTCAAATAATATTTTGAAAATAATGATGCATATTCAGTACCTATATGGATGTTTCAAGTAGAATTAACAAAAAAGTAGACTAACATTTGCCCGCGGGTTCGCCCGCGTGAATTTCCCACGGGAACAGTGCTTTTTCCGGGATGAAAAGTATCCCATGTCCTTCTCAGTACTTCCAACTATGTTTATGTGAAACAGGAAGATTGGCTGAGTAGATAAAACGTGAAAAGGTAACAAACAAACTCACTTTCGCATTTATAATATTAGTTAGGATTAGGATTTGAAATTCGCAATATTTTTCTATCGAGAAAGTTTTATGCAATCGTGTTTTTGAGAGAGTTAGTAATTAAGTTTGCTGCATTTTAATTTCAAATTTAGTTTTTCATTATTACTGATATTACAGACATTTGTAATAATTTGGCCTAGTACGGCGGGTCATACGATTCGATGATCGCCTAGCCGTTCAATAGAATTCCGGCATTTGGCAAATTTGTTCGTCGCCCCGGCATAACATTCATTGCCTAAAACCAGTTGGCTGCGAATGAGTCAGAATTAAGATATATCTTGTTAGTTCTTTTTGTAACCAAAACGTAAATTGTACACTTTATAAGTATTTTTACGCAGTACTTAATTTAAAAACTGAATAGTAACTACCTTAAACACTTTATTTCTTAATAAATCTTAACGATATATCATAAAATATCGCAATTACAAACATTTTAATTGATTTTAATTTTTACCCGGTGTAAATTAAAAATTCCTGGGAAAAAATGGGTATAAATGGATAAATTTCCGAGTCTCGGAATTTTATCGGGTAAATGCCCATCTCTAGTCTGAACCTATATGGTGCGCTTTTTCTTGTCAACCAGAGGCAGAAAAAAAAACACCTAACAGTTTGACAGTTGCACAAATCACAATATTGATACTTTTTAGTTTTTTTTTATTAGGTTTTATTTTTTTTTAATGCCAGTACCGTGCATTTTTGCTTTTTGAATGGTCTCTCCACTCGCCGCCTTTTACTAAGCGCCACCTATGAATTCATCTGGAACTATGTTTTTGTTTTTATTTGGGTCTCGGAAAATCCTACAAACGTCGATATCGTGTCTCAAGAGCCAGAGAAATTGAAATAAAGTGACAAGATCACTGTAAGACTTCTATGTTTTATTACGATTTCTTTGACTTTTGAGTCACAGCGACATCTACGTTTGTAATTTGTATGTACAATCCAGGGCCTAATTTTCTGTATCATAATTTCTGAACATACTTCGGGAGCCATGTCAGTATCGCCATTATACACAAAATTTATTTCTGTGCCATTATACGATATTAAGCGATATTAAATGTATTTTTGGACCATAACAAGATCACGAAAAAACAAATATATATGATGGTCAAAATCAGAAATAATATCAAAAACCGATTAAGATTAATCGGTTTTTGATATTATTTCTGATTTTTGGGGAACTGCTCATGATATACGTACGACATGCCTTTCATAATTTTAAATATATTTTTTTATTTATATTCTTTAAACAGCGCGGATAATTTTTGGAATCCCCATTAAATATTAGACCACAGATATATTTTTTTAAATAATTTTTAAAATAATTTAATAATTATTTTATCACAAATTAAAATTTAATAATTTTTAAATCACAACGGTTATTCAAAATTCAAATATTTTTTACCAATGGTAACATTTTTATTGATGTCATGTCATCACGAATTTGTGTTTTTCAATCAAAAAATTTCAATTTCACTAAATAAACAATTAAAATAGAACAAATTTTTGTGAATCCATAAGTTATTGTAAACTTAGTAAATGCTTTTGTTTTATAATAATCGTTTGTTCGTTTATATAATACATGGGTGCTTAGAATCATGTCTTCTGATATCGTCGGACCCTGTCTACAAACCATATCGAATTCAGCCAAATGCTTATTAGCTGTTGAAGAGAGCACACTAGAAAATTGTTTATATCGTTTTCTATCGCCGGTGCACATTTCGATGCAAAAGTCGATATGCGTGGTTAAATGAAAGACAGTTTCGTATTAATTATTTTGTTACCCTCTTGAATTGTTGGACTGCTGGTGTTGAGGGTTTGGACAGAAGACTTTCAAAATGTTTAGTGAATCATATAGGAATCGTCTGCTGCAGACTTGCAGTCCTGTGAGCAGGAAACAGTCTGTGGTGGTTCAGCCTGAGTGTATGGATAGATTTGTGCCTTGCAGATTGGGAAACAATTGGCAAACCAGCTATCAAGGTATGTTGAATCTTTATTATGGGTTACTGATTGTCCTTTTTGTTTTTAACTCATACAATCTTATTCTTATTTGAATTTATTTATAATATTTTACAAGCTAAAAATCTATGAGTGTAAGTGACAAAATTTTGATAGTCATCAAGTTATACAAATAGATAAACTGTAAATTTCGAGCATGGTTCTATTTTATTATATTTTTGTTCCAAGTTAACAATAAACTTACTTGTAATAAACGTACTTGTATACACACATTTTATGGTTTTAAATTTTTTATAAGTAAATATTATGAAACAGCATATTACATAGATAGAAACAATATTTAGTGTTTTTGTTTTTAAATGTGATTTTACCAAGTGTTGTTCATGAAAATATCTGTGTATGTGAAGATTTTTGTATGTCACCAAGTTCAATTATTGTTTTGGGTGTTTCTATTAGTAGTAACCTGAATCTTTCATGATTTATCTCTAATGTAACCAATAGGCTAGTTGACTAATTTTTGTTTTGATAAGTAGGTATTTAGAGGGCCTCAAATTGAAACACCTTTCAATAATCACTTTGATTAGTGCAAAACTTCCAAAAATATGTCAGCATCATCATCAAATTTAAGACCGAGGCTCTTGTCGGTCGAGTTCCTTCCATTTTACTCTTTTTATTGCCAACCACTTCCTGATATGACCCGATGCTAACATTTTCCTTTATTTGTCTCATGTAACTCTGTCTTGGTCTTTCTGGACTCCTTCCCCTTTTATCTTTTCTTCTGTGCATGAATCATGCGAAGTTATTGTGTCGTAATAATATATTAAAACTATGGTAGGTATGGTTCCAAACGTTCCCTTACTAAATGACAGCATAGCGTGATGTCACACAGTGGCAATTATGTTCACAAAAAGAGCTATGTGTGAACGATAGCTACCTTAAATATTGTGTTTACGGAAATAACTTGTAGTATTTTACGATGGGTTAGTTTTTTTAAAAATGGACTTCCCAAGCAACTTTGCACCATTGGACAAATTGCACAAATGTTACAGACACAATATTTCAGTCTAAAATTTTTGTAATGCCTTTCCAATATGCCATTTTTATTCTACTAGATAATCCATAAATTAATTTTAAAATACAGTACAATTCCACCAAATAAAATTACTATGTAAGTTTTTGTCACAAGAACTACAATGCCCCGAGAACCACAAGTTCCACTAAATGGACTAAATGGATGGATTGAATAAAAACAAGTTAATAATTTACCTATCAAAATTCAATCTATATCAATTTTTGTCTTTTTGCCTCCTACTGATCAGTAGTAACGTAATGACAATGATTTGACTAAAATTTTGATTCCGCTTTGTAACTTATAGTACAGAGAGAAAACCGTGTCATAGTAAATATTGTATTCTGCCACAATTTGAGAATGATTTTATAGAGATAAATAAAATGATTAAGTACTATTTTACTTTAATTGATGCAAGACCAGACTTTTTTATCAGGTTTCTGAAAGGTAGTTATTATTTTTGTATCCTTTTTGACTAAAATAAATCATATTCCAACTTTGTTTCTAAGAATGATAAACCCAATACTCTGTTAAATGGATTTTTATGATGTTTTATTCAATTTATTTATTTAATTGCATAATTGCATTTATGTAGTAAAATAGTTAAATTTAACATCTAATGTACCTGGGTACAATATGAGTGCCCTGTTGGGTATCACAACTTTTTTAAAATGGAACTGCAAGCTGATTGTTGAAACAGATATACCTACACCTACCTACCTAAATAAGTTATATAATTTTAACAGTTATTTCAAAATGGCGTTATATGCCAATTGTGTATATAATTATCGTCATGTCATTGCTGTAATGGTTGAGCGGTTCATGAAGATGGTTCCATGCAGCTGGAAAAAAACAATTTTTCATTTTTAATTTGCTTACCTTCTGTATCTCAGTGTTCTGTGACTTAGTAATGAATGTGTAATTACAGGTTGAATGCTGACGTCATTTAAATATTATCTATTAGTGATCTATAGTGCCAAATTGGTACTATATAGTTCACTTAGTTTCACTTATATTTTTTTTACTTACCTATGCAAAAAGAAAATTATTTCCTCATTATTGATTTGTTGAACCTGTAGGCAATCATCCTACAATATTTCCTTCAAATATGACTGAAATCCGTTCATAAATAACGCTACAGTAAACTTTACCCCTTTTTCTTCCAATCAAAAAAAATTCGACAAAAAGTTTCAAATAAATCAAGGAACACGTATGCCAAGTTTCGTAAGGATCCGTTCTGAAATGCGACCCCTAGTCCGGAACAAACACGCATCCCGTCAAGCAAAATCGGCCAGTCTTGAAATGGAGACTATCGTTCGATCAACACAAGCAATCTAAGATGCGAAATTGAAAAACCCAATTACTGCTTCAAACATTTCAGCAGTGTATTGGCCTTGCTTCCTAACGGTAGTTTTTATCACTACCTTGCTCAGTTTAGTATTGATTGGCTGGAAACCTTGGCTTTGCGCGTCGGCGTCATCGGAAAATATAACTTATTTTACGTCTTTTGTATTCAATCAATTTACACTAAAAACTTTGGAAAATTTTTGAATGAATACAACTGTGTAATATGTCGACCTTAGATTGACAATACAAAACGTAATAAATTATTACTTCAATGTCTAACCGACATTGAAACACAGAAATAATTTTTTTTTTTAAATATAATTATATATGTCTGTGCATTGAAATAATAATTGAAATCGATATTATGAACCACTGAAGTCTAAAAGATTAATGATAGACCCACACTTGTCGAATGAAATTAATTATTTAGAAAATAGAAAATCAATACACTACAATGGACATAATCACTATTAATCATATCGGCGATCATCTACCGAGGTATTGACAAACGAGAGTAATGAAGTTTACGGAAACATAAATTACGTGGATGCCACAGAAATTGTACACAAAACGTGTCATATATGGCTTACCTATAGAGATAAAATGTGAAGAGTATAGAATACAAAGTACAAAATAAAAATAAATTAATCTCCGAGAGCATTGTCGTAAATTTTCTCCATCCATCCCATCTCCCATCATTAGTTACTGCTGATAAGCTACCGGCAACGACCGTCTATAAGTAGAAAAATAATGAAAATCCCGTTACGACACTAGAACATTATGAAACGCATTCCATAGCTCTCCATTACTAAAATAATTGTTTTAAAAGAAGATTTTAACATAGTCCCTTCTCATTAGCAGTTAATTAAATTAATTTCTCTGGTTGCATCAGAAATCATTATATCCAAGGTTAACGGCCCTGCGCTCTTTTAGATTCTCACGTAATTAAGGTCGGATAGCAAAATTACTAATGCACCAAATCACTGTCCGTATGAACAATGGTGTCTATTTGCAATTCAAAATCTGCTACGACACGGTTGGGTACCTGGTTCCTATTGAACATGTATGAGAAACCGTAGGGGCATCCAACCGGACGCAATGGTGGGTAACATTGATTTAATTCGATCGATTTAGATTTTAAAATTCTAGGGGGGCGAAATTCCGGCTACAGATACAGTTTATCAGCCGTTACTGAATTAAGGTTTTTGCCGTCAGTTTCGTTGTGTGCGAGTTGTCATTAAAATAAGGCAAGTCAAAGCCTTGCAATTTTTTTTTTATTAAATTAACATCAGGTAGGCAAACCACAAAGTCTATGTTTCTAGGTTTTCTCAAGCGCTGTCTTGTCGGGACAATTACCTAGCTAGGTACTAAATCACAAGACTTGTTCATTACCTAAAGTTATTTAGTACTCAAACGGAATGTTATTTCTTCATTGTCTCTTTACCAAGAGGGAACTTGGCAAATGACTTATCAGTAAACTGAGGACCGTACATCCGTGTCGTGTATGCTTAACCGCACGCCCTTCAGGTTCCGTTATGCACTTGACAAATCAAGTAACTGCCATTCAATTCAAACAAACTTAGAGTACTTATTGCTGTCTGAGATGTATGGCGAAAGCATCTTATTTCAAAGGTTTTATCGTCATAATCTTTCGTATAGTTTACATTTTCTTCTGTAATTTGGTCACACTTAAATCTAAAACTACATTAAAGGTGATTTCCTACTTGATAATTGCAATAGTTTTTCATCGGCTAGCCAACAAAGCACGGATTCTCTCGACTGTGGAACATTAATAAGAGATGCCGCCCTCTGGTCCCAGTCTAGCTCCTTGCGGTTAACCCATGCGAGACGAATAAATACCCTGATTATTTATGTCGCTAGAAGATTCGCGTGTTGCCAGTAATCAGTTTCAGTCGCTGCTTTATCCCAACTAGGTTTACGTAACTTGGGATCATTATAATCAGTGCAATGGTCGTCATGCTCCAAGTGAGCTAGCGCGAGCTATTTTACTCTCTTCACATTCGTAATTACTTTCTAAAGATAAAAAATATTCAGAACTCTTAATTAAATATTAAGATCACTATTTACTTGAATTATTCAAACAAAAAATCTGTAGTTACAGTAAATTATAAATCCGTTTTTAGGAAAGATTATTACAAACAGTTTTGAAACGGATGTCGTAAGCATATCCTGCTATTATGTTAATAGTCCTTCAATTATGCCAATTCTTGGGTCCTTAGGTGGGGTCATAGGGTATTGGAGTCAATTTCATTTAATTAATTCTACTATGAATTTAAATACTTCCATTTATGTTTGTTCGCTGAATTCATTAGATTTGGCGATGCTTTTGTCTTGTTTTGTAAGCGATTCAAAATCGTCATGACAAAGGCACAGGCACTCATTTTTTTTAGCTTTTGGTGCTATATCAATAGAACTATTAGTTAATTTAGTCAATTAATTTACTAAACGGTCATTAAGACTAATTGCTGTGGTATGTGTATCTCACATTAGAGTTTACTTCGTCGATTGTTTTCTAATTCCCTAATTACTGTTCTATATTAATTAAGTAAAAAGTGCCTGAAGCAGATTAAATATATGCTTTCACACAATACTCAATACTCAATATTTTATTGCATCCATAAAGTTGATATGGTGACAAATAAATGATAGTACATTTATGGACCCTGTCGGGCACAGCAACTTGGGTAGAAAAGAGGAGGTTTAGGTTTCCTACATTGTTACATCTCGTTTTATAACTTTAGTTATCGAAAAATCAAATTTAATTTCGTATTTGTTAGTAATAGCGTTGTTCTTAATTGAATTAATTCAAGATACTTTCATAGCGTGATGTGATGAATCGTGTTCATCTCAATAGATCACACGATCTCTAATTGATATTTGTAATTAAATAAAGAAGATAGATGAGAAATCATGGTAACATCAATCATTTTGTTTTTATTGTGTTTTACGTATATCGAACATAAAATTGTGCATAACGACAGCAATATAATATTTTGTTTGATAAATATTTTAAAATTGGCTGTCTGACCTCTATTTTTCGATGATTACTATTTGTAAGACGCAAAATCTACCGTAGCTTATCAAATAAATGCAATTTGCGATAGCTTTGCACCCCGTGCAGTTCCAAAACATGATAATGTTTTTACATGAGGCGGCCTACTAAACCGCCAACAAATTGCCTGACTTCTGATAAGTTATCGTTATCGTATGATTAATAAAGCATGAAATAAGAATTTGCTATTATTTTTACTCTAGTAGGTAAGTAATGCTATGTAGAATTCGGGTAAATTATTTTTATTTTCTTAAGAATCACCTTTGTACAGAGAAACAGGCGTTTACGCTGGGCTTTTATACCTGTTTACCGTATTTTATATGGATCGGAAGATATGTTTTTACTTCATGGTGACTTCTATCATGTGATTCCGAGGCTAAATAGAGACATTTCTAGTAATTGTCAGGTGTGAATTGTCCGTTTTAGGCTGAATCAATATTGCAGTTTCCAAAAGCGAGATTAAATATACGTGCAGCTGTGTAAACATTTTTTGTGTGGGCCAGTGCATATTTGCAATTGGCAAATTAACACTTTCGGTCACATCAAGTGCAAGTGCTGTTTTTCCATATTTATTGCAAAATTTTGACGATTTTTTATCGTTTTGACATTTATTTGCATTGCGACTTATCTTAAGTGGCGCATTAACTGATAGATTGTGGCCTGGAAAAAATACATTGTACAGTAATTTAGACCAGGAATATTTGGAAGTCATTAAATTATTTTATTACTTATAGTACTTATGTGTATGTTTGCTTCATCTAATATGATGTTTACTGTTGAATCAGTAACTGTTGCGTATTCTTCTTGTTTCGTCGTCTAGTCGTTTCCTACTAGCCTTGGATATTCAGTAGAGGCCATACCAGGGTATACCCAATGAGTAATTTGCACACCTACGTTTGTCAGCGACATCGACCAGCCTTCAACTTGAGATCAGCTGTGAAAATGATGTCACCAAAATTCTTTTACTCAAAACTGAATCCGGGGAAGAAAAAAAGTTTTGTTTTGTTATACCTCAGCATTTGGATATTTTAGTTTAGCAATTGGCTGTAAATGTTTACCATGTAGCGAAAATAGCATTATGCAACATCTACTGCAATGGTTAAATCTATATAAACAACTACAATTTAAAAGTTCAATGCACCATTCACCAGAGACGATATGGTTTTAGTATTTGCTTTGTCACATGAAGGTGCCAACGTTCCCATTATGTTGCAAAGTATCCTTGGAATTGCGATACAAAATAAAGGATATTTTTCAATGCTCAATTTTTTGTTTCCATGTCTTTTTCATCACACATTTTACGTCTTTCAAATCGTGGGGCCAATTTTTCTGCATACCATTATACATCAATCAAGATACGTATGATATCATCGGTTTTATGTGCACCGTAACAAATTCGAACATTAACTTTTTTTCTCTGTAGTTTTTGACATGTCTAGACATAGAAATTTGACCAGCCTTCACCCTTCCCTGATCATCTCAAGATTTTAACTATTATGCCGTCTATGAATAAATAAATAAATTTATCATTTCTGTCATTGTCATCTCGTAATTAATCTTTTAAGATAGGTTTATTTATGCCTAGCCCTAGAATTTTATGCTAGTTTTTTAGGCGATGATTCAATAAGATTTAGATCCGTGCTGAGATGCTCATCTCATTACATTATTCTGACATGTAGATAGTTTTGTACTCGTATGTTAAGAATAGCGTAATAAATAACGTCTTTGATTGAAACACTAGACATTATTTTAATATCTTACAAGAGTACCTAAGTAACTGTTCAAGATTTGTAAAGGTACTTAGACTTGGATGAAAGTAGGCCAGAGAAACCGTTGTGCTTAGGAAAAGCGCTGGAGCATTGCAGCTACATAGTACATGTTTGATTGGTTACTGAGTATAAAGGTAGTGTCGGCGACACGGAACGTATTGTATTGTAAAAGGTGTTACACACAACGAAATCATTTTCATTTTTAATCATAATCATGAATATATTTCCGGTTATATTTTCGGTCTGGAATTAAAAGATTAGTGAAGTTTTCATCTCTTAATAAGTTTTGAGAGATAAAAGAATACGCGCTACCTTATAAATAAAAGACCCGACTTGCGTAAATTGCAAGATTCCGAATAAAACTTTCTTGGCTTTAGTGAAAAACCACTTGTCGTTCTCCCGGCAATAATCATAAGAGTTTTCATTCTTTCATGTTAGAAAATAATCAATATTATTTTGAATATGGTGATGAACTGAGAAGCTAAATTACCGCTTAGCACCCGGCAGTGTGCTGTTACAAAGGCAAACAATAGCAGCGAACGTTACAATGTTTGCTCTCTTGTGCCAACAGTAGTGGCCTCATTGAGGGGCCGCTGTAGCTACCTGTCAAAAGTCCGACGATACTACTCTATGAAAAAACTTATTACACTTAATAATGACTTAAGTAAGGTCCGATAGCTACTGACTAGATAATGATACTAAGTACATGCGCGTAACAAATGATTGTCTCCTCAAATATTGTCAGCGCTACATTTTTTGCACTTGTGCTTTCAGCATCAATCATAAACCATCCCAGCATTCTAATAAGTACCATATATGTAAATGTGATCTGATATTTTCTCTACAATAAGAACACTGTCACAGATGATACAAAAAGGATTTGAAGTCGAGTGATAAATGTTCTAGACATGAGTAACAATCGTAGCTCTAGTTTTGGAATTTTTTGCATTGTCTCCGCTCTTGACACCTGAGACGAAACATAAATCAGTTGTCACAGTGTTGAATTTAGGCCGGTGCCATACAATGTGGGTAATCAATAGATGTCTGCAGGAATTGCCAGTCTGACATCATCATATGTTGCTAATGCTAGCTGAACTTTGACAGGTCTGAGCTCGATCGTGTCTAGATTATCGCCGCATGCAGCTTATTTGAATATTTTTTTCTGACGGGTCTTATTTTGGTACCAGAAAAAAAGTCATGTTTTCGTGCTCATTACCGTCGCAGTTGGTAACCGATGGCAAAAACCGTCAACACATTCTATTTGTATTGAGTAAAAATTAGACAAAAAGCATTTAGCATGCAAAAAAGCAGCGAATTGCTCACGACCTATGTGTTAAGTAATGATCCACGTTTTTGGTTCAATGCACTGGGTATCATCATTTTACTGGATTTCTTATACCGTGACGATGAATTCATTTGTACCTGCCCTCATTATTTGCAATGGCTGCACGATTCTTTTTATTCGATTGTTACTTATGTGATTTTTTAGATTGCTTGTTTTTATCATGTTCGCGTGTACAGATTAGCTGAAGGGATAGACATTTGACTCTCCATGCATTGATAATTTTAATCTGAATAATTTAGTTATGTATTCAAAAATGTAATTTTTATTAAAATCATAATGAAAATTCGCTTATAATTCTGCTATGAAATTTAATTCTGCACTTTTATTAACATGTTCAGCGCGTTTTTTGGTTTGGGCAATTAAAAAATTATATATTCTGGTTACGTCTCCATTTGAATTTTAGGATTAACGACCGTGGGTGGAAATGTAGTCGAAATAGACCTGAATCACGTCATTAGCAAAGTACAATTGCGATGGTTCAACGGCCTCTCGAGGTTCTCATTCTCACAGATATTTTCCGTTTTCCACTCTGCGCCGGCGGCGGCGGTGGCCTCGCTACTGTTTGAAATGTAATTTAATGGTATTACGCGGAACTCAATTTTATTATTATGTGATAGCTCGGAAGATATTATATTTTGGTTAGTAATTACTGTAATTCGCTAAAATTGTAACTTCACCCATCTTCATCATCCTTGTTTTGCGGTGTCTAACCTAAATTGAGTGGTAAAGACTAATTATGGTCTACCTAGACATGACGTTACACGCTTTAATACCTATCAGATAACGTATGGTACGCTTCTTCTTCTTTTATAAGCTTAGTGATGTAATTAAGAGACAAGTATTTCGCTTTTGATAGAGTTCTTCATCTTCTTACATCTGACTGGACAAACATTAGGATTCTATGCGATTATATTCAGGGTGCAAGGCTACATAGCATCTTAAAATTGTTATATGTATAGAGATATCTACTCCACAAACAGCACTTGATAAGAAGATAAACGTTGCAAATACCGCTCACGTAAGTACAAAGAATGCACCTGATAAAAAGGTCATTTAGTGCAAAAACTTGTGTTGTGCAATTCAACTTGTGATTTAAACCCGTAATAAGTATGACAATCTAAAGTTAAAATAACGGTATTAAGTAGGTAAATGTGATGATGATACATAAACGTGTTCAGACACGAATGAAATACTCATCCTTACTGTATATCCTTAGGTATGTCCTGTCCATCTCCGATATATTTTTAATCTATTTATCAGATATGACTCAGTTCTTAAAAGTAGTTGAAACATGCTTAACAACAGAAACTCTACTACAGGTCAATGAGATAAATTGAAAAGAGCGATAAATGCACTATGAAAGGGAATGCATTATGACGATAACAAGAGCAACTGTTCTAAGTAACAAAACTTGATAACTTAAGGTTAAAGAACTCGAGTGTGCGATGCAGTTGCAGTACGGTTGCATTCTGTTTGTCTATGCGACTGATGCTACGTTCACCGTTAACCTATGCATGTGCAACTATTTTAAGACTCGGGATTGGAAAGTCTGGAAATCTAGGTGCTAAGAGAATGTAGTCATTTTATGACCAAATAAATGTGTGTATGTGTGCACCTATCTTCTTGTTGGTATATTGAAAATTTATACATGTAGTAGTAGGATCTAAGTCTGTGTTGTCTTGTTAATTGCAAAAACAGTTAGATGCAGACATCTGTTAAAATAGTCAATGCAATGACATACTGCATCAAAACTTAATTAATTCTTCAATCTTATATTACCTATTAATAATTAGTATTACACACACTACATTAAACCTGTGTGACATGATAATAATATGAAGCAATAGAAAGATGAAGAAGGTGAATTCCGACAAATTAGAGGAAGACGTAATAATACATTTACTTATTCATAATAATAAAATCGTTTCAAGCAATTGATTGACGTTACTAAGTTTCAAGGTGTGGTTAAAACTTGACTGCTTAGACAGGAATAAATATCAATGCTAGAGGAATTTACCAATCACTTGTGATCGTGAACTGTGCAAACACAAATCAATGGGAATACTTGAAACTTTGTCTTGAAATTACGCATACTAATGCCACATCATGACTTCATGACGTAAAAGTTTAAAGCACTTTTGAGAAATATTCCGTAGGTATAGGTTCTTATCCTTATGGATTCCATTTAAAATAAGTATTACACAAGAGGCTGATTCATAAAATTTTAGTTTTTCAATATTTCAACATAGTACTCTTTTTCAACTTATTTTTTTGGGTCTAGTCGAATTAATATTGAAATGTTTAAATTTCGCAAATTTCATGTAGGTAATGTGACTTTTTATGAAAGTCATATCTTATGTAAACAATTTCTCCTGCTACTGAAATTTCTATACTCACTCGCATCGCACATACAACGAGGTTATCTGGGTCACTTTATCGTGTTTAAACAGGGTACTAATCTGCACCTGTTGTTACGTGTATCGCTGCGTACAGTAAACTGCACATCAAGTCCATAAGCAAGCATGAATCTCTCTGTGGTGGTATTAGCGGTGAATTCGCAACGAATTTTGGGTAGGTTGATTGCATATTGCAAATAGTCTTTACGTAGGTGGTATTCGAACAATGCTTTGAATAAATAGTTTGGGTTTGTGAATGCGCATGACGATCAGTGCATTGGAATGTAGGTAATGATGGGATTCTTGGCTATAGTTTTCCTTTATTGCCAAGCCAAGTGTTTTTACCATTGTGTTGCTCTGGGCGAAAGTAGCATAGAGATTTTGCTCAGCCTCTTTTCTTCGTGGATTAAGAAACTTCCAACGGATAAGTGGGTTAAGGATCTTTCCTAACAGGTGAATAGGTCACACAGTAAATAGAACAATCTGGAATAACAATATCAGTAACGGCAACGGCCATGATAGGTTTCAGATTAAACAGTCTGACGCTCTCTGTACACTAAAGGATATAAATATTACAGGTAGTAGTTTTCCTTGCCATTGAATCATGCACAGCATAACACAAGAAATTATTTGGTATTATTTAGTTTTAACGTGGTTAAACAATGCTTCGTTTGAAAATAATGTCGTTCCCTATGAGTCACCAACACACCCCGCACCGATAGTAATTTTTTAGGGTTTTTGGAATTGTTCAACAATCTTTTCACCTGTTAAAGTTTAAAGATAACTAAAGAGCGTGACACACCTTACGTGAATTTTTTTGATAAAAGTTGTCTTTTTTGTCATTCTACTATTCCCTTATCATTTCTTGAGGAATTACAGTGATTGTTGTGGATACTTGACATTTTAATGCTATATCTGTCTGGAAACTATGTAGACTGTTATCTATTTGATTGAATTTTCTTTTCTCTCAGGATTATTGGTTTGACCTAAATATGTTTAGACAGCCGCCGGTCTAAACATGTGTCAATTTAGCCAGAGGGTCTGGAAAATTTCTAGCTCTGTAGTATGAAGGCATTTGTGTAATAATTCGAGTTATATTACCTCTAATCATGCTACATAGTGTATGATCAATTCAGGTCAACTCCCGACTATTCTTGCCGAAGGATTGGATGTGGGTAGTATCCATGTAGGAGGAGGCCTTGCAAGTGACGGTTACTATTAGAGAAGTTTCGATTTACAAATATAGACTCTATCGTTTTGAAATTCAGTTCGGATTCGCTTTTGCCAGGATACGGACGAATTTGGCTGTGTTCTGAATTAATTGCAACCGTTGGTTTGTCACGTCTGCAACCAAATATAGACAGGTATATGTCGTGCCTTGTACGGATCCTCAGGAAGGAAAAGGTGTGATTGAACTGCTATATAATTCTTCGCTTAGTGATTTTGAACACATTAGGGTATTTCCGATGCCTCGTTCCTTCGTTTCGGAAGTGCATCGACCCAAGACGTTAACGTAATCAGACTATTGTATTGAATGGTCCGATAAGACACGTGTGTTTATTGAATTCGGTTATTGTTTTTTTCATTTCCTCTCCGAAGTTTTAGAATTCACCTAAACTGTCTAAGGTTTTTGACCCATGTTGGTTTGCTTCAACTTGTTTGGTTTTGTTCAACAATAGCCAAGCATCATTGAGACACAAGGTCCTGTAAAGTTTTGTAAGTTGTATTACAAACTAGTAAATTTTAGGGCTCATTTCAACCATTTGTTGGCTTTATGGATTTGGTTCCGAATAATGTCAAGTTTGTGACCCTTGAGTTTGTGTAGTACTAGTACCAAAACTAGTATAAATAAAATAGTTTTATCTATTTCAAGTTATAATAAATTCCTTTAAGTTCAAAGACAAGCCGCTATTGTAATTATTATATAGGTCTCTTTCATAAATACAGGTGTATTACTACAGGTATTAATGCTCACATGCTCACGTTTCATCTATTATATCGAACGTAGTCTACGTGCCAATTAATGACTAAATTGCAGCTTCAAATGCACGATTCAAAGTAGTTGGTTTCCACCTTAACCACGATTGTATTGTTCTTTCTTTTCGAGTGTGACTTTGACTTCATGTAATGATCCATGGTGCCTATCTATTCCATGATGGACAGAAAACCTGCTGCTTCTCGAAAGGAAAATCTAATTTATTGGACAGACACAGACAGCGAGTTCTTTCAGTTTATGATCTGTAAAATAAATGTATCTGTCTTCTGTTCAATTTGTTTCTGACTGATTTCATCTCATTTAAGTATTTCATAAACTTGCCTATGTTTGAGATGTGCTTTACTAAAATTCTAAATCTATCCTGGGCTTCAAATATTTCAGGTTACTTAAAAATAATGATTAGTGGTAAAAGTATTGCTAGTAATTTGTGGTACTTATCATCACAAATCATAAGGAGTTTATGACCTAACTAACACACAAATTTGTACAAAGTAGCTACCACCGGCAGTATTATTCCTGTACGGTGAATCAGGGTGCGCTTCTGCTGAAGATATATTTGGCAATGTCTCCCAAGTGGCAGACTGTATTTTCGTGACAGTGACGATTAGACATCATTAAGGTGAGGTCATTAGCATTTGATTAGAAACAGCAACTAACTAATTTTGGTTTACTGATGCGGTTTAAGGATGCGTTAAACATACAATGAATATTATGACTTTGCACCTATGAATATGTTTCAAAGTTTAGTTTAGAATTGTTGTTCATATAGACAATTTATTATTATATGCAGAAGTATCATATACAATTACAGTAAGACGTCGACAAAATAATGTACAATTTACTGAGTCAATAAGTATTCGATTTCGTAAAGGGGAAATTCGACCCTTTTTCAAGACAAATTAGTTTTTATAAAAACAAATTATGCACAAAAAGTACATTGACAGAAACTCACTAATCCTTACATCACAATTCGTGGTGGGCATCATATGAGTATTGTCTTAGTGTCAAGTAAGGTTTTGACAAATGAGTCACTTCATGTTACCGTCCAACCGTATCACATTATTATTATGGCCATGCGACGGTTTTTGCCTCATTATTTCTTGTACAGATTTTTCAAGTTGGTATAAGAGTGATTGACTATTTTTTTTTTAAACCTTAATTTTAACCGTGAACTCATAATTTTTTCGTATTTAACTATTTAAGGATAATTAACTGCTTGTAATGAATTGATGAAATCATCCAACCCACCAACTTGACGCATTCGATTTGTCTATAATTCTCCTAACATTTAAAATAGAATGGCAGGAAACAGCTGATTTGCTTCGTCATCTGATTCGAACAAAAGTAGCTCGGATGGACACCCTACAGCGATCGATGGCACGCGCCTGCACACATGGCCAGGATAACACGGGGCGTGTGCATAAAAAGCTATTTAGGGATCTTTTGCTGTAACCATCCATTATAACTAATTTAGCGGAAATAATTTAGCTGCTGACGCTTCAGACGTCTTTTGATCTGTTTTCTCTTTTGTTTATTTGGATTGTACGTTTTGCATAGTTTTATCTTATCTCATCGTCTTCCTTTTCTCATCCTATTTTAGAGTTTGGTGTCGTAGTGTCTTAAACTATCTCTTATGTATGACTATATTTTTAAATAAATCTCATTTCTTTGCGCACACATACATGACCAGGATAACACGGGGCGCGTGCATAAAAAGCTAGTTAGGGATCCTTTGCCGTAACTATCAATTAAAACTAATTTGGCGGAAATAATTTAGCTGCTGACGCTTCAGACGTCTTTTGATCTGTTTTACCTTTTGCTTCTTTGCGTCTTATAGCTTTTATCTTAACTCATCGTCTTCCTTTTCTCATCCAATTTTAGAGTTTGGTGTTATAGTATCTCAAACTATCTTCGAATGTATGACTTTATTTTGAAATGAATCTCATTTCTTTGCAGCAATACGCCGCGGCACAGAAAACCAGCCAGCAAAGAAGGCACGCGGAGACGGCACTGGCACTGACGGCACAAGCGGTGGGCGGGACCACCTCGCTTACGCTTGCCTCCTCCGAAATGAGCTGCTAGGAGCTCAGATAGAGGAGTTGAGAGGCCCACCGACGAATTGTGCTGATGGAAACAGAGCGGCGATTGGTGCGGTGCAACAAGCGTCGGCGGCGAAAGCGGCGCTGGCGTATAGTCCTTCTGTGTTCAAGTTCAGAGCACCCAGTAGCAATGCTGAGGTTAGTCACATTCCTTTAACATTTTATGCCTATCTGTTGCGTTTTGTTGGTATTGTATTCGTTTATATTTGGAGTAATGTAAATATTGGCAGTAATCTTTCAAAATAACTTGTTTACTTCGTAACCGGGTTCAGAATCTGCGAAGTAGGTATTCTCGTGAAACCTTTCACGAGAATACCTACTTCTTTAATACTTACGTTAATCCTTCCTTTCCTGCCTTTTAAATTTGATAGCCAAACAATTTAATTAAAGGATTTTATTTATTCTCCACACATAAAGCCTTTCATGAAATATTTCAATATGGAAATGTTAATGTGCTTTTAAAAATAAACACACCATCAATCGTAATGGACGCACTCGACTATAAAAGCAGTTCCTTTACCCCAAATTATCTCCCAATAAAAGGCATTTAAGATTCAATTCACAGCACATAAAAAATGCATGTCTAATTAGCATTTCGACCAAAATTGCAGAATGTATTGCTAATACGCGGCAAAGATTTGCCTGTGTCTAATTTCTTTAAATTTTTACTGGTTAATAAAAAGTATTGAAGGTAAACTTGTCATGTGCGAATTAAATTCGCAGACTCAGGGTTCCGTACCACCTGAATGTAGCTTGATAGGTTCACTCAAAATAAGCTTTGGCTGGATTAAAATATGATAAATCTACACCCCCAATTTCACAGTTGTAAAATTTTTCAAGTGTCTACTGTCAAAAAGAAAAAGAGGAAAGTTCTTGTTGGCAACATTTCATCGCGGAACTCTATTAATATTTTTTATTTAGCAAGATATTCAAAAGTTTTGATTTACGCATATGTCAGGCCATATAAGTCCCACTGTTGGGACTTGGGATGTGTCAATAAATTTTGCTCAGAAAGCGTAATGTTCAAAGTGGCTTTGTTTGTTGCCAGATATTTATGGACTCATCACGATGATGAATATTTTTTGGACGTCCGTAGTTAATATTTCGGCAACCTGACATTTGGTTGTAGTGTTTTCGCTTCTAGGCACAGAATACATAATAGTACAAGTAGTAATAGTGTACTAGGGTAGAATCTTCGCATTGATTTTTCTCCGAATTGTAATATATTTCTTACTTATAATAAAAACCAAAAAATAAAAAAAGAATTTCGCGAAAGAGACAGGGTCATTCCGCTAAGGCACCTTAGATACAGACAATTCACCTGAAGATCCTAAAGCAATTTTTAAAGAAATGTGTGAATAATTAAGCATTTTGAACTGCACGGAGTTTGTAAAGCTACATGCAAACAAACTTTGTATGGACGGAACCATTGTAAACGAGAGCGTTGCGTACGTGACCAGGTTAAAAATTATACGTGTTATTTAGATTATCTTTGGCATATTGTCGAGAATGCCAGATGCACTTACACTTTATTTTTCGCTTTACATTCAACAAATACCACTAGTGTTCTGGGTAAGCTCGCTACACATTAGACTTCATCTCTGTCCTCGGGCAAGATTGTGGTCAAGAGCAAACCCATCTTTATTTTAAAAAAAATATAATTGTCAATTGGCAAATTAGCCATAATGTTCAAAATTAAAAATTCGAAACGACCCGGAAATCTTAAATGTTGTCAATTGCAGCTCGACCTCTTCTTGACCCTTTTTTTATAAAACCAAATTGAATTTGCCAATATCGGTGTCCTTTCCCAGTAAAAATGTCGTTATGATGTGAACAGAAAAATGTTGTGACAGTACATTGGACGTAAGTGTGGGTCTTAAATGTAAATTTTATTATTTTTCGATTTGATTCCAAGTCTGAAAGGCGTAACGGCAGTCATATCGAGTGTGTAATGTTGGCAACACCTCCCGAGTGTCAAAACATTTTTGCCGCTGTATTTATTGCTTTAAGGTTTTTTCTTTTAACTAGCTGCTTCATTTGACCCTGCCCGGAGAGAATTTCGAAATATATTCATAAAGTTATATTTTGCCTATCCATGTTAAATCGATTTGATCTGTTTAGTGATTTTAGCGTAAAATCTCGCTCATATTTTAGAACTTCTTCATACATAATAATTCCGTATCAAAACATCACGTTACAATTCGTCAACAATTACGTAAATGGTTTCTGGTAATCGCTGACAATATAACAACAAATGCACCGACCGCGTCGGCGCACCTTTGTATGCGCATGCGCATCTCGTTACAGCAACCGCTGACTCGATTCGTAATTAGAATCGATATCGAATATCGTTTACTCGTGTCATTCCTGCAAATTGGCAAATACATTTTTGAGGCACGACGCCTGATTTTAGCTGATATTAAAATTATGAGACGAATAATTGCCGATTTTATCAGATGGATTCAAATAAGACTATTCTAAATGATGACTTGGCACTTTGCGTTTTTTTTATTATTTGTTAATTCGACGGTAAGTAAAAATGTTTAGCATAATTACAAAATATTAATTCAAATTCTGGAAGTAAGTTAAATTTTGGTACCTATAGTATTAAAATTACTAAACGGAACTGTCTAGTAATTTTTCCGTATTATTAAATTTAACATTAACTGTACAAGGTTGAAATGAGTTAGTATACCTTTATATACATATCTATAGACATAACGTAGAAATGAATTTCTATTGTCTTTGTGTACAATTAACATTTTAACAACAACGGACACGTTTAGCGTGTCTGCGACAATGAGGATATGCTAATCAGTAAAGTTAGCGTTTGTTGTGTGTCCATTTCGTAGGGCTGAGATCGTTTCGTGCATTCAGTTTTTCATGAAAATATATTTAACTAGCTTTTGCCCGCGGCTTCGCCCGCGTGAATTTCCCACGAGAACAGTGCTTTTTCTCGGGATGAAAGGTACGTGCCCTTCTTAGTACTCCTAACTATGTATATGCGAAATTTCAGGAAGATTGGTTCAGTAGATAAAGCGTTAAGAGGTAACAAAAAAACTCACTTTCGCATTTATAATATTAGTTAGGTTAAACCTGAAACCATACGTAGTATTACAATGTAAGCTATAAATGCTGTAAGCGAGCTAACGGAAGCTGGGATCTAAACTAAATTGCAACTAAAATATTAGTCTTATTATTCATAGAAATTAGTGATTACTTGTTAAACCTATTTTAGTTGAAATATGTTTTGTCATAAAACATATTTTAATAGGTGGTTTAGCTGTTATTGTTTATGACAAAGCCTGGTTCGTTATTGGTAGTAATTTACTATGCACGAAAGGCTCTCGACCTGTTATAATCTCGCCTCCAAATGCAAATCGTAAAACTATATATTTATTCTTTTGCAACTTTTTTCACCATCCATTACAATGCTATTGTTTTTTTTTTCTCTCGAAACTTTTGTCCAGTCATTTGTCTGACTGACTGACTGACATCACGGCGACAATGACCTAAAATAATTATTTTGTTAGAATTTTCGTGCTTGCTTAGAATTTAAATGGCGGTGCAATGTCTGCTCCTTGCATTTTAACAGGTATAGGTAGGTACTAATTTGCACTTTCAATCGATTGAAATATCGGTGCATAATTTAAATACACAATGTATAGGAATTTTGTATTGAGTATGGATTAGAATGATACCTTATTGTATATTTTAAATTCACTTCGAATTTTTTAAAAGTTTTAAAGAAATATTTGAATTGATATGATTTATGACTTTGTATTATGAAGGAAATATGTTATTGATGTTGAAATCGTTTTATTAATGTCTATTTTAGAAAGTCTCTCTCACTACATATTTTACCATTAAACTCATTAGAGCATATTGTACAGCATTGGTAATGAAAATACATGGCGCGGCAAAAAAACAGATGACCAATTTGAAAGAAAAATTCTAAAAAAAGAAAAAAACTTCAATCACGAATCTGTGTTTTTTACACTACAGTTGCTATAACGTGCATTAGTCGTTGTCTAGATGTGGTGATGGGCCCGTTTGGCATGTCTCGCCCTGTCAACAGGTTGTTGAAAAAGAACGTTTAAATACCTCTTTGGTTTTATTCGTTTTTTCCGAGCATTTTGTATGGACGAGGATACACGGATGTGGAAGAAAAAGATTTCACCAAATGTCACGTGTTAATATTTTTTTTTTGTTTTTTTTTTTATACAACTTATTAATAAAAAAATCTCCTCGAACTCCCCGCATCGAGGCAGTGTGCCCAGGATACTAGCAGCATTTCCTCGCTGGACTGCGTGGCTTATCCCCTGAGCAAAGAAGACACCACCTATTGGGTCTCCAGTTGCTTCAATGAGACGCTTTGAGATTTGAATGATCTAATATCAGAAGATGCCTCTTCTCTAAATTTAAAACCATGTCAGTATTTGTTATTTTGTAAATCAATCATGTAATTTAAGACCCTTGAAATGTTCCACTGAAAAATAATTTCTAAGCAATTTAAATTTCTTAGTCCTGCAAAAAAAGTCTATTAAAATGTATGATATTCCGCATTGGTTCCATAGGTGCACACCCACATTATTACGCTTTGCATTATACATGGATATATTCACCGGCACTGTTAAAAAAATGCATTTGTATGTGATTCCATTCCTAGCATGCGTTCAAATAAATCCGGTGTTTCTTTATTTAGATCTCCTCACACGTAAAATGTTTTGATACTTTTGACTAGTTTAGTTATTAAAAAATAAATATAGAATGATGATTGTTTAATTACGAGTACATTAAGTATACTTTTGTTGATTTCAATGAAGTGCCAGGTCAAACCGAATACTACCGGTGGGTAGTTTGATTTATAAAGCCATAAAACCAACTTACAATATAATCTCTGAAACTATCATTATAGTAATGCCGATCGCGCCTGCTTTGATATAGTCTGCAATTATATTAAAACGTTCACCGTGTTTCCAATGCGCAGGCGCGTCGAATCGAAACGTCACGGACTCATCTAATCCATTTTGCTAAGTCCTTGAACGGATAAAAGTCTAGACGTTTTGCTATTTACAAATTTTTCGCCTGGGTATTGGATTGATGCGTGCGATTCAAAAGTTCATCGGTCTTATTTTTACACGCTTGAATCTGCGCAATGCCTTTTTTCCGCATCTGAAACGTCCACTAACTCTCCGTGATTGAAATTGTTAACGCACGAAATGTACACCGTGACGCAATTCTGCACTATGCAAAAAGTAGATGTGGCCCAAATTGATTTTTAATATTAATTTGCTAAAAAAGTATTGCTTTTATATACGTCCAGTTCACGCCAAATGTAATTGATTGGTCAATTTTATAGCAAGAAAAGAATTCATGCTTCAATACAACCATTTTCTATTACAGATGGTCACGAAAGTCTTTATAGAAGACCTCTTAAGTTATTTATAAATTGTTTTGCATTAATATAAAAAACTAATGTATTAACAATTAGCTTCATCCAAATAGAGATTATAAAACACCGCAATTATTTAAAATCGCTCCTATACTCAAGAGCATCTAAAACATTTGCACTGTAATACTTTGAGACGAGGAGCAGTAAAAAACATACTACTGATAAATTGTATTTGCTCATCAAATCTTTATTATTTTTTTTTAAGTTTTTTCGACAAGTCCAAAATATAAATTGAAGTCTAGACTTCGGTCATTGCCAGGGGATGATTCGTAAGTTTTTTGAAGTCAGGTTCGTCGAATGCATTTTTTTCTTTTAATTTTTTATCTGGCTGCATGAAATCGATTTCTTTGTCGTTGTTTTGGACACACGTTGGTCGGCTGCCGTGGTGTTACAATCTAGATCATGTCTTAGATTGTCCCCGGATTGCACAGTCACGTCGCGGGATCATTGTATGGGTGCTCTTTTAATTTCAAAAACATCTAGATATACATTTCACGTTAATTATTATCTAATCGGAATACTTTTTACTGGTATCTATCAGGCAGGTAATTGCAACCTTGATTCTGGTCTGACATCCATTTGCCTACTAGGATTTTTTCCGTTGTCCAATATGGAAAGTTCGTTGATTGACATACGATTTGCTAATAACAATGCAGATGTTCGAATTGTTATCTGATACGGGACCACTATCGTTTCCAAATATGACCAGAGTGATGAGTGACGCATCGCACACGGCCAATGTATCATGACAATGAATGTTGTGTCTAGCCTTTGTTGGCATTTTAGGTATTGTTATTATGCACGGGCCATGCCTAGGTTTGGCATGATATTTTTAGGCACGTTCATTTGTCGCTATTGTTGCTCTATAAAAAGTATTTAAAAATCTAGACAAAACAAATGGTTTTGAGCTAAATTCGTCAAGCGTCGTGAGTTGCAGTGAAATAATACCGGTTATGTTTTCAAGGAAATATTAAGACTAAAAGGAACGAGTTGAGTAATCCTAATGGCCCGAAACTTGGCTGCCCATCATCAGGCATTGAACCGAGCTTCACAAGTGCCCATCCGTGTCTACTCCGTCTTATGTTTGCTGACACAACACCTACTGCTACGCGAGGGAATGCTTTAGGGGTTAGGACCGTTTGGTAAATCCGAAGTTCTTATTTTTTCCATAGGTAAATCTGTCTATAGAGTAATTTTAACATGTCATGAGATAGTTAAATCCTTTTTCATGATTATTCATAAATATCTTGCCTATGATATCAGTGATAAGAACGCTTTTTTTTGCGCCACCTTCTACCGATTGCTTTCAGGAAGGACATATTACAGACCAAATTCGAGATGCTTATTTATCTGAGGCCTAGATTAACTTCAGTCTCCTGCGCAGTAGTTGCATGTCTTCCTTTTTCGCTGAGCATAGTGATTTGTATAGTCGAGTCGTTAGCTAGCGCTAGTATCATTTGCATGTGCCACGAAAAAAATACTTCAACATTAATTTGTGAAGCACGAAACGGTCTTTACCTTCGGCAAGAGGCTTCTACTTAATTTTTTCCTACCTTATTGACACTGGCTATTTGGCAAGCCTTTTTGCGGGGCCCGATAGGGTTACGTTTGTTTACACTGTTAAGTAAATTGATTCGACAATAGATTTCGTGAGGTCAAGTAGTTTTATTGACTCTGCTGAATCTGGCAGTAAAAATATAGCCGTCCACACTTGAGCAGCAAAAGGAGAAAGGGCACCTTCATTAGAAGCCGTAACGTAAAGTATAAAATAGTGAACTACTTCAATATCAATGACCGTTAAAGAAACGTTCTACTTACAATTGATATCATAACAGGTATGGTAATAAAATGTAACAATGAGCTACGAGAAACTAGCTATCGAAGTCTTATCGTATACAATTGGTGCAGTAGTTGTGTTTTCAATATAGTATTATGCAACTTTCCGCTTGCTGAAACGAAAATCGAAAATATTGCTTATTTAGATGCGTTCCGTACCGCATCTTATAATTTATTTCTTTCAGAATTAGGGTTGGGTGTGTGGTAGACAAAAACCAGCTCGAACATTAATGCACTTTACATATGATTTTTAAGACGGACTCTGGTTATGAATCCTCTGCTGTACATACAACGATAGCTATGTCTTCGGGAAAACACTTACTTACTGTTGTTTATACTACCCAATCATTGTCTAGAACCTGTTCTCAGAAAGCCTAAGCAGTAAATTTCCAACGTCTGCCACTGATTTATTTGCATCTTCACATGCGGATCACCAGCCGATAACGACTGTCCCGTCTGCCAAATTTAATATTCGTTGCATGTAATACTGAATTACAGCCCGCCTTCTGCACCGACTTGTTAATTTTATTGCACTGTCTGCAACGTGACATGTTTCCAAACAACGCAGGACCTGTCACTCATTCGAAGTAAAAATCAATCTGTTATCTACATCTAGTCACTACCTGGATTCTAGCTTTTTATGCGTCTGCCTCCCGAGGTGAACAAACTTGGATTCTGATTGCTCATTCATCTTACATCATTGTGGTTTGCATTTAGATACAAATTTTTCTTTTACTTTTCAATCTCGTCAATGGCTTGCATCACGTCTGATTCGTGTCTATTATCTTTTCGATTAAGCTCTCTTGGATGGCTATCGGATGCCTTTTATTAGTCCTGTTCAAGATCTCCTTTGTAGTCTAGAGCTAGGTTCGCTACGGACAATTTGTGCCCTATTGTACTGAGCTTTTTGTCTATTAGTATTGAATAGGACAATTGTGCATCGAGGAAGCAACCAATTGGTTCTCATCTCATGAACGCTTACGATTTCCAGTTCAAGAATTTGGACCAACGAATTCAATACTGAAAATGTATTATGAAATTCTTATAATTATCTTCACCTTTAATGATATCACAGTATATTTAATTTAATACTACATTTCCTAAATCATTTATAATATTCTCGAAACTAATTGCCGGATGTTATATATTATTTTTATCATAAGTAGCATTACGCTCATGGTTTTTCTTCGGCAAGCCAGTAAAGTATGACTTTTATTACAATATGCCGTGACTTACAATTGTCTATTTTTACTATTGCGTAAAAAAATATAATTCGCGTAATCAAATCGGCATTAGCAAAACCAAATTGTTCATGTCTTCTTTTTGTTTGTAATATTCGTTCGTTCTTAATATCCGGTTGTTTCGTCATGCTCCACTTAATTTTGATACGTAATGATGTCTATTTACTCGTTAGTTTTAAAATTAAGTTATTCTATAACGGTAAAGTAGAGTGATCCATCCGTCCCTATTATGATGTGACGAGTGCTGCAATTAACACACTATGAAATTTTTGGAAGCAAACCACGCGTGCTGGCCTACGAATGTTACGGCAATTAACTAGATTTTAATGTATATATTAGATTTTTAATTGTTGTTACTCTCCGTTCAGTTGTTTATGACATTTTATGACCATATTAGAAATGTTCTCAAATTATTTTACCGGTAATGCACAAAACAGCTCCTTTTATTTGTTTTCTGAAAATTATTTTATGGCCCTCTAAAGTAAATGTTTATTACGTGGTTTACTATGAGAAAAAAGTTAATTTTCAAAAACAGTAATGGTCTGCGGTGTAATAAACTTAAAATGCAGTAGCGTTGACAAATTTGGTTGACCATAAAAATGTTTGTGTAGACGTTGTCTTAATTCCGTGCGATGCGTGGTCAGTTTTCCTGTATAGTTTGTACAAGGGTTTTTTATACTGATGATTCCGCCAAACTACGCTTATTTTCATAAATAATCACATGATTTAATTTTACTACTACATAATATGGAAAAAAATCACGATCTCGTTATATTAATTTAGATTTACTAATCCACATTTCAGTCTAACGACTTTAGTTAATTTTTTTCAAGATTTTCAATTTGTTACTAAGTAGAAAAATCGACGATGATTATTTTAATGGGCAATATTTTTTGTATCTATCAATATTGCACTGTGTAAGTCTAGACAAGTGACATCACCAATAAAAAAATACTTAGGATCGTTTGAAGATCTGTCAATGTTCGTTCACCTGTCTCCGAAACCAGTTGCAATCAGCTTAAGGCGATGTCCAACTAAATTGGTCTATTATTCAGTTTTGGAGGTCGGTTCGATGACGACTCTTTGGGCTGGTCTTAAGTCAATATCTCCTTAAGTGGCACCTGTGAATTAATCATCTTGCACGTGAATGCACTTTCAATCTTATTTCAGCTGTTAGTAGTACTACAGGTTTCATTCATAAATCTTTTTTAGAGCCTGTTCTGTGTCTAGACTTTTTATTTCTCTTATAATTGCAGGCTGTCTTAAGTAGTTAGCTCTCTTTGTAAATACAACCAAACTTGTAAGCGTTTGCGTCCTGAGACTGATCTATGTGTTTTTTCAGTCATTATGTTGTCTTGTTTTTGTATTAATAACGCAATAGTAATTTAGCATCGGTTCCGAATTGGGACAAATAACGGTTTCGTATACGATATCTTGTAGTTTAACATGTAAATCCTCCCTTTATCAGTTATATTTATTGTGAGTGCGCTTAACTTAAACATTCATGTTTATGTCCCTGTTTCTTATGTTTTTCGTTGTCGTAGGCGTTACAACCCAATTTGATCCCAGTTGAAATTCATACAAACGAAACGATGCGTTCTTTGTTACCTCTTTTCCTTTGTAATAATGTTTAGTCGTTCCAAAAGTTACTACCAATATTTTTCACCCACACACCAAATTCTATGTTTGTAACAATAAAAGGATTATAATCAGACCAAAATTTTGTATGGTAATGCTGCCCACGTCTCGGAAGCGTTTGTCTTGCCTTCTGAAGATGTTATACATCTAGATTATTTCTGAGATGCAATAAAAGAGGGTTCATGAACGTGAAATTGCCAAAACCATAAAAGAGTGGTGCACTTTTTTACCTCGAAAATTTACTTAGAAATATGCTCGGTGTTTGGTCAGTGCGAAAATTCGCATTAAAATTGTCAACATGGTGTCATTTTAGGTGGTAATAAAGAATATGAATGCACGCTTTATTGCTGTATAAATAATCGTTCTGTCTTAATATTTGCTAGTAGTGGGACACAACAGGTCACAAAAAATGTTTGTCTAATATACAACGTAATTTATAAAGGCTTAGTATGTTTACATTTTATGTTATGGAGGTCTAAGTTAGAAAGGCGCTTATAAAACTACCAGGGTAGTTGTGTATGGATGGTGACTAGCCTTCAAATCCTGACCAGTATCAAGATTTGTTTCTCTAATAACTTCTATTGTTCGTTTAACATATTATCTAGCAGTAGCCAACATCCATCAATAAGAAGTGTTTTAACATCGCTTGTCAATAACACTAATCAGCGCGGTCTATAGAAATTGTTGTGATGATTCATTGAAACAAGTAAAAAAATCGCTGACAAATCGAGACTATCAAATGTACACGTAGGTAATGTTTTTTTTTTCAGTAGTTTTTTGTACATACGTTTCGCATAAAAGGCTTTGGGTAGTCGAACCTTCAAGGACTTTGTCGTTCCGCTTCAGGGCCTCCAAATGTTTTCCTGTGTTGCCACTAGCTAATTTTTCATTATGACTTAGCAAAATCATAATTTTTAATTACGTCCAATTTGGTGAGTGATTTACTTTATTATGCCTTAATCTCGACGCGTATTTCTATCAAAGTCTTCCATTTTTTGTTGCTGTTTTTGCACACTTTATTTAACACGGATTGTTTTTAAGATGCGCTTTATGTAAGTTTTTTCTCAACATTTGCAATCAGCGAAATATGTTCTCTCGTCCAATGGAGTGGTGTTAAAATTATTATATTCAATTTGTCAGCGGTTTTTGCTACATCGCAATTTTCTTTATTACTCGCTTAGAATTTATCTGTTTTATTACTATTTGGAAGCATAATGACTCTATGATCATTTATATTCTTTACACTATTAGTTTTTAGTTAAGTGTTTATTAATTTGTGAGAACGATATGTATAATTTTCGACCTTTTAGGTATTTAAAATGTTAACTTTGGTCTATTAGTCGCTGCTGTTATGTTAATACAAGCGAGTAAGTGTATTTAATTATCTTACTATCGACTTATATTGTCGATGCCAAAATCTGATGATGGATGTATGTTTAGTGTTTTGTTACTCTTTCACATAAATTTATATAGATTTCAATGAATAGGGGACCGGACAACTTTTTTTTTTTGATGCTCCTTTGAAATATCTCACAATAATAGAATCATCCTTAAAAGAATTACATCAATAAAGAAACTATTTCCCAAGATATAGCAAAAAACAATTCACATTTTAAAGCGTAATTCCATTTGGAATGGACTTTCCCTAAAAGTTTGAACTCTAATAAATTAGCTCTGGAGAATAAACTCGTGCTGAAAAGTCGCAAAATGTGTTTAATTAAATGTATTCTATCATAAAAGTTTTAACATATTTTTAACAATTCTCAGTACCTTGGCCGGTCCCCTATTGTGATACATCAGCAGTCCAACCCACCTTTAAAAAATACTTACTTCGAATTTATTACCTTTTGCTTCAAAATTTCACTTGACTCATTCTATTTTAATGTTAAGAGTATATTTTAATTTGTTCCAGGAAAACATAGACCCGTCGCCATACAGCCTGTCGCCTGTCTCTGCCAAATCTCAGAAGCTGCTTCGCTCCCCCCGCAAGGCGACGCGGAAGATATCGCGGATCCCGTTCAAGGTTCTGGATGCGCCGGAGTTGCAGGACGACTTCTACTTGAACCTGGTGGATTGGTCCGCGCAGAATGTGCTCAGCGTTGGCTTGGGGAGCTGCGTGTACTTGTGGAGCGCGTGTACTAGCCAGGTGAGATAGATAGATAGATCAACACTTTACTGCACCATTTACAGAAAAAACATACAGTAGTAAGTAGTGAGTCACACCCTGGACACTCCATACAACAACGCTCGCAAATTTACTGGGTACTTCAAGGCAAATGAGGCAAATGACGTTTGTACACGCCCAAATGTGTGTGTGAAATTTAGTAGGGCTACTTCCGTGTCGTGGTTATCGATTAAAATGGCGCGAAAAATGCGCCGATTATGTGCCAGCCCTAATTCAAGTGTCAGTGATGTCTACAACGAAGTGCGGGTTAGGGTGCGGTATTTATGGCGGTATATAGGCTATGTGAGTTGTGTTTATATTTTTTAATAAAATTATCTTTTTTCTCCCAGGTGACCCGACTCTGCGACCTGTCATCTGAAGGCAACACAGTCACTTCCGTGGCCTGGAGCGAGAGAGGGCACCACGTGGCCGTCGGCACGCAGAAGGGACACATCAGCGTGTGGGACGTCACTGTTAACAAGGAGGTAATGTTGATGGCTTTTTTTTTTAAATTAAAGATGGGTTTGCTCTTGACCACAATCTTGCCCGAAGACAGAGATGAGGTTTACGGTGTAGCGAGCTTACCCAGAAGCAGCACTCTGGTTTTGAAGAGTCAGGTTGTACGTGCTTGGGAATACAGATGCAGGCAGGGAGTTCCAATGCTTCACTGTGCGCATTAAGAATGATGATGAAAAGCGCTTGGTGCGTGGTTCCTTTGTTTCATCAACATTTCCGCCATCTTCTGCCCACTGCTCTCTTCTTTATGTCCTCCATCTCTGTTCTATGCTTCTCTTATCCATTTCGTCCGCCCATGTCATATTTAGGGGTCTAAAATGGCCCATTTTACATTGATCCATCTCACATTTTCTAAATATTTAAAAATGAACCTTATGATTTCACAGATAAGGTTCATTTAAGTATTCAGGAAATGTAAAATAGATCATCATATACTGATTCGTCAATGTGGCCGTTTTAAACCCCGTCTGACACTTCTTTCCTTTATTTAAACTTTATTGCACTAATTAAAATAAGTTATAAGTAGTCAATTTGTAGAAATAAATATCTTCAATATCTATCTCTGCCTACCCCCACGGGAAAAAGGCGTGATAATATGTATGTGTATGTATGTAAATATCTTTAATCTATGCCAGAAAATTCATAGGTTTTTCGCAATTTGAAAATGCATGTAAAATATTCAATATAGTCACAGTCTAGCTAACACCAAACCTAGTTTAGAATTAACTGCCAGTTATCTGCCTGCTAGACTTGTAAATGTGCAACACGATGCAATCTAGGCCAGTTGAAGTGATAAATTGCGCACTAAGGCCATTCATGTCCGTTTCTATAATAGAAGCAATGTCATATCATTGCTTAGAAACATAAACTAGACTTTGACTATACTTACTTTAGCTATACTATAGTATATTTTATGAAATTAAAATGATCGTTATCATATTCTACCTAAACTTTTTTGACAATGGTTTCAGTAATGTAAATTAATGTATCGAATGTAAATTAGATCTCCTTACCAAGAAGTTATTATGATTGTTACCATTTTCGGTCGGCAGTGCGCGTGCGCGATTTCTGTTGGCGGTCGACTTTGATGAACCATTTATTGACACGGGCTTTGATATTAATTAATTCGTTTTATATTAATGTAAAGCTCGTCGGTATATTAACCTTAGCAGATGCAAATTTTTATGATTTAAGCGAATCTCTATTATGTAATGTATATTTCGCGATTTATATGAGCAATGATGAGTTTGCTATTTTACTCTAAAACTATTTTTTTGTTTTTTTAAATACAAGAATTTTGTATTAATTAACACTATATAGTACTAGGATTAAAGAACTAACGTACATCGTCATACTTTAGAACTATATATTTCATACTTCGACATGCGGAAAGGTAATATTTTAACCAAAATGGCCAACATTTGTAATTTTTTTTCGAACAAGACCATTAGAATACATAGAACTAGGATAATTTAGAACTAACGTACATCGAAATTTCATACTTCGACATTCAGTAACGGAGTCTTCATATACCTACATATATATTCTTAAGTTCTCTGTTTACCCCAAAGGTTTGTTAGATAATGCTTCTGCATTAAGTCCACCTATTGTGCCATACATTGTGTTTGTACAATAAAGGTTAAATAAATAAATAAAAACATCAGGCCCTTGATTCTACGTTACAAACGTATTATATCGTGCCTAAGTTATGTCTCAAAAGCCAAAGAAATCATAATAAAACATAGAAGTCTTACAGAGATACAAGATCGCTTTAGTTCAATTTCTTTGGATCTTGAGACACGAAATCTACTTTTGTAATGAGTAGAATCGGCCCCCAGCTCTACATACTCTGGCCAAATAATACTAGTATAAAAACAGTGATTAACGAGTACATACTCCGTTCCCAGGTGACGAAGCTCCAAGGCCACATCGCGCGGGTGGGCGCTCTGGCGTGGAACGGCGACATACTCAGTTCCGGCTCGCGGGATCGGCACATACGGCAGCGGGATACTAGATGTCCGCGTAAGTTGCTATTTTATTATGATGCTAGCTTGAATTTCCCACAGGAACAGTGTTTTTTACCCGGGATGAAGGGAGCCTATATCCTTCTCAGTTCTTCTAACTATGAGTAGATAAAGCATGAAGAGGTAACAAACATATAAACAAGCTCACTTTCGCAATGTTAGTTAATATAAATGTGACTAGCTCTGACCGCGACTTCTACCGCGTGTAATGTACTATTGTCAAAATCTCGGGTGAGCAATTGCTTAGTAGGGTATAGGCCCTACCTCTTGTAACCGAAAGGTTGGTATCGGAAGGACGCTATAAATTAATATCGTTATAGGCCGCCCTCGGGTGTTTTTGGTACTTTACAATATCTCGGGTTCTAAATTGAAACTTGCCCCAGATTTTTAGTTAGACCTTCAACTATACAATTATGAAATCGAATGAAAATTGCTAAGTTTTTGAAGGATGCGCGAACAAACATACAGACAGAAAAAAAAGTTTCTCTAACGCTTCCTTGGTCTGCCCACCGTTTTCTCTTACTTTCCTCGTTTCTACCATACCCCGATGGCTCAGCGACTCAAGTGGGATCTAGGCTTCCGATATTAGATTTCTCCACACTTTTCTACCTTATCTCTTTCTCCCTCTCTCATCTTAGCGCTAACGGTTGTATCCTCAACATACGCGTAGAAGCCCAGGTCCCTATATTTCTTCTCAACTTCGGACACTAAGGATAACTAAAGATACCGAAGACCGCGTAGTCTTCGGTATCCTTAGATGTGAGACCAGATTTTTTACCATATTAAAACATTTTTTTTCTCACAGCTCAACAATCAGGCCGCGTGCTACAAGGCCATAGACAAGAAGTGTGCGGCCTCAAGTGGTCGCCCGACGGCCAGTCGCTGGCGTCGGGGGGCAACGACAACAAATTGTTCGTCTGGTCTATGGTGAGTTGTTAATCTTCATCAACATTCACACATCAACTCATGAACACATCACATGAACTCTCTGCTCAACCCTAAGGTTTGACTGCGAGACAATGCTTTTAGCATTAAGTCCATTTTTTGTATTGTACTTTGTATGTGTGTACAATAAAGTTTAAGTAAATTAAATAAACATTTCAACTAAGTCCACTTCTGAACATAGGTATATATTCAATTATTCATGGTCACTTCCAAAAATATATCAAAATTACAAATGCATACTACAAAAAGTCGTGAATACTTACGTCCACTGATAATAGTTGTCTATCAGGGTGAAACCAATACAGTAACCACATTCCCATTTTGTCTATATTATTTTAAATTCCCACTATTCCCACTAATATTATAAATGGGAACTAAAATGGATTTGGGTGTGTGATAGACATCTGTCTATCACACATATAGAATACACAAACACTATATTCAATAGAATTATGTACAAGAGTAGAAAATGATCAGCAATAGGAAATGGGTATTTTTTATCCCAAAATTACCACGGGAGTGAAGCCCCGGGGCTCCGGGCTTAGCTGGTCTTAAAAAAATATTTTGAAAATAGTCCTTAACAGGCACTTTTTCAAAATTTGAAAGTTACATAATCTGAAAGCTACATACTACTAGAATAAATGTCAAAATTAAACATGTTATGTCCATGTTATGTACACAAACCTACTTCCTACTTATATTATAAATGCGAAAGTTTGCATGTGAGTTTGTGAATAGTGAGATAGTGAGGATGTTTGTTACTTAATCACTGGACGGATTTCGATGAAATTTGGTAAACGGGTAGAAAAAAACCGGGAATAGCACATAGGGTACTTTTTATCCCGAAATTCACACGGGAGCGAAGCCCCGGGGCGCAGCTAGTTATACATATTATTGATCAGTTTGATCAATTCTTAGCCAACTTACTTACTGTTTTTGTGTACTTATCTATAATAAAATAAATAAAATCTTATCATGCCTTGTTCCAGCACTCGACATCGCCAGTACAAACGTACTCAGCCCACGTGGCCGCAGTGAAAGCCATCGCGTGGTCCCCGCACCAGCACGGCCTATTGGCGTCCGGCGGTGGCACGGCTGATCGCTGTATACGGTTCTGGAACACTCTCACTTCGCAGCCGATGCAGTGTGTTGACACGGGTAAGTTGTTTTTAGGGTTCCGTACCGCATAAGGCAATAACTGAACCCTTATAAGATCACTTTGTTGTCCGTCTGTCTGTCAAACTTTTTTTAAATATAAAATTGGGCGGCAAACTAACAAGCGGGTCACCTGATTTTAAGCGATCACCGCTGCCCATGGAGAACTGCAACTCCAGGGGTATCACAAGAGTGGCCGGCGAGTGTGTTGTTGTTAATGACATTTTAATCACATGTCTAAGGAATCTTGCGCAAAGTTCGACACAGATGGCGGTACCAGTACATGCAGTAAATCAAAGTCAATGTCATATGTCTTGTCATGCGTTGATGGAGTTGTCGTTGTCAATGTCAAAATACTGTTTACTCACATGTAGTCGTGTTACGACACTTCTTGTGTTACATACCTATTTTATTTTCTAACTTTTATTTCTGTTTTATTTCATTGGGGATGTGGCTAATTTAGGTTTATAAAAATGTCACTGATATTCTGGGTCGATTGTATTTAATATATTATTGTATTTAAGGTGAAAGCCAAGCTTTGGCTGTCCATACATTTTGTTCTACAGCAATGCTCTAAACTTCGTTAATGATTCTCATAATAAAATCGAATTTCCAATTCTTATGAAGTAATTGTGCTCTCATGTTGAATTTAACAAAGTAATGTATAATAATTTACGAGAAAAACGGCATTTAAAATACGACAAAAATTGAGATTCTTGTTGATGTGTGCGTAATATTTTGTGACATTTAGGGGCGACGTCTAGCAGATTTTTTACAAACTACTGACTACTACTATTTATATAAAAGCACTTTGAGACCTAAATGCATGCTACCTCGATGTTGCTTGCCTTGACAGCGCCATCGGCTGTTCGTGAAAAACAAAAGAAAATCATGAAATTCTAAAAAACTAAAATAGCAAGTTTCAATATTAAATTCAATTTAGGGTTCAATCATATTTTTATGAAAGATTTTTTATGGTGAAATTTAAATTTGATTATTGGGACTTTTGGATATAAACACAGGCTATCTATCCAGGCTATCCAGGACCTATCCCCTGGAAATCTGGACTTTATGTCTTCAAATTTCTTCATTTCCACACGTCTTCAAATTCATATGTAGGAGATGATCTCATGGACATCTGGAAATGAAGACCTGGGCATGTGGAGCTGAAGACCTGGACATCACCAGGTGATGTCCAGGTCTTCATTTCCAGATGTTCATGAGATCATCTCCTAAAGCTTTGGTCTTCATATTCAGCTGTCCAGCATTTCATATGCACATGACCAGACACCCAGGTCTTCACATCCAGATGTCAAGATGTCATATTCAGTTATCCCTGTCTTCATATCCAAAAGTCCCAGTTATCAAATTTAAATTTCACCATTTAAAAAAAACATAAAAATTCGTACTGAACCCTAGATTTATTATTACAAGCTTGCCATTACGTATATGGCTGGATTGGAAATATTTGTGCAAATTCATCTCAGACAGAAATCCAGCCAGCTCGCTTGCGTGTAGTTGCCGTTCTGTGCGAGGTGAAAAGATGGCAACGCTGCTTTTTTGTTAACCCAAAACATTGACGTGTGATAAAACAACAAAAGATATTTCTTTCTATCAATATGAGTTCGTTCTGAAACTAAAACAATTTATTTTTGCAAATACATTTATCAAAATAAATTATAGTAGGTCTAGGTAGGTTTTATACAAGTATTCATTAACAAAAAAGAAAGTATAGTAATTTGTGCATACATTTATATTTAGTATTAAAGTAAACAAATATTACTGATAAATTATTTTTTAGTTTTTAGTTTGAATTTCACAACATATTTTCTGAACGTCTAATTTAATCCTATAACTTCTAGGGCACGAATTATCGATATTTTGAAGTATCGATAGGTATTGGCTCTGTGATTTATTTTAATTATTTTTTTTCCGATTTTCTTCATTTTATTTAAATAAGTGCTTATTACTTTCATGATTTAAATACATTTCATTGTGTGATTAAGTATGTATTGACCGTTGGCAGTGCGGAAGCTAATCGATCAGCTTCGGATAATTTTATTTTATATTATTAACAAATTATCAATTAAAATGTAACTAAAGGTACCTGTGTATTACTTTCGTCACTTTATGCATAAAATACGCATTTATTATTTGCAGATTTATTTTTGCATATTTAAAAACGATATTAATAATTTATATCAATAATAAAAGATATCGATATTCGTGGTGGTATCGATATAAGTCTACACTACATAAGTACATATCTATCTATCTCGGACGACGCCGCACACTGGTTCCTATTCCGAAAAACATGGACTTAGCAACAAAAGTTAGATTTTGAATATAATTAGTATGCCATTCGATAGAGTTTCGTTAGTGCTACAACTATTGTCATATACATTTTTCCATAAAAGTGAATAATTATTGAGAAATTCGTAAAAGACGAAAATCAATGTATGGGAAGAAACATATTTCATTTTTTTTCTTCGTGCGCTTGAATAGTCCCGCGTTTTAACCCATCAATATCTATAGTATTCATCATCTTCTATGAGAAAAAAAATATATCACGTGCGGTCACGCGCGGCCTTGGGAGAAATTGACAATTCAATTCTTGAAATTTTCTAGGTGTTTATTAGGGGCTAGTATGCTGAGGTTAGAAATCATAAATGGAGTTAAAATGATCTCAGACGAACATTTGAGGTAATGAAAGTATTTTAATATCATAATTAACAAAGAAATTATATAAATTAACTTTATTTTGCAATTTCATAAAGTAAACCAAGCAATTAACAATTATCAAGCAAACAAAAACCTATTCTGATAAGGAAACAAAAGAAAATAACAAATATTAAGCAAATAATATACAATTCTCATAAAGCAATCCAAGCGAATAACAATTATTAAACAAGCATAATCTATTTTCATAAGGTAAACCAAGCAATTAACAATTATCAAGCAAACAAAAACCTATTCTGGATAAGGAAACTAAAAAAGGTTATTTGCTTTTGAATAACAATAATTAAGTAAATAATATACTATTTGTATAAAGCAACTCAAGAAGCGAATAACAACCATTAAGCAAATAAAATTTGGTTTAACACATAATTTTAACAAAATACTTAAATACTTATCGACTACAACAAAAAATATAATTTAATACCCTTTTATATAAATATAAAATAATAGTAATTTACATTTATTTATTTATTTATTTATTCATTAACAATTTACATTGTGTTTGAATTACTTACAGCTAAAACATATTATACAATTAAAATAAAAAATTACAATTATAATCAAAAATACATTAATGGATCTTGTATTTCTTCCGTGTCCAGTGGCATTATTTCTTTTTCATCTTCTTCGTTTTCTATATCTTCGTGATCCAGTAGTTCCAATGCTTCTTCCAGCATTTCAAACTTTGTTGATTTCCGAAATTTGGGTCTCAAATGAGTAATATATGGATCTGAACTGATTAAAAAGTTATGTAATATATCTTCATTTGATTGAATTCTTCCAATTTTCCTTGAGTGATACTCACGAACATTTCTGAATTCCTTATTTCTAGCTTCCCCAGCTTCTTCTGACAATACACCAATTGGCAATATTGAAAAGTGCTTACAAATATCAGCTCCATGTATTAAAAGTTTATGAACACTTGCTGGCATATTGTACCAGGGATACAGATGGATGCACATTTCTGCCGTTTCCGATGTATATGTCCTGAAATCTTTAATTTTAATGGCCTCTCCCGATGATATTGCTTGAAGTATCACTGAAAATCGTTTAATTAATTGTTCTTCAATATTCAAAATTTTGGCAGTTTTTGAAAAATTCCGAAAAAATCTTCTAGCGGTGTTTCCATCATTTGTTGTCCCGAACCCTTGCTTCACGATGTCTATCAATAGACCCATTTCTGCTTTGAAGGCTTCCTGTATTGCTTTCTTTCTTGATTCTTTCACATTTTTATTTTCATCGCGGGCAGTCCATAATTTGAAATCCAAATTATAAGCAACATGCAGAAGATATTCCATGCACCGAATCCACATATGCAGCGTAGAGAGACCATATTTGTAGACATCTTCTTGTAGAGGCTTCGAACGAATCAATTCCAAATTATTCATTTCCGATGGTTTTGCAAGGCAAATATTACACGTTGCCGCTGATGGTGTATTGGTTACTGCAGTTGATACTTTCCCATCAATCATAGTGAAGTGAACCTCATGTGTGACTTCAAAATCTCCATATTGTGTAGCACTCAAATTCCTTATTTCTTCCATCAGTGAAGCTTCTTCTTTCTGGATATGTTCCTTGGACTCCTTGATAAACTGGAACTTCACAGGCCTGCAGTAACTCGTAGATGATGGTCTAGGGTTTTCCCAAACGATTACGTCAGCATTTAACAGTTTCAGGGGAACTAAACTAGTCATAAAGACTGATGAATCATCCAATGTCACTTGAGTCTTCTGCTTATAATTGCTTTGAGAAGAGGCCCCATCGAAGCCACACTTATATATTAACTTCAGTTGTTTTTGGGGAATATCTGGGTCAATAGTAAGCAGCAGACGTTGTACTGTCAAATCCACCAGACTTTGCAACTTAATCCTGGCCCCGTCTTCTGTAACTTCGACTTGATCGCTGGGAGGATAACATTTCTTCTTAGCTTCTAAAACTTTTTTGTATGAAGGCAATACACTTGTTTTCTTCTCACTTAGTGTAGTCCGGAGCGTTGAGTACTGCCACTTGGAAAGCTTCAACGATGTAGACAAAGCTAATGCTTTATCTTCATGAAAGGCAGTGGGTTTGGTTCCACCAGTCAAAAATGATTTCACAGCCACGACTTTTGTTGGATCTGCCATCAACTGATGTATGATACTGGCTAAATCAGCCTTTCCCTTTTTTTTTCAGCGCCTCCACTAGTAGATATGCCAGCTCCTCCTCAGATTTTTCACTCCACGAAGCCGTTCGTCTCTTCTTTTGTTTGTTTCCTAAATCAGAAAATGCTCTTCTTGGTTGCACTTCAGTTGAGGTACTGACACTAGAAGTAGAAGGCACAGAAACGTTTTCATCCTCACTGCAAGTATCTTCCGTAGGTTCCCCAAATACCATTTTTAAGTCGAGAGAATGGCATTTTGGCCAGGATACTTTTGACTGAAGCCAAGAATTATTCCTGTTTATAAACGTCTTCCGGTTTCTACTTGCAGCAATCCATTTTGTATTTAAACGACTTAAAAATTTTGTTGCAAATGATTTCACTATATCCAAATCCATTGATGATATTTCTTGACCGACACGATTCACTATTTCTTGATACAGTTTATCAGTGTTCTTCATATCACCACTGTTATATAGATATAGGAACAAATCCAAATTCGAATAAAATCCAGCCATTTTAAATATTTCGAGGTGTTACTTCTTCAAGAGTTGAGTAATGAATGATTTAATTTTTTTTCTCTGAGCCTTCCCTGTCGCCTGTGGGGCGATGGAGCGACCGATCAGGGTGTTTACCCTCTGCGGTGGCGTGCTTCGCTGCCTATAACAATAGGCAGGTCGTTGGGTTGAGGCCGTGGCGGCCTGGGTCTTCGCTGTAATTTATCTGGGAGTTCAGCTGGGGGCCGGCGCCATCGCCTGGTCGGCGACGTCGACGACAGCTAGACAGCGTGGCGAGGGCTTGTAGCGGCGGTCTGGCGGGCGCGTATGCAGCGGCGCGATGCCACGCAGGTGCGGGTGTCGCGACGCGTCCGCTCTTTGGAACATGTTGGTGGCCAGGCGGGCGATGAAGGTGTCTAGGCCCTCCCATTTAAGGTCCCTGAAGATCGTCGCGTTCCTCACGTAGCGTGGGGCCCCGACGACTGCTCTGAGACTCTGGTTTTCTTGTGCTCGGAGACGCCGCTTGTTCGTCTCAGAGCAATACGCGTACCACGCCGGGGCAGCGTACGTGAGGCGGGATCTAACGTAGGTCTTATAGATCCCGAGCTTCGTCCTCAGGGGCAGGCGGGAGGAGAGCACGCCGTGCAACTTCCCCCTGGCCAGCTTCGCCTTCGCCACGACGTCGTCGACGTGGTTGGACATCGTTAGGCGCCGGTCGATGATAACTCCCAGATAAGTGACGTTTTGCCGCCACGGCACGGGCACGCCACCCACAGTGAGCGGCGGCGGTGGGTTGTGACCTCCGGTGATAATTGCCTGCGTCTTCCCGACGTTCACTGACAATCTCCACTTAGAGAGCCAGTCAGGCAGGGCGTCGAGTGTGCGCTGCAGCAGTTTCGCGGCGTGCGCGGCGTTCATAGAGACTGCGTAGTACGCCGCGTCGTCAGCGTACAGCGCTAGCTCTACCCGACCGACGACTGGGATATCGTCAGTGAATCGGGCGTAGCAGGCCGGGGACAAACAGCTGCCCTGGGGGACTCCTGCTCGGACGGGTCGCTCCTCGGAGGTCGCGTCTTCCACCGCCACGTGCATCCGGCGTTCACTGAGGAAGGATGCCAACACCCTGACGATCCTCTTCGGCAGCTCTGACGTCGACAGCTGTCAATGATTTAATTAAAATAATTGTCTCAATATATATATAATAAGTGCAAGCTCAACAGTACAAGAGTGGGGGGAAAGGTGGTGTGCAATATAATAAGTGCAAGCTCAACAGTACAACAGTGGTGGGGGTCTTACTGCTGTAAGACCCCCACCATTTCCCTCACTCTTTATCTACTTCCCACCCCCTCCCCTCATTTTGATACTGCAAGGAAAAAGAGAAAGTGGTGGGGATTCGAACCTGTAATGATGTCAAACCTAAATATCTAGTGGTACATCATGCAGTTGCACGGGACATTGCAGTGGATACTCGCTAAAAAATATATTTTTTACAAAATAAAGTTAATTTATATAATTTCTTTGTTAATTATGATATTAAAATACTTTCATTACCTCAAATGTTCGTCTGAGATCATTTTAACTCCATTTATGATTTCTAACCTCAGCATACTAGCCCCTAATAAACACCTAGAAAATTTCAAGAATTGAATTGTCAATTTCTCCTAAGGCCGCGCGTGACCGCACGTGCTGTATTTTTTTTCTCATAGAAGATGATGAATACTATAGATATTGATGGGTTAAAACGCGGGACTATTCAAGCGCACGGAGAAAAAAAATGAAATATGTTTCTTCCCATACATTGATTTTCGTCTTTTACGAATTTCTCAATAATTATTCACTTTTATGGAAAAATGTATATGACAATAGTTGTAGCACTAACGAAACTCTATCGAATGGCATACTAATTATATTCAAAATCGGACTTTTGTTGCTAAGTCCATGTTTTTCGGAATAGGAACCAGTGTGCGCCGTCGCGCCGCGCCGTGTTGTATTGTTGTATGGAAGTTTCTTTTTTTGCAATAGATTTTTTCAGCTAGGTGTGTTACGTTACGTACGTACGTTATTATTTATTGATAATATTAAAGAATATTGGCTACTAGATCTGATAGCAAGAAATATCAGAGGCATGTAGGTATATTTTGGCCCACCAAAGACTAGGAAGCGAGTGCTTGGAGATTTGAAACGATATACAGATTTGACGTAAGTAAGTTAAAGTCTTATTGAATAATACATTAAAAATGCAAAGACATAAATATATCACACACGTATATATCACCGCATTGTAAAAGAATTAAAGTTTGGCATTTATTTATTGAAACTGTTAGTAGATACTTATTATCACAATTTGTTCCAGGGACAATAATTATGTGGCAGGAAATGCACAGCACAAGTGTTTCTTTATACAATAATTCTGTAATACAAATACAAAAACTGTAACGGAGGTTTGTCGTGATGAAGAATGTATCATCATCATCCATCGTTCCAAGCAATGAAGGAGTCATCGTGCACAGAATAACGACTGCAATATTTAACAATTTATGTGGGAAAGGAATAACTATAATTTTTTTTGTTTTCTTTAATAAATGAAAGTTCGGAAAAGATCATTTCATTACTAAAAATAAAAGTCAAAAATGTGTAGGTATAGCATTTAGTTTTATTTAATAAAAATATAAACCTAGTCATACAATGCAATAGGCAAAAGTACATTATGACCATGACGTCTTCGGTGATACTTCCTGCTACCAGTCATGGTATCAAGTTAGATTGATTTGAGAAAATTGGTGTTCGAACTATTGATAGATTTGTGTTGGGAATCTAAGAGTGGTGAAATTCAAACTGCTGAAACTATTGGTAGATAGGTATTTGCATTATATTGTTCGTGAACTAATTAAATTACAGTTTATTACTAATTATGATTTTGCACTATTGAACTTGAAGTTCTTCTTCTTGTAGTGCCTCTCCGTTACTGGAGGCGGCCTTCAGTTTCGCAAACTCTTCTCTGTTCGCCGCTATGCAAAACGGCTCCTCAACCCTGGTGACTCCGGTCCACTCGCGTATATTACTCAGCCATGATTTTTTGTGTCTTTCAGCACGTATCTTGCCTTCTATTTTGCCCATCATAATAAGTTGAAGCAGCTGATATCTGTCGTGTCGTAAAACGTGTCCCAAATATTTAACTTTGCGCTTTTTGACAGTTTGCAACAACAGTCTAGACATTGCAACGCGCTGGAGAACTTTTTCGTTGCTGACTTTCTGAGTCGAATTGATACGAACTTGAACTATATAGGTATTAATTCTCATAAATATATTTGTTTGCTTTCTTACAAAATATGACAATGACAAGAAGAAATTATAGGTTATTTTTCGCTCTTTGTATTTTTTAAATTTATTTTTCTTTTTTCTTATGCTGCCAGCCAGTCCGATTGGCATTATTGTAGTTAGACACTCTTTTTAAATAAGTGCCATCTAGTAGCGTATTTTTTAATTTATAACAATGCTTTGCGCCATATTTAATGTCATTTTGAAAGCTCTCGTCGTAGTGTGAGTGAGTGTAGAGATACGAAGATTCGTGGCAGATTCTATTCTAAAGCTTTTTTTTCATTATGTTGACTGAAATAAAATCGTAGGCCATAAAATAAATAAAAGAGTATGTTTCCCGCTCGCCAATTCAAAATGTTTGCCTATAAGTACTGCAACAACGCAACAAAAAAATAAAAACGGAAAATGTTGCTATCAACGCCATCCAGCGGAAATTGTTTAATGAACAGCCCTTCGCTTTATCCTTAAGGTATTCCTTTTCTCGCAGTGACAATTTACAAAAAATATTATGTACAATATCACCTTAAAACTATCATTATATAATTGTTTCAGGATCTCAAGTGTGCAATTTGGCGTGGTCGAAGCATTCCAGCGAACTGGTCTCCACGCATGGCTACTCACAGAATCAAATATTAGTTTGGAAATATCCCTCGTTGACTCAAGTAAGTACATCTATCACATCAGACGACGTAACACTATGTTGTAAAGTTACGTCTTTGGAGAAAATGCAGCAGTGGAGTTTGTTGCGCCGCCTCTTCTCCACTTGCGCTTTGGAGGCGGTGGTAACCTTAGCTTACTTAAAGCTAAAGTTACTACCGCCTCCAAATCTTCTCTTTATGATGTCAACAATCCTCCAACAATCCTCCTTTTATGACGTCAACTAACTAAAAAACAAGAATTTGACGATTTAAAAGTGCTATTTTTAAGCCTATTTAAATAAAAACCATTGACTTTTGAGACGCTTTTTATACTGAAATTTTCAAGCCCCAGGGCGCAGCTGTTATATAAAACAGTCTCTTTCTGCCTGACACCACTTTGCTGGAAGGAAATAGTATGAAAATTAGCGTTCAGCCTTTAGATCAATATGAAGGGAATGCAATATAATCTTGCTTGTTTCCAGGTGGCAAAGCTAACAGGGCACTCGTACCGAGTGCTGTACCTGGCGCTGTCGCCGGACGGCGAGGCCATCGTGACGGGCGCCGGCGACGAGACGCTCCGCTTCTGGAACGTGTTCTCCAAGACGCCCTCGCACAGGGAGAACAAGAGTGTGCTCAACCTGTACACGGCGCTCAGATAAACATGATATAGTGAGGAGTGAGTGTGCTCAACTGCGCTCAGATGAACATGCTATAGTGAGGAGTGAGTGTGCTCAACTGCGCTCAGATGAACATGCTGTAGTCAAAAGTGAGTGTGCTCAACTGCGCTCAGATAAACACGCTATAGTTAAAAATGAGTGTACTCAACTGCGCTCAGATGAACATGCTGTAGTCAAAAGTGAGTGTGCTCAACTACGCTCAGATGAACATACTACAGTTAAAAGTGAGTGTGCTCAACTTGTACACTGCGCTCCGATAAACATGCTATAGTGAAGAGTGAGTGTGCTTAACTGCGCTCAGATGAACATGCTATAGTGAAGAGTGAGTGTGCTTAACTGCGCTCAGATGAACATGCTATAGTGAAGAGTGAGTGTGCTTAACTGCGCTCAGATGAACATGCTGTAGTAAAGAGTGAGTGTGCTCAACTTGTACACTGCACTCAGATAAACATGCTATAGTTAACAGTGAGTGTACCCAACTGGTACACTGCGCTCAGATAAACAAACTATAAAGAAAGTGAGTGTGCTCAACTAGTACACTGCACTCAGATAAACCAACTATACCTAAGTACTGAAAAGTAAGTGTGCTCAACATATACACTGCGCTCAGATAAACTATAGTGAAATGTGAAGTGGAAAATACAAAGTGACATGGATGTGATGACGTGTTATGTTTCTAGTTATTTATTGGTTCCTCAAAAACGTGTTCCATCAGATTTTAGTTTATTTACGATCCCATATTGGGATACTATTATATATAATTTGTAATTAACATCCTTTAGATTTATATATAACACAATCAGGTTTTCTAATGTTATACCATCGTTATATGAATGATGAGGCAGTAGAAAACTTTTATTTTTCAAATAAAATAATGTGTCTCTGGGCCTAAGGCATTTGTCAATTTTGACATTTCACATTTTGACAGTTCCTTGCGATTGAAGCCTTGTATCCACACTAGCAATATGCCATTCTTTTTGCTCCATTCAATTTACATGAGTGAAAAACACGATATGCTCTTTCACTTTAGTCAGTAAAAGTGAGGGAGATGGTATAATATGTGCGCGAGTAGATACGAGGCTTTAGGGAACTGTCAAAATGTGACAAGTAATATTTGGCTAAAATAAAATTTACTAAATTAAGCTCAACAACTAAATGTACTATTTTGTCATGAAATATTTGTGGATTTTGGGAATGAGGGAAACGTGATGTATTCATAATTTATTTTTTAATTTTCTTACAATAAGTATTTGAAAATTTTTGTATTATATTTTTAAATTGAATCTTTTAGTTTTCCGAGTAGCTCAAATAAAAGCTTAAGACACATGACTAAATATAAAAATAGTATAGCTGAGAGATACATTATTTACAGAGTCAACTTTCTGTAATATCTTTTCGTACACAATATATGTATTTTTCTAATACATGTACATAAGTTTGTGTATAGATTTACGATGTATATAAAATTTAATAATAGTTTGTTTGGCGTTTGGAAAGCACTTTAGTTTTGATGATATTTTCAATTTTGAAATTAGTTTTCACACGTCAGACCATGTTGATTACTTAAGAGTTTTTGCATATAACTAAAATAGTTTTTTTTTCTGTTTCAGCAATATTAGTGTAACTAATCTCGGATGAGGAAAATATTTTTGTTTAATTTTTCTCAAATGTTTTCATAGTGACACTAGTCAGATCCGGATTCAGTAGTTTTGGTAGTTTTTTCTACCATTCAATAGCAGTACAGGTATAAATATTTAAGTAGTGTCTATTTTCCTTGCTTTTTATTGAAAATAAATTAAGTGGATTTTATTTAGTATAAAAAATAATGGTGTTAAAGTTTGCCTACTAATATTTTGAGTGTGAAATGGTTTTGGCTTGGTTTTGGTCTTATAGTCAGTTAGAATTATGAATAATTTAAAGCAAGGAATTTGGAGACCTTTAGATCATGTTGTATGATTTGTAAATTATTATAGTGTTTGTATATTATGCTAGTAGAACTATAAAGAATATGTTTATGGATATATCTCTGCGATAAAATTATGTATGAAGCCAAAGATTGAAGAAGTTGTTTTGGTTTATTTATTGGGACCGTCTTACGTAAAATCTTATGTTACGGAAATTTATTATGATTAAGATACACTTTATTTTTATAGTATCTCTTTATTGACTGATTTAAAGCATTTGTGTAACCTGTAGTCTTATTTAAATATTTCAATAAATATTCTTAGAAATTAAATTTATCATTTGCAAAATACTTTTGTCCACTATTTAATCGGGTATAAAAGTTTTACCTGGTTATCTACTGGTCAAAATACTGGTTTAAGGGACTGGTTAAGGGTTTTTATGGATCCTCAAAAATTGTTTTTTTTTTTTTTATAAAATCAGGAGAGATTAGTCTTAGCTTCAAATTTTTCTACGCGAAGAAACTTGGTATGGCAGCTGTTAGCTTAGGAACTATAATCGGGCCGAAACCTAAACTCCCGTATGACGTATGTCACTTTGACAATAATAGGGATGTACCTAAACACGAATCGCTCCGATTATTTGATGTTACGTAAAAAACAAATCGATTAAAATAATTATTTTTATTAATCAGAAGTCTGAACCTGAGTCTGAGTAGCTGTCATCGTCAATAACATGGATAATAAATTCATTGTGAATAATATTATCTACTTGATGTCACGATTCGATACGATTGCGTGAATTCTTGTCCCTTTTTTGTATTACTTTAATATTAAATATTTTAAATCTTAAAACGCAATAATTTTTATATCCAGCATTTACAAACCTTGTTAAATAAATCGATAAATTTTTACTATCGATTTATTGTAGACGGATGCAATGGAACTCCCTAAATGGGCAAGCCGGAAGTTCAAGTACTACATTTTCACGCATAGATTTAAAATTTAAAAAATTTGGATCTTCATGGGCTTGACCCTGATGACACCTGTCATACGGGAGTTTAGGTTTTGGCCCGATTATAGCTTAATTTCTTATGTTATGAGGTAAACCTAAACATATTCTGAGCAAATGTCTCGTGTGCAATGTAGGTTAAGTAACATAGATGTATATAATATTTGTGTTCGACTGATTTGTATAACAATTTAATGTATTGCGGCTATTCTTGTATATCGTATGATTTCTTTCATCGATTCTCATTGATTGGCTTTCCAACAAATCTTATATGTGTGCTATACTACATAGCCGTATATACCGGGCCAATGAAGGATATTCAGCGGTTATACTTGTCTCTTCCCTTTGTACTATATCCTAGTATGCTAAAAAGAGATATAAATCCATTTGATGGCCTTTGTTGGCTCGGTGTGTACACAGCATTATATTTTAGAACAAATATTTAGGGACCGTAGATAACAGAATGTTCTAATTATTAGTCAATTTTATCATCTGTGTTTTACAGCGTTGATGTGAGTGTTACCAGTCACTTGCGTGCGAAACTACACGAATGAGGGTTAACGTTTTTCCTACTAGTTGTCGCGCTACTGCCGAGCGAGGTCTGTTAGATTGTACAATATTGTCATTTGTATAGTTCGCGTCATTTAAAAAGAATGATGGAAGAGAGGAGGTGGTGTTTGCGCATGGGGACGACTGACGAACCAATCGCGTTCGCCGTACGAGACCCGCCCGACCGATAAATCGCCTACTGCGCAGCTTAACCGCCATCATTAATCTTACATGACGTGATATATTTGACAACTGTGGGGTGAGCACGAATATTTACGAATATATGTAATCGTATTATCACGTCAAAAATTTATATAAAAATTAATAGTGTTACGTACGATAGAGGCGTTTTATTTTCCATATAAATTAACATGACAATACGATTATGTTCCCGCAAATATTCGTGCTCATCCCACTGTTGTTAATGTGTCAAAATGACAGCGTTGTTCCATCTGACAGACCTCACTCGCCAGTTGCGTCCACTAGTGAGCGGAAAAAAAATATCCCTCATTCTGACCATCTCTGACGCTCGTAAGGTTTGTGAATGAGATGGCACATATTACATATCTACGCTTGACGCAGCGCATGCCAGATGTTATTCACTACCGTTTATTAGTAGATTCAGTATTCCATCAGAAAGCCCACTATTCAGCTAAGCGTGGCCTTCGAGTCTCATGACTTTTGGCTCTGTCTACCCCGTAATGGATAAAGAATGATTCTATGTATGTTTATTAGAACAAAATGATGAAGATAGTACCCAAATGATGAAGATAGTACCCAAATTTGGCGCGTGTTTTACTTAACACTACCGGGCAGTGAACGAGACACAATAGATTAATTGTTGTTACTGCTATAGCAGTTTACTGTCTTGTGAAGTGTTGAAAATGCTTTGGTGGAAAGCCAACTCTCGGAGCCAAATTAAAATACACCAGCCGTTAGCTTATAAATTCAATCACTTTTCGTTTACAATAAATTTGTCTAAATTAATCATGGTTGTATTATGGGGTTAGGTCAGATATTGAAGTTTTTTTGCATATTCTTAGTATATTCAGTATTTTTGGGTCATTGTCATCTGATGTACTTAAGCCTAAATATGATAATGATTTTTGATTAAGCTTCATATTTTATTAAAATGATAAAATTTACAAGAAACAATATTACTCACGCCTCAGGTAACTATATTTGATTAGCTTATATGTGAAAACCTTAGAAGTCGCAAGAAGTTCCAAGTACTTTTTTGGTTATTTTGTTTTGCTTATTATATAAAGCCCCAAATTTATACTAAGATAGTGCAAAATCACCTAAGTCAGTCCGTAGGACTTTAAATTTTTCGTGTAAATCAAGTTAAAATAAATGATCTCAAAACTAAATGTTTTATAACTGGTCTAGCCCCTTTTCTATCAAATGTGAGGACTAAGAGATATTGATCTAAAATCGTGTAAAAAATTTAATAACAAACATATTAGGAATTAAATAACTTTGATCTATTGTAATAGGGCTTTTGCATTTCACTAGTTCTTTAAATTTAACCGTTTTATTCTATGTGCAATTCCCTATCGGAATATTGTCAAATATCGTCTAGAAGTCCATATATTGGTAAATCTTAGGATTTTCTAAAACTCGTGCGTAGTGTCTATTTCTCGAGTTTTACCGTTTCTCTGATGCAAAACCAACGATTTACTAAGTGCATTGTGGTGTGGTAAATGTTCGAAATTAACGATAAATCCAGATCGTTTTGATCTTCTTGGTAAATCTTTGGTTTAACTGGAAAATCTTAGAATTTACTATATCTTAGGAGTTTTGTACAGCCATTTATTGTTATATTTTCCGTACTTTGTGTATAACAGAGTTATTTTTTTGTTATTACAACAATAAAAGTATAATAATAGATTTAAAAAATATAGTTCCACAAGTAAATAAAGTATGTACTATCATTATTTCTTTATTTAATAGATACAGTACCTACTTACAGTTTCCCCACACGAAAAAATTACACCTGTATATAGAAAACAAAATTTATACATGCATCAACCAAGAATTCCAATTATTATATGCTTCAAAAATTTCGACAATATTCCAACGGGGCTTTGAAAATTTTTCTTTAATTCTTCTGCTTTCATACTTTTCACTCCCTCTATTGCGCCGGCCCTTATAAATTATATCATAAGATAGAATATTTATTTAAAAAATATAAAGAGATAATATATTAAAATGCACTTTTGTTAATATAATGTAAAATTCCTAAACTAGATATCTCGATGTACTCTGCCACATTAACATTGTACTAATAAATATAATTGTACGGTGTGTGGTGTACTTTAAGATTAAACACGTGTGATGTATAACGTTAGATGTTTTAATTCGATTTATTCTATACCCTTGTAAGTAGCATTTGTCTGCATGGCTCAGAAATACAGCTTGGATTATGTTCCTACAAATCTAAGCTGTTTATCGAGGATAGTGTAGTTTCAATTTAAAGAACGTATGGTGTGTATTGGGTGGGGTATAATAATGTAGCCTGTCAACTTAAATGTTCGACATGCGGGAAGGTAACTAGGGCTTATGAAACTCGCGCTCGAGCGAGTTGACGCCTTGCTAATTTACCTATTTTTCTTGTCGTCAACTAATATCGGTACAGTCAGCTACAAGTTTTGTAAAAATTTTACAACTTAACTTTTGTAGCTGACCGAGATAAATTGGTGTGTCATCTCGCGCTCGAACGCGAGTTTCACAAATAAATAGTTGAGTAGTTGTAGATTCTGGATAACGAAGTTTTGGCCGTCGTCGGTCGCAGTCTCTTCAATTTTTAATTTCGTAGAATTGGGACTAAAGATTTTTTACACAGTTGTTGTATTAGTGTTTATTAGTATGTAAAAAAAAAACTACAACAACTGAGACGCTATTATGACTTAGCACAATCGACATCCTGAATTATAATAAAAAAATAACATGTCCTTTACAATCTTTATTAAACACGACTGGAACACCCCAAAAGGAATACAGCAATGAACACCGAATTTATCCAATCAGGATGGGATACCTGTATTTCAGTGTCACGTGATTCAAACTTCCATCAGAATTATCCGCCAAGCGAGGTAATTGCGATTCCAGGGGCAAATTACAAGTGTAACTACTTGAAAGCAGCTTCAGAACGCGGGCTGATTTTACTGCAAGAACGTATAATGCCTGATCTTTTTGCCCATTTAACAAGAACGCTACTTCGTCGAAGGAGCTGACTGCTCTTTGGAGCGACCTCGATGCTAAGTAGGTCCTGGCGAGGCTGCCGAGGGCTTGGATCAACCGTTTTTGTTTATTTAGTTGTGGTGATGACGGGCATTTAGATGCGTAGCTAGTTTGTCTGCACGGCAACAGATTCTTTTGTATTAGCACGCGTGCCTGTAAAAACAAATGATTAGGTGTCAGCGTGTATAAATGCAAAAGAGTAAGTTAGAAAGTTTGTTTCCAGGGGTCTTTCGTCGTTTCACACCATATGCGATTGAAACCGCGGTCCGAATCGCCCAAGAGCCCTTTTTGAATAGGTTATTTCGCACCGCAGTGGTTGGAGCGGAGCGAATAGCCTAATGTATCCAGTAAGGTACCTTGGGCTTTCGGGCGATTTGGACCGCGATTCGAATTGCTTGTAGTGTGAAACGGCCAAAGATCCGTTACTAGTCCCATAAAATCTACTGGACGGATAACTATACTTTGGTACATATACGCCGCATGGGTAGAATAACCAGGAAAGTACCTATAGGGTAAGCAACGAGCTACGAGTAGGTACTTACATTTTCAGTGGTTTTCCTTATTCTATCAAGGAAGTCTAGTAGTGTGTTGGTTGTCTCTGCTGGGTTAGCGAATGTCTGTATCAGGTTCGATGAGACGACTCCTTGGTATGATTTGACGTATTGAAGCGTCCTGTGAAAAAAGCTAGCGATGATGACATCTCCCAAGTGGTTTTGTCTCCTCAAAGAATAACCAAAAACGAATAGTCCAAAAATAAATCCCTGAGGTACCAAAAAAATTAGCTGACCTACACCACATCTACTCGTGTGCCTTCACTCCCAAAATCCGAATCTACTGGTTTTTTTTGTATCAAATATGGGTCTGCTCTTGACCACAATCTTGCCCGAGGACAGAGATGAGGTCTACGGTGTAGCGAGCTTACCCAGAAGCAGCCTATTCACTCTGGTTTTGAAGAGAGTCAGGTTGTACGTGCTCGGGAACGCAGGCAGGGAGTTCCAATGCTTCGCTGTGCGCATTAGGAATGATGATGAAAAGCGCTTAGTGCGTGCGGGGGGGATATAAACCAGGAAGGGATGATAGCCCGCAGAGCGTCTGGTTGTCTGATTGAAAAAAGGGGCAGGCGGTATGACCTCATGCAGCTCATGAGCACACTCCCCGAAGTAGGTACACTGTTTATTTAGAAATTTCAATCACGTGTCCTACTATTACTTATACGCATCGAGATAATTATGTACAGTCGAGGGCAGATAAAACTGACCCCCCTACCTCACTGAATCCTATTTCAGAGGGGTCAAGTTTATCTGACTTTACTTACCAACGCACGTTATATATACGTAAATGACTACGGCCGGGTGTCAGTCAGTCATTTCAGCCATTCTGTTTTCTCTTATTTTAAACAGAATACCAATGTAATTTCTAGTTGTCGTTTACTCTACTTTCCTTATAAATAAAATACTTACGAGCAAGTTTCCAAAAGTTTGGCGGCCAGGCCGAGGACAGAAGACATCACGGCCGCCGTATGCGTGCTTCTATCTTTCAGAGTTATCCTCTGAACATGTCGAGGGCTGCGAATAACAAAGTTTATTAAAGTATTAAGTATTCGTTAAGGGTGACCTGACCTCTGCGTGTCGCGAATTTTTACTGAACGTTCGGCCTGAAAAAAATGGAAGTCTCCCATTTCTGGGCACTCAAGGTGTGTGTCTGATTCAAGGAGAATAAAACTAAATTAAATATTGTTAATAAAGGTGTGAAAAGGAAATCTGAATCTGAAGAAGTTCGATCTCACTTTTGCATGTTAATTAATTAAGGTACACTTATAAGCCGTGGTCCGTCTCATGTTTCTATTTTAATTCCTGTCATAGGAAGGTACTTAGAGTTGTGAGCAGTCATGACTTCATTATATTCTTACTCGTAATAATGAAGTAATCCAAGGTGATTAGACCATCACTATCTTGTGCTCTACAGACAAATGGCACTGTTGGTCTTTTCCTTGTTTTTGAATTTAGATTTAAATTATGTTTTTGTAAATGACTGTTTGTTGTCTAAATAAAGTTTTAAAAAAATGGATTATTGGGTATTAAGCAGGCTCCAATATTAGGTACTATTCCTTTTTTTTGCCTCAAAATTTACCTTGTTAAAAAGTTTCTCATCTTCTGCTCAACATTTTCCCACAACGTTAAGCTCTGCCTTAGATTTAGGTGCGATGGCTCAGGGATGCTTCTCGATTCCGGACTTTGATACTCATCATCAGATTCTCTTTTAGGCTGATTGTGACGATGATTTAGATTTCGATCTGAATATAATTTCCTCTCATTGCCATCTGACTCAAGCGACCAGTCAGGCGGTAACGTGTGTCTGTTCCCGTCTATTAGCTGTTCCACTAATCTGGATACTTCTCTTCTTCGCCACGGATCGAGACTCAGATAATCATATTCGTCGGACTCACTCTCACTCTCGCTTTCTGAATCAATTTCTTCGGAAGACAACGCGAAGGACATACCGGCTATAAGTATTATAAGTGTTGGTCTGATCATAGTTGAAATATGAATGTCGATGCCTGAAATGTAATTTTACAATTACTAGGTATGTACTTAGTAGGTAAACTTACTTAAAAATAAATTGATATATCATCTTAGAATATGTATAGATTAAAAATAATTTTTATTAAATAACAATTTACATATCATATAATATATACATTTTAACATTAAATTAAATAAGAAAACTAAAATAAAAAAAATTAGAAAATATTCAACCGAATCTAAATTTCATCTTAGAATTTAGATTCGGTTGGAATTGTAGCCATTTGGTGGTCTTAGAATATTTTTTTATCATATTCCATTATCTTTCAGACAAAGTAAGGTAAAACATTTTTTTAATATTAAATGTATAATGTATAAAAACACTAAATAGTTATTTTCATTCCATGACATCTAAATTTATTCTGTCTCCCATATACTTACCTAGGTACCTGCCTACCTAATGAATGAAAGGCAATTTTAATTTATTTTCAAACTTACCAATGTGGTGTTTGATAAGAAATAATTTGCTATTAAATGGTAGGTACCTTATTACCTGCCTAGTTAAAACCAATTTGTAATAAAAATGTTATTGCAGGTATCTTCAACTGTTCCATTTCCTTTTTTTCTCTCTTGATTCCGAGTCGTCACTCTTCCACATTATTTTCGACAAAAAATTGTAACCCTAAAATTGTTGTCCCGAAAATAATCCCGAAAATTCGTTCTTCATATTTTTAATCCTTATAAGTATGTTGTGTGTGGCGCTTCGGTGACCGCTGCGTTGTTGCTGTGGCAACATGGCAAGCTCGCTTCGCTTGTTTTGCTATTGGGCGCTTCGCTTCTCGCAACCTAATCTACCTTCTACCTGCCTGTGGGCAAAGCAGCAGGCGAAAGCTAGTAGATTCATAAATATTTAAATAGAAATTAATCATCATTAGTTCTGTGGTTGACGAGCCCTGATTTACCAACTTTTAATTGTTACAATCTTTTGTACAGTGGACTAAACGTCCAGCATAACAGTCCAGCCATAAAACTTATCTTTTGCTTATAGTACTTATGCGATTTGAGCAAATTTTCTATTTCCAATCGTATTCGACTTTCCCTAATTAAACTCATTGAGTAAATCGCCTTTATTGGTTGGCGTGGATATTAATTTAACGCGATAAAAAGTTAAGTACAGTTACGTCACGCACGAGCACACATATGTAAACCATCTCTCTCTTTGGTCGTATTTCCTCATGACTGAGGGTCGTGGTCATTATAAGGAATGAAACACACACAACGACTCTCTTGGCAATTTTAATGGAGTGGTATGCCATTGCCTTCTCCATTTCACACACTTGCTAATAAATCATCAACTAATATTTATTTTTGGATTTTTGAGCATCTCTGATGCAATATTAGTACTAAAGTACTCTCATATAGAAATAAGATATGGTGAAAAAATTCCATGCGAGCAGGACTTGAACCCGCGACCAGGTCTTTATACGACCTTGCTCTAAAAAACCTTGCCCTTGACCTTGACCTTGCTCTTGGTCGTATAAAGACCTGGTCGCGGGTTCAAGTCCTGCTCGCATGGAATTTTTTCACCATATCTTATTTCTATATGAGAGTACTTTAATCATCAACTAAGTCAACTGTAGCAAAAAAAAATGTATGAAATTTTATTAACGTCTCAGTAATGACTGGCTTTTATAGGGTACGATGGGGCTGGCATATCTGTCAAGATAAAAGCCCCTAAAACTTTAGATAAAAAAAAAGTCATCAACTAGAGTGCAGGTTTCCTCACGATGTTTTCCTTTACCGGAAGTAAGTAGTTGTCGATGAAAACTATCATTCATGAGTCAGATTGTTATACAAACTCATGTAGCACGGGCAGGATTTGAACCTGGGACCGTTGCAGCATAGGCGGGCGCCCTACCTACCACTGCGCCACCACCGCTTCATGTAAACCATAGACATTAAAAAAACAATCTATAAAAAAAAACTAACTCTATGAAGTTTTGAGACAATATGATGAGGTCTAAAATTATAATCGGGCCGAAACCTAAACTACCGTATGACGTATGTCACTTTGACAATAATATAGTGATGTACCTAAACACGAATCGCTGCGATTATTTGATGTTACGTAAAATAACAAATCGAAATAAAATAATTATTTTTGTTAATCAGAAGTCTGAACCTGAGTCTGAGTCGCTGTCATCGTCAATAACATGGATAATAAATTCATTGTGAATAATATTATCTACTTGATGAGACTTGATGTCACGATACGATACGATTGCGTGAATTCTTGTCCCTTTTTCTTTCTTTTTTTGTATTACTTTAATGTTAAATATTTTAAATCTTAAAACGCCTATAATTTTTATATCCAGCATTTACAAACCTTGTTAAATAAATCGATAAATTAAACGATGTATCGCGATTTTTTACATTTTCACTATCTATTTATTGTAGACGGATGCAATGGAACTCCCTAAACGGGCAAGCCGGAAGTTCAAGTACTACATTTCCGCGCATAGATTTAAAATTTAAAAAATTCGGAACTTCATGGGCTTGACTGACCCTGATGACACCTGTCATACGGGAGTTTAGGTTTCGGCCCGATTATAGATACCTCTACATATCAATGCTAGTGACTGTACAAGGTACTTCCTATGACCATAGAGCAACACGGACTCCTTGCGAGGAAGTCTTTGTTCCGCCCGCTACGACAACCAAACATATTCTATTATAAATGCAGCCATGTTTGTCATCGTATCTACCTATATTCGTAAATAAAGATTTCTATTTCTCTCTCAAGTCCTGTCCTCACATATTTTAATTATAAACTAGCTTTTGCCCGCGGTTTCGCTCGCATGAATTTCCCACGGGAATAGTGCTTTTTAGTCTAGCTCGCAATTGACCTATTTTAGTAATTCCTGGAAAATAAAGAGGCACAAGGAGAGGACAGTAAAAAAATGTATTGATGCTCAAGTTTATTTATAGTACATGGTAACAACAGTCAAAACTTATATCTATAGGTACCTAATTACTTTAAAACTAGTATTCATTTATTTTAAGTTATTTTATGTACAACCAACTAAATCTTCAGGTCTATATCAGACATGTCCTTTGCTGAGGAATTATATAAAAACAAAAAATCTGAAACTCGTTTTTTCAATCAACTCTTTTGAAAAATTTAATTATGGTGGTGAGATTTGTGCGTAAAAACAAAAAAAATACACCAATTAATAAAGATCTTTTTCCTCAGGCGGGATATCATATCTTTTGTGACAATTATTGTAGATTATTCAACGCTACCAAAACATCTGAATGTCTTTCTGCCAAATCCGAAAGCAAGGGAGTTCTCGGGCCAACGGAAAGGTATCCGAAACTGTTAAGCGCATTAGCATACGAGACAATTTCTTCATGAAGTTTGAGATATTTATTGGCCACATCCGATGCTGGCTCTAAGACTGCCACTGCTGTTAGCAAATCTGGGTCTGGTAGATTTTGATTTTGAACTTTATACTCCAATACCTTATCACAGTCTTCTTCATCTAATTTCCCACAATATTGCGATTTCAGGTCCAACAACTGTCAAAAGAAAGATCGTCATCACATACTATACTAAGAGAAGAAGCGTAGGCATTATACCTAGTAGGTATGTAAAATTGTAAAGTAATATGCCTAAATGATGAATAAAAAATCTGTGTATAGTATGTGTGTGTGTGTAGGATACATGTGATTTTTATGTGGGGTGATGGGGTGTGTGTGTTTATGTGTCCATTTCGTAGGGCTGAGATCGTTTCGTGCATTCAGTTTTTCACGAAAATATATTTAACTAGCTTTCGCCCGCGGCTTCGCTCGTGTGAATTTCCCATGGGAACAGTGCTTTTTCCCGGGATGAAAGGTACCCTATGTCCTTCTCCGTACTTCAACTATGTACTTCTACTTACTCACTCGGATAAAAAGCATCCTGTATAATCTATGATGATAGTCACATTCATGAGCAAGGTTATTCAGAATGCCAATATATGTATACATATGTTACGGGCAACGTGATTACCAGGAGGGCCGAGTTTTATGAATAGTTCCCAAGAGCATCGGGCTATTTGATAAATTTTAGTATTTTATTTACTTAGACCGGTCCATATTATAATGCTCGACAGCCCGTGGTCCATTTAATAAATCAGCAGCAGTTTGAAGCTATGAGTGGTCACAAGCCTAACCTAATCTAACCGAACTAAGCTACGATTTTATTTTAATCAATCAATACCTATGGGGTACTTTCCGTTGACCTAAAATTATGAAATTTGGCAAAAAATAAGGTCTAACAGTACTTATATAGGAATAAACCTGAAAATTGTAAATATATTGTTGGAAGTCTAAAAAAAGTGTTACAAACTTATTTTCGCGCTGGATTCAGAATGAACCACGGATCGAACTGTAAAGTTAAGTTTGTTTTCAACCGACTTCCCAAAAAAGGAGGAGGTTATATGTTTCGATGTATGTATGTTTTTTTTATGTATGTTCGCCGATTTCTCCGCCTATAGTGAACTGATTTCCGAAATTATTGTTTTATTCGAAATAGTTTATTCCCAAGTTGGTCCCATTTTAACCACGACAGAATCTGTTCGGTAATTTTAAAGATACCTAACAAAATATAAAAATTCAAACATTGGATTATAGAGCAAAAGCCCGCGACAGCATGCCCTTCCTTATTTTGTGAAAACTCAAGATATTTTATGCATGTCCCCAACACAGAAATGACGATTAGCGACTAAAGAAGTTGGGTCATGATTGCTTAGGCTGATAATTTGTAGCAATCATATTTAAAGTGGTAGCTTAATTTCTTAAAGTAAGAGTTTTTTAAAGATTTTATTACGTACTAGCTTTTGCCCGCGGCTTCGCTCCGCGTGAATTTCCCACGGGAACAGTGCTTTTTCCCGGGATAAAAAGTAGCCTATGTGCTATTCCAGGTCATTATCTACCTCTGTACCAAATTTCATCGAAATCCGTCCAGTAGATTTTGCGTGATTGAGTAACAAACATCCTCACAAACTCACAAACTCACAAATTCACAAACTCACAAACTCACATCCAAACTTTCGCATTTATAATATTAGTATGGATAATATGAGAAATCATGCCATCCTTTGCCAAGCCATATTGGTGCAGATTCAAACCCCTGCCAGTCATTGTAACTTTACTAAATTATAGTTGTGCAGAGCAACTACGCTCTGCTGCCAGAAAATGTGGCAGAGAGAATCCGGACAAACGAAGCGGCGGGAAGAATTCTGTACCGGAACTTCACCGGGAAAAAACCACCGGTAAAAATAAGTACCGGGAAAAAATCTCCACGCGGCACCACGCTTGCCCGACTAAAACCTAACTAACTTAACGCAGTCTGCTACCACCGTAGCTTATGAAGGGAGCTACAGGGCCCTATATGATAACCTAACCTATAAATTAACTACAATTGAACACTTACCAAATTAAATCTTCTTTCTCTTCGGATCCAAACTTGAGTGTCTTCGGGAAGGGGGAATTCCTAATCACCCTACCTAACCCTTGAGATCTCAATTCCCCATAACAACTAAATAGATTTCTTCCCGTAGTTTCACTCGGGAACAGCCAGATGTGAACAGCCAGCCACGTCTCACCTCTCACAAGAAAAAGTCACAATAACAGAGTTTTTCACAAACACAAATTCAATAGTTATTTAACAAACAGGAAATTCACAATTATCACTCAAACTAAACAACAAGCAAAAGACGCGAGACCGCTCCGCGTATTAAAATCAAACCGATATCGCCCTGGACAATGCAATGGCGGACACCACACGCGACGCCATCCACGCTAGCAGTGTGAAAACCCCGAACGCCCTCTGGCGGCAGCAATGCGAAACGCCTGCGTTTAGTTTTACCCAATATATTACAAACATCCCCCCGTCCCGGTCTGAGAAGCAGACCGCTAGCTTACTCTACGGGAAGGCGGGCGAGAGAGGTCACACCTCTCCTTAAAATCGAACCGTCGACCAACACCTCAGCCACACGCGGAGTGCCATCTCCGCCAAGAATCAAACGTAATATGCGAGCTCGTCGCCAAAGCAATGAGGGCAAATTTGCCTCTTTTAACAATACTAAATCACCCTCCCTGGGAGGCTCAGTCCTGTCTGTCCACTTCACTCTTTGCTGCAGCAAATGCAAATATTCAAGCGACCAGCGACGCCAAAAGTCCTGGCTCATTTGCTGCAACATTTGAAAACGCGACAACCGATATACGCGTTCATCCTTCCACGGGTATTCGGGCAGGGCATTCAACGGCCCTCCCACCAAAAAATGACCAGGGGTGAGAGCTTCCAAGTCATTTGGATCTGGAGATAGCGGACAGAGAGGACGAGAGTTGAGGACCGCCTCAACTTTACAAAACACTGTGGCCAACTCTTCAAAAGTTAGAGCCGTTTCTCCGATAATGCGGCGGAGGTGGGTCTTTGCGGATTTCACAGCCGCTTCAAAAATCCCTCCCCAATGGGGGCAACTTGGGGGACTAAACTTCCAGGTTATTCCCCTTTGGGCAGCAATTTGACTTAAACTAGTACAATTTTTATCAATAAACACAGAAACATCCTTAAGATAATTTACAGTTCCTTTATAGTTTGTGCCATTGTCAGACCTAATAAGGGAAGGTAGACCTCGACGCGAAACAAAGCGATCCAACGCGGCGACGAAGGCCTCCGTAGTCAGAGCCGATACCACCTCCAAATGGACAGCCTTGGTGGCCAAACAAACAAATACACACAAATAGCCCTTCACAATACGGGCATTACGAAAGGGAGAAGCCTTGATCGAAAAAGGGACCGGCAAAATCGGTTCCAACGCCGTCAAACGGTCTCGAAGGTCGGATTCGATCAGCGGGCAAATCACCCATCTGTGGTTGCATCGTGGATGCCTTCAACCTATAACATGCAATACATCGAAACAGGACACTACGGATTGCTCTTCGGGCAGACAAAATCCAAACTCGCGTTGCAAAATAGCCAACAAAGCATTGCACCCAGCATGGGCGTTACGAATGTGTCGATCAGACACCAAAAGCTGCACCAAGGGTCCGCCCTTGGGCAACAACAGAGGATGGCGAGTCTCATATGGAAGATCCGCCTTCCGGAGCCTGCCTCCAACCCGAAGAAGCCCATCCGAGTCGATGTACGGGTTCAAACGAGCGACCGCGCCCTTCAACTTAGCGCGTCCGTCGCGCAAAATACGAAGCTCTGACTCAAACCGTCCGGTCTGCACAACACGGACCCAATGCAACAATGCGCTCCGGCGCTCTTCTGCACCTGCAATCGGCTCCAACCGCTTTGCCTGTGGGTTTCTACAATTATGTATGAAACGCTTAATCCAACTGGTAACACCCAGAAGCTTATCCAAACTGCTATACCGAGCAAGTAGCCAATCCGGCTCCGACGTCGTCTCAGCGACTACAGCATGTACACGGAGCCCAGTCAAACTCAAAGAAGTAACGTCTGTCTGACAGACAGGCCAAGAAGTTTCTGATCCCATCAGCCACTCTGGACCCCACCAGAGCGGGTGTGACACCAATTCTGGTGCCGTACAACCTCGGGAGGCACAGTCCGCTGGGTTAAGCTCTCCCGGCACATGTCTCCATGTTATATCAATTCCGATATTCTGGATTTGGGAAACCCGATTTCCCACAAAAACCTCCAAGGTATGTGGGGCCGCGCGCAACCATGCAAGCGCGACCTGGCTATCCGACCAGGCGAAGATGTCCCGTATCTCGACCGTGGCCGCCAGCTCACATGCAACGTGATGCAACAATTTAGAGAGAAGGTGAGCTCCACTCAACTCAAGCTTGGGAATAGTCAGCCTAGTCCTGATGGGGGCGACCTTGCTCTTCCCTAACAAAAGCGAGACATTGACCCGGCCATCGGCGTCAACTGTCCGCATATAGACTGACGCGGCGTAGCCTCGCTCCGACGCGTCACAAAAGCCATGCAGGCTGGCTCGATATTTCCCGGGTGGCAATATTCGACGAGGCAAGGCAATCCGATTGACTTCCTTAATCGATGAAAACAACTCGAGCCAATCATCCAATGGAGAGCCAAACAGCGGCTCGTCCCACGAGACGCCCAAAGTCCAAAGTCTCTGAAGAAGACACTTTGCAGAGAATATCACTGGACTGATCCAACCGCTTGGATCAAACATACGGGCTATTACGGACAACACCGTTCTCTTAGTCCAGACCTTTGGTATTTCCAAGTCCACTTGGAATGTAAAAATATCGGTTAGCGGCTGGTACTGCATGCCCAGCACCGCTATCCTGTTGGGATCATCCACATCCTCAAACAGGTGAGGGTTCTGTTGGTGATCCTCCGGGATCCCTTCTAGAACTTTAGGCTCATTAGACAACCACTTACGTAGCTCGTAGCCACCTGTCTTCAATATTTCAATCAATTCATCCCGCAGTAGGAGGGCCTCCTCAATACTTTGGGCTCCGGTGCACACGTCATCTACATACAAGTCACGTGACAGCACGGAAGCCCCACGGGGAAAGCGGATCCGTTCCCGCTCTGCCAATTCAAGCAATGATCTGATGGCGATATAGGGACTAGATTTCAAACCATACGTGTTTGTGTTGAGTTCATACACCGTCACAGGATCCTCAGGGCGCTCACGCCAGAGTATCAACTGGAATCGCCTGTCCTCAGGATGTATGACTGTCTGGCGGAACATCATCCGGATGTCCGCGCCAAAAACCACTTGATGTCTTCTAAAGTTCAAGATGATGTCAATTATGTCCCTATGCAATTTGGGACCTGAATGCAAACATAGATTCAACGAAACTCCGTTCGAAGTGGGTGCGGACCCATCGAAGACGGTCCTCAATTTGTCTGTTGAGGCCTTCACCACCGCGTGGTGGGGCAAAAAATAATGCTCAGTTGAGCTCCAATCAACTCGAGCCGGAGACATGTGACCCAAATCCTCGTACTCGCGCATAAATTCAATATATTTATCGCGAAGTACGTGGTCACGCTGCATACGTCGCTCCATGGACAGCAGTCGTTTCTCCGCAAGCGCCCTACTTTGCCCTAGGCTAGGACGAGAGGCAACAAAGGGTAACCTAGTTACAAACCGACCGGAGGGCAACCTCTCCGTGGTCGATCGAAAAAGGGCTTCGCACTCAGCGTGTTCCGGATCCATCCTGGAACTCATAGGTGGCTCCTCCACCTCCCAAAACCTTTGCATGGTCTTGGCCAAGGACGCAGATGCGACAACCGGTGGCTCCTCCACGGTGCTATTATCAAACACAGGGCCCATCAGGGCAAAACCAAAAATCGTAGACACTGCCATCAGTGAAGACGAACCCAGAGCCTTCTGTGTACCCAACAAAATCCAACCCAATACGTCCGAGCCCAGGAGCAAGTCCACTGGGCCGGGATGAAAGCCAAAGGGGTCGGCCAAATCCAGACCCGAAACCAAAGACAACACACCCGGCGGTATGTCTGTCGAGGGGTGCCAACCCGCAATGGTATCCATTACCATAGCCGAAGTCGTGATCCTCATTGTGGAGGACTTCAGCGAAGAAAAGGTGACAAGTGTCTGGCCCGTCCGACACTTCACTTGTATGCCACCAACTCCAAGAAGTGGCACAGGCGAGTCTTCCACGACTAAACCTAACTGGCGTGCCACTCGAGTGGTAACCAAACTGCTTTGAGCCCCTGAGTCCAACAGAGCTCTCAAATTAATGGCTTCCCCCACGACCCCATACGCGGACCACCGCGGTAGGGAGCAGAACCGTCCGCGGCTCTGTCCCAGCAAGGGAGCAAGCTAGTTACGGGCTCCCCACTCTCTCCAAACCAGGGGCGCGCCACTGACCCGGATAATATGGCGGGCGAGTGCACATCCCCATCTGAGGGGGCAGAACCCGCGGCCCGGCCATACATATGGTACGGCGGGTGGTACTCCAGCCGTGGGTACTCGTGCAGCGGCGGAGAAAACCGCTGCGGCTGCATGTGTTGGGCATTGGTAACCCGCGAGGAGGGGGGTGTCCCCACTCTCACGTCCGATCTAGGGCCCCCGCCCATGGGGGCCCTATCCGGGGCCTGGCCAGCTACATACTGGCCATGACCTTGGGGCGCGTGGTCCCGGTCCGCCAAGACCCGCGCAGGTACGCGACCCCCTCCCGAGGGGGGTGCGACGAGCGAAGCCGCGTCCTCCGTCCGGTGGTGGAGGGCTTCGCGCAGGAGCGCCCCCGCCCATAGGGGACCCCTGCCTCAACATCCGGGTGCCATCCCCGTTGCGGTTCATGCAAAGCATCGCGTGGTGCCGCCCACGGCATGCACTGCATGGTATGGCACTGGGACAGTCACGTGCATAGTGACCGCCCAAACAATAAAAGCAAAGTTCATGCCGCTTTGCCATGCGGCGCCGATCTTGTACTGGCAGTCCCTGCCAGTCCCTGCATTGCAGCAGGCTGTGGCCCATCCGACCACATTGCAGGCAGTCCGCGTCCCTCGCGACTGCTGCCGTGTGTGCAACCCGCGCACCAGCTCCACGCGGTGGCGGTTGCCGTCCCTGTTGGGGCGTCCCTCGCCATGAGGGTTCCAAGGGCCTACGTTCAGGCGCTCTGGATGGCGCTGAGTCCGTCATGGTATTCTCAGCCGCCCGTGCCTCAAACTCCAAAAACTTCACCAAGTCAGTGAATGTTGGTAGGGTGGTGCTATCCCGTTCCGCATTCTCGCGCTCAAATCGCGAGCGGATGTCATTGGGTAATTTGCCCAATACAATGTGCACCAGCAAAAAGGACCATTGGTCCACCGGCAGCCCCAGTGTGCGGAGCGCGTTACAGGCCACTGTAACGGGCGTGAGCAACTGCAGGCGCAACTGTGCCCTGTTGGCCACCTTGGGCAGGGCCATCAACTGTGCGGCGTGCGCATCCGCTAACAAACGTAAGTTTTGGTAGCGGGAGTTCAATAACTCCCAAGCCGTATCGTACTGGTCGTCCTCCACTCCGGAGGTGCTGGATGAGCGACCGCGCTTCATCCTCAAGAGTGGAGAGGAGGTAGGCCATCTTCTGGGCCTTCGACAAATCCTGTCGTGCTACGACCAGGGACTCAAACATATTTTTATATGCTACCCACTCCTCCATCCTACCCCCAAAGTGGGACAGCTGAAGGGTGGGGAGCCGACCAGTAACCGCTGGTCCTTCCTGTCTAACAGGTGTGCGAGGGGCTGGTCCGCCAGCCTGTCTCGCCCTTATTGCGGTCACTGCCTCCGCGATATCATCGTGCAGACTCAGGATCTGGTCCATGTCCGCCATGTGACCTGCGTCGGCCTCCGGGGTAAGATCGGCTTCGGTAAGCGCCGCCATGGCCGCTTCCGCGCTAATCAATCGTGAGTGGAGGTGATCCGCTCTTAGCAGTATGGCGCCCTCCCTGTCCTTCCGGGACAGGAGTCCTCCGGCCGTCACAAACCATCTCAATTCGTTGGCGAGTGTCGCCCTAGCATTGGAGGCCTTCGCCATCGCGTCAAGTCACAAACAAAAAATAACAAAAGGTAAATAAAAAACAACAAAATCAAGCAACTACACGAAGAACCGCGGTAGGTATGAGAATGGCACAAACCCGGAACGCACGGTACAAACCGCAAACAAATACAAAAAAGGTTACAAATATTCTTATACAAACAAACTAAGAAAAATCTAATAATTTTTACAAACAATTAATTATTTTTTTACAAACGAACAAATAGAGGGTAGATAAACTACGCTCTGCTACCAGAAAATGTGCAGAGCAACTACGCTCTGCTGCCAGAAAATGTGGCAGAGAGAATCCGGACAAACGAAGCGGCGGGAAGAATTCTGTACCGGAACTTCACCGGGAAAAAACCACCGGTAAAAATAAGTACCGGGAAAAAATCTCCACGCGGCACCACGCTTGCCCGACTAAAACCTAACTAACTTAACGCAGTCTGCTACCACCGTAGCTTATGAAGGGAGCTACAGGGCCCTATATGATAACCTAACCTATAAATTAACTACAATTGAACACTTACCAAATTAAATCTTCTTTCTCTTCGGATCCAAACTTGAGTGTCTTCGGGAAGGGGGAATTCCTAATCACCCTACCTAACCCTTGAGATCTCAATTCCCCATAACAACTAAATAGATTTCTTCCCGTAGTTTCACTCGGGAACAGCCAGATGTGAACAGCCAGCCACGTCTCACCTCTCACAAGAAAAAGTCACAATAACAGAGTTTTTCACAAACACAAATTCAATAGTTATTTAACAAACAGGAAATTCACAATTATCACTCAAACTAAACAACAAGCAAAAGACGCGAGACCGCTCCGCGTATTAAAATCAAACCGATATCGCCCTGGACAATGCAATGGCGGACACCACACGCGACGCCATCCACGCTAGCAGTGTGAAAACCCCGAACGCCCTCTGGCGGCAGCAATGCGAAACGCCTGCGTTTAGTTTTACCCAATATATTACAAACAATAGTCATGTTTGTTTTATTAGGTATTATAGTTGAATTTAATAATACTTTGAGAGGTCCCCAAAGGTGCTTTCGACCTATAAAATTCACTTTTGCTGTCTATATTACCTGCATAAGCAATTACTCGTAAGATTTAAACTTCATGCGTAGTCACTAATCTTTTTTACACGTATACCTATCCCACACAGAGAAACATTCAGCATTTTTGAAATAAGGCAGGTTGGTTGTCGCGGGCTCTTGGTCTATTTATGTGCCAAAAATTCCGTCGAATTCTGACAAGTTCTGACATTTCAAATCAAACTGACATAAAACGTTTCGATTTCTTAAATTTTGGCCAGAGAAAAATAAGTTTAAGTTTTCATGACAACAAAATTGCGCCAAGTGCACTAAAAATGATAAAATAATTTTTTTTCCCAAAAAAATGAACCGACTTCCATTGTAAAACTTAAAATCATGAAATAACTTAATAGGCAGATTAATCAAAAAGAAAAATGTATTGGCATGCTACCTACTGAATGAGGTGAAGTCGGTGCCAAATTAAAAATTAAATCATCTAAATTAACATTAGAATCATGTATACTTAACTTAATTAAAATGCCTAATATCCTTGCTCCTTGCACTTAGCACCGACTTCACCTCATTCAGTAGGTAGCATGCCAATACATTTTTCTTTTTGATTAATCTGCCTATTAAGTTATTTCATGATTTTAAGTTTTACAATGGAAGTCGGTTCATTTTTTTGGGAAAAAAATTTATTGACACTAGGGTCTCTTAGTTAGATCTTTAATGTGAGATGCTTTGCATGTACGGAACCCTCGGTGCGCGAGTTTGACGACTCGTACTTTCGCCGGTTTTTTATCAATCACCACACGCGCTCATTGGTTCAATCAAATAGCGCTAGTTTCCCTGGCTTGCGGTTTCACACAAAAGTAAAAAATGATAAATGATGATTGATGATAAACAATGATTTTTCTTTCTTTCTTTCAAAGTGTCAAACCTCAAGCCAAGCCAGGCGTGTGTGTAAGTAGTTTCGTCAAAAGATGAAACTACTCTTTCAAATTGTAGGAAAGCGGTGTGAAATAGTTGAATTTCTTACCGGTTTCAAAGCGTCAGTAGTATTTGCTGCAGCTTCTAACAGATTTTGCTGAGTCTGAGATATGTTGCGGTACACCTCAGGCAAGTCCAAATTGAGGGAAACCAAATATACAAGTAAGGGTGGAAGTATACTGTAAGATAAAGCATTAAAATTCATTATTTACCAAAGTAATAAAACTAGTTTGGGAAATCCAAAAGTAGCACCCTCGTAATATCTTAGATACCTACAAAATTAATTAACATTTTCGTAATAAGCATCCAAAAAACCCATTGGATAGGCATGAAAATTTCGTACCTATTTATAACAAATCTCAGGACAAGGACTCAAGACTAACAAATAGTTTGGATGACTATAGTAGTGTGTTTTTAGGGTTCCGTACCTAAAAAGGCAGAAACGGAATCCTTATAATATCACTTTGTTGTCCGTCTGTCTGTCAAACTTTTTTTTCTCAGGAACGCTTAAAGGTATAAATTGAAATTAATATCGAAATTCGCGGTCTCTTTCAGCAAAAACATAATTAAAATTATACGTCAACGCGATCCAAAGATATTATCGAAAATGATGCTAATTTTCGCAACTTAACAGTACCTACTTATACAGGAATAAATATGTTGTTGGAAGTCTGAAAAAAAGTGTTACAAACTTATTTTTGAGCTCGATGCAGTATGAATCCTAGGGATCGAACTGCAAAGTAAAGTTTGTTTCTGAAACTAGTTGATCTTTTAGTTAGAGCTATAATGTGAGATGCTTTGCGTGGTCGGAACCCGAGCGACACGACACGGTGCGAGCTTGACTCTCACTTGGCTGGTTTTTTTTCTGGGGGGGGCGGCACTATGCATGTGGCGGACTACGCATGAGGGGGGGTGCAACAAATCGACATCCACCTTGAAACGAATCCTAAAGACGATGATAGGAATTTTGGCCCCCGGCCTGTGCGGGGGGGAAGGGGCTCTTACCACGCCACTGCAAAGGACCAGATGGGCAAAAAAATCAAGAAATAAACTTGTCAGAAACTATTACAGAAAAATTTCAGTAAATTCTTCTATTTCCTAAAGTCAAAGTCATAATTTTTTATTGAAAAGAAGGCTCTTTTTCACGTCGAAAACTAATTATTTAATCTTAATATATTATGTATCAAAGTTACAAACTACTAGCATTTCGGAACGACCACTGCTGAGAAGAAATGCCGAAAGAAACTCATGAAACAGTCTTGGTCGCCTAACATGCCAGGGGAGCTATTTATTAACTTTATACATACTTTATCGATTTTACTTTATAGATTGATTACTATTATTGATTACTTTATAGATTGTGTACAGTCAAAAATAAAATATAAGAAACCCCCCTTGGGTTTCTTATATTTTATTTTTGAATTTGATAAGCACTGTTATGGAATCTCCCTTCACACGTACATACCGTACCTCCCCCCCCTAAATCCGCTACTGTATCAATTGGTTGGTACTCACCTATTGTCATAAATCAGGTTCCCCGCGCGCTCTAGTAACCCGACAATCACCGTGTAGTGGAAATTAGGATCAGTTACAGATGGTACCACAGATGCGCCATCCGGCAATCTATAATTTCATAATATATGTCATTATAATTTTCATTTTATATATACAATAATCATAGCATATTAAAAAACAAAGTCCCTCGCGGCATCTGTCTGTTCATGATAAATAAAAAAAATACTGAACGGATTTTAATGCGGTTTTCACTAATAGATAGAGTGATTAACGAGGAAGGTTTTAGTGTATAATTTGTTAAGGTTTTGGGTATATTAGTTGAAATATGACGATAATCGTAAAGGAAGTCGGAAAAAAACTTAGCTGCCCGGCAGCTTTCATCGAAAACGCTGTCCAATTCCTTTAGAGATGTAACAAAACAATTTAATGTTTGACAATAAATATATTTCGATTTTTGATTTTAATAGGTCTACAAAAAGTTTTATTAGCCACAATAACTACATATATATATATATATATATATACAATTTTAATTATTTTTAAAACATAAAAGTAAATAATAATAATAACCCACAATTTATTAATATTTATAAAATATATTAAGTTCTCGTGACGATAGACTAAACAAGTCTATAGAACTTAATACATTTAATATTTGCTTTTCGTGAACTTACGAAATACACGAATTAACTAAAGAACGGCAATGCGCCGCGAAACCACCTAGCGCTAGCAAAGACGCAAGGCGCAGTAGATATAGGTCTCTGAGCGGGCGCGTTTTCGTATGTAATTATTTTAGTAGGAGGTAATAACGTAAATATCATACAAAAACAAAATTGTCTACCCGAGCGAAGCCGGGGCGAACTACTATTAATAAATAAATCTTATTCAAATGACGTTCCTAAATAACAATTTTTATCTCAATATTTTTAGATGCTTTTGTCGTAATGACGACATGTCGGTCCCATTGAAACAAAATACTGAAATGTCATATTAGATTGTACTTAAAAGTCTCGAGTCACAAATGACCAAGACCCGATCTTCAAATAATCTTCAATCGAAAAAAGGGAGCCTATGATTAATCTCTGGTTTACACCCAGCTATATCAGGTCCAGCGGTTTTGCATTTCAACCATGGAAAATATGGATTCCCTTCAATGCATCACGTTTAGTGATATTTCGGTAGGTAAATACTTACACTCTTTCTTCCAACCTATCAACGGCTTGTTTGAGGACCCTCAAATTTTGAGAGTAAGGTAATCTAGGCACTGTGCTTCGCCATCCCTCTGGAAGTGGAATGTTGTTGCTGATGGCCGACACGACTGCCAAGCTAGCCACCACGGAGAATAAACTTAGACGCAACATATTATCTAGCTGACCACAAAAAAAAACGGTTTAACCTAAGTTTGCCATCGCGAAAATTTGATATCAATTTGAAATTTCCATACATTGAAAGTAGGGTGTCTATTAAAATACAGATTTTTTACACATCGATTATCATATCCCAGAAAACTATTCCACGTTTTTTATTATATATTTTTTTTTAAACATCGAAAAACTTATTATCGCAGCTTCATAATATCGAACAACATTTCCTAAAAAAAGTTATAAAATTGCTACTATTACAAGAAAAACGCTATATCAAAATAACATTTCACACATGTATTAAGATTTCGATATAAACATTTATAATAACATGTTTCAATATGTGTAACATGAAAATAAAAAAACGATAGACTGTAATTGTACGTAATGGATAATCGTGTAAATGAAATTTCGATGTAAACAGATTTAAGGATTTGTCACATATTGTATTGAAAAATTTGCGAATGGTTTTATGGGACATTAAAATCGTTGAAGTAAATTGTGATAAAGTGATGGGTTCCCATTGAAAGTAAATTTGCCATCACGATATAAAACTGTAAGTATATTTGCCACGGGTAGGTACTTAACGGTTATAGTTAATTTGCCATCAATGTTTATTTTGCAATAAGTACCGATAGCAAACAAGTTCATCTAAATATTTGTACAAAATATGTGGCTGACTGATTTGTATTTTTCGCTGAATGTAGAAACTTGAGCAGATCTTTAAATGTAAGCGTAAATGAGTAAGTACCTACTAAGAAAGCATGGAATTGGGTGAAAATAGGAATTCGAAAAAATATCTGCTCATTATGTCTTAATGATATCCTTTATCTGGTTCGGCCACTCTCGGATCTATATACGACAAACATTCAATTTTTAAAAGTTTTTAGATTTTACCCAAGCCAGTAATATAAAAGTCTGTGATCATCACATTGTTAAACTTCTAGATGTCGGTATACATATATAATTTAGTAATCGGAACTGTGATTAAAGGCAAATAAAATAGTATTTATTTGCTTTTAACACATTAATTTTTGTTATTAAGTGTTTGATTTTTCTGCAGTCAGTACCAAAATCTTTGTGATGGCTTTACAGTAAACAAAATATTAAATAGCGAATTTATTTTAAAAATGGCGTCTGATGACGAATTTACATATACATTTTTGATGGCAAATTGACTTTGATGGCAAACTTACAGTACCCAAAAAAAAACATAATCTCTTACAAAGACGGAAATAATCACAAAATCGTGTAATTTGGAAACCATAGAAATTAACCATGCCAGATACATCATCTTCACAAAATACTAAACTAAGCAATGATGAAGAAATGGACTCAAAGCAAAATTTGGTGCGTTTTGGTGCCGGCAAAAAATAACGAAAAGATAATATAGAATATGTACGGAAAGAGAAAGTACGGAGACGATTATACGAGATTATACGAGGCGCCACTATGTTCAATTAAGTGCTGTTTTTGTATTGATAATTATTAGTTCACTTTTTAGCCACGGCGAGACGTATCTTTAATGCTTTAAAGCACACACTCTAATAATTATAATAGGTACTCACCTAGAGAAATACACGTAATATGGAAGAATTGGATGTATTTATATTGCAAGTAATTAGTACTTAATATGCACACAAATCTTAATCAAGCATTAAATATATCTAACAATGGTAAGGATAACTGAGCATTACTAATCGGATTATGGAAGACGCAGTTAGTGTTTAGGTATTTAAAATTAGGAACGCAAAAATAAATGTGAAAAAAAGAAAAGTTTTATTTAAACTTGAGAGATTTTTTACACGACTGACCAAAAAAGGAGTGTAAGTCACCATAAGTTCTGAACAGCTTAACAGATTTTAATGAGTTATTCCGGTCTGATCCACAAAATCTGATACCCTAGGGGATCCGTTTTATTTTAATTATTTTCTATTCCGTTCCGTCTAGGGGATCAGAATAAATAATTAAATATTGTATTCCGGTCGGATCCCCAAGCATATTTTTGGTACAGACAGTAACAAAATATTTAACTCTCTTTCATCACTATCTGGTATAATAAATTGTCGATTACCTTAAGGTTATAATCTTCATTTGAATTTTTTATACCTGGAAAACAGTGGGGATTGATATACAATAGAATTCGTTATCATATCGACCAAGTCCATTGGACAGGTTAATTTGTCTAAAGAAGGTTTTTGGTTAAGTATTTGATTTCTCAATGGTTAATTATTTACAATTGTATTTTATATCTAAATCAAAGGTGCAAATTTATGATTATCTGTGATTGATTATCCTAACTAATATTTTTGTTGGTTTGCTACTTCTTCACGCTATATCAACTGAACCAATCTTCCTGGGAAAAAGCACTGCTCTGGAAATTCACTCGGGCGAAGCCGCGGGCAAAAGCTGGTAATTAATAAAAACTGATAATATCAGTCGTGTTTTTTATTTTTTAATAATTAGCTTGTTTGATGCTAAGAGTTGATTTTTTGGGCGTTAAAAACGTCCCTAGCAGGACAACTGGAAAGCACTGATCACCGGAGCCAAGACTTCGGATTTACAAGGACTTTCACGGCTATGGCACGCTATGTAAAAACATCCATACTTTCACATTTATAAGGAAGTAAAATGTAGGAATCTGTTTCAACTCAATATAGGTTGGTAAATTGCAAAAAAGTCTTGTAGAAATCGATTTTTTATTCAAGTCATCACTAAAGTAAATTAGGTATTGATGCGTTTAGAAAAATTCACATTGATGCATTTAAAAAAATGTCATAAACACAAATATATAAGATGACAAGCGCGAAAGAGGTAGTGGTTATTGCTGTCCAACTGTCCATAGATACTAAAAAATATTATATTTATATTGTATATTTGATCCAAGTATCGGGTTGAACAGGCTTCTGGGAAGAAGCCTTCAACATTCAGCATTTAATATTCCGTCTCGCTCCCTCTTGAGGTAAGGGATCACGCAGGAGGGAATTTATTTTATTTTATTTTATTAAGAACACAAAACAGACAGTTTACAAAGGTACATCTAAATAAGTAAGTTGTATGCAATACAGATCCAGTAAACGTCCAAAATATTGTGTACACAACATGATCCATTTAAGCAAGCCATTAACAGTACTAAAAGTGTAGCTCTGAAAAGTAAATAGAAAATAAGGAAAAACACGAAAATCATAAACATGAATTCTTGTAGGAATGATTACTACTAAAAAGAAAAAAGAAAAGAACACTATGGAAATAATTTTTGTACAAAAGTACGGAATTGATTGTAACTAAGTCCAAAAATGTCAAAACCATCGAGCTTTGAATTATTATATGATCTACACATGACACACAAGGGATTGTTGAAGGAGACGTTATTTTTGGCACACAAAACAGTAAAAGTGGGAGGATTACGTATTCGATAATGTATATTAAAATTGATTTTCATCAGCAGTTCAGGACAGTCAATCAAAGAATGTATTATCTTATATAGACAGAGGAGTTCGTTTCTATGTCGCCTGGAATGTTGAATGCTGACGATTTGGCTCTTACGGTACAGTCAAAATGTTTTGTGGATATTGAAACAAAGTTAGAAAAAGCTTTAACGCAGCTTTCAGGATACTAAAAATATATCGCACGACCATCGCACGATGCCACAACTACGCCCTCTCTTTTTAGTCGTATTCCTCATGACATGAGGGTCGTGGTCATTATGTGGAATGAAACATACACAACGACTATCTTGGCAATTTTTAATGGAGTGGTTTGTTATTGCTTTCTCCATTTCACCTAGGTGATAATCATCAATCAGTATGCAGGTTTCCACACGATGTTTTCCTTCACCGAAAGAAGTGGAGGTCGATGAAAACTAACATATAGGTCAGAGTCAGATTGGTATTTTTATTTTATTTTATTTATTTAGGCACATCAACAATATAAACACAAACATTCACATTAATTATATAAAAAACTTAATCTAGTGCTCAAATTACTAAAAATTATTTAAGTTAAAAACAGAAATTAACTTTGAAAATATTACAAGCACAAAAGAATTGTTTAATTAAATTGGTATACAAACTCTTGTAGCACGGGCAGGATTCGAACCTGGACCTTTGCAGCCACAGGCGGGCGCCCTACCACTCGGCCACCACCGCTCACTACAACTACGCCCAACCCAAACCCCTCTGAAACAGAAAGCTACGCTTTCCATCTGCGCAAGGAGGCCGCAATTGTGCGTCGCCAGGTCTGCTTGGGACGGCCAACTTTGCGCTTGCCCTGAGGGGTCTACTCCAGAGCTTGCCTCGGGATATGTGAGGGATCCCTTCGCAGTGTGTGACCAATCCATGACCACTTGCGGTGCCTAATTTGGAGGTCTATTGGCATTTTCCGGCATCGTTCCCACAGCTATTCATTGGAAATCCTGTCTGGCTAGAAAATGCCAAGTATTTGACGCAGTTCTCAAAGACCTGGATCAGCGGCGTGATCTTTTTAGTGACCTTCCACGTTTCACATCCATATAAGCGGACAGTTTTTTTTTATGTTTGACCGAAATATTTTGAGTTTCACTCTGAGGGCTAACTTTTTGGAACGCCATACGGGCTGGAGTTGTGCAAATATTATTCTACCAGCAGCATACTTGCTCTTCAGCGCGTAATTTAATATTGTTACTTGTACTGTAATGTATTCTGTGCTATTGTTCATATGTCTGATTCTAAGCGGCGTAGCAAGATGAAACCTACGCCTTATCACAGGGCGGGCGCTTCATAGAAACGGCGCGTCAAATATGCCTACTAGGTACTACTACAATGCAACTGTATATCCGTGAACACGTCAGTAACACGTCAATGTGTGCGTTTTCATAGTCGAACGTCCCACATCTACACAAGAACGGGGGAGAAGTGCGGAAGGAGCGGGGGGGCGCCATATTGCGGGAGGGGCAGGGAGTTTCCTTTCTGTACGTAGTACTAATATTAATTCTGTGGCCTTATTTTAAGTTCAACAATACATCAATAATACATCAATGAAAACCGAATCAAATGGACCACTAGTTTTTGAGTGATGCGCGTACAAGCATACAGGGTGTCCCAGAAGTCGACGTCAAGCCGTAATCAGGTGATACGCCTTATCATAATAGATATCAGAAAAACATAAAAAAAAAAAATTTTGTCGTGTATTTTACAAATTATTTGCATTTTTGTTAATTGGAAAAAAAATTACACCCTGTAATGATTTTTGACCTCCTGATCCAACAAATCTTTACTTTTTTCCCAATTTTATTTTTCTTATGTTATCCTTAATAGTGCATCTGTGACCTGTAATCTTAAATTCTAAGCCAACTGCTCCAGGTGGATTTTACTTTTTGCCGAACCAAGAATTCAAAATTAATACTTTACCCAACTACTGATAGTACTGAAAAAAAATGTACTATGTTAGTTTGGCAAGTAACTTTAATACCCTGTATAGATACGGACAAAATTCTATAAAAAATTGGTTTGGCTTCTATTGGCCCTATAAAGACCCCTCGTAGATTTTTTCTTTAATATCTCATATGTACAACACAGACCGGTTACATTTTTATTATGTAGGTATGTATTGATACTATTATCTATTTTTCCAACTAAAATTACTAACTACTTACCTCTTTTTCTCAATTTTTTATTATAAATTTATAAATTTTAAACTAGCTGTCGCCCGCGGCTTCGCCCGCGTGTGTTTCGCTTAGATGAAAAATCTCTCTTGGAGCTTTTCATCAGATATTCCAGATCTTCAATTTTTATACGCGAGCAGAAAATGCTTATCAGGTTGAACGACTTTTACTAAGGCGCCATTTCCATATATGTTATAGTGTAGCTGGTCTCTTGCAGTTCTTCATTAGATGTTCCAGATCTTCAATTTTTATACGTCGTCAGAAAATGCTCATCAGGTTGAACGACTTTTGTTAAGGAACCATTTCCATATTTCTTATAGTTTAGCTGTTCTGTTAAGGTTCTTCACCAGGTGTTCCAGTTTTCAAAATAAATTATAGCCTAAATGTTGCCCAGGCTTAATAGCTGTACAACAAAAAAAGTTTCATTCAAATCGGTTCAGTACTTTCGGAGATTAGCGTGATCATACAGACATACAGACAGACAGACAGACAGAAAAAAAAATCAAATATTTTTTTTTTTGCTTTCTATTATTCTTTTTAAGTGCCCCCCTATCCATTTCAGTCAAATTACAAAATGTACAGACAAAATATTTTTACTGTCTTATTATATGTATAGATAACATATTATTAAATTGTCACTGGTCCAGATCTTGTGGGGAGATTCAGGTGATCTGAGATACAAGCTTTGTTCAGTTACCCAGTCTATCACAATCTTATACCATATTTGGTATTTTGTATAATTGTACCTATGTCTTTCTTTTATCTTTTCTTTTTTAAATCAATGAGCGATTTGCTGACAGCTAAATTAAGAAAAAAAAATCAGTATAAAAAAGTCTCAACAGGTAGCGTTTTATGAAAGCCGAGTCGTAATAATGGCTGAACCTATATGATGCGCTTTTTCTTGTCAACCAGAGGCAGAAAAAAAATCACATAACAGTTTGGCATTTGTGCAACTACAAATCACAATATTGGTACTTTTTAGTTGTTTTTTTTACTAAGTCACAGAATTAATATAAGTACTACGTAACTAAGTTTTATTTTTGAAAACAGCCAATCCCGTGAATTTTTTGCTTTTGTATGGAACTATTTCTCTCGCCTTTTACTAAGCGCCATCTATGAAGTCATCTAGAACGATTTTTTTTAATTTGGGTCTCAGAAAATCCCTCATTGTAATATTGCGGAGAAAACAAAGAAATTTTAAATTTGAATTCAACGTATTATCTCGAGCTGACTAAAAATGAAGTATCTCAAGATGGAAGGCATATTAAGCTGTTATTGCCGGCTGTATTCGTAGTTGTTTAAACCCATCAGTGGGGATATTAAAAATGGCTAATGATATTTATTTGGACTAGCTTTTGCCCGCGGCTTCGCCCGCGTGAATTTCCCACGGGAACAGTGCTTTTCCCGGGATAAAAAGTAGCCTAGGTGCTATTCCAGGTCATTATCTTCCTCTGTACCAAATTTCATCGAAATCCGTCCAGTAGATTTTGCGTGATTGAGTAACAAACATCCTCACAAACTCACAAACTCACAAATTCACAAACTCACAAACTCACATCCAAACTTTCGCATTTATAATATTATATACTAGCTTTTGCCCGCGGCTTCGCCCGCGTGAATTTCCCACGGGAACAGTGCTTTTTCCCGGGATAAAAAGTAGCCTATGTGCTATTCCAGGTCATTATCTACCTGTACCAAATTTCATCGAAATCCGTCCAGTAGATTTTGCGTGATTGAGTAACAAACATCCTCACAAACTCACAAACTCACAAACTCACAAATTCACAAACTCACAAACTCACAAACTCACATCCAAACTTTCGCATTTATAATATTAGTATGGATTATAGTATAGTATATAGTATATATAGTATATAGTATGGATTTTTGTGCTGATGCAGTTAGTACTAAAGTAAGTGCAGTTGGAAGAGTAAGGTCGTATAAAGACCTGGTCGCGGGTTCAACTTCTGCTCGCATGGATTTTTTTCACCATATCTGATTTCTATATGAGAGTACTTTAATGGATAATGATGATGACTTCCTGAGAAAAGACCCAAAGGTTGGCTGGTAGATAATGCCTGACTGTACACAATCTAGTGTATGTATAAAGTTAATAAATAGCCCCTCTGGCATGTTAGGCGACCAAGACTGTTTCATGAGTTTCTTTCGGCATTTCTTCTCAGCAGTGGTCGTTCCGAAATGCTATTAGTTTGTAGCTTTGAGACATAATATATTATGATTAAATAATTAGTTCTCGACGTGAAAAAAGAGCTTCCTTCATTGAAGGCCAAGTTTCAATAAAAAAATGACTTTGACTTTGCATTAAGCCTCTATTGTATCATCTACACAACCACGACCAATCTGACAAGAGTGACAGAAGAAGAAGATTGCACATTTACTTTTTTAATTTTTGTACAATAAAGTTTAAATAAAAAAAAAAGTCTCGACAGCTAGATCACTCATGTAAATTTTATACGGAGCCCTCGGTTTGCGAGCTCGCACTTGATTTTGACACAAGGAGAGGACAGTGAAATAAAATGTATTGATGCTCAAGTTTATTAAAAGTAAAGTGCATGGTAACAACAGTCAAAACTTACACATATTACTTTAAAACTAGTATTTATTTATTTTAAGTTATTTTTGTCTAAAACCAACTAGCTCTTCAGGTCCATATCAGATATACTCCTTGCTGAGGAGTTATTTAAAAAGAATCAGAAACATTTTTTAAAATTAACTCATTTTTGAAAATATTGGGGAGATTTGTGTATTACAAACAAATTTAATTTATATCTTTAAAATTAAACCAATTGATACCAACATATTTCCTCAGTAAGGGATAGACATCAGCGTTTACAATCTTGGAACAGTTAATAAAGACGTTTCAAAGCATCCAATACTAGTGCATGTTCGCCTGCCAAATTGCCAAGCAAGGCGGTTACCGGGCTAAGGGCCAGGTAACCTAAACTGTTAAGCGAATTAGCATTCTCGACAATTTCTTCATGAAGTTTCAGATATGTACTGGCAGCTTTCGTAGCTTCTAAGACTGCCACTGCTTTAAATAAAGCTGGTCTTGGAGGAACTTGATGATGAACTTGCCACTCCAGCACCTTATCACAGTCGTCATCATCTAATTTCTCACAATGACGCGATTTCAGGTCCAACAACTGTCAAAAGAAACATTGTTATCACACTAACTATCCTAAGAGAAGACGCGTAGGTATTATTGTATTATCTGTGATGATAGATACATTCATCGAGCAAGATTATTCAGAATGCCAAAATTCCCGCAGGAGGAAAATGCGGAGTTCTAGAGCGACAACAAAGGCGATAAATTGAATATGATTTAAACTAACGTGAGATGAAGACATTCTAGTTAAATTAAAAGGTCACTCGCGTACCCAGTAGTGGATTTAGCATGGCACGTGCCACGGGCACGGGGGCACGTGCCCCTCCCCCAAACTAGAGAAAATTTTCACTAAACAGATTTAAGTAAATTTTTTCTATAATAGTTTCTGACAAGTTTTTTCTAACAGTTAGGTATTGTTGTATTTTTTTGGGGGCTAACTGATCAAAAAAATTCATCCGCCATAAACATCATCAAAATAAACAAACGTGATGATGATAGATATGATGTGTAACATCTGACTATAAACAAATCCTAACTAATATTACAAATGCGAAAATGAGTCTGGTTGTCGTTTATTTGTTTTTGTGACCTCTATACGCTTTTTCTACTGAACCAATTTTCCTGAAATTTCGCGTACATACACATAGTTAGAAGTACTGAGAAGGACATAGGGTACCTTTCACCCCGGGAAAAAGCACTGATGCCGTGGAAAATTCACGCGGCGAAGCCGCGAGCAAAAACTAGTACTATATAAACTAGTTTTTTTTATTTCTAATTAATACCTATACCCTTAGCCCCTCTTAGTACATACTTCTAACTATGTCTGCAGAATTTCAGGAGAGATTGGAAGATTGCTGAGTAGGATAAAGCGTGAAGAGGTAACAAACAAATGGAAATAAGCAAAACAAACAAATAACAAACAAAAAACAAACTCACTTTCTCATTTATAGAGTAGTTAGGATTTGCTATAAATCACCACGCGCGCTCATTGATTCAATCAAATAGGAGATGAGGCTTGTCTGTTTAACACTTTTGATGAAACTACTCTTTCAAATTGTAGGAAAGCGGAATTAAGTAAGAGGTTGAATACCAAAACTAATTGAATTTCTTCCATGTTGGTCTGGGAGCGAAGAAAAAACCTTGTGTGCCAGGTGCTTCTCTTCCCTCGACAATCGATGGAAAAGCGTGGCTCCACTAATAGGCGGCATGGGCTAGCAACCTATCACTATACCTGAATCTCCTTTTTCCATCAGAGAGCCCACTATTTAATAAGTGCAGGGTCCTTGGAGTCTGACGACTTCTTGGCTCTTGTCTACCCTGTAAGGGGATAAAGGCGCTGATTCTATGTTATGTATGTAATTGAATTTCTCACCGGGTACAAAGCTTCTGTAGTATTAAACGCAGCTCCTAATAGACGTAGCTGAGTCACGAATAAGTTGCGGTACACCTCACTCAGGCAAGTCCGGAATTGAGGGCCTCCAAATATGGTAAATGTAGCCTGGAAGGTGACTGTAAGCAATTATTATATAAAAATAAGTACCTAGTCAGACTTCTAAGAACAATTTAATGCTGCTGGAATAGAATCCGAATCGACTGGACGTTTTTAGTGTTTCTGATTCGGCGGATTAAATTTGTGGTGACCAATTTGACACCACAGGTGGCTCACAGCAGATACAGCATTAGGTATCTGGTAGGCAAAGACACAGGACATGAATACTTTCGGCGATGCCAGGTATTGGACGTTTCAGAGGATACATGTTGCATTTATCTGTTTAGCCACGTTAAACGCGGTCATTTTTATTTTGGTGACAAATTTGAGCACTCTAGCACAGAGATGGATTTACGTCGGGAAGAAACGGTTACTGCCCGTTTATTCCGGCAAGCTCTTCCTTAGAAGGAATTGCGTCGTGCAAAAGAGGGTCCCGGCGACTGGGCTCCGATGCTCACTCGACTAGTGGGCCGAGTCGCCGGATTTTTGAATTTTATTTTTTCCTTCCGGCGACTGGGACTTTCTCTAAATTTAAAAAAATTCTATTGTTTAAAGCAAAAAAGAGTACAGTCAGGTGAAAAAATGTTTAAAGGGAATAATAAAAAAACGGAACTTGATTCAAAAATATCATTTATTTGCTAGCTTTTGCCTCGCGGCTTCTCGCCCAGCGTGAATAGTTTCGGGAACAGTGCTTTTCCCGGGATCGGGATAAAAAAGTAGCCTATGTGCTATTCCAGGTCATTATTTACTTCTGTACCAAATTTCATCGAAATCCGTCCAGTAGATTTTGCGTGATTGAGTAACAAACATCCTCACAAACTCACAAATTCACAAACTCAGCAAATTCACAAACTCCACAAACTCACATCCAAACTTTTCGCATTTATAATATTAGTATGGATTTAAGATATAAAAAGGCGTATAAACATCTAATCATGTTTATGTTGTTTAAAATAAAACGCAAAATCTTGGTGGATAAATTACATGTCACAAAAATTAGTCTTAACACATATTAAAATAATAATATCTTCATAAACATAATCAAAAAATAATTAAGGGTTTTTAGTAAGTGAAAAACGGCAATATTGGCTGCTTTTCTATAAGCTGCTAAGTTTAAAGAATTGAAGAGTTTTCGCCCTGAAATTTCTGATATGTATTGTAGAATCAAAGTATGTTTAAAGGAGGACTGTTTCCAAACACGATGGGAAAAATTTTGCTTGATAGAAAAAAATCCTGAAGTTACCTCTTAAAATTTCATATGAATACAGATAATCTTCCGTATTTTATAATTAAAAAAATGTTTTTAAAATCACCAACACAAAGGTATTTTACCTTTTCGATTTCGTGACTGATTTAAATTTTTTGAAAAACTAAACATTTCTATTAACGTTTTGTTAAAAAATATGAATGGCGCGCGCCGGGACAACCAGGTTACGTCCCCCTGCCTCAGCCGCTTCCTTATGAATTTTCGCTGACCGCCTAACCTCCCCTTAACATACGGTACTATCATCATCTAAATCCCGCATCCGAAAACCATAGGTTTGCGCCCATAATATTTAAACACAACAAGATTGATTGAAGACCACTCAAATGCTAATCAAATGTTGTTAAATTTGATATTAAAGTTTTTTTAGATTAGACAAAGAACCAGCGACTTTACGTAATATTTCAGGTTTTTTAATTAACTTTAGAAACATTATTCAAAAAATTCTGAAAAAAATGTAATGTATAAGCTTTGAACACTAAAATCTCGAAAATTTTCAAGCGTTTGTACTTTATCAAACTGAAATATTGTCTTTATTGCTTTAATCGTTTTTTCGCCTGACTGTACTTATTCGCTTGAACAATATATTTTTTATTTTGTGAATAGGCCCAGTCGCCGGAAGAAAAAAATAAAATTCAAAATCCGGCGACTCGGCCAACGGGTCGAGTGAGCATCGGGCTGAGCTCGCCGGGACTCTCGTGCAAAAACCTTTTCTTTTCCGTTTATTTCCGGGCACCCATCTCTGCTCCAGCATTTTAGCGGCTTTTAATCTTTTTTGTGCGCGTAGAGGGACACCTATGTATATACAGCGACAATGCAACGAATTTTGTAGGAGCTACGTATTAGATAGTACCGAGAAATCACAAGATTCCTTAGCAATAATATTTTTTTTAAATAGTTTTTTTTAATGTATGGCTTGTTATCAATAGGTAGGTATAGTTACCGTCACGTAATTTGGCCGCTGACGGTTAAGCTGCGCAGTAGGCGATATATCGGTCTATGCGGTGAGCGGGGGTCGGGCGGGTCTCGTCCGGCGCGCGCGATTGGTTCGTCATTCGTACCCATGCGCAAGTTTCACCCTCCTCACTCTCCAGCGGCCTTTTTCACGTGATGGGAAGTATACTCACTATGGGTTTAAAAATTCCATCCGGTGCCCCGCGCGCTCTACTAATCCGAGAATCACCAGGTAGTGGAATTCAGGATCAGTTACTCGTGGTACAAATGGTAAGCTAGCCAATCTGTAATTTCATAATAAATATGTCATATAATTTTCATGATATAACAACAACAAGAATAAAGTACTTTCATATAGAAATGAAATATAGGTTTGAAATGCGATAGCTCAGTTGGAAGAGCAAGGTCGTTTAAAGACCTGGTCGCGGGTTAAGTCCTGCTCGCATGGAATTTTTTCACCATATCTAATTTCTATATGAAAGTACTTTAGTACTAATTGCATCTGCGATGCTCAAAAATCCAAAAATAAACAACAAGAATACTTTATTAGCACACAAGAAATTACATTTATAGATAAAGTAACTTAAAACTAAAAAAGGAAAGGAAGATGCGCAAAAGACATAATATAATCCATACTAATATTATAAATGCGAAAGTTTGGATGTGAGTTTGTGAGTTTGTGAATTTGTGAGGATGTTTGTTACTCAATCACGCAAAATCTACTGGACGGATTTCGATGAAATTTGGTACAGAGGTAGATAATGACCTGGAATAGCACATAGGCTATCCCGAAAAGGAAACTGTTCCGTGGGAAGATTCACGCGAAAGCCGCGGGCAAAAGCTAGTGATAAATAAATCTAATTCAAATGAAGTGTCTGAATAACGATTTTCAAATCACACTCAACACATGCGCAGGGAATTTAACTAATCTGTGTTCTCAATAAGTCCTTTTAATCTTTTTTTTGGGGCTTTTGTCTTGATGACGACATGTCGGTCCTATTGAAACAAAATTTTAATTGTCATATTAGATTGTAGTTATTTATCTCGAATGACCAAGACCCGATCCCCGAATAATCTTCAATTGAAAAAAAGGTAGCCCATGATTGATCTCTGGTCTACACCCAGCTATATCTATACCAAATTTAATTAAAATCGGTCGGTTTTGCAATTATAACATTAGTATGGAAGATATGGATCCCCTACTATGCATCATGTTTCGGTGATATTTCGGCAAATTCTCGTACGTGGAATATACCTTTCTTTAAACCTATCAACGGCTTGTTTGACGTTCTTCAAATTTTGTGTGTAAGGTAAGCTTGGCACTGCGCTTCGCCATTCTTCCGCTTCCTTTGGAATGTTGTTGTCGATGGCCGACACGACTGCCAAGCCAGCCACGATGCACAATAAACTTAGACGCAACATAGTATCCAGCTGACCACTAAAAACAACACAATCTCTTACAAAGACGGAAAAATCATAAAATCGGGTAATTTAGGAACCATATCATTTGGGAATCAATCATGCCAGATACCACATCTTCACAAAATACTAAACCAAGCAATGATGATGAAATGGACTCAACACGTGTGTTTTGGTGATGGCAAAAAATAACGAAAAGATAATGTAGAATATGTGCGGAAAGAGAATCGGCGTATACGAGTCGCCACTATGTTCAATTAGACAAGTGCTGTTTTTGTATTGATAATAATTAGTTCACTTTTTAACCACGGCGAAATTTCACACTATAATAATTTTAATACTCACCTATCGCAATACACGTAATACGGAAGAACTGGTAGTATTTATACTGCAAGTAATTAATATGCACACAAATCATAATCAAGCGATAAATATATCTAACAATGGCAAAGATAACTCAGCATTACCAATCAGATTATATGTAGGTATAATAAATTAGAACCTCAAAAAATTAGCGTAAAAAAAGTTAAGACAGTATTTTATTTAAACCGCTTGAGATCTTGGTGCAACGAATGCGTAACAAATAAAGATCAAGCACGTGTGACCTTGAATGATATTTTTTGGGCGTTGAGGACGTCCTAGCAGGAGAACTACAAAACACTGATCACGGATAATCAGATTTTACAAGGACGGGTGGTTTATTGGAGTGCCCATAACGCGTCACTCTACGGAAAATCTTGTTACCTTGATGGGAACGGATACGGCTAGCAAAACCAAACTTGGTTTTGAAGATGTATGCGTATGGCATGCAGTGCAACTGAAAGTCTACAAAAGTCTTTGTGTGTATACGTGTTGACGTACACATACAACGACTTTCAGTTGCAAAAAAGACCCGCCCCACGCCTTCCTACAAAGGCGTGGGGCGGGTCTTTCTTAGGAGGTGTTTTAGAATCGGGATCTGATATGCGATTCTTTTTAAACATATTATCCGCTCTTTGACATAGCTGCGCTATGCTTGCCTCTGTCTTGCGAGCTCTATATATCTAGCGTTCTGCTGGAATCTCACATGCAGTTCAGATGTTTTAGGATATCGTTGTAACGCAGTTATTAATATTAGAAAGTAGAATGTTAGTAAGCTGAAGTTTTTTCCGACATAATTAAATATTTAAATAAAAGTATAAATTTTATGATTTTATGTTTAACTAATAGTTAAATATAAAATAACTTAATTTTATGATAAAATTATTAAATCAGTTGTACGATTGTACTCGTACCTATTACTTCCATGCATAAAACAAATCATGATTTGATATTTTAAAAATGAATTACTTAAAAGCACGTTGCATTAGGATTATCGCGAGTGAGACCAGAAAGGGAATGTATGCTATACAGTGGGATAAAGTAACACAAAAAATATGTTATAATTTATGTAAACAATGTTCTTTTTTAATTTGTTACCCCCGGTTTGGTTCGATCCACTAATTTATTTTATGGCCTGATAATAATAGATTCGTTTCAGACATTTCATGTTTGATACACCATAGCATAGCTATCCCTATGTATAATGCAAGTGATATAATATAAATAGGCTAGAATTTTTTTATTATTATATCTGCTGCAGAACGGTAAGAAATTTATAATTTTCAGTCATTTGTTTCGATTCTTTTTTAAGTAAGTGCATATAAATACTTCAAACATACAAAAAAATTAATGGGGCTAAGCCTATTAGCCTTACAAAATTTTATTATTTGTTGCTCCTCGGGGCTTTGCCACCGTGGAAATTGCGGAAAAAGTACCCTGCACTATTCCCGGCAGTGATTTTCACATTTAGGTTAGGAGCTTGAACCTATAGGCTCTTATTTTTTAAATAATACAGAAAATAAGAGTCATTATTGTTATTGACATTTGTTATATTATCCTGGGTATAAATTTAAATAAGTGGTTAATTTAAATAAACACTTTTTAAAAGGTAGGCATTTGGTCCGCAGCCCAGATTTTGTAGCGGGACATGTCCCATAACCCTACAGGAAAACCTATGTCTCAATCAACGTTGTGAACCTAGTCTACGCGGGGTTTACTCCACTTATCCTGTTCGTTTAAAAAAAAAAAATACTTTTTAGAAATCTGGCATCATGATTCGTGCGGTTTTGTTGTGTGCCCTGGTGATCTGTGCGCAGGGGGACGATCTTACCGCACCCAAAGTTCAATACGCGCAGAGAGCTAGATCTCTACGAAAAGGAGTTGAACTGCTCGAAGCAGATGTGTAAGTATCACAGTCTTTTTTAACATAAATAGATATAGCTGACTCAAAATATTTCTATTTTTCTATCAATCGATTTCTTTTTGGTACCAATTGGACTCTCTGACAAAAGTAAATTTAATAAAAGAAAAGCCATAAAATCTAAACTTATTTTGGGAGATTCTTTAAATGAGCTCCATTTTATTATTTTTCCTTACTCATACTTACTCTGAAAGTACAGTGCGTTTCATCATATAGTTCCTTTGCCGTCATGTTGGCAGTAATATTTATTTATGTTTTCTTTGCCTAAGTTTGAATAATTCCATGTACTAGTAAACAAAACTGAATACTCTAAATATTTTTTAGAATCTTCCAAAAACATATTGGAACACTTTAAAATTATCTATTTTAATTCACCATTTATGAAGATTTTTACTTATTTTTATTACAAGCTTTTTTGTTTGTTCAGGTCAAACTTTGCTTTACTAGTGATAAGTTTGCTTTGTACAATGCTAATAAGCAGAATGCAGTGCAATTACGATAGACTTCTACGACCAAAATGATATTTTTTTTTCATTCAGTGCACGTAAAAGAGAAAGTGAAGTGAGAGAAAAGGAGAGATGTTTCGCAATGTACAATTTATTTAGTTAAATGCTAGGTTTTGGAGTCCCTGTGAGCTGACAGGCACTATGAACCTTCCAAGTAACGTTTGGGAATACGGGTGTCCATGTTCAATGTCATTTTTACATATAAATGTGAATCATGTAAACAAATGACACTATTAATAAGTAAACTCTTGACGGGTCTTATTTAAGTTTTGTGGGTCTAACGAATAACAATGATTAATAATGCAATTATTATTTCAGTTTAAGGAATAGAACTGAATATGAATTTGCTGAGCCGCCACTCCACTATGTACTTTTGGTGGCAGTTGTCTTAGAAACAGCAGATATAATTAATGATGATGTTGATCCAGAGTAAGTAGAAATTCTATACTATCAGTCTTCAATTATAAATACACCACGTCTGATAACGGCCCAAGAAATAAGGGCACATATTATTGTGTGCTTTTATTTCTGACAGTAGTAGGGTACATTGCATTACGATATTTATTGCTTAGTCTTAAGTTACATTTTTGATCGAAGGTATATTTTCAACCAACACGGACTGTTTTTCGCATCGAAATACAACTAGTGCGTTAGTACATAATATCTCGATGGTTTTTCGCTTTAATTTTGTATGAAACCTATAATTTTTTTAAATAAATAAAGTAGTATGTATAATAAGGAAAAAAATATTTTTGAAATACATGAATGTGTGTATATTTATACAGAAACAAATGGTATTAAAGAACAGACAAAAAAAGAGTTACTTGAATTAACTTTGAGCAGTCGATCTGCTTCTTAACTTTCATTGTTACGGATACGTTCAAGCAATGCCTCTAGAAATATTATAAAAATTTAATGAATTCTTGACGATGATAACTTAATTTTCAGTCTGATAGTACCAAAACTCCTAGGAGTTCTCGAGGATAAAGTACCCGACTTTTTGGAGAAACCTCAAGATGCCGTAGATGATTTGTACACGCTGGTGGACAACACGCTTAACAAAGCAGATCCTGTGAGTTACTTTTTTAATTTAGATTGTGTATAAAACATAACCTACTCATGGTTCCCTTTTTTATCAATTGACTGACATAAAATCAACTATCTGAACTCCATGGAAGTAATAGTTACTTGTTGTACATAAGTACTTATTACTTCCAAGCCGAACTCACATTCATAGAGATTTTTTCTCTCTGCTGGCATTATGATCAGATATATCAGTGAATTACTTCGATCATATTTTAATCAACACTATCCTTACTCCATACTAATACTAATATTATATAAATGCGAAAGCAAAATAGATGGCGCCACCGCCATTGGCAACAAATAAGAATGATTCAATATTTATCCAGTCTTTTACAACATTACATTTCTAATAATTTGCCATTCATTAAATATTTGCCTTTAGTTCTCACGGCCTGCCACCAGACAGAACTTTACCGCGGACAAGTTCTTTCAATACTTTTTCGCGAAGAATGATCTTTCGAGTAATATTTTTACATATGTTTATGTATACCATATGGTGTAGCGAAAGCAGTAGAGCTACTGATTAGTAAGGACTAACTTATAGAACTAAGGGATTTAAAACACCGGAGGATGGGCAGCAGCATCTTTTCGCGTACTATGCCATCACACTGCGATCGCCAACCCGCCTGCCACGCGTGGCGATTAAGGCAAAACCCCCCATTATTAATACACCCATAACACGGCCTCTAATCCCCGGCGGCCCCGCTATCCCGGACTCTGGTAGCGGTCATGGTAACGGCGGGGTAGGGGGTGCTAAGAATCCCCGGCATATGCCAAGCTACCAACCCCGACAACCCTTGGCCCTGGCAACTTACAACACGCGCACACTGCGGACCGACGAGAAGCTCGCTGAACTGGAGGAAGAATTGAGCAGGTTACGATGGGATATTCTAGGATTATGTGAAGTCCGAAGAGAGGGGGAGGACACCATGATCTTCAAATCCGGAAACCTGCTCTATTTCCGGGAGGGCGACCAACTGTCCCAGGGTGGTGTCGGGTTTATCGTCCACAGGTCCAAAGTGGATATGGTTGCATCCTAATGGCGTTACAAAAAATGAGATTGACTTAATCTTGTCGACGATGTCTCTGTGATCAATGCCGTAAAAACAGGAAGCGATCACCGAATGGTGAAGTCTACGCTTCGACCAGCGCCTATCCAGCTCCAAAATCCCGAGAGCTTTCAGCTCGAGTTGCAGAATCACTTCGAATGCCTGGGAGACTGCGAAAATCTGGACGATTATAATGACAGGTTTGTGCAAATTGTCCAAACAGCTGGGTCTAAGGCCTTCAAAACCCACCGTTCAAAAGGAACCAAAAAGATCTCGGACGACATACGACATTACAATGGCTCTCAAACAGTTAAAAAACAATAAGGCACCGGCTGACACGATGGAATCACGCCTGAGCTTCTGAAAGCAGGTGGAACGCCGGTATTAAAAGCTCTTCAGAAGCTATTTGATTCTGTCATACTCGAGGGACAAACGCCTACGGCATGGCACAGAAGTGTGGTGGTACTCTTCTTTAAAAAAGGCGACAAAACCTTATTGAAGAATTATTGGCCTATCTCACTTCCTAGCCATGTCTAAAATAATGTTATGGATAAGAATCATGGTTATAGGAATTTGTCAGTAAAAAAAAAATTGTGTGTGTTTATTTTAAATACTTTTATGTTTTGATTTTTATATTTAATTATTAATAGTCATCAATGTCCCAGTACTGAGCAAACGCCTCTCTCTGCTACTTCCAAGACTCTGTAGTCGCCCCACCAGCGCATCCCTGGTCGATCCGGCCGTCTCCTGCCATTAAGAGGAATCCAGTCTTTCACTCGTTGGGCCTATTTGGCTACTTATGTTAATTTACTTAAATCTTCTTGGCAGTCTAAAAACAAAAACTTAGAAGCATGTTACCGGTCGGTTTTCGGCAGTTTATATGGAGAATTAGGTACCAGTAACAGGCCAGGGCCTGTTACCGGTATCTAATTCTCCAATTAAACTTCTAAACAGGTTTAGAAGTTAAATTATATCAAACAAACTAAATATTACTTTCAGCTCCTCAAAGTCATCGACGAGGTATGTGAAGGTAACGGTGCAGATGATCAATGCAACAGAGTGGTGGAGAAACTTGTACAAAGTGACACTAAGCTGCGGGACAGTGCCGCCGTAAGTTATTTCATACTACACTCATTCATCAAGCATACTTTCCTATGCATATTTTTTCAAATTTTTTAAATGATATTTATTAAATTCTAGGTGCTAGACGCAGCAGGTCAGGTAACCGATGCGTATTTAGCGAAGCAACCGCGTTTAAAGGAAGTTGCCAACAATTTCCAAGTGATTCCATATCTCCTGCAAAATAAAGAATCCGTGAAGGACTTCGTGGTACTTCAAGTCCTTCTGTTAGAGGCGGTTTATCCGTATAGAAAAAGAACCGAATAAATAAACCGGCACATCCGCAAGTTTTGGCAAACCATTTCTAAAGAAATTTAAACATTTTCGTTGAACTCTTACACCACATTCAGAAGAACAGCCAGTTTATTATATTCAGTTTCTATTATACTTGTGATAAATATTGAATATTGTGATAATCGGTAAATGCTTTCGTAGATTCGATGTATTTTTATAATACAAATTTGTTCCTACGTGGTATTATGAAGCGAAAGTGAAAATTTTGTAAGAGTTACTATTACAGATTTATATACTTTTTGAAATATCCTTACTTTTAAATAATTAAAAATGATTGTCAAAACTTGAAGTTAATGTTATTTTAATTAGGTAAACAACAGTCATTTCTTTATAAAACTATTATTACTTTGTATCTGAGTATATTTATTTTTAGTTATTATTACGCACTAAACCATACTTTGTCTTCAGAGAATCTTAATGGATTTTTTTTCGAATGTTGATAATAAATTAAAGCATCCCTATACTTGGAGTTTTTTTATTTAATTTCCTTTTTATACCATAATAATATTACCGCGTCTGCAAAAAAGGGTAAAGCCATAGAAATAACTTATCAATTAACACAAGTCAGATGTAGTCATCAAAGTAACCACACTTTTTTTTTGATTTATCCAACCCAAATACTAAGTAGGTACCTACCGACATGGTTTTTTTTTATGAATCAATCTTTACTAATGTACCTATTAAGGTTAAATAAGGAGTAAAAGTAAAAAAGTAAAAATCTTATTTATTTTTCTCCAAAACACTCAACATAACATTAGTTAGGATTAAATTACTTATATTGAATTTTCACTAGATCAGACCTTGTGGGGATTCAGGTAATTTGAGATACAAGAACTGCTTAGAAATATTGAAACTGGAACAAAATAAAATTTCAAAAAGATACCGGTTAGATTACAAAGAAAACAAATTTGGTGTTCCACAGGGAAGTGTACTTGGTCCCCTCTTCTTCCTGGTGTATATTAATGACCTTCCTAATATAATAGACCACAAAAGTATTCTGTTTGCTGACGATATATCAGTTATAGTGACTACAGATAAAAAAAAGACGCTACAAGATCATGAAAATGACATTAATTTGACTATAAAAAGAATAATTGACTGGCTTTACAATAATAACTTAACAATTAATATAAGACATTTTATATTAATTTTAATGATCTAAATAGGACTTTAAATATAAATTATAATGGACATGTACTAAATGGCTCAGATAATGGTAAATTTCTAGGTATTAAATTGGAAACAACAAATAGAGAATCTATGCGCTAAAATGAATAGTTTTTCTTTTGCCCTTTTCAAACTAGCAAGAGTAGCAGCAAAGAAAACGGCCCTCACTGCATACTTTGCTTATGTAGAATCTGTCCTGCGCTATGGGCTTATTATTTGGGGTAATAGCGCAGAAGGACAACATGCTTTTATAGCTAAAAAAAGTGCATAAGGGCAATATGTGGAGCTAAGCCTGACGCATCATGTAGACCGCTTTTCAAATCATTAAAAGTACTACCATTTCCTTGCCTATATATTTTCGAAATTGCAAAATTTGTAAAGAGTAACATTAAATTATTTAAAATGGCTAAAGATATATTTCCTAGAAATACCAGAAATAGTGATAGACTTGTATCTGAAACTATTGCCAAAACAGCACGGTTTGAAAGAAATTGCTATTATATGTGTATACAAATATACAGATAAGTATATAATAATATACCTGAATCAATAAAACTTTTGAAATTCAATTCTTTCAAACAAAAATATTTGACTGGCTTTGTGAGCATGGATTTTATACGGTGAAGGAGTTTCTTGATTTCAAACCTTAAGTTTTTCTTTTTTTTTATATATATATACACGCTTTTAGATGGCGAGGTACTCTAACTATTGGAGCATATAATCAGATATAATGAGAGATATACCAAATGTTGATCAATATTGTAATACTCATACTATGACTAATTTAAATAATTTAATTTAAATTTTTGCATGCTATTCAAAATGGCTGATTTGGAGGCAAAATCTATTCTAGTAACATCTTTTGTAACCCATATCAAATGAAAATAAACTCATTCATTCATTCATAGTTCAGTTACCCGGTCTATCACAATCTTATACCTTATTTTGTAATAATTGTAATGTTTTTCTTTTATCTTTTCTTTTTTTTAAATCAATTGTTATATTGTGGAGAAAATAAAGAAATGTTGAATTTTGAATTCAATGTACTATCCCAACATAGGGGGGAAGGAAAAAAATGGCTAATAATGATGACATCTAAGCTTTCCTGAGAAAAGAAAGTCTGGACAGCTAGATCACCCATGTAAATTTTATTAGCTCTCGGTTTACGAGTGTAGTTCACACTTGACCTATTTTGACACAAGTAGAGGACAATGAAATAAAATGTATTGATGCTCAAGTTTATTAAAAGTAAAGTACATTCGGTAATAACAGTCAAAACTTACTTATATATCTTTATACACCCAATTACTTTTAAACTAGTATTTATTTATTTTAAGTTATTTTTATCTAAAACCATCTAGGTCTTCAGGTCCATATCGGATATACCCCTTTCCGAGGAGTTATATAAAAAGAATCCGAAACACTTTTTTATATATAACTCGTTTTGGAAAAATATAATTGTTGGTGAGATTTTTGTGTTACAAACGATTGATGCCAAAATATTTCTTCAGTAAGGGATAAACATTTACTCTTGTTTTATACTTTCAGTTAATAACGACGATTCAGAGCATCCAATACTAGTGCATGTTCGCCTGCCAATTTTCCAAGCCAGGCGGTTACCGGGCTAAGGGCCAGGTAACCTAAACTGTTAAGCGAATTAGCATTCTTGACAATTTCTTCATGAAGTTTCAGATATGTACTGGCAGCTTTCGTAGCTTCCTCTAAGACTGTCACTGCTTTAAATAAATCTGGTCTTTGAGGAACTTGATGATGAACTTGCCACTCCAGCACCTTATCACAGTCGTCATCATCTAATTTCTCACAATGACGCGATTTCAGGTCCAACAACTGTCAAAAGAAACATTGTTATCACACTAACTATCCTAAGAGAAGAAGCGTAGGTATTATTGTATTATCTGTGATGATAGATATATTCATCGAGCAAGATTATTCAGAATGCCAAAATTCCCGCAGGAGGGAAAATGCGGAGTTCTAGAGCGACAACAAAGGCGATAAATTGAATATGATTTAAACTAACGTGAGATGAAGACATTCTAGTTAAATTAAGGGTCACTCGCGTACCCAGTAGTGGATTTAGCACGGCACGTGCCCCTCCCCCAAACTAGAGAAAAATTTCACTAAACAGATTTAAGTTAAATTTTTCTCTAATAGTTTCTGACAAGTTTATTTCTAACAGTTAGGTATTGTTGTTTTTTTTGCCCATCTGATCAAAAAATTCATCTGCCATAAACATCATCAAAATAAACAAACGTGATTATGAAAGATATGATGTGTAACATCTGACTATAAACAAATCCTAACTAATATTACAAATGCGAAAGTGAGTCTGGTTGTCGTTTATTTATTTGTTTTTGTGACCTCTATACGCTTTTTCTACTGAACCAATTTTCCTGAAATTTCGCGTACATACACATAGTTAGAAGTACTGAAAAGGACATAGGGTACCTTTCACCCTGGGAAAAAGCACTGATTCCGTGGAAAATTCACGCGGGCGTAGCCGCGGGCAAAAGCTAGTACTATATAAACTGTAGCTTTTTTAATTTCCTAATTAATACCCAATGTCCTTCTTAGTACCTACTTCTAACTATGTCTCTATGCGAAATTTCAGGAAGATTGGTTGAGTAGATAAAGCGTGAAGAGGTAACAAACAAATTAAATAACAAACGAACAAATAAATAAACAAACAAACTCACTTTCCCATTTATAATATTAGTTAGGATTTGCTATAAATCACCACGCGCGCTCATTGATTCAATCAAATAGAGATAGGCTTGGCTGTTTAACACTTTTGATGAAACTACTCTTTCAAATTGTAGGAAAGCGGAATTAAAGAGTTGAATACCAAAACTAATTGAATTTTTTCCATGCTGGTCTGGGAGCGAAGAAAAACCTTGTGTGCCAGGTGCTTCTCTTCCCTCGACAATCGATGGAAAGGGCTCCACTCATAGGCGATGGGCTAGCAACCTATCACTATACCTGAATCTCCTTTCCATCAGAGAGCCCACTATTTACCTAAGCGTGGCCCTTGAGTCTGACGACTCTTGGCTCTGTCTACCCTGTAAGGGATAAAGGCGTGATTCTATGTTATGTATGTAATTGAATTTCTCACCGGGTACAAAGCTTCTGTAGTATTTAACGCAGCTCCTAATAGACGTAGCTGAGTCACGAATAAGTTGCGGTACACCTCAGGCAAGTCCGAATTGAGGGCCTCCAAATATAAAATGTAGCCTGGAAGGTGACTGTAAGCAATTATATAAAAATAAGTACCTAGTCAGACTTCTAAGAACAATTTAATGCTGCTAAAGAACGAATGACTGGACGTTTTTAGTGTTTCGATTCGGCGGATTAAATTTGTGGTGACCAATTTGACACCACAGGTGGTCACAGATACAGCATTAGGTATCTATAGCGACATACAGGTCTTTCAGCGTGCAGGTATTGGACGTTTCAGAGGATACGTTGCATTTATCTGTTTAGCCACAAACGCGGTCCATCTTTATTTTGGTGACAAATTTGAGCACTCTAGCACAGAGATGGATTTACGTCGGGAAGAAATGGTTACTGCCCGTTTATTCCCGGGCAAGCTCTTCTTTAGAAGGAATTGCGTCGTGCAAAAACCTTTTCTTTCCGTTTATCTCTGCTCCAGCATTTTAGCGGCTTTTAATCTTTTTTGTGCGCGTTTTTTGACCTACAGCGACAATGCAACGAATTTTGTAGGAGCTACGTATTAGATAGTACCGAGAAATCACAAGATTCCTTAGCAATAATATTTTTTTAAAATAGTTTTTTTTTAATGTATGGCTTGTTATCAATAGGTAGGTATAGTTACCGTCACGTAATTTGGCCGCTGGCGGTTAAGCTGCGCAGTATGCGATATATCGGTCTATGCGGTGAGCATGGGTCGGGCGGGTCTCGTCCGGCGCGCGCGATTGGTTCGTCATTCGTACCCATGCGCAAGTTTCACCCCTTCCTCACTCTCCAGCGGCCTTTTCACGTGATGGGAAGTATACTCACTATGGGTTTAAAAATTCCATTCGGTGCCCCGCGCGCTCTACTAATCCGAGAATCACCAGGTAGTGGAATTCAGGATCAGTTACTCGTGGTACAAATGGTAAGCTAGCCAATCTGTAATTTCATAATACATATGTCATATAATTTTCATGATATAACAACAACAAGAATAAAGTACTTTCATATAGAAATGAAATATAGGTTCATATAGGTTTGAAATGCGATAGCTCAGTTGGAAGAGCAAGGTCGTATAAAGACCTGGTCGCGGGTTAAGTCCTGCTCGCATGGAATTTTTTCACCATATCTAATTTCTATATGAAAGTACTTTAGTACTAATTGCAACTGCGATGCTCAAAAATCCAAAAATAAACAACAAGAATACTTTATTAGCACACAAGAAATTACATTTATAGATGCATAAAGAAACTTAAAACTAAAAAAAAGAAAGGAAGATGCGCAAAAGGCATAATATAATGATAAATAAATCTAATTCAGATGAAGTGTCTGAATAACAATTTTCAAATCACACTCAACACATGAGCAGGGAATTAACTAATCTGTGTTCTCAATAAGTCCTTTTATATCATTTTTTTGGGGCTTTTGTCTTGATGACGACATGTCCATGGTCCATGGTCCAAAGGTTTTGCAATTATAACATTAGTATGGAAAATATGGATGGGCTATGCATCACGTTTCGGTAATATTTCGGCAAATACGTGGAATATACCTTTCTTTAAACCTATCAACGGCTTGTCTGACGTTCTTCAAATTTTGTGTGTAAGGTAAGCTAGGCACTGCGCTTCGCCATTCTTCCGCTTCCTTTGGAATGTTGTTGCTGATGGCCGACACGACTGCCAAGCCAGCCACGATGCACAATAAACTTAGACGCAACATAGTATCCAGCTGACCACTAAAAACAACACAATCTCTTACAAAGACGGAAAAATCATAAAATCGGGTAATTTGGGAACCATATCATTTGGGAATCAATAATGCCAGATACCACATCTTCACAAAATACTAAACCAAGCAATGATGATGAAATGGACTCAACACGTGTGTTTTGGTGATGGCAAAAAATAACGAAAAGATAATGTAGAATATGTGCGGAAAGAGAATCGGCGTATACGAGTCGCCTCTATGTTCAATTAGTTAAGTGCTGTTTTTGTATTGATAGATAATAATTAGTTCACAGTTTTTAACCACGGCGAAGTTTCACACTATAATAATTTTAATACTCACCTATCGCAATACACGTAATACGGAAGAACTGGTAGTATTTATACGGCAAGTAATTAGTAATTAATATGCACACAAATCCTAATCAAGCGATAAATATATCTAACAATGGCAAAGATAACTCAGCATTACCAATCAGATTATATGTAGGTATAATAATTTAGAACCTCAAAAAATTAGCGTAAAAAAAGTTAAGACAGTATTTTATTTAAACCTCTTGAGATCTTGGTGCAACGAATGCGTAACAAATAAAGATCAAGCACGTGTGACCTTGAACGATATTTTTTGGGCGTTGAGGACGTCCCTAGCAGGAGAACTACAAAACACTGATCACGGATAATCAGATTTTACAAGGACGGGTGGTTTATTGGAGTGCCCATAACGCGTCACTCTAGGGAAAATCTTGTTACCTTGATGGGAACGGATACGGCTAGCAAAACCAAACTTGGTTTTGAAGATGTATGCGTATGGCATGCAGTGCAACTGAAAGTCTACAAAAGTCTTTGTGTGTATACGTGTTGACGTACACATACAACGACTTTCAGTTGCAAAAAAGACCCGCCCCACGCCTTTCTACAAAGGCGTGGGGCGGGTCTTTTTTAGGAGGTGTTTTAGAATCGGGATCTGATATGCGATTCTTTTTAAACATATTATCCGCTCTTTGACAGAGCTGCGCTATGGTCGCCTTTGTCTTGCGTTCTGCTGGAATATATATCTAGCGTTCTGCTGGAATCTCACATGCAGTTCAGACGTTTTAGGATATCGTTGTAACGCAGTTATTAATATTAGAAAGTAGAATGTTAGTAAGCTGAAGTTTTTTCCGACATAATTAAATATTTAAATAAAATTATAAATTTCATGATTTTATGTTTAACTAATAGTTAAATATAAAATAACTTTATTTTATGATAAAATAATTAAATCAGTTGTACGATTACAATCGTACCTATTACTTCCATGCATAAAACAAATCATAATAAAATCAAATCATAATTTGATATATTTTTTTTTTTTTTATTAAAAATCTGAGTGCGTTTGACCTCCATCTTGCCTGATGGGAAGCAAAGATGAGATCTAGGGTGGTACACGCAAACTCAAAATATGCCTATTCACTCTTGCCTTGAAAAATAATTGATATTTTAAAAATGAATTACTTAAAAGCACGTTGCATTAGGATTATCGCGAGTGAGACCAGAAAGGGAATGTATGCTATACAGTGGGATAAAGTAACACAAACAAGCTAATTATTAAAAATAAAAAACACGACTGACAAGTTTTTACTAAAAAAGTACATACAAAAATATAAGTTATATACATTTTTGAAATCGCCTTTTAAAGCCCTTCAATTTGATATCCCACTCGATAAGATTGATCAAATTTTATTTTTTTGGTCTGCTATTTATCACATATATAATCCGCCATTTTGTTTTTATGATGACGTCATATAGTCTATGTCACTCGGAGGAATGCAAGGAATCTAAAAATACCTCTCACATCAAAATCTGTAAAGCCGTTCAGGACTTATGGTGGAATAAAGAAACTTACATACATACATACATACATGAACCCTGAAAACATAACACTCCTTTTTTGGTCAGTCGTGTAAAAATATGTTATAATTTATGTAAACAATGTTCTTTTCTAATTTGTTACCCCCGGTTTGGTTCGATCCACTAATTTATTTTATGGCCTGATAATAATAGATTCGTTTCAGACATTTCATGTTTGATACACCATAGCATAGCTATCCCTATGTATAATGCAAGTGATATAATATAAATAGGCTAGAATTTTTTTATTATTATATCTGCTGCAGAACGGTAAGTTAAGAAGTAAGACATTTATAATTTTTAGTCATTTGTTTCGATTCTTTTTTAAGTAAGTAGGTACTTAATTAAAAAAAATCCAAACCTACATAAAGACTTAAAAATATAAATTAAAATTAACGGAGCTAAGCCCTTACAAAATTGTAGGTATTATTGGTTGCTCCTCGGGGCTTTGCCCCCGTGGAAATTTCGGGAAAAAGTACCCAGCGCTATTCCTGGCAGTGATGTCAAATTTAGGTCAGGAGCTTGAACCTAATGGGCTTTTATTTTTTAAATAATACAGAAAATAAGATTCATTATTATAGGCATTTGGTCCGCAGTCCAGATTTTGTGGCGGGACAGGTCCCATAACCCTACAGGAAAACCTATGTCTCAATCAACGTTGTGAACCTAGTCTACGCGGGTTTCTTATCCTGTTCGTTTTAAAACTTTTTTTTTACTTTTTAGAAAACTGGCATCATGATTTGTGCGGTTTTGTTGTGTGCCCTGGTGATCTGTGCGCAGGGGGACGATCTTACCGCACCCAAAGTTCAATACGCGCAGAGAGCTAGATCTCTACGAAAAGGAGTTGAACTGCTCGAAGCAGATGTGTAAGTATCACAGTCTTTTTTAACATAAATAGATATAGCTGACTCAAAATATTTCTATTTTTCTATCAATCGATTTCTTTTTGGTACCAATTGGACTCTCTGACAAAAGTAAATTTAATAAAAGAAAAGCCATAAAATCTAAACTTATTTTGGGAGATTCTTTAAATGAGCTCCATTTATTATTTTTCCTTACTCATACTTACTCTGAAAGTACAGTGCGTTTCATCATATAGTTCCTTTGCCGTCATGTTGGCAGTAATATTTATTTATGTTTTCTTTGCCTAAGATTGAATCATTCCATGTACTAGTAAATAAAACTGAATACTCTAAACATTTTTTAGAATCTTCCAAAAACACATTGGAACACTTTAAAATTATCTATTTTAATTCACCATTTATGAAGATTTTTACATATTTTTATTACAAGCTTTTTTGTTTGTTCAGGTCAAACTTTGCTTTACTAGTGATAAGTTTGTTTTGAACAATGCTAATAAGCAGAATGCGGTGCAATTACGATAGACTTCTACGACCAAAATGATATTTTTTTTTCATTCAGTGCACGTAAAAGAGAAAGTGAAGTGAGAGAAAAGGAGAGATGTTTCGCAATGTACAATTTATTTAGTTAAATGCTAGGTTTTGGAGTCCCTGTGAGCTGACAGGCACTATGAACCTTCCAAGTAACGTTTGGGAATACGGGTGTCCATGTCATTTTACATATAAATGTGAATCATGTAAACAAATGACATTATTAATAAGTAAACTCTTGACGGGTCTTATTTAAGTTTTGTGGGTCTAACGAATAACAATGATTAATAATGCAATTTTTTATTATTTCAGTTTAAGGAATAGAACTGAATATGAATTTGCTGAGCCGCCACTCCACTATGTACTTTTGGTGGCAGTTGTCTCAGAAACAGCATCTGAAGTTGATGAAGATGTTGATTTAGAGTAAGTAGAAATTCTAAACTTTCAGTCTTCAATCAAAAATACACTACGTCTGATAACGGCCCAAGAAATAAGGGCACATATTATTGTGTGCTTTTATTTCTGACAGTAGTAGGGTACATTGCATTACGATATTTATTGCTTAGTCTTAAGTTACATTTTTGATCGAAGGTATATTTTCAACCAACACGGACTGTTTTTCGCATCGAAATACAACTAGTGCGTTAGTACATAATATCTCGATGGTTTTTCGCTTTAATTTTGTATGAAACCTATAATTTTTTTAAATAAATAAAGTAGTATGTATAATAAGGAAAAAAATATTTTTGAAATACATGAATGTGTGTATATTTATACAGAAACAAATGGTATTAAAGAACAGACAAAAAAAGAGTTACTTGAATTAACTTTGAGCAGTCGATCTGCTTCTTAACTTTCATTGTTACGGATACGTTCAAGCAATGCCTCTAGAAATATTATAAAAATTTAATGAATTCTTGACGATGATAACTTAATTTTCAGTCTGATAGTACCAAAACTCCTAGGAGTTCTCGAGGATAAAGTACCCGACATTTTGGAGAAACCTCAAGATGCCGTAGATGATTTGTACACGCTGGTGGACAACACGCTTAACAAAGCAGATCCTGTGAGTTACTTTTTTAATTTAGATTGTGTATAAAACATAACCTACTCATGGTACCTACTTTATCAATTGACTGACATAAAATCAACTATCTGAACTCCATGGAAGTAATAAGTACTTGTTGTACCTAAGTACTTATTACTTCCAAGCCGAACTCGCATTCATAGAGATTTTTTCTCTCTGCTGGCATTATGATCAGATATATCAGTGAATGAGCGATTTTTCTGACAGCTAATTAAGAAAAAAAAAAATCTGTACAAAAAAGTCTCAACAGAGAGCGTTTTATGAAAGCCGAGTCGTAATAATGGCTGAACCTATATGGTGCGCTTTTTCTTGTCAACCAGAGGCAAAAAAAAAATCACATAACAGTTTGACAGTTGCACAAATCACAATATAGATACTTTTTAGTTGTTTTTTTTACTAAGTTTTATTTTTTTAAAATGCTATTTCCGCATAGACATATAATAATAGTAAGCAGACTGAACATGTCATTTGAAATTGCATGGCAAAAACACACACTAAGATTATTATTCACACAACGACAGAATACAGGGTCGGATCTAAGATAATTAATTATATTCAGTACAGTGTAGCAAAACCAAAAATTTTGAGACGCCGAATCTTAAGCCGTGCGCGGTATGCGGACGGATCTGCATCAGCTTTTTACGATGGGAAATTCTATTCCTTTTGGGAAAAAATATTAGTCATTAAATCAAACACATTTATTTTAAATTATTAAAAATCACGTGCAATGAAACATTGCAATGATGTTGATGGTTGCTGGCGTCCATTCACTGTCCTGGTACTCGTAGTACGTAAGAGAAATAGTCCCCATAACAGTTATCTTTCTTGAGGTATTATTTTCTGGCATATTTTCCTTGTCCTGAAATAAAATTCACTGTCAGCATTTTTATAAAATGTGCATTTTAATCTTCAAGAAAGAATTCCTGAGATTTTTATAAAATATGTACTAAATTTGTATATTTGCCTTGATTCGGCCCAGCCATAGTAAACAAAACTGGATCTGTCAAATGATCTATGCTATTTACGAAATTAATAAATTACTTGTAGTATTTCTTATGAAATGGTTATAATTAATACACTACTTTATAAAATAAATAATGATATTGCTGATAAATAGCATTCAAAAGTCTAATAATGGTTATTGTTTAAAAAAAAACACGATATTGTATATTATCATTGGGCACGTCAAAAAAACATGTATTGCTTACCGAAGGAACGATATTCCACGAATATTTTTTTATGAAACACTTCCACATATTGTACACGTTGCATTTTATCATTTCTATTGAGTTTAAAAGCACAAAACAGTAAAAAATAATCTTAAATATTTATGACAACTGTGACAACACAACAAATATGACAGTTAAGGATCATTTCGCATGAAAAATCCGGCTTGGATGATAAATCTTTCAGTGTAGTGGTTCGTGTTGCAATACATTGCAATGCTAAGGAAGGAAAGGGACAGAGTTATGTGACAGTCCTTATCATGAACAGGATGCAAATATTGTCAAATATCATCAGAGTGTGTGTGAAATTTGTGTTTCTTCTGCTTATATTTAAAAAAAAAAATTATTTCTGTGCATTTCCGTGAATTTTTTGCTTTTTGTATGGAATTTTTTCTCTCGGCTTTTACTAAGCGCCATCTATGAAGTAATTTGGAACTATTTCTTTTTTTAATTTGTGTCACGGAAAATCCCTCATTACTTCGATCATATTTTAATCAACACTATCCTTACTCCATACTAATACTAATATTATATAAATGCGAAAGCAAAATAGATGGCGCCACCGCCATTGGCAACAAATAAGAATGATTCAATATTTATCCAGTATTTTACAACATTACATTTCTAATAATTCGCCATTAATTAAATATTTGCCTTTAGTTCTCACGGCCTGCCACCAGACAGAACTTTACCGCGGACAAGTTCTTTCAATACTTTTTCGCGAAGAATGATCTTTCGAGTAAATTTTTTACATATGTTTATGTATACCATATGGTGTAGCGAAAGCAGTAGAGCTACTGATTAGTAAGGACTAACTTATAGAACTAAGGGATTTAAAACACCGGAGGATGGGCAGCAGCATCTTTTCGCGTACTATGCCATCACACTGCGATCGCCAACCCGCCTGCCACGCGTGGCGATTAAGGCAAAACCCCCCATTATTAATACACCCATAACACGGCCTCTAATCCCCGGCGGCCCCGCTATCCCGGACTCTGGTAGCGGTCATGGTAACGGCGGGGTAGGGGGTGCTAAGAATCCCCGGCATATGCCAAGCTACCAACCCCGATGACCCTTGGCCCTGGCAACTTACAACACGCGCACACTGCGGACCGACGAGAAGCTCGCTGAACTGGAGGAAGAATTGAGCAGGTTACGATGGGATATTCTAGGATTATGTGAAGTCCGAAGAGAGGGGGAGGACACCATGATCTTCAAATCCGGAAACCTGCTCTATTTCCGGGAGGGCGACCAACTGTCCCAGGGTGGTGTCGGGTTTATCGTCCACAGGTCCAAAGTGGACATGGTTGCATCCTAATGGCGTTACAAAAAATGAGATTGACTTAATCTTGTCGACGATGTCTCTGTGATCAATGCCGTAAAAACAGGAAGCGATCACCGAATGGTGAAGTCTACGCTTCGACCAGCGCCTATCCAGCTCCAAAACCCCGAGAGCTTTCAGCTCGAGTTGCAGAATCACTTCGAATGCCTGGGAAACTGCGAAAATCTGGACGATTATAATGACAGGTTTGTGCAAATTGTCCAAACAGCTGGGTCTAAGGCCTTCAAAACCCACCGTTCAAAAGGAACCAAAAAGATCTCGGACGACATACGACATTACAATGGCTCTCAAACAGTTAAAAAACAATAAGGCACCGGCTGACACGATGGAATCACGCCTGAGCTTCTGAAAGCAGGTGGAACGCCGGTATTAAAAGCTCTTCAGAAGCTATTCGATTCTGTCATACTCGAGGGACAAACGCCTACGGCATGGCACAGAAGTGTGGTGGTACTCTTCTTTAAAAAAGGCGACAAAACCTTATTAAAGAATTATTGGCCTATCTCACTTCTGGAGCCATTTCTAAAATAATGTTATGGATAAGAATCATGGTTATAGGAATTTGTCGGTAAAAAAAATCTAATTGTGTGTGTTTATTTTAAATACTTTTATGTTTTGATTTTTATATTTTATTACCCACTTTAGGACAGGCGTGTACACACTGCCTGCCGTCGGTGGACAAACGCACAGCCAGCTCAGTGGTGCGTTATGTAGGAGACTCTTCGGAGAGGGTCGATGGGTTCTTGTCGCTCTGTGGAGTGTTACACTTGAAGAAAGGGGTGAGAGGGATGCTGTATTTCTTTTCTTACCTAGGGCGCCATCAACTATTAGTTGAAATTAATTAAACAAGTTAATTATTACTTTTCTATGGTATATTCTTAAAAGAAAATATACATTCTTGTTAACTCATTTTCTGTTACAGTTAAGTATTCTTATTTCTAGTTCTTTCAAGCAAGCTAATTATGACTAATGTCTTAATTATCCTAACCTATGCAAACACATGGCATAGAAGTATGTTCTTATTCTTAAAATGGATTATAAAACCTACCTTTTAACAAAGATTGAGAGCGTCCTCTCTAGATAATAAAGCTAGAAACAAATCATATTAGACAAAGTCTCTGCGTTGAAATAAATTCTGAAGTTTAAGTTATAGATATAAAATGAATGTTACTTGGTAATTCCCATTTAGGTCCCTTCTTTTCTTCCAGTAAACTGTATCACCTCATCATTCTCCTGGGATGCGGGCAAAGCTGGAGATCCCGGATCGTTGGTTTGAAAACAGCTTGGGCCATGCGGTCTTGCACCAGATGGTGGTCGGCAATCCTCTTTGCTCGCATGAAGTGTTATTGTTTTACTGGGATAAATAGGAGTTATTTATCCAAAGAAGGAGATTACCCCTAGGACCAGGGTCATTGTAACCAGTACAACGAAAAGAAAGTAAAATATAAGTAGAAACTTATTTGGAAGCATCCATGTTACGACATCAATTCTCGTGCCAAAGCACAAGGGAACGAAAGTAAATATCACACGTGGAACGTGGAATATTGAAAAATAAGTAGAAAGAACTAACAATTAAAAAACCTAAGCTTAGATCTTAAGATCTAGAACTTAGAACTTAGAAGCGGCGCATTCTGAAACAAATCGAGAATGCTATTAACATCGTGTCAACAATACCCATATAAAAACTAGCAGAACGCCAGAGAGATGAACTCACATGTCCGCTTCAGCTTATTCCCCGTTTATGGAGGTTCTAGATTGCGAGACGTGGAGCCCTGCGGCGAGTTCCATTCCAAAAGAAATCCAAGAAAGATCATCTTGGTCGAGATAAACTCCACGTCAGCCTCGCGTTGACACGAAATCAGAGACAACATAGACTTCGACCAGAGCCAAGACCATAGAAATGTGGTATTCATCTCGAAGAAAAAAATATAGTTAATCTAATAAAATCCTTGTTTAAATTATTATTCTATAAATTTTGACCGATTACCTATATTATTTACAAATATAAGTAAATAAAAAACATTCTAGCAACACGTTCGTCGACGCGGCACAACCTATGCAGGAACCATCTCCAAACGTCATCTCAAACGTCACTGTCAAACGTCTAAAGGTGACAAGTTGACATTACATAAACAAACAGATCGATGTGTTTGGGAGGACGATTAATTACCACTAAAAAGCATCTAAATAATAGTTAAACAAACAATTATGTGTAATGAATGTGCGAATCAACAGACGTAAGTGCAGTATATGTGAAATTTAACACGGTTGCGTAATATACACGCAACATACCCTTGGCAAGAGCGAAGAAGGGTTGAGGTACGAGACACTACTCGCGAAACGAAAACAAAAAATACTCAGAGACAAGGTCGACCAACGAATGACAACGTCCCCATCGGCAAACAATTCTATTCTAATATCTTAATGGGTATAAAAGCATGCAAAATTAAACAGTGAGCAACAGAGTTACCAATGACATCTGAGTCTCAGTGGAATTCTATTATATAACTAATGTAGTTTACAATTAAACGTATCTTAGCCTATTCTGTTTTCTTTTTCTTTATTCCCCTCTTCAGCCCTATGACCTAAATCTTGGGATCAGCTTAATGCCACTGAAGAGGAGATACAAGGATATTTATCCTTACTACCTACTATGATTCTTCAGTGTTCAATGACCTATAGAATGTGTCATTTATGTGTATGTGAGTGCACTTTATAGTGACAACTCTTCTTATATTCTAGCGTGTGAGTGTATCCTAAAATAACAACTCTTCTTAAATTCTGTGAGTGTACTATAAACAGTAACAACTCATGGTGGCACTTACAGTACCTTCTGCAGTTGCAGAAAATTCTCTTTTTCTTACAGCTTGTGTGACACATAACTGTTAATGGAAATACATAACGTGAGAAACGTTTATAACTCATTTGAGTGTTGAAAGGAAATTATCCTAAACTAAATCTTAACTAAGTGTAGGACAGAATACAAAATGACAGCGAGTGCTTTATCTTCTTTCTCAATTACTTACATAAAATAAATATAGCCAAAGCGATATGTTCTACCCGGGTTAAACAAAAATTTAGTTCACAGACTCACTACCTTTCACATTCTCCTTCAGGCTTATCTATCATACTATAGTCTAACATTCATCGTCTCACTCACCCTTTCTCATTCTATCACACTCGGTTCTCACTTTTTATTCTATGCCTACCGTATAGCTAGGTACTTATGAACTATGTTTAGGAACTGACATGTATAATGTCTTTTATGTGTGTTAGACCTATCTTTTTACCATTTATGGCACGTAAGCGATAAGTAAGATCACCTACTTTCTCCTCTACCACACATTTAATGTTCTAAACTTACTAGCAAAGTTATCACTTGCCTTGGATAAGACGTAGTCCCTTTTCCAAACTACTTGGCCTACCTTAAGACCTAGATTTCTTTTTCTTTTGTCATAAGACTTCTTGCCTTTCGCATAGGCGTTTCTTAAGTGTTCCTTAACTTTAAGGAAAATAGTTTGCAGCTCTTTCAAAGAGTCAGCATATTCTTTACGTTCTGGAAATATAAGTTCTTGCTGATCGTCGGTAGACGTCAGTTTATAATGTTCTGTATCTAATATAATTTCCCTACCATGAACTAGAAAATATGGAGTGAAACCTGTGGCCTCATGCACACTGTTGTTCATGGCAGATTGAATATGTGGTAAGTGTACGTCCCATTCTTTATGATTTCCTTTAAGAAAAGATGATATCGCGTCACCTAACACACGGTTTACACGTTCTACAGGGTTAACTTGTGGTGTGTACACCGCTGTATAAAACAAATTTGGTACATGGTACCTTTCTGTAAAACTTCTGAATTCTTTACAAGTGAAAACTGAACCATTGTCACATATTACAGTCTTGGGCACACCGTGCACTAAGAAAACATATTCTTCTAATTTCTGAATAATAATTGAGGCAGTTGCCTTTCTAATGGGGAAGAGAAACACATACTTGGAAAAATAATCGGCAGCAACGAGGACATATTGGTTGCCTTTCTTAGAAGTTGGTAAAGGACCGTGTATATCTACTGATAAGGTCTGAAATGGCCTATGTACCTTTTTAGGCTGACCCATCAAACCTGGTCTGGCCCGATTTGTTGATTTGTTTGCCAAGCAAATGTCACAATTCCTTACGTATTCTTTGACTTCTTTTAAAAAGTTTAGGCCAGTAATACCTGAGCGCCTATTCTTTTCACTGTTTTATTTATACCAAAATGACCTGCAGTAGGCTGATCATGGTTTTCTGAAATCACTTCTTTTCTCTTGTTTGGAAGGCACCACCAGTTTCCACGAAGTCTCTTGTTCTAGAGCATATTTAGTTTTAATTAACTTATAAAGTCTACCTTCTATCACTCTGAATTTCGGGTAACGGTGTGGTGCTTCCAGACAATTCTTATAAATACCATCATACCATGAATCATCGGACGGGTAAGTGGTTTCTGAAATGTTATCAACGTTAAGCCTGCTGAGCGCGTCTGGCACTACATGTAAGTGACCTTTTCTATGTCTGACTTGAAACTGATACTGCATGAGTCGCATGGCCCACCTCGCTAGCCTACCGCTCGGTGATTTAATGCTAAGGAGCCACTGCAACGATGCGTTATCCGTGATGATGGTGAAAGGATGACCTTCTACGTAACATCTAAATTTCTCTACGCTGAACAAAGCAGCTAAACATTCTTTTTCTGTCACGGAATAATTCTTTTCAGCTTTGGTTAGGCTTCTAGACGCATAAGCTATAACTTTTTCTGAGCCGTTGACTTCTTGAGTTAGTACACTACCTATCCCATTATCGCTAGCATCACATTGGACGTAAAATTCTTTCGTGAAGTCAGGACAAGAAAGCACTGGTGACGTCACGAGACATTCTTTTAATTCGTCAAAGGCTTCCTGTGCATCGTCGTTCCACTCAAACTTCTTCAGCTTCTTACTCGTTAGACGATTTAAAGGTGCTGCTACAGTCGAGAAGTTTGGAATGAATCGGCGATACCAACCTACCATACCGAGGAAACTCTTGACTTCTTTGGCTGACTTAGGTGCCGATAACTTAACTATCACTCTAGTTTTCTCAGGATTAGTTCTTAAACCTGCACGGTCAACTTTGTAGCCTAGATAGTCGAGCTCATCCCTACAAAAATGTGACTTTTCTATGTTGACCGTCAATTTTGCGTCTCTTAATTTCTCATACACGCGATCAAGTAGGCGTAGATGATCCGAAAATTCTCCACGAGTAACCAAAACTATGTCGTCCAGGTATGTAAACACTGATAGACTTAAATCCGGGTTCTGGAACTCCGCAGTGAACAGTCGGTCCATCAACCTTTGTAATGTTTGAGCCGCTGTACTAAGGCCGAAACACATTCTTTTAAATTGGAATAAACCTTTTCCGGGAACAGAGAAAGCGGTTTTTTCTTTTGACGAGTTTTCTAATTCTATCTGCCAATAGGCTGATTTCAAATCAATGGAGGTCATATATTTTGCTCCCCTCAAACTATTAAGAATAAAATCTATATTAGGTAATGGATAGCTGTCAAACTTAGTGATGGAGTTCAACTTTCTACTGTCTAGACAAACTCTAGGTTCTCCGTTCGCTTTCTTAACTATCACTAACGGGCTATTCCATGGAGAGTTAGATGGTTCTATCACTCCCATTTTTAACATATGATCAACTTCCTTATGAACAACTTGTAGCATCGCAGGTGAAAACTGATGACATTTCTGCCTAACTGGCGGATGATCGCCTGTGTTGATAAAATGTTGCACAAGGTCAGTTTTTTCTAAAGTATTTTTTAAAGTCAAACCTTTGAATTTTTCTATTCTTAAATTAAGTTGTTCTAATTGTTCTGTTGTTAAATCTGTTCTAGTGTTAAGAGTACCTGATTCAACAAAATTCTTATTGGTTAAACTATTTATTTCAATTAATTTTAATATTTCTGTACCAATGTTAAATTTCTTCCAAAATTCAATACCTAAAATTAAGGGTGTTCTTACGTCTTCAATCACCAAAAAATTTCACTCTTTGAATAGTGTTCTTATATTCTACCAGTAACTGTGTGTATCCAATGGCGGTGCTTTGCGAACCATTCGCTGTGATAATAATAGGTGGCTTCTCATAATTATCGAGCATGGCACCGTATGCAGCTAAGGATCGAAAAGCATCACCATTAAGAAGACTGCACATCGCACCAGAGTCTAAAAGACCCTTACATTTCTTACCAAGGATTGAAACCGTTAAGTATGGTCTGGTATCACCGGGCATCGGATTGAAATACACTTGATCAACGCTTGCTGTATTTGTCGCCTTCAATGTTACCTGATCACACCCCACCTTTACATTGCTATTTCTAAATATTTTTTTTTTCTTATAGTTTATATTCCTAAATGTTTTATTTTTGTACAAACTTTCATTCTTAAAATTGTGATTCTTAAACGTGTTAGTTCCGGTACCGCCGTCGTGACCCTGGGTTAAGTTTTCTCGTTTTGCGAGGCTCCCCTCCGTGTTTAAATTACGTGGTACTCCGCAGTTGTCGCACTGAGGGCGTGTCACACCAACTTTCCCACAGCCATAACAGTGTATAATCCTGTTAAATTTACAATTCTTTTCTATGTGTCCGGTACGGTTACACTTCTTACAGGTGTCACTAGTTTTGACTTCTGAAACTTTCTTAGTATTATGTGTAAATGTTCTTGTTTTGTAACACAAATCCGGGTGTAATGAACTCTGTGTTGGTGTTGGATTGATGTGTGTGGTACACTCAGATTTCATATCTTCCAATAACTTACAACGTGTACGAAGTTCAGCTACAGTCGCAAAAGTGTCACAGAAAATTTTCGATTTATAATAAGGGGCAAGGTTGTCCTTAATTATCCCTACTTTTTCTGGTTCTGATAAAGGAGTGTCAAGTCGTGTGAAATATTTCATCATTGTATATATAAAAGTGACGACACTTTCAGATGTGTGTTGTGTTCTATTATAGATTTCTTTGAGTGTCTTCCTATCATAAGAAGAAGGAAGAAACTCTTCTTTGAGAAGTTGTACAAATTCTTCCCATGTTTTACATTCTTTACCGTAGAAACGATACCATTCTGAGGCTTCACCTTCCAAGAGTTGTGAAATACCTCTAAAAAGTTCATTAATTGAAACGTTCTTTGTAATTCTTAACTCTTCTAGTTTTTCTAAGAAAGCGTGCAAATTTAATTTGCTATCTCTACCTGAGAACTTAACATTCCACTTTGAGACATTACGAGATGGATCAATGGTAACCTGCAGCTCACCTGACCGTATTGCCGATGCAGCCGCTATCACCGCTGGTGAAGAAGTAGAGGGGTTGCTAACAACCGGAGGACTGACTGGAGTCACACCGCTGGATGTACCACTATGCAAATCATTGAAGCAAAATCCCACTTCACCTGTAATATCAACATTCAAAAGTTTAAATGCGTTCTCAAATTCTTGTTTTAAAAGAGAAATTCTGTCTAAAATAGACTGATCTTCTGAGACTAAACGACATACCCTATGCTGTATATGAGTTAATCGTGAAATAATTCTATCATGACCCGTAGGTGTCAATGATTCTGAAGAAATAAGTTGGACGATGTCACTAGTCTTATTCTCACAAATTTCTAATTCTGATTCTATTTCTAATGTAGCAGGATCAATTGTCACTGCTAGACGATTCGATTTAGTCAACGAGGCAAGCTTGGCTCGCATCTCATCGACTGTTCTTATATTCTTGTGTCCTCGGATGAGAAGTTCATATCTCAGCTCATCGCTGAGGAGATGATAAAAGTTCATCCTTAACGAAGCCATTTCTAAAGGATTATATTTAAATCAATTCTGAAATATAGATAACAACAACAACACTAACCTCAAACTTCAAAATACCAAGCGATGGAGTTGACAGAAGAACTGATGTCACATCACTCGGCCCCACGTTGGGCGCCAAATCTATTACCCACTTTAGGACAGGCGTGTACACACTGCCTGCCGTCGGTGGACAAACGCACAGCCAGCTCAGTGGTGCGTTATGTAGGAGACTCTTCGGAGAGGGTCGATGGGTTCTTGTCGCTCTGTGGAGTGTTACACTTGAAGAAAGGGGTGAGAGGGATGCTGTATTTCTTTTCTTACCTAGGGCGCCATCAACTATTAGTTGAAATTAATTAAACAAGTTAATTATTACTTTTCTATGGTATATTCTTAAAAGAAAATATACATTCTTGTTAACTCATTTTCTGTTACAGTTAAGTATTCTTATTTCTAGTTCTTTCAAGCAAGCTAATTATGACTAATGTCTTAATTATCCTAACCTATGCAAACACATGGCATAGAAGTATGTTCTTATTCTTAAAATGGATTATAAAACCTACCTTTTAACAAAGATTGAGAGCGTCCTCTCTAGATAATAAAGCTAGAAACAAATCATATTAGACAAAGTCTCTGCGTTGAAATAAATTCTGAAGTTTAAGTTATAGATATAAAATGAATGTTACTTGGTAATTCCCATTTAGGTCCCTTCTTTTCTTCCAGTAAACTGTATCACCTCATCATTCCCCTGGGATGCAGGCAAAGCTGGAGATCCCGGATCGTTGGTTTGAAAACAGCTTGGGCCATGCGGTCTTGCACCAGATGGTGGTCGGCAATCCTCTTTGCTCGCATGAAGTGTTATTGTTTTACTGGGATAAATAGGAGTTATTTATCCAAAGAAGGAGATTACCCCTAGGACCAGGGTCATTGTAACCAGTACAACGAAAAGAAAGTAAAATATAAGTAGAAACTTATTTGGAAGCATCCATGTTACGACATCAATTCTCGTGCCAAAGCACAAGGGAACGAAAGTAAATATCACACGTGGAACGTGGAATATTGAAAAATAAGTAGAAAGAACTAACAATTAAAAACCTAAGCTTAGATCTTAAGATCTAGAACTTAGAACTTAGAAGCGGCGCATTCTGAAACAAATCGAGAATGCTATTAACATCGTGTCAACAATACCCATATAAAAACTAGCAGAACGCCAGAGAGATGAACTCACATGTCCGCTTCAGCTTATTCCCCGTTTATGGAGGTTCTAGATTGCGAGACGTGGAGCCCTGCGGCGAGTTCCATTCCAAAAGAAATCCAAGAAAGATCATCTTCGTCGAGATAAACTCCACGTCAGCCTCGCGTTGACACGAAATCAGAGACAACATAGACTTCGACCAGAGCCAAGACCATAGAAATGTGGTATTCATCTCGAAGAAAAAAATATAGTTAATCTAATAAAATCCTTGTTTAAATTATTATTCTATAAATTTTGACCGATTACCTATATTATTTACAAATATAAGTAAATAAAAAACATTCTAGCAACACGTTCGTCGACGCGGCACAACCTATGCAGGAACCATCTCCAAACGTCATCTCAAACGTCACTGTCAAACGTCTAAAGGTGACAAGTTGACATTACATAAACAAACAGATCGATGTGTTTGGGAGGACGATTAATTACCACTAAAAAGCATCTAAATAATAGTTAAACAAACAATTATGTGTAATGAATGTGCGAATCAACAGACGTAAGTGCAGTATATGTGAAATTTAACACGGTTGCGTAATATACACGCAACAATTTAATTATTAATAGTCATCAATGTCCCAGTACTGAGCAAACGCCTCTCTCTGCTACTTCCAAGACTCTGTAGTCGCCCCACCAGCGCATCCCTGGTCGATCCGGCCGTCTCCTGCCATTAAGAGGAATCCAGTCTTTCACTCGTTGGGCCTATTTGGCTACTTATGTTAATTTACTTAAATCTTCTTGGCAGTCTAAAAACAAAAACTTAGAAGCATGTTACCGGTCGGTTTTCGGCAGTTTATATGGAGAATTAGGTACCAGTAACAGGCCAGGGCCTGTTACCGGTATCTAATTCTCCAATTCAACTTCTAAACAGGTTTAGAAGTTAAATTATATCAAACAAACTAAATATTACTTTCAGCTCCTCAAAGTCATCGACGAGGTATGTGAAGGTAACGGTGCAGATGATCAATGCAACAGAGTGGTGGAGAAACTTGTACAAAGTGACACTAAGCTGCGGGACAGTGCCGCCGTAAGTTATTTCATACTACACTCATTCATCAAGCATACTTTCCTATGCATATTTTTTTTCAAATTTTTTTAAATGATATTTATTAAATTCTAGGTGCTAGACGCAGCAGGTCAGGTAACCGATGCGTATTTAGCGAAGCAACCGCGTTTAAAGGAAGTTGCCAACAATTTCCAAGTGATTCCATATCTCCTGCAAAATAAAGAATCCGTGAAGGACTTCGTGGTACTTCAAGTCCTTCTGTTAGAGGCGGTTTATCCGTATAGAAAAAGAACCGAATAAATAAACCGGCACATCCGCAAGTTTTGGCAAACCATTTCTAAAGAAATTTAAACATTTTCGTTGAACTCTTACACCACATTCAGAAGAACAGCCAGTTTATTATATTCAGTTTCTATTATACTTGTGATAAATATTGAATATTGTGATAATCGGTAAATGCTTTCGTAGATTCGATGTATTTTTATAATACAAATTTGTTCCTACGTGGTATTATGAAGCGAAAGTGAAATTTTGTAAGAGTTACTATTACAGATTTATATACTTTTTAAAGTATCCTTACTTTTAAATAATTAAAAATGATTGTCAAAACTTGAAGTTAATGTTATTTTAATTAGGTAAACAACAGTCATTTCTTTATAAAACTATTATTACTTTGTATCTGAGTATATTTATTTTTAGTTATTATTACGCACTAAACCATACTTTGTCTTCAGAGAATCTTAATGGATTTTTTTTCGAATGTTGATAATAAATTAAAGCATCCCTATACTTGGAGTTTTTTTATTTAATTTCCTTTTTATACCATAATAATATTACCGCGTCTGCAAAAAAGGGTAAAGCCATAGAAATAACTTATCAATTAACACAAGTCAGATGTAGTCATCAAAGTAACCACACTTTTTTTTAGATTTATCCAACCCAAATACTAAGTAGGTACCGACATGGTTTTTTTTTATGAATCAATCTTTACTAATGTACCTATTAAGGTTAAATAAGGAGTAAAAGTAAAAAAGTAAAAATCTTATTTATTTTTCTCCAAAACACTCAACATAACATTAGTTAGGATTAAATTACTTATATTGAATTTTCACTAGATCAGACCTTGTGGGGATTCAGGTAATTTGAGATACAAGAACTGCTTAGAAATATTGAAACTGGAACAAAATAAAATTTCAAAAAGATACCGGTCAGATTACAAAGAAAACAAATTTGGTGTTCCACATGGAAGTGTACTTGGTCCCCTCTTCTTCCTGGTGTATATTAATGACCTTCCTAATATAATAGACCACAAAAGTATTTTGTTTGCTGACGATATATCAGTTATAGTGACTACAGATAAAAAAAAGACGCTACAAGATCATGAAAATGACATTAATTTGACTATAAAAAGAATAATTGACTGGCTTTACAATAATAACTTAACAATTAATATAAGACATTTTATATTAATTTTAATGATCTAAATAGGACTTTAAATATAAATTATAATGGACATGTACTAAATGGCTCAGATAATGGTAAATTTCTAGGTATAACATTGGTAACAACAAATAGAGAATCTATGCGCTAAAATGAATAGTTTTTCTTTTGCCCCTTTCAAACTAGCAAGAGTAGCAGCAAAGAAAACGGCCCTCACTGCATACTTTGCTTATGTAGAATCTGTCCTGCGCTATGGGCTTATTATTTGGGGTAATAGCGCAGAAGGACAACATGCTTTTATAGCTAAAAAAAGTGCATAAGTTCAATATGTGGAGCTAAGCCTGACGCATCATGTAGACCGCTTTTCAAATCATTAAAAGTACTACCATTTCCTTGCCTATATATTTTCGAAATTGCAAAATTTGTAAAGAGTAACATTAAATTATTTAAAATGGCTAAAGATATATTTCCTAGAAATACCAGAAATAGTGATAGACTTGTATCTGAAACTATTGCCAAAACAGCACGGTTTGAAAGAAATTGCTATTATATGTGTATACAAATATACAGATAAGTATATAATAATATACCTGAATCAATAAAACTTTTGAAATTCAATTCTTTCAAACAAAAATATTTGACTGGCTTTGTGAGCATGGATTTTATACGGTGAAGGAGTTTCTTGATTTCAAACCTTAAGTTTTTCTTTTTTTTTATATATATATACACGCTTTTAGATGGCGAGGTACTCTAACTATTGGAGCATATAATCAGATATAATGAGAGATATACCAAATGTTGATCAATATTGTAATACTCTTACTATGACTAATTTAAATAATTTAATTTAAATTTTTGCATGCTATTCAAAATGGCTGATTTGGAGGCAAAATCTATTCTAGTAACATCTTTTGTAACCCATATCAAATGAAAATAAACTAATTCATTCATTCATAGTTCAGTTACCCGGTCTATCACAATCTTATACCTTATTTTGTAATAATTGTAATGTTTTTCTTTTATCTTTTCTTTTTTTTAAATCAATTGTTATATTGTGGAGAAAATAAAGAAATGTTGAATTTTGAATTCAATGTACTATCCCAACATAGGGGGGAAGGAAAAAAATGGCTAATAATGATGACATCTAAGCTTTCCTGAGAAAAGAAAGTCTGGACAGCTAGATCACCCATATAAATTTTATACGTAGCTCTCGGTTTACGAGTGTAGTTCACACTTGACCTATTTTGACACAAGTAGAGGACAATGAAATAAAATGTATTGATGCTCAAGTTTATTAAAAGTAAAGTACATGCGGTAATAACAGTCAAAACTTACTTATATATCTTTATACACCCAATTACTTTTAAACTAGTATTTATTTATTTTAAGTTATTTTTTATCTAAAACCATCTAGGTCTTCAGGTCCATATCAGATATACCCCTTTCCGAGGAGTTATATAAAAAAGAATCCGAAACACTTTTTTATATATAACTCGTTTTGGAAAAATATAATTGTTGGTGAGATTTTTTGTGTTACAAACGATTGATGCCAAAATATTTCCTCAGTAAGGGATAAACATTTTCTCTTGTAACAGTTAATAACGACGATTCAGAGCATCCAATACTCGTGAATGTTCGTATGCCAATATATTAACCCCGCCGGATCCCGGGCTAAGGGCCAGGTAACCTAAACTGTTAAGTGAATTAGCATTCTTGACAATTTCTTCATGAAGTTTCAGATATGTACTGGCAGCATTCGTAGCTTCCTTTAAGACTGCCACTGCTCTAAATAATTCTAGGTTTGGTGGATCTTGATTACGAACTTGCCACTCCAACACCTTATCACAGTCGTCATCATCTAATTTCCCACAATGACGCGATTTCAGGTCTAACAACTGTCAAAAGAAAGATCGTTATCACACTACTATCCTAAGAGAAGCGTAGGTATTATTTTATTGTCTGTCATGATAGATACATTGATAGAGCAAGGTTATTCCGAATGCTAAAATTCCCGCAGGAGGGAAAATGCGGAGCTCTAAAGCGACAACAAGAGCGATAAATTGAATATGATTTAAACTAACGTGAGATGAAGACATTCTTGTTTAATTAAGTTAAATTATTAGTGCTAGCTGTTTCTCTTCCCGCGCAGATTGTAAAAGTCAATCGATGGAAAGGGCTCCACTCATAGGTGATGGGCTAGCAACCTGTCATATATATACCTATACCTGAATCTCCTTTTCATCAGAGAACCCACTATTCAGCTAAGCGTGGCCTTCGAGTCTCTCGACTCACTCTGTCTACCCCGTAAGGGATAAAGACGTGATTCTATGTATATTTGTATGTAATTGAATTTCTCACCAGGTCCAAAGCTTCGGTAGTATTTGCCGCAGCTTCTAATAGATTAACCTGAGTCTGAACTAAGTCGCGGTACACCTCAGGCAAGTCCGAATTGAGGGCCTCCAAATATAAAATGTAGCCTGGAAGATTACTGTAAGCAATTAAATAAAAATAAGTAGTCAGACTTCTAAGAAAAATTTAATGCTGCTAAAGAACGAACTGAACGTCTTATTGGGCGTTTTTAGTGTTTGATTCGGCGGATTAAATTTGTGATGACCAATTTGACGCCACAGATAAATAAACGGTCAAATCTCACAGATTGAGTTATTCCCAAAGTAAGTCGAGACATGTGTTATGGGATACTAACTCAACGGTACTATATTTTACTACAAATACATATATAGATTTGTTTGTAATATATTGGGTAAAACTAAACGCGGGCGTTTCGCATTGCTGCCGCCAGAGGGCGTTCGGGGTTTTCACTGCTAGCGCGAATGGCTCGCGGACGGTCGCCATTGCATTGCCCTATGCGATATCGGTTTGATTTTTAATACGCGAGAGGTTCCGCGTTCTTTGATTGCTAATTAGCTTGAGTTGTGTTTGTGAATTTCCTGTTTGTTAAATAACTATTGAACTTTGTGTTTGTGTACCCGTCATGGTGACTTTTTCTTGTGAGAGGTGAAACGTGGCTGGCGGTTCACATCTGGCTGTTCCCGAGTGAAACTACGGGAAGAAATCTATTTATTTGTCCTGGGGAATTGAGATCTCAAGGGTTAGGTAGGGTGATTAGGAATTCCCCCTTCCCGAAGATACTCAAGTTTGGATCCGAAGAGAAAGAAGATTTAGCTTGGTAAGTGTTTTTTAAGTGTAATTAATTTATAGGTTAGGTTATCATATAGGGCCCTGTAGCTCCCTTCATAAGCTACGGTGGTAGCAGACTGCGTATAGCTTAAGTTAGATTCTAGTCGGACAAGCGTGGTGTCGCGTGGAGATTTTTTCCCGGTACTTAATTTTACCGGTAGATTTTTTCCCGGTGAAGTTCCGGTACAGAATTCTTCCCGCCGCTTCGTTTGTCCGGATTCTCGCTGCCACATTTTCTAGCAGCAGAGCGTAGTTGCTCTGCACATTTTCTGGTAGCAGAGCGTAGTTTATCTACCCTCTATTTGTTCGTTTGTAAAAAATAATTAATTGTTTGTAAAAATTATTAGATTTTTCTTAGTTTGTTTGTATAAGAATATTTGTAACCTTTTTTGTATTTGTTTGCGGTTTGTACCGTGCGTTCCGGGTTTGTGCCATTCTCATACCTACCGCGGTTCTTCGTGTAGTTGTTTGATTTTGTTGTTTTTTATTTACCTTTGTTATTTTTTGTTTGTGACTTGACGCGATGGCGAAGGCCTCCAATGCTAGGGCGACACTCGCCAACGAATTGAGATGGTTTGTGACGGCCGGAGGACTCCTGTCCCGGAAGGACAGGGAGGGCGCCATACTGCTAAGAGCGGATCACCTCCACTCACGATTGATTAGCGCGGAAGCGGCCATGGCGGCGCTTACCGAAGCCGATCTTACCCCGGAGGCCTACGCAGGTCACATGGCGGACATGGACCAGATCCTGAGTCTGCACGATGATATCGCGGAGGCGGTGACCGCAATAAGGGCGAGACAGGCTGGCGGACCAGCCTCGCACACCTGTTAGACAGGAAGGACCAGCGGTTACTGGTCGGCTCCCCACCCTTCAGCTGTCCCACTTTGGGGGTAGGATGGAGGAGTGGGTAGCATATAAAAATATGTTTGAGTCCCTGGTCGTAGCACGACAGGATTTGTCGAAGGCCCAGAAGATGGCCTACCTCCTCTCCACTCTTGAGGGTGAAGCGCGGTCGCTCATCCAGCACCTCCGGGTGGAGGACGACCAGTACGACACGGCTTGGGAGTTATTGAACTCCCGCTACCAAAACTTACGTTTGTTAGCGGATGCGCACGCCGCACAGTTGATGGCCCTGCCCAAGGTGGCCAACAGGGCACAGTTGCGCCTGCAGTTGCTCACGCCCGTTACAGTGGCCTGTAACGCGCTCCGCACACTGGGGCTGCCGGTGGACCAATGGTCCTTTTTGCTGGTGCACATTGTATTGGGCAAATTACCCAATGACATCCGCTCGCGATTTGAGCGCGAGAATGCGGAACGGGATAGCACCACCCTACCAACATTCACTGACTTGGTGAAGTTTTTGGAGTTTGAGGCACGGGCGGCTGAGAATACCATGACGGACTCAGCGCCATCCAGAGCGCCTGAACGTAGGCCCTTGGAACCCTCATGGCGAGGGAGGCCCCAACAGGGACGGCAACCGCCACCGCGTGGAGCTGGTGTGCGGGTTGCGCACACGGCAGCAGTCGCGAGGGACGCGGACTGCCTGCAATGTGGCCGGATGGGCCACAGCCTGCTACAATGCAGGGACTGGCAGAGACTGCCAGTACAAGATAGGCGCCGCATGGCAAAGCGGCATGAACTTTGCTTTTATTGTTTGGGCGGTCACTATGCACGTGACTGTCCCAGTGCCATACCATGCAGTGCATGCCGTGGGCGGCACCACGCGATGCTTTGCATGAACCGCAACGGGGATGGCACCCGGATGTTGAGGCAGGGGGTCCCCTATGGGCGGGGGCGCTCCTGCGCGAAGCCCTCCACCACCGGACGGAGGACGCGGCTTCGCTCGTCGCACCCCCCTCGGGAGGGGGTCGCGTACCTGCGCGGGTCTTGGCGGACCGGGACCACGCGCCCCAAGGTCATGGCCAGTATGTAGCTGGCCAGGCCCGGATAGGGCCCCCATGGGCGGGGGCCCTAGATCGGACGTGAGAGTGGGGACACCCCCTCCACGCGGGTTACCAATACCCAACACATGCAGCCGCAGCGGTTTTCTCCGCCGCTGCACGAGTACCCACGGCTGGAGTACCACCCGCCGTACCATATGTATGGCCGGGCCGCGGGTTATGCCCCCCTCAGATGGGGATGTGCACTCGCCCGCCATATTATCCGGGTCAGTGGCGCGCCCCTGGTTTGGAGAGAGTGGGGAGCCCGTAACTAGCTTGCTCCCTTGCTGGGACAGAGCCGCGGACGGTTCTGCTCCCTACCGCGGTGGTCCGCGTATGGGGTCGTAGGGGAAGCCATTAATTTGAGAGCTCTGTTGGACTCAGGGGCTCAAAGCAGTTTGGTTACCACTCGAGTGGCACGCCAGTTAGGTTTAGTCGTGGAAGACTCGCCTGTGCCACTTCTTGGAGTTGGTGGCATACAAGTGAAGTGTCTGACGGGCCAGACACTTGTCACCTTTTCTTCGCTGAAGTCCTCCACAATGAGGATCACGACTTCGGCTATGGTAATGGATACCATTGCGGGTTGGCACCCCTCGACAGACATACCGCCGGGTGTGTTGTCTTTGGTTTCGGGTCTGGATTTGGCCGACCCCTTTGTCTTTCATCCCGGCCCAGTGGACTTGCTCCTGGGCTCGGACGTATTGGGTTGGATTTTGTTAGGTACACAGAAGGCTCTGGGTTCGTCTTCACTGATGGCAGTGTCTACGATTTTTGGTTTCGCCCTGATGGGCCCTGTGTTTGATAATGGCACCGCGGAGGAGCCACCGGTTGTCGCATCTGCGTCCTTGGCCAAGACCATGCAAAGGTTTTGGGAGGTGGAGGAGCCACCTATGAGTTCCAGGATGGATCCGGAACACGCTGAGTGCGAAGCCCTTTTTCGATCAACCACGGAGAGGTTGCCCTCCGGTCGGTTTGTAACTAGGTTACCTTTTGTTGCCTCTCGTCCTAGCCTAGGGCAAAGTAGGGCGCTTGCGGAGAAACGACTGCTGTCCATGGAGCGACGCATGCAGCGTGACCACGTACTTCGCGATAAATATATAGAATTTATGCGCGAGTACGAGGATTTGGGTCACATGTCTCCGGCTCGAGTTGATTGGAGCTCAACTGAGCATTATTTTTTGCCCCACCACGCGGTGGTGAAGGCCTCAACGGGCAAGTTGCGGACTGTCTTTGATGGGTCCGCACCCACTTCGAACGGAGTTTCGTTGAATCTATGTTTGCATTCGGGTCCCAAATTGCATAGGGACATAATTGACATCATCTTGAACTTTAGAAGACATCAAGTGGTTTTTGGTGCGGACATCCGGATGATGTTCCGCCAGACAGTCATACATCCTGAGGACAGGCGATTCCAGTTGATACTCTGGCGTGAGCGCCCTGAGGATCCTGTGACGGTGTATGAACTCAATACAAACACGTATGGTTTGAAATCTAGTCCCTATATCGCCATCAGATCATTGCTTGAATTGGCAGAGCGGGAACGGATCCGCTTTCCCCGTGGGGCTTCCGTGCTGTCACGTGACTTGTATGTTGATGACGTGTGCACCGGAGCCCAAAGTATTGAGGAGGCCCTCCTACTGCGGGATGAATTGATTGAAATATTGAAGACAGGTGGCTACGAGCTACGTAAGTGGTTGTCTAATGAGCCTAAAGTTCTAGAAGGGATCCCGGAGGATCACCAACAGAACCCTCACCTGTTTGAGGATGTGGATGATCCCAACAGGATAGCGGTGCTGGGCATGCAGTACCAGCCGCTAACCGATATTTTTACATTCCAAGTGGACTTGGAAATACCAAAGGTCTGGACTAAGAGAACGGTGTTGTCCGTAATAGCTCGTATGTTTGATCCAAGCGGTTGGATCAGTCCAGTAATATTCTCTGCGAAGTGTCTTCTTCAGAGACTTTGGACTTTGGGCGTCTCGTGGGACGAGCCGCTGTTTGGTCCTCCATTGGATGATTGGCTCGAGTTGTTTTCATCGATTAAGGAAGTCAATCGGATTGCCTTGCCTCGTCGAATATTGCCCCCCGGGAAATATCGAGCCAGCCTGCATGGCTTTTGTGACGCGTCGGAGCGAGGCTATGCCGCGTCAGTCTATATGCGGACAGTTGACGCCGATGGCCGGGTCAATGTCTCGCTTTTGTTAGGGAAGAGCAAGGTCGCCCCCATCAGGACTAGGCTGACTATCCCCAAGCTTGAGTTGAGTGGAGCTCACCTTCTCTCTAAATTGTTGCATCACGTTGCCAGTGAGCTGGCGGCCACGGTCGAGATACGAGACATCTTCGCCTGGTCGGATAGCCAGGTCGCGCTTGCATGGTTGCGCGCGGCCCCACATACCTTGGAGGTTTTTGTGGGAAATCGGGTTTCCCAAATCCAGAACATTGGAATTGATATAACATGGAGACATGTGCCGGGAGAGCTTAACCCAGCGGACTGTGCTTCCCGAGGTTGTACGGCACCAGAATTGGTGTCACACCCGCTCTGGTGGGGTCCAGAGTGGCTGATGGGATCAGAAACTTCTTGGCCTGTCTGTCAGACAGATGTTACTTCTTTGAGTTTGACTGGGCTTCGTGTACATGCTGTAGTCGCTGAGACGACGTCGGAGCCGGATTGGCTACTTGCTCGGTATAGCAGTTTGGATAAGCTTCTGGGTGTTACCAGTTGGATTAAGCGTTTCATACATAATTGTAGAAACCCACAGGCAAAGCGGTTGGAGCCGATTGCAGGTGCAGAAGAGCGCCGGAGCGCATTGTTGCATTGGGTCCGTGTCGTGCAGACCGGACGGTTTGAGTCAGAGCTTCGTATTTTGCGCGACGGACGCGCTAAGTTGAAGGGCGCGGTCGCTCGTTTGAACCCGTACATCGACTCGGATGGGCTTCTTCGGGTTGGAGGCAGGCTCCGGAAGGCGGATCTTCCATATGAGACTCGCCATCCTCTGTTGTTGCCCAAGGGCGGACCCTTGGTGCAGCTTTTGGTGTCTGATCGACACATTCGTAACGCCCATGCTGGGTGCAATGCTTTGTTGGCTATTTTGCAACGCGAATTTTGGATTTTGTCTGCCCGAAGAGCAATCCGTAGTGTCCTGTTTCGATGTATTGCATGTTATAGGTTGAAGGCATCCACGATGCAACCACAGATGGGTGATTTGCCCGCTGATCGAATCCGACCTTCGAGGCCGTTTGACGGCGTTGGAACCGATTTTGCCGGTCCCTTTTCGATCAAGGCTTCTCCCTTTCGTAATGCCCGTATTGTAAAGGGCTATTTGTGTGTATTTGTTTGTTTGGCCACCAAGGCTGTCCATTTGGAGGTGGTATCGGCTCTGACTACGGAGGCCTTCGTCGCCGCGTTGGATCGCTTTGTTTCGCGTCGAGGTCTACCTTCCCTTATTAGGTCTGATAATGGCACAAACTATAAGGGAACTGTAAATTATCTTAAGGATGTTTCTGTGTTTATTGATAAAAATTGTACTAGTTTAAGTCAAATGGCTGCCCAAAGGGGAATAACCTGGAAGTTTAGTCCCCCAAGTTGCCCCCATTGGGGAGGGATTTTTGAAGCGGCTGTGAAATCCGCAAAGACCCACCTCCGCCGCATTATCGGAGAAACGGCTCTAACCTTTGAAGAGCTGGCCACAGTGTTTTGTAAAGTTGAGGCGGTCCTCAACTCTCGTCCTCTCTGTCCGCTATCTCCAGATCCAAATGACTTGGAAGCTCTCACCCCTGGTCATTTTTTGGTGGGAGGGCCGTTGAATGCCCTGCCCGAATACCCGTGGAAGGATGAACGCGTATATCGGTTGTCGCGTTTTCAAATGTTGCAGCAAATGAGCCAGGACTTTTGGCGTCGCTGGTCGCTTGAATATTTGCATTTGCTGCAGCAAAGAGTGAAGTGGACAGACAGGACTGAGCCTCCCAGGGAGGGTGATTTAGTATTGTTAAAAGAGGCAAATTTGCCCTCATTGCTTTGGCGACGAGCTCGCATATTACGTTTGATTCTTGGCGGAGATGGCACTCCGCGTGTGGCTGAGGTGTTGGTCGACGGTTCGATTTTAAGGAGAGGTGTGACCTCTCTCGCCCGCCTTCCCGTAGAGTAAGCTAGCGGTCTGCTTCTCAGACCGGGACGGGGGGATGTTTGTAATATATTGGGTAAAACTAAACGCGGGCGTTTCGCATTGCTGCCGCCAGAGGGCGTTCGGGGTTTTCACTGCTAGCGCGAATGGCTCGCGGACGGTCGCCATTGCATTGCCCTATGCGATATCGGTTTGATTTTTAATACGCGAGAGGTTCCGCGTTCTTTGATTGCTAATTAGCTTGAGTTGTGTTTGTGAATTTCCTGTTTGTTAAATAACTATTGAACTTTGTGTTTGTGTACCCGTCATGGTGACTTTTTCTTGTGAGAGGTGAAACGTGGCTGGCGGTTCACATCTGGCTGTTCCCGAGTGAAACTACGGGAAGAAATCTATTTATTTGTCCTGGGGAATTGAGATCTCAAGGGTTAGGTAGGGTGATTAGGAATTCCCCCTTCCCGAAGATACTCAAGTTTGGATCCGAAGAGAAAGAAGATTTAGCTTGGTAAGTGTTTTTTAAGTGTAATTAATTTATAGGTTAGGTTATCATATAGGGCCCTGTAGCTCCCTTCATAAGCTACGGTGGTAGCAGACTGCGTATAGCTTAAGTTAGATTCTAGTCGGACAAGCGTGGTGTCGCGTGGAGATTTTTTCCCGGTACTTAATTTTACCGGTAGATTTTTTCCCGGTGAAGTTCCGGTACAGAATTCTTCCCGCCGCTTCGTTTGTCCGGATTCTCGCTGCCACATTTTCTAGCAGCAGAGCGTAGTTGCTCTGCACAAGATTAACATCCAGGACCCAGGCCAATCTAAAAAGATAATTTTCCATCTTGACCCGACCGGGGATCGAACCCGCAACCTCCGGTGTGGCAGTCCGGCGTCATAACCGTTAGGCCACGGTGGTCGTCTCTACAGAGATTAGGTATCTGTAGCGTCATACAGGTCTATCAGCGTGCATGTATTGGACGTTTCAGAGGATACGTTGCATTTATCTGTTTAGCCACAAACGCGGTCCATCTTTATTTTGGTGACAAAAGACATTGTTCATCGCCGGCTTACTGCGGACAGTTCGTTCAATAAATAATAGTATTATCATTCATCATTATTAATGTCAAATAGATTTTTTGAATATATATTGGAGTATGAATATCTATAATTAAAATATACCGTTTAGTAAGTATTTTTTGCGTTTCCGATACTCAAATCAAAGATGTCGGCCTTCACGTTTGTTCTGGGATGCCATTATCTAAAATAATATTACATTTAAGTAGTATATTTTTATTCTTTGATGAAAGATTGGATTAAATAGGTAATTTTTTTGCATAATGTATTAGTTTTATTTATTAAGTACACTCATATCATATCATATTTATATTTTTTAATGAAGATTTATGTATTTATTTTAATTTTTACTTATATAATTCAATATTGCGTTTTCTTTACCTGGTAACACTTGATTCTTCAGCGTAGCTTGATTTTGACGTTGACCAGTTGTCGTCGGTCGACATTGACACTTGGATACTTGTCAACAACTGTCAACGTCAAAATCAAGCCGCGCCCAAGAATCGAGTGTTACCAATATTGAATTATTTAAGTAAAAATTAAAATAAATACATAATTCTTCATTCTAAAATATAAATATAAAGTGATATGAGTGTACTTAATAAATAAAACTAATATATTTCGGTAAAAAAATACTTAATTAATCCAATATTTTGTCAAAGAATAAACAATATACTACTTAAATGTAATATTATTTTAGATAATGGCATCCCAGAACACACGTAAAGGCCGACATCTTTGATTTGAGTATCGGAAACGCAAAAATACTTACTAAATGGTATATTTTAATTATAGATATTCATACTCCAATATATATTTAGAAAATCTATTTGACATTAATTATGATGAATGATAATACTATTATTTATTGAACGAACTGTCCACAGTAAGCCAAGCCCCCATACACTTTGAACAAAGTCCTTTGAGCACTCCAGCATAGAGATGGATCACTTGCATTTTATACATAGGGATAGCTATGCTATGGTGTATCAAACATGACATGTCTGAAATGAATCTATTATTAACAGGCCATAAAATAAATTAGTGGATCGAACCAAACCGGGGGAACAAATTCGAAAAGAACATTGTTTACATAAATTATAACTTACTATGGGTTTAAAAATTTCATCCGATACCCCGCGCGCTCTGCTAATCCGAGAATCACCAGGTAGTGGAATGTAGGTTCAGTTACTTTCGGTTTCAAAAGTAAGCCAAACCCCCCCAATCTATAATATATAATACATAAGTCATATAATTTTCATAATATAACAACAACAAGAATACTTTATTAGCACTGTTGAATTTGAGAACAAACAACTTAATTATTTATTAAACTTGGTTTATTGCAATGCAAAAATAGTAACAACGAAGCGAACAGAATGGAATGAAGTGACAGCTGACAGATATAAAGGCGGCAAAATTACATAGGGTGCGTTTCGTTACACCAAATAAATAATGGGGTTGCGTTCAACACTTAATCTTAACAAGCACACAAGAAATTACATTTATAGATGCATAAAGAAACTTAAAACTAAATAAAACTTTTTTTCCAAAAAAATGAACCGACTTCCTTCATAAAACTTAAAATCATGAAATACCAATAAAGAAAAATGTATTGGCATGCTACCTACTGAATGAGGTGAAGTCGGTGCCAAGTGCAGGAGTAAGGGTGTTATGTAATTGTTTTGCTAGGCATTTTATATATATGTATACACGATTCTAATGTAAATTTAGATTATTTAATTTTTTCGGCACCGACTTCACTTCATTCAGTAGGTAGCATGCCAATACATTTTTCTTTATTGTTATTTCATGATTTTAAGTTTTATGATGGAAGTCGGTTCATTTTTTTGGAAAAAAAGTTTTATTTTATAATTTTTAGTGCTTCTACACTTATTTTCTTTAATAAAAACTTAAATTTTTCTTCTGGCCGAAAAGAAAGAATTAAGAATTCGAAACTTTTTGTGTCAGTTTGATTTGAAATGTCAGAACATGTCAAATTGTCTATTATTTTTGGCACATCAATAGACCGAGAGCCCGCGACGACCAAACCATCATTATTTTAAAAATGCTGATTGTTTCACTGCGTGGACATACGGGTAAAAAATATTAGCGACTAGGTATAAAGTTTAGATCTTAGTTGCTTATGGTAATATGGCTAGCAAGGATGATTTTTATAGGCATAAAAAGCACCCTTGGCCTCCCAAAGTAACATAAAATTCAGATTTTGTAATAAAAATATAACTATAATTTAATAAAGTTACAATGTCTGGCAGGGGTTTATATCTGCACCAATTGCCTGGTAATGGATGGCGTGATTTTTAATATAATTCGGAATAAAATCTTTAAAAAACTTTTCTTTGAGGAAATTGAGCTACCACTCTATATGATATTGCTACAAATTATCTGCCTAAGTAATCATGATCCAACTTTTATAGTCGCTAATCGCTATTTCTATGTTGGGGACATACACAGAAAATCTTGAGTTTTAATAAAATAAGGAAGGGCATGCAGTCGCGGGCTTTTGCTCTATAATGCAATGTTGATATTTTTATATATTGTTAGGTATCTTTTGAATTACCGAACAGATTCTGACTTGGTTAAAATGGGACCAACTTGGGAATAGACTCTTTCGAATAAAAAGATAATTTCGGAAATCAGTCCACAATAGGCGGAGAAATAGGCGAACATACATAAAAAAAAACATACATACATCGAAACATATAACCTCCTCCTTCTTTGGGAAGTCGGTTGAAAAAAGAAAGGAAGATGCGCAAAAGGCATAATATAATGATAAATAAATCTAATTCAGATGAAGTGTCTGAATAACAATTTTCAAATCACACTCAACACATGAGCAGGGAATTTAACTAATCTGTGTTCTCAATAAGTCCTTTTAATCATTTTTTTGGGGCTTTTGTCTTGATGACATGTCGGTCCTATTGAAACAAAATATTTAATTTGTCATATTAGATCGTAGTTATTTATCTCGAGTCACAAATGACAAAGACCCGATCCCCGAATAATCTTCAATTGAAAAAAGGTACCCCATGATTGATCTCTGATCTACACCCAGCTATATCCATCCATATCAAATTTAATCAAAATCGGTCCAAAGGTTTTGCGATTATAAAATTAGTATAAAAGATATATGGATCCCCTTCAATGCATCACGATTCAGTGATATTTCGGTAAATACGTGGAATATACCTTTCTTTCAACCTATCAACGGCTTGTTTGACGTTCTTCAAATTTTGTGTGTAAGGTAAGCTAGGCACTGCGCTTCGCCATTCTTCCGCTTCCTTTGGAATGTTGTTGTCGATGGCCGACACGACTGCCAAGCCAGCCACGATGCACAATAAACTTAGACGCAACATATTATCCAGCTGACCACTAAAAACAATATAATCTCTTACAAAGACGGAAAAATCATAAAATCGGGTAATTTGGGAACCATATCATTTGGGAATCAATCATGACAGATACCACATCTTCACAAAATACTAAACCAAGCAATGATGATGAAATGGACTCAACACGTGTGTTTTGGTGATGGCAAAAAATAACGAAAAGATAATGTAGAATATGTGCGGAAAGAGAATCGGCGTATACGAGTCGCCTCTATTTTCAATTAGTTAAGTGCTGTTTTTGTATTGATAGATAATAATTAGTTCACAGTTTTTAACCACGGCGAAGTTTCACACTATAATAATTTTAATACTCACCTATCGCAATACACGTAATACGGAAGAACTGGTAGTATTTATACGGCAAGTAATTAGTACTTAATATGCACACAAATCCTAATCAAGCGATAAATATATCTAACAATGGCAAAGATAACTCAGCATTACCAATCAGATTATATGTAGGTATAATAAATTAGAACCTCAAAAAATTAGCGTAAAAAAAGTTTAAGACAGTATTTTATTTAAACCTCTTGAGATCTTGGTGCAACCAATGCGTAAAAAATGAAGATCAAGCCCGTGTGACCTTGAATGATATTTTTGGGCGTTGAGGACGTCCCTATAGTATGAGAACTGCAAAACACTGAACACGGATGATCAGATTTTACAAGGACGGGTGGTTTATTGGAGTACCCATAACTCTACGGAAAATCTTGTTACCTTGATAGAAACGAATACGGCTAGCAACACCAAACTTAGTTTTGAATATGCATGGCATACAGTGCAACTGAAAGAGTCTTTGTATGTATAGGTGTAGACGTACATATACAACGACTTTCAGTTGCAAAAAAGACCCGTCCCACGCGGGTCTTTTTTTGTAGAAAGGCATGGGGCGGGTCTTTCTTAGGAGGTGTTTTAGAATCGGGAAGCAAAGAGCGGATAATATGTTTAAAAAGAATCGCATATCAGAATATGCGATTCTTTTTAAACATATTATCCGCTCTTTGACATAGCTGCGCTATGCTTGCCTCTGTCTTGCGAGCTCTATCTAGCGTTCTGCTGGAATCTCACATGCAGTTCAGACGTTTTAGGACATCGTTGTAACGCAGTTATTATTATTAGAAAGTAGAATGTTAGTAAGCTAGAGTTTTTTCCGACATAATTAAATATTTAAATAAAATTATAAATTTCATCATTTTATGTTTAACTAATAGTTAAATATAAAATAACTTTATTTTATGATAAAATAATTAAATCAGTTGTACGATTGTACTCGTACCTATTACTTCCATGCATAAAACAAATCATGATTTGATATTTTAAATAGGATTATCGCAAGTGAGACCAGAAAAGGGAATGTATGCTTCACAGTGGGATAAAGTAACACAAAAAATATGTTATAATTTATGTAAACAATGTTCTTTTCTAATTTGTTACCCCCGGTTTGGTTCGATCCACAAATTTATTTTATGGCCTGATAATAATAGATTCGTTTCAGACATTTCATGTTTGATACACCATAGCATAGCTATCCCTATGTATAATGCAAGTGATATAATATAAATAGGCTCCAATTTTTTTATTATTATATCTGCTGCAGAACGGTAAGAAATTTTTAATTTTCAGTCATTTGTTTCGATTCTTTTTTTAAGTAAGTGCATATAAATACTTCAAACATACAAAAAAATTAATGGGGCTAATTAGCCTTACAAAATGTTATTATTTGTTGCTCCTCGGGGCTTTGCCACCGTGGAAATTTCAGAAAAAGTACCCTGCGCTATTCCCGGCAGTGATTTTCACATTTAGGTTAGGAGCTTGAACCTATAGGCTCTTATTTTTTAAATAATACAGAAAATAAGAGTCATTATTGTTATTGACATTTGTTATATTATCCTGGGTATAAATTTAAATAAGTGGTTAACCATAAACACTTTTTAAAAAGTAGGCATTAAGTCCGCAGCCCAGATTTTGTAGCGGGACATGTCCCATAACCAAGGAAAACGTTTCTCAGTCAACGTTATGAACCTAGTCTACGCGGGGTTAACTCCACTTATCCTGTTCGTTTTAAAACTTTTTTTTACTTATTAGAAATCTGGCATCATGATTCGTGCGGTTTTGTTGTGTGCCCTGGTGATCTGTGCGCAGGGGGACGATCTTACCGCACCCAAAGTTCAATACGCGCAGAGAGCTAGATCTCTACGAAAAGGAGTTGAACTGCTCGAAGCAGATGTGTAAGTGTCACAGTTTATAGATATAATACAATAGATTGAGCTTACTCAAAAATTTTCCTTTTTTTTTAAAAATTTCCTTTAGTTGTTTTAGAAAGAGAATAGTTTGAAAATTTGATTGTCTCCTGTGGGAATTAAAATAGTTATATTACAAAATTATCATTTTTGGTATCAATTGGTTTCTCTGACAAAAGAAATAAGTAAATTTAATAAAAGAAAAGGCATGTAATCTAAACATATTTTGGGAGATTCTTTAAGCGAGCTCCATTTTTTATATTTCATTACTCATTCTTACTCGGAAAGCAGTGTGTTTTATCAAATAGTACTTTTGCCGTCATGTTGGCAGTAATATTTATTTACGTTATAATTCGTTTTCGTTTCTAGATAAACGATTAGGATTTGTCGTAGCCATGTTTGATGTCAATGGCATCTTTATGAACAGCCAAGGCTCGTACAAAGTTGCGGGAACAGCTAGTTTAAATATAATATTATTAGTTTTACTGCCGACATTTCGGCAAAGGAACTATTCTATGAAACGCACTCTAGGTCTGCAGTAACTTTTTCTTTAAAACAACATATTGTTTTTAATGATGGAAATAAAAAGTAATAGCCACAGCTTCATAGTTGGCCGACCACCTAAAGAGAAGAAGCAGCAGAAGCACCGAGAAGCTAAAGAATAGAATAGAATAGAGAGCCACAATCTGATCTTTTCTTTTTTTTTGAGTTGTAGAATTTTGTATATGCTTTCGTATAGCAGAGATTTGTATATAATATTAATCATAGACTTTTTAAATAGGTGTATATAAGTCTATGGTATTAATACAAAAAATCATTATTTTTTTCTTTAACATTATATCTCGATGAGCATGATAATTCAAGTTTTTATTATAACTTTTTTGTATTCGTAATAAACAAAACTGAATACTCTAAACATCTTTTAGAATCTTCCAAAAACAATTTGGAAAGCTTTAATTATCTATTTTATGTCACTATTAATGAAGATTTTTACTTATTTTTATTACAAGCTTTTTTGTTTGTTCAGGTCAAACTTTGCTTAACTAGTGATAAGTTTGTTTTGTACAATGCTAGTAAGCAGAATACGGTGCAATTATGATAGGCTTCAACGACCAAAATGTTTTATTTTGCATTCAGTGCACGTAAAAGAGAAAGTGAAATGAGAGAAAAGGAGTGATGTTTCGTGCGACTCCATGTCATTTTACATCATGTAAACAAAAGACATAATTAATAAATAAACTCTTGATAGGTCTTATTTATGTTTTGTGGGACTAACGAATAACAATGATTAATAATGCAATTATTATTTTAGTTTAAGGAATAAAACTGAATATGAATTTGCTGAGCCGCCACTCCACTATGTACTTTTGGTGGCAGTTGTCTCAGAAACAGCAGATAAAGTTAATGAGAAAGTTGATCCAGAGTAAGTAGTAATTCTATACTATCAGTCTTCAATCAAAAATACACCACGCCTGATAACGGCCCGAGGATGAGAGCATATATTACTGTGTGCTCTTATTTCTGACAGTAGGGTCCATTGCATTACGATAGATATTGCTTAGGCTTAAGTTATGTTTTTAATCGAAGGTATATTTTTAACCGACACGGACTGTTTGTCGCATCGAAATACAACTATTATAGTGACTCAGATTCAGCCTTAGTTATTAAATATAAATAAGATTGCTAGTACTTTTTTTTAAATAAATAAAGTAGTATGTATAATAAGGAAAAATAATTTTTGAAATACATGAATGTGCGTATATTTATACAGAATCAAATGGTATAAAACAAATCGCAAATCGCTGAATCTTAGTCATATATGTATTTATATATATTTATGTTTACTTATATATATTTAGTTATATTTATATTTTTGTACATATAACATATAATATATTATTATTATTATATAGTAAGTATGTGTGTATTTAGTATATTATATGAGTTCGCAATATTTACGCGTGGCATTTTATCGCACCACCATACTACTCTCTGTTTGGTCTAATGGTTGACGGGTAGAGAATGCCATATGGCGTCATGTCCACCTTTTTTATAATTATACATAATTTTTATAATTTGAGCAATAAAGTTTTAAATAAATAAATAAAACAACAAACAAAAAAAGAGTTACTTGAATCAACTTTGAGCAGCCGATCTGCTCCTTTACTTTCATTGTTACGGATACGTTGAAGCAATGTCTCTAGAAATATCATAAAAATTGAATGGATTCTTGACGATGATAACTTTATTTACAGTAGGTATAGTCGGATAAATTCAACACTCTTAGAAGTTCTCGAGAATAAAGTACCCGACATTTTGGAGAAACCTCAAGATGCTGTAGATAAATTGTACACGCTGGTGGAAACCACGCTGAACAGTGCAGATCCTGTGAGTTGTTTTTTTAATTTAGATTGTGTATAAAACATAACTAACTCATGCACTACATACTTTATCAATGAGCGATTTTTCTGACAGCTAATTAAGAAAAAGAAAAATCAGTAAAAAAACGTCTCAACAGATGGCGTTTTATTGAAAGCCGAGTCGTAATAATGGCTGTACCTTTATTGTGGGCTTTTTATTGTCAGCCAGAGACAGAAAAAAACACATAACAGTTTGACAGTTGCACAAATCACAATATTGATACTTTTTAGATGTTTTTTTATTAGGTTTTTTTTTTAAATGCCAATACCGTGCATTTTTGCTTTTTGAATGGTCTCGCCTTTTACTAAGCGCCACCCATGAATTCATCTGGGACTATTTTTGTTTTTACTTTGGGTCTCGGAAAATCCCTCTTTGACTGACAGAAAATCAACTGTCCGAACACCATGGAAGTAATAAGTACTTGTTATACGTAAGTACTTATTACTTCCATGCCGAGCTCGCATTCGTCGATTTTTTCTCTCTGCTGGCATTATGATCAGATATATCAGTAAATGAGCGATTTTCGGACAGCTAAATTAAGAAATAAAAATCAGTATAAAAAGTTTCAACAGATAGCGTTTTATGAAAGCCGAGTCGTAATAATGGCTGATCCTGTATGGTGCGCTTTTTCTTGTCAACCAGAGTCAGAAAAAAAAATCACCTTACAGTTTGACAGTTGCACAAATCACAATAGGTATTGATACTTTTTAGTTTGTTTTTTTTTTATAAATGCCAATCCCCTGAATTTTTGCTTTTTATATGAACTCGCCTTTTACTTAAGCGCCGCCATCTATGAAGTCATCTGGAACTATTTTTTTTTATTTGGTTCTCGGATCGGATCGATCACATTTGAATCCACACTATCCATACTCCATACTAATATATAAAAACGAAAGTTTGGGTGTGAGTTTGTGAGGATGTTTGTTATTCAATCACGCAAAATCTATTTGTCGGATTTCGATAAAATTTGATACAGACGTAGATTATGACCTTGAATAGCATATAGGCTACTTTTTATCCCGGAAAATATGAATCCCGTGGGAATGGGATAGATGGCGCCACCGCCACAGGTGACAAATAAGAATGATTCAATATTTATCCAGTCTTTTACAACATTACATTTCTAATAATTTGCCATTAATTGTTTGCCTTTAATTTTCACGGCCTGCCACGAGATAGAACTTTACCGCGGACAAGTTCTTTCAATATTTTTTCGCGAAGAATGATCTTTTGAGTAATATTTTTACATATGTGTACCATATGGTGTAGCGAAAACAGTACCGCTACAGATTAGTAAGGACTAACTTATAGAACGGCCACTCACCGCCCCGCACTCAATACCGCACCCCGCCCCGTACTTCGTTGTAGACATCATTGACACTTGAATGAGGGCTGGCCTGTAAACGACCAATTTTCGCGCCATTTTGATTGAAAATCACGACACGCAAGCAGCCCTACTAAATTTCATGCACACATGTGCGTGTATAAACGTTATTTACCTATGTCATAGAAAAAAAAACACTAACCTATGTCTTAGTGATTTTGCGAGCGTTGCGTATGGAGTGTCCGGGGTATGGCAGAGCATGAGCAGAGCAATTAATTAATCGTCATCTGGCCTCAGTGAAACTCGCGCTTGAGCGCAAGTTGGCACTTTGCTATTTTACCTATTTTTCAACTCGCTCGATCGTGAACAAAGTGCCAACTCGCGCTCAAGCAACAGTTTCACAGGTGCGGGATGATGATTAATTATTTTTGCCGCGGGTGAAGCCGCGGGAAACAGCTAGTTATTCATAAACGACAATCACGGCGTTTCAGACTTATATTTAAAGAAAGAAAAAAAAAATATTTTTGTGGATTCAGTTAACAATTGTTTTACAAAGGCGCACTACTTACCTATTTCTTGCGATCTCTTGGTCGTTGAAGGATAAATTTTATTCATTGTGTGTGTTTATTTTATGTTATTTTATGTTACTATTTAAATATTTAATTATTATTTAATCGCCATCAATGTTCCGGTACTGAGCAAAGGCCTCTCTCTCCTACTTCCAAGACTCTAACCCCACCAACGCATCCCTTGTCGATCCGGCCGTCTCCTGCCATTAGGAGGAATCCAGTCTTTCACTCGTTGGGCCTATTGGTCTACTTATGTTAATTTACTTAAATCTTCTTGGCAGTCTAAAAATAAAAACTTAGAAGCATGTTACCGGTCGGTTTTCGGCAGTTTATATGGAGAAATTCAATTCAATGAAGTTTAATTCTCCAATTTAACTTCTAAACAGGTTTAGAAGTTAAATTATATTAAACAAACTAAATATTACTTTCAGCTCCTCAAAGTCATCGACGAGGTATGTGAAGGTAACGGTGCAGATGATCAATGCAACAGAGTGGTGGAGAAACTTGTACAAAGTGACACTGAGCTGCAGGACAGTGCCGCCGTAAGTTATTTCATAGCACACTCATTCATCAAGCAAACTTTTCTATGCATATTTTTTCAGATCAGATGTATTTAATTATGATTATTAAATTCTAGGTGCTAGACGCAGCAGGTCAGGTAACCGACTCGTATTTAGCGAAGCAACCGCGCTTGAAGGAAGTTGCCAACAATTTCCAAGTGCTTCCATATCTCCTGCAAAATGAAGAATCTGTGGAGGACTTCGTGGTACTCCAACTCCGTCTGTTAGAGGCGGTTTATCCGATTAGAAAAAGAACCGAATAAATAAACCGGCACATCCGCAAGTTTTGGCAAACCATTTCTAAAGAAATTTAAACATTTTCGTTGAACTCTTACACCACATTCAGAAGAACAGCCAGTTTATTATATTCAGTTTCTATTATACTTGTGATAAATATTGAATATTGTGATAATCGGTAAATGCTTTCGTAGATTCGATGTATTTTTATAATACAAATTTGTTGCTACGTGATATTATGAAGCGAATGTGAAAATTTTGTAAGAGTTACTATTACAGATTTATATACTTTTTGAAATATCCTTACTTTTTAAATAATTAAAAATGATTGTCAAAACTTGAAGTTAATGTTATTTTAACAAGGTAAATAACAGTCATTTCTTTATAAAACTCAGATTACTTTGTACATAAGTATATTTATTTTTAGTTATTATACACCCTAAATCATGCTTTTTCTTCAGAGAATCTCAATGGATTTTGTTTCGAATGTTGATAAATTAAAGCATCCCTATACTTGGAGTTTTATTGTTTAACTTCCTTTTCGACCACCGAGTCTGCAAAAAATAGTAAAGGCAGAAAAATAACTTATCAATTAACATCAAGTTAGATGTAGTCATCAAAGTAACCACACTTTTGTTTGGATTTATCCAACCCAAATACTAAGTAGGTACCGACATGTTTTTTTTATGAAACAATCTTTACGAATGTAACTATTTTAAGGTTAAATAAGAAGTAAAAGTAAAAAAGTAAAAATCTTATTTATTTTTCTTCCAAACACTTAACATGAACATTACAAACAGTTTGAGGTATAAGTTGTCGCAGCATGTTGAAGACTGGCGCCTGAAGTAGGCTGGGCCTGTATCACAGTGCACCAGGGCTCTCACATTTGGATGAAGTTGTGGTACTATAATGTACTTAGTTAAGTTTGAATAAAGTCTAATGGTAGGAACAAAATATGAACATATGATCTTAACACTAGGTATGAATAAATAAAGAGAAAAAACAAAATAAGGAGTGTTTTTACAACTAAAGTAAGCAAATTGTGTGAGTTTAAGTAATTAGGAATTTTGAAGGGTTTTCAGTGTTTTTCATTGTCAAGGGATTGCAAGTATTGTGATACTGTTCGCTTACAACAATAGTTAGAGAGAGGTAGGATACGGAGTAAAGGGTGCATGCAGTCTATTGTATAAGAAGGGACCAATGAAGCAGAAAAAGCGATGAGGGAAGTGTGTAGAAAAGAGGGAAAAAGAAGCGACAGAACGATTACGTATAAGCAAATCAGGATTGTAGGGAGTACCTAATGCCTTGTTGCTGTAAAACTGTAGATAAAATGTAAAGCTGCCGTACGGACTTCACAATACTGCTACATGCCAAATGTAGTATAATAAAAAATAACACATATTACTCGTTTATAAAAAAACACCGTCCTCAAATAGGGCCAATGGACTTTAGTATGATACTTTTCTGATGTCTATTTTTTCTAGGTACAATGATTTGTGATTACCATAAGCATTCATAAATGGCTTTCTATGCGTGATATCCTGTGACGAAGGGGTCAAAACACATGATGGTTTCAAGGAACTCGACTCAAAACTTGACTCAAAATTAAACTTGACTGCCGAAGAAGGTTTCTGGCCCTCCAGATGTCTTATTCTTGAAATCAAATTAGGCGATATTTCAGCAAATGTCGAGCTTTATGTTTATTTGCAGCCTTCAGGATGATTGGACACGAAGAGCTAATTATTGCTGAATCTAATCTATCCTATTCTTATCTAATATTATAAATGCGAAAGTGAGTTGTTTGTTTATTTGTTTTCCTTTACCTCCTCATGTTTTATATACTGAACCAATCTTCCTGAAATTTCGCATACACATAGTTAGAAGTACTGAGAAGGTTATTGGGTAGTAGGACCTTTCATCCCGGGAAAAGCTGTTCCCGTGGGAAATTCACTCTGGCGAAGCCGCGGGCAAAAGCTAGTAAATCTATACATATAATAAAACAGTAAAAAATATTTTGTCTATACATTTAGTATTTTTGACTGAAATGGATAGAGGGACACTTAAAAAGAATAATAGAAAGCATAAAATATTTTTTGGAATTTCTTGTCTGTCTGTCTATCTGTCTGTCTGTATGTATGTACGTTGTATAGCTATTAAGCCTGGGCAACATATAGGCTATATTTGATTTTGAAAACTGGAACACCTGATGAAGAACCTTAACAGAACAGCTAAACTATAAGAAATATGGAAATGGTCTCTTTGCAAAAGCTTATCAATCTGACGAGCATTTTCTATTAACGCATAAAAATCGAAGATCAGGATCATCGGATGAAGAACTCTAAGAGACGAGCTACTCTATAAAATAAACGGAAATGGGGCCTTAGCAAAAGTCGTTCAACCTGATGAGCATTTTTCACTGACGTAGGTATAAATAGACAGGACACGGGATAGGACAAAGAGGAACTCGAGGTGGGAGTTCTGGTACACGGGAAATTGTAGATAACGAGCAGACGAAGATCGTTTATTGAATGAAATATCACTTTTTATTCATTTTAACACCGCGACTGTACTACGAGTACCTAATATATTCCCGCGGTACAAGGGATAACCAAATGGCTGTAATTTTGAGTACTGGAGTTTAGGTTACTATGTTATGTTATTGTTTAGTTTACAGTTTGGAACACAAAATAATTTTTCATCTAAGCGAAATTCACGCGGGCGAAGCCGCGGGTAACAGCTAGTACATCAATATAATCTATGGCATAGATAGTCCGTAAACACGTCAGTAACACGTCAATGTGTGCGTTTTCATTCCTTTTCATAACGTCCCAATCATGGAATTAATAAGTACGTTGTACAAAGTACTTATTACTTCCATGGTCCCAATACACAAAAGAACGGCGGAGAAGTGCGGGGAGTGCGGGGGTGCCATATTGCAGGAGGGGCAGGGAGTAAGTATCCTTTCTGTACGTATTACTTATATTAATTATGTGGTATAACTAAGAAATCGAACAGTGGAGTCTCTTCTCTATATATGAGTCGAGTCTTGTGATTTACAGTCGAGTTAGAATTTTCAGACTCCCCGACTCGAGTTTTTTACAATACTAGATACATCGATAAAATATTAGTACCTATAGATGGATATTCACGTACATTGAATCTGTACCTCACCAAAGTTGTATTATACTTAGATGGCGCCACTGAGAAGTACATCATCTCGGTTTTCATGAAAATTCCGTGTGTCGCTGCAGTCGTAGTTCAAATACCATACGAGTTAGTTAATATTCAGAGGCAATAGATGGCACCCCATCTCTACAACTACAGTAGGTACCTACCTATGGCAATAGATGGCACCACCATCTCTACAACTACAGTAGGTACCTATCTATACGAATAATAATCGACGTCTACACTACATGCACGAAACGACTATAAAATTACTTATTTATATGTAGGTAGGTCATCGAGATATTTTACTACGTACTAGAGGAGACGCCGAAATACATCGGCGCGTAATCATACGCCAGCCGGCGGCTCTTCGCTCGCTCAGACGGTCGCTACGCAAGCTCTTTGAGTGTTAAGTCTTGCTTGCTCGTGATCAAAAAATCGTGAATTTTTTTTCGAAATACGCCCGCGTTTATTACGATACCGTATCAATAATACGAGCAATACATGGAAGTGGGATGGAGTAACTTTCCTTCGGTGAGTTACTAGATAATCATTTTTTAACTTAATTTGTGCTAAATATTATTAGCGGACGCCATGATGCCCATGACGCGTCATTTGTCATAGACTAAGAATTCAGATAGAACAAGTGTAGGTAGAATAACCTGTAATTTCTTGTTATACCTAGCCTACCTTATAAAAGTGATACCTACCATTTTAATAAAATATTATTTATGTACTAACATTGTATTATGTTTGTTTTAGCCAAGAAGCAAAAACGTGGCATCAGAATAATAATCGTTTATCTTCTAAGCGGCAAAAATTAATAAACTTATATTGTTTGAAGGAATTAAATAAATATTACTCACTGAAAAATTATATGGCGTTTATTTTTTTGTACCTATCAAAACTAAAAGTATAATTTGTAATTAGTATACTGCGTTTTAATTACACGCGAACGAAGTCGCGGGCATAAACTAGTATGCAATAAAGAAACAAACATCAATTTGTTTTGTACCTACCAAGTTTTATTCAAAAGATTTGGTAAGTTCAAAACGCGAAACAGATGTCCACTCTGTGGTGTTTGTTATAATCTTGGTCGCAAGTAAACAATAGCCTTGAAGCGCTGTAGCGCTGCTTGTTTCTGGACACTTTAATTATTGCTCCAGCGCTGCAGCGGATTTATTTTAGCTTTTACAAAAACGGGACACACATTTTATTTGGAGTAGCCAGGGACTGGATATCGATATTTTCAAAATACCGATATTTTGACGAAAATATCGATAACGGAATCGATAACTGAAGTAAATACCAATATTTTTATCGCTATTATGGTGAACTGGAATAAAAGTATCGATCATTTTTATCGATACACCTAGGCTGCGAGGCGACGTTGCTAGATCGTGCACGTCATGTGTACCGCGGCCGCCAGCGTTCGCCGAGCGCGGGACGGCACGGTACGGCAACAGCGCGCTCGCATGAGCATTCATTTATTTGATGTTTTGTTGTCACAGATAACCCCCAATAGATTCAGTATCATTCAATTCCTGTTCGCGTCGAAAAGTCGAAAGTCACCAAACTTAGAGGAAGTACGCGGGGGTCGGGAGCGGCAGCTGACGTCAACGAGAAAAGGACACACATATACTTGATACTTGGGAAAGAAAGAGATGCTTGCAAAAGACATCAACGACACCCCATTTTGGTACTCTAGTTCGCAATGTTTCACATAGTTCGACCATTATAATGTGAACTCTGCACGTAATTTTATTAAATTAATTAATAAACTTACCTGTGGAAAGTTATACCATCCTTTTGGAGATTTGATATCCTTGATGATTTTCTGTACCATTTTATGGAACATGTACTCATTTTTACACACTCAACGAACCTAATAGATTTTTTCGGAAATTTTCACAAAACAATCTCACAGGTCTGAGTTCTGGTCGCAACTAATGAAGCAATTTCATTTATACGTGAAAAAGCATGTAAGTGCGGTGACCACGGACGCCCATACAAGCGGAATCTATTGGGGGTTATCTGTGTTTGTTGTAGTACTCTCGCGACTACCTAGTTAAGTTACGGAGCGTGAGCGGGAGCTTTTTAAAAACAAGCTTTAATAAAGTAGAGATGTTTATTCGTAGAGAGCAAATTACATTCTGTCTTAAAGACTAACTTAGAGCTAAGAACAATGTTCGGCCGTTGCCGCGTCAGCATCATGCGGTGGTCCGATAATGCGTAGGCGCAATAAGAGGAATGCATGCTAAATGTTTACAGTTGTTATGTCTACATGAGGGGCGCTATACATAACTACCTACTTTTGTATGTTGTGAAAATATTGTGCAAAATAAATAAGACAACTATAATACGAGTATAGAATAAATGACAAGTGTGAATTAGAAATAGAGGGTACCTAATAATACTGACAAATGATATAAAATTAATTTTAATGAATATGCGAAGAGGATTTCATATAGCTTTTGCCCGCGGCTTCGCCCGCATGAATTTTACACGAGAACAGTGCTTTTACTCGGTATGAAAGGTACGCTCTATGTCCTTCTCCGTACTTCTAACTATGAGTATGCGCAGAAATAGACAAATTTTTATTCGGATATTTTTACTCGAATTATCTATCATACGAATAAAATTTTATCCGTGGAAATTCATTCGCGGTTAATTTATATACGAATAAATCATCCGCGGATAAATTGGCCTCGAATAAATTATCCGTGATATTATCCGTCATTGGAATAACGAATAAATTACGACATCATTTTCATAAGTACAATCGTTTTAGGTATACTTACCTATGCTTTACATGCTAAGCATTACTATGCTTGCTTGTTTTTGATGTAAAACATCTGTCGTCTGGCTTCTGACAATCTATAGGAGTGATTTCGTAGTGTTAAATAAATTTAAACTTACCAAACCAAAAATTTGTTTTTTACCAAGAAACAAAGTAATGCCGAAAATTTTGGACCGACCAAGTGAAATATATATTTATATACTTCAATTGAAAGGCAAGTGATATTAAAACAACGGGCAATTTCAATTGGTCGGATTATACGACAGCGATAAAAATCTGAATGTAAACATTTGGCGCACCATTTAGAAAAAGATCCGTCATCATTTATTATTTTATTCTCATTTCATGCTATAATATTTTATTATCCTAACTTCCTAACTAATATTATAAATGCGAAAGTGAGTTTGTTTGTTTGTTTATTTGTTTGTTTGTTTGTTTGTTACCTATTCACGCTTCATCTACTGAACAATCTTCCTGAAATTTCGCATACACATAGTTAGAAGTACGGAGAAGGACATAGGGTACCTTTCATCCCGGTAAAAGGCACGGTTCCCGTGGGAAATTCACGCGGGCGAAGCCGCGGGCGAAAGTTAGTATGTAATAAAAATGGTGGCATATGTTTTTCATTCTAAAATAAATATAAACAATGGTATTCTCTTAAATTTAGCAATCTAAAAGTTGTTTTTAATATTTTATTGTTTGATTGTAATGACTGTTCTACATTATATGAATTTTATTCCTAATTGGCTCATATTATTGTCATCCACTATTCTTTGTTTACAAAGTTTCTACGATCTATTGGCGCATGACGGGGCCTTTAGGTACCTATAGCTGTTTCTATATTTCAAAAATATTTGTTTGGTGCTGTTTCTCATTCTGGCAATGAGTGTTGCCAGCATTATACGTTTTCCCATTTTCGATGGAAATTACGCATAAGTAAAAAATATGTAAAATGGCAAATTTAAAAATTAATATGATAAATATTTAATAAAATAGCTATAAGCTATAATTTAAGTTGGGGCGAAAACACATTGTTTGTTTGTATGTATGTTTGTTCTTCGATAACTCTAGAACGGTTGAATTAATTTCGATGATATCAAGAATACGTGTAGCAACTATCTATAGAATTTTTAATTTCGTTGCGCAACAAAATCGATTCAGTCGTTTTTGAGATATACGCATATTTTTAAAATAATAATCGCGATGTCTAAGTTCGCGGCGAACCACTAGTTCGAACCAACCAAGCTGGGAGCGAGGCCGAAGGCCGAGCTTCCAGCTGGTTGGTTCCCCTATTCCCCTATATATATATAGCTGCATTACCACTCACTGACTCATTGACATAATTAGTTTGTTCTACGGAACTCGGAACTGGGAAAAAGTAATGATGGGGAAGTGTGGAGTGAAGTAATGAGGCACCGGGAAAAATACGAAAGTGGAACTTGGAGCAGTTCCGGACTGATAGGGGGTACTGCCCGCGGAAACTATAATAGATAGGTGGGGGGTGCTCGACCAAATGTCATAAAGGACCCTGGGCAACGACCACAGCCGGCGGTAGTCTATGGTTTTTTTGACTTTTTTTTTTTTTCCATACTAAATTTTATTTTTCAATACAAACTTGACAGGGGTTTTTAGGGGGGAAAATGGACTCGTAGACTTTTACCGTCATAGACAATTTTTTATGTTGAGACCGTGGGACCCCCAAACTGACAGGTTTTTTTTTTTTTTCGAAATTTTTTTCGAAGAGTTTTGTATGGGCCAGCCAAGTCACCAGCCGGGGAGCCGAGGCCGTAGGCCGAGGCTCCGCGGCAAGCGAGGCCGGAGGCCGAGCTGCGTTTAAATCGAGGGCTGGGCGGGGCAGGAGCGAGGCCGAAGGCCGAGCTCCCCCCCCCAGCCGCGCCTGCGAGGCCGCAGGCCGAGCTGCGTCCAGGCGAGGCCGAAGGCCGAGCTCCGTCTCGTGCGAAAAGAATTGGGCGAGGCCGCAGGCCGAGCCATTCGTCTTTATGGATGATTTCTTCATGTCATCCCGAACCCCCAGTAACCAGCCGGGGAGCCGAGGCCGAAGGCCGAGGCTCCGCGGCAAGCGAGGCCGGAGGCCGAGCTGCGTTTAAAACGAGGGCTGGGGGCAGGAGCGAGGCCGAAGACCGAGCTCCCCCCAGCCGCGCAAGCGAGGCCGGAGGCCGAAGCTTGCGCCCGCGAGGCCGCAGGCCGAGCTGCGTCCAGGCGAGGCCGAAGGCCGAGCTCCGTCTCGTGCGAAAAGAATTGGGCGAGGCCGAAGGCCGAGCCATTCATGGATGACGTGATGATAACAACTCATACCTCAAGTCACCAGCCGGGAAGCCGAGGCCGAAGGCCGAGGCTCCGCGGCAAGCGAGGCCGCAGGCCGAGCTGCGTATATGAATCCGAGAGGCGAGGCGAGGCCGGAGGCCGAGCCCCTCCTCCAGCCGGGGCAAGCGAGGCCGAAGGCCGAGCTTGCGCCGCCAGCGAGGCCGTAGGCCGAGCTGCGTTTTAACAGCAGAGAGCAAAAGCCAGAGCAGCCTTTCGGCTCTTCACCTAATCCCAACCGACATTTCTTTTTAGATGACTTTTTCATAATTTCCCTAAAATTTTTCATGCAATCGCAACTGCCCTTAAATAATTGCCCTGCACAGCACGCGAGGTGCTTGCACCTCGCGCAGCCACCAAAAACTAGTTATTTTTATAAATAGGCAATAAAAGTACTCTACGAGTATGAAAAGTAATTGATACTACAGATATTTACTCACTGATAAGGGTTTAAACAAAAATATAACTCGAGTAGGGAATTTTTTTGTTACAATTGGCAACACAACTTTCGAAGTACTTAAAAAATGATAATTTGTTTAAAATTTTAGATTTTTAGATAGAAAGTACCTACCTACTGTTGCATGGACTCGTAAACTAAATATAATAATTATGCAAGTGTGTGGTAGAGATCTGAACACAAAAAGACGTGTATTGTACTTACGTGGGAAATGTGATTCATATATTACGTTCACTGCGTTTCTTATAGTTTCTGCTGTAGCTCACCGTGTTGTAAACTTGTAACACGAAATACAAGTTCTAATATAGATTTACACTTAAAATATCACGCGAAACAATATCTCCATTCCAATATACTAGTGGTTCGCCGCGCGAATTTAAAATTTACGCATTTTTTATTTTTAAAATATGCGTAAGTACATATATCTCAAAAACGGCTGAATCGATTTTGTTGCGCAACGAACTTAAAAATTCTATGGATTTGCTACACGTATTCTTACATACATACATACATATAATCACGTCTTTATCCCTTACGGGGTAGACAGAGCCAAAAGTCGTGTGACTCGAAGGCCACGCTTAGCTAAATAGTGGGCTCTCTGATGGAATGGAGATTCAGGTATAGTGACAGGTTGCCAGCCCATCGCCTATGAGTGGAGGAATCCCCAGTTTAAACCCCTTTCCCTCGATTGACTTTTACAATCTGCACGGGAAGAGAAGCAGCTGGCACATTCTATGTTTTTTCTTCGCTCCCAGACCAGCATGGAAGCAAATTAATTCAACGGTTCGAGAGTTATCGCGGAAAAAAACATACATACATACAAACAATGTGTTTCCTTTGTGTTAACTTGAATTATTATTATTGTAATCTAATGAAAAATCTGTCTCCTCAATATTATTTTAAAATGACTTTTTTTTACAAATATAAGGATTTATTTGCAATTTTTAATTTTATGAATATTGATTTCTTATGAAATGGAATAAATAAATACATGAATGCCCGAAACCTTAGAATTGCGCCATCTAGTGAATTTGTGTGGTACTATTACGCGATTTGCTTTGATCAAGCTTTGTTGCTTCTAATTTTAACGACAAAATAGACAAAACACGCGAGATTGATACTGGTAGCGACATCTAGTTAGTCCAGGAACAAGTAACAGTCAGGCACATTTTGATATATGAAGAATATCTGTCTATACTTGTTAATATTTTGTCGATGCTAGATAGCAGTTACTACTAATAAAAATATCGGATTTTCTCATTGCGTTTGTCATAAAAGAGATGTTTCATTATATGTACAGATGTAGGGTTAAGAAAAATGTTTTTTTCTCTCACAACGAAAATTAGGCATGATGTCGTGTTTTTATACCATCTTTTAAAAAAATATTGTTGTCATATTCATATAAAATGGTCGAATACTTAGTGCATTTTTAGTTACTTATATTTTCGTCATGTCTGTCCGTCTGTCCAAGGCTTAGCTAAGACTAGAAAACTGTAATTTGGTATCTCTCTCAGCCGAAAGACGTCCACTGCTGGACAAAGGCCTCCCCCAAGGATTTCCATAACGACCGGTCCTGCGCTGCCCGCATCCATGCGCATCCCGCGACCTTCACCAGGTCGTCGGTCCAACGAGTGGGAGGCCTGCCAACACTACGTTTTCCGGTTCGTGGTCGCCATTCGAGAACTTTTCTGCCCCAATGGCTATCTGTTCTACGAGCTATGTGCCCCGCCCACTGCCACTTAAGTTTCGCGATTCTGCGGGCTATGTCGGTTACTTTAGTTCTCCAACGGATCTCCTCATTTCTGATTCGATCACGCAGGGAAACTCCGAGCATAGCGCGCTCCATCGCCCTTTGGTTGACCTTGAGCCTTCTTATGAGGCCCATAGTAAGCGACCACGTCTCTGTTCCGTATGTCATTACTGGCAACACACACTGGTCAAAGACCTTAGTCTTGAGACACTGCGGTATTTTGGACGAGAAGATATCGCGAAGCTTCCCGAACGCTGCCCAGCCGAGTTGGATTCGACGGTTGACCTTTTTCTCAAAGTTGGACTTACCTAACTAAACTGTTTGTCCCAGGTATACATAATTGTCAACAACTTCGAGTGTAGAGTCTCCAACCTTCAGAGGAGTGGGTGCGACACGGATATTAAACATAATTTTCGTCTTGTCCATGTTAATTTTTAGACCCACTTGTTGAGAGGCTCTACAGAGGCCATCGAGCATTGTGCCTAGGTCTTCCAAGGTCTCAGCCATGACTACGATATCGTCAGCGAATCGAAGGTGAGTGATGTACTCGCCGTTGATATTGATACCGAGTCCGCTCCAGTCCAGAAGCTTGAAAATATACATCTTCCAGGGCGGCGGTGAACAGTTTCGGAGATATATCCCTGTCTCACCCCTCGCTGCAACTGGATAGGTTTGGAGCCTTGATCCTGTAGACGGACTGACATGGTGGCGTTTTCGTACAAACACTTCAATGTTTTGATATAGATATGTGAACTTGGTATAGATATACATATTTATTACGCGGAGCAAAGTTTAGAATAAAATCACGATGATAAAGCTTATTTAGGGTGCTTCCCATACACCAGTGGAGATGATTTTTTTCTCTCTCGATTTTACCATCATCGTGTGTTTTAGTGGGTCCAAGTCCCACATGCCACTAAGAAGTGACGCGGTATTCAAAGGCATTTTCAGCTCGACAAAGAAAAGCCAGTGAAGGAATTCATGTGCCAGGAATTACAAACTTCCAGCCATCTTATACTACACCTAGCTGTCGCCCGCGGCTTCGCCCGCGTGAGTTTTGCTAAGATGAGAAATCTTATTGTGTTCCAAACTGTTTCAGATATTTCGGATTTTCGATTTTTAAGTATACCTCTAGAGAAAATGTTCATCAGATTAATCAAGTTTTGCTAAGGCGCCATTTCCATATAATATGTTATAATGTAACTGGTCTCTTAGAGCTTTTCATCAGATGTTCCATATCTTCAACACAACCAAACATCAGCAGAAAATGCTCATCAGGTTGAACGACTTTTACTAAGGCGCCATTTCCATATATGTTATAGTGTAGCTGGTCTCTTGCAGTTCTTCATCAGATATTCCAGATCTTCAATTTTTATACGTCAGCAGAAAATGCTCATCAGGTTGAACGACTTTTGTTAAGGCACTATTTCCATATCCATACTATCCATACTAATATTATAAATGCGAAAGTTTGGATGTGAGTTTGTGAATTTGTGAATGTAGATAATGACCTGGAATAGCACATATGCTACTTTTTATCCCGTAAAATATGGTTCCCGTGGGCATGGGATACCAATTATAGTAACGCCATCTGTTATTTGACAAAATAGACGTCATGTCAAAATGACGTTACGTCAACGTGACGTTACTTCAAAGTGACGTTACGACAGCCTCCCCACTACTTCCATATAAAATGGGCCGTTGCACGGGGCGGCCGGCAGTATGCCCGGATACGTCGAGGTGTGCCGACCGCTGCTGAGTGCACGGACTAATGGCACTCTGCTCAAACTTCTATATATTATGTGTGTGAAGAAACATCAGTGAGTTAGTTATGCTGTACATTGCGTGCGGAGGCGGGGCGCGCAACATAGCCGTATGAGGTAAAGTACATTTTTCCATTACATCTAATTTGTCACTACATGGCGCTTTAATTAAATACTTGCCTTTAGTTCTCACAGCCTGCCACGAGATGGCACTTTACCGCGGACAAGTTCTTTCAATATTTTTTCCTGAAGAATGTTTTTTCGAGTAATCCATACTAATATTATAAATGCGAAAGTTTGGATGTGAGTTTGTGAGGATTTTTGTTACTCAATCACGCAAGATAATGACCTGGAATAGAACATAGGCTACTTTTATCCCGTAAAAAATGGTTCCCGTGGGCATGGGGTACCAATTATAGTAACGCCATCTATTATTTATAAAATAAACGTCATGTCAAAATGACGTTACGTCAACGTGACGTTACGTCAAAGTGACGTTACGACAGCCTCCCCACTACTTCCATATAAAATGGGCCGTTGCACGGGGCGGCTGGCAGTATGCTGGCGGCTGGCGGATACGTCGAGGTGTGTGGACCGCTGCTGAGTGCACGGACTAATGGCACTCTGCTCAAACTTCTATATATTATGTGTGTGAAGGAACATCAGTGTGTTTGTTGTGATGTACATTGCGCGCGGAGGCGGGGCGCGCAACATAGCCGTATGAGGTACACTAAATTTTTTCCATTACATCTAAATTGTCATTAGATGGCGCTTTTATAGTACTTGCCTTTAGTTCTCACGGCCTGCCACGAGATGGCACTTTACCGCGGACAAGTTCTTTCAATATTTTTTTGTCGAAGAATGTTCTTTCGAGTAATATTTTTATAAATGTTTATGTATACCATATAGTGTAGCGAAAACAAAAGCGCCATAGAATAGTACCTAAGTAGTACTAACGTACATATCGGTCACTCACCGCCCCGCAATCATTTCAAATACCGCACCCCACCCCGCCCAGCACTTCACTGTAGACATCACTGACACGGTTTAAGCGCGATTGCGCGCCTGTTCACAGGCTGAATACATAACTTTTATTGTTTAAGACCTGTAATGTATTGTTGTATTCATGCAAATAAATTTTTGATTGATTTGATTGATTGGTCCAAAGTTCCAAAAAATGCCCAATTCGCGGTTGGTTCAATTCGCAGTTGGTCCAATACGCGATTGGTCTAAAAATAAACAATGTTTCCGAAATTGTAAATTTTTTAAGTGTTAAACTTTGTATATTGAGAAGCTAAGATCGCATGTAGTAGTAGTTATATGTAGGTTATTTTTTTAAGACCGCCCGGAAAGACTTTGAGGGCGGAGACGAAGTTAGGTTCAGGTTACTTTTTATGATCTGTTGGCACGTGTTTTTATTATTTTATATCTTTATTACTATATCTATCTATATAATGTACGGTAACAATGAAATTTTCGCGCCATTTTGATTGAAAATCACGACACGCACGCAAGCAGCCTTACTAAATTTCATGCACACATATATATGCGAGTGTATAAACGGTAAATACCGTTTATACACTCGCATATACATATATGTGTCGCCTATGAATTTGTAATTTTGCCTATTTCCTATTTTAACCAATTTTTAAACTCGCTCCATCGTGAATAAATTGCTAACTCACGCTCAAGCAACAGTTTCACAGGGGCGGGATAATGATTATTCCTTTTTGCCGCGGGCGAAGCCGCGGGTAACAGCTAGTTTCTTATAGTTTAGCTGTTCTGTTATGGTTCTTCATCAGGTGTTCCAGTTTTCAAAATCAATTATAGCCTATATGTTGCCCAGACTTTATAGCTATACAACAAAAAAAGTTTCATTCAAATCCGTCCAGTAGTTTTTGCGTGAAACGCGTACATACATACAGACAGACAGACAGACAGACAAGAAATTCCAAAAAATGTTTTTTGCTTTCTATTATTCTTTTTAAGTGTCCCTCTATCCATTTTAGTCAAAAATACTAAATGTACAGACAAAATATTTTTACTGTTTTATTATATGTATAGATATAGATAAATAGGTACCTACATTTCCGAGCATATTTGAGAAAAATAATATTCTTAATTTGTTACACCCAATTGGTTCGATCCATTAATTTATTTTACTTTATGGCCCGTTAATAATAGATTCGTTTCAGACCATGTCATGTTTAATGATAGTGAAATAATATAAATAGGCCCCACTTTTTTATTATAATATCTGCTGCAGAACGGTAAGTTAAGAATTAAGAAATTTTTAATCTTCAGTTATTTGTTTTGTAAAAAAATAATGGGACAAAAATAAAATAATGGTGCTCATAATGGGGATACCTTTACTTTTATTTCTTAGTCATGGGCGTAGCCCTGAGGCGCAGCTTCGCCTCAGGGCTATGCCCCCGTGGAAATTTCGTGAAAATAGTACCGACCTTGCGCTATTCTCGGCAGCCATCTTACATTTAGGTCAGAATCAGAAGTTTATCAAACTCATAGACTTAATAATATACTGGAGTATTTTATAAGTCTATGATCAAACTAATGAGCTCATTTTTTTCAATAATACAAAAAATAAGGGTCATTATTGATATTAACATTTGTTATATTAACCTTGGTATGAATATAAAAAAATAGATTTTTTTTTTTACTTTTTAGAAATCTGGCATCATGATTCGTGCGGTTTTGTTGTGTGCCCTGGTGATCTGTGCACAAGGGGTCGATCTTTCCGCATCCAAAGTTAAATACGCGCAGAGAGCTAGATCTCTACGAAAAGGAGTTGAACAGCTCGAAGCAGATGTGTAAGTGTCACAGTTTTTTTTAACATATATACTCAACATTTTTCAACCTCGTCTGGAAAAAAAATAATAAGTAGGTACTCAATTGAAATATTCCTATAATTTTAAAAAGAAAATAACATTTTAAGTTTTTGTAAAGCTTGTCTCCCTCAGGAATCGAACTGGCTAAACTACAATAAATATAATACAAAAACATTTTTTGGATTATTTTGTGAAAATGTTTAGAATTATCTATTTTAATTTAACCATTTATGAAGATTTTTACTTCTTTTTACAAGCTTTTGTGAGTTTTGTACAATACCTATAAAACCTGAATGCGCACTTATGATCGGCTGCCAACACCAACGACCAAAGTGATTTATTTTTGCATTCAGTGTACACAAACTAAGAAAGTGTGTGTAAAAGAAAAGATGTTTCGTCATGAACTACCTATTTATTTAAGTAGTTATGTGCGAAATATTTGTGACTCCATGTTATTTTACGTTTTAAATTAACTCAATGTGAATCATGTGAATGCGAACAACATAAAAAATTAACAAATGAACTCTTGGTAGGTCTGATTTAAGTTTTCTGGAACTAATGAATAACAATGATTTGTAAATGCAAATATTATTTAGTTTAAGGAATACTACTGTTCTAACATTTGATGAGGATCTCCAGTATTTACTTTTGTTGGGAGTCGTCTTAGAAACAGCAAGTGAAGCTGATAATAAACCTACAGAGTAAGTAGAAATTCTATACTAACAGTTTTCGATCAATAATACACCACGTGTGATAGCGGCCCGAGAAATAAGAGTACGCAATAAGCGTGTGCCCTTATTTCTGACAGTATGGTCCATCTCTTTTCGTTATTTGTGTTTTGATTTTGTATGAGACCATCTAGGTGTATTGTTGATCAAAGCTATCAGTACAAATTCATCGGATTCAGATATATCGGACAGACGGACAACTAAGTGATCTTATAAAGGTTCCGTTTTTGCCTTTTGAAGTACGGAACCCTAAAAATTCTGCACACAGCTTCCTAAAAATGCATCTAGAAATATAAAAAATAGAAAGGATTCTTGGCGGTGATAACTTAATTTTCATTTTAGCGATGTAATGACAATACTCATTAGAGTTCTCGAGACAAAAGTACCCGACATTATGGAGAAACCTAAACAAACCGTAGATGAATTTTACAAGGTGGTGGACGAGACGCTTGACTTGGCAGATCCTGTAAGTATTTTTTTTTTGTTTCTGTCAGTTACGGTCATTCACCCACACAGATCAACCTTCACCCACGATGGACAGTGGTCCACAAAAAGGAATTAAGACCACTGTCTTAAAATTCCTTTTTTCACCATATCCTTCGTCCACTCTTTGTTCGTACATTTCAAATGCCCTTTGGCAAGACGACACCTCGACCAGCTTTTTGCTTAAAAAGCTAAAGTTTATGAACAGAGGGAATGAAAACTACGGGGAACATTCCCGGGAAGACTTATTTCCAGTTTTGTGGGAACGTTCCTAACGACATCTCTCTCTCTCTCTCTCAGCCGAAAGACGTCCACTGCTGGACAAAGGCCTCCCCCAAGGATTTACATAACGACCGGTCCGGCATCCATGCACATCCCGCGACTTTTACCAGGTCGAACTCACATCTAGATATATATAACTCAAAGGTGACTGACTGACTGACCTAAGTAGTGATCTATCAACGCACAGCCCAAACCACTGGACGGATCGGGCTGAAATTTGGCATGCAGGTAGATGTTATGACGTAGGCATCGCTAAGAAAGGATAAATGCGAGCGAAGCCGCGGGCAAAAGCTAGTAGTCTATATAAAGAAAACCAAAGAATCAAAATACCTCTCACATCAGAATTTGTTAAGCCGTTCAGGATTTATGGTGGAATAAAGAAACTTACGTGCATACATAAATCCTGAAAACATAACATTCCTTTTTTGGTCAGTCGTGTAAAAATAACACCCCTTTGCGAAACTGACCTTTTGCGGATGTGACCTTTTGCCGGTCGGTACCGGTACTTTTCGGGAGTTTATATGGAGAATTAGGTACCGGTATCAAACCCGATGAAGTAAAATTATATCGAACAAACTAAATAGGTATTAAAATTTTCAGCTCTTCAAAGTCATGGACGATGTAGGATGTGATGATAGTGCAGATGATCCATGCAACAGAGTGGTGGATAAACTTGTACAAAGTGACACTGATTTGCAGGACAGTGCTGCCGTAAGTTATTTCATACCACACTCACTCATTCAGCATACTCTTATATGTATATTTTTCCTGATTTATTAAATTATATTTATTAAATTCTAGGTGCTAGACGTAGCAGGTCAGGTAGCCGACGCGTATTTAGCCAAACAATCGCATTTGAAGGATGTTGCCAACAGATTTGAAGTGATTCCATATCTCCTGCAAAATGAAGAATCCGTGAAGGACTCCGTGGAACTCCTAATCCTTCTGTTGGATACTGTTTATCCGGATAAAAATAGAACCGATTAAATAAACCGGCACATTCGTAAGTTTTGGCAAACCATTTAAATAATCAAAAATGTTTGTTAAAGCTTGCTGTTAATGTTATTTTAATAAGGTAAACAACAGTCATTTCTTTATAAAACTAATATTACTTTGTACCTAAGTATATTTATTTTTGGTTATTATTACGCACTAAATCATACTTTGTCTTCAGAGCATCTCAATGGATTTTGTTTCGAATGTTGATAATAAATTGAAGCATCCCTATACTTGGGAGTTTTATTGTTTAACTTCCTTTTCGACCATAATAATATAACCGCATCTGCAAAAAATGGTAAAGGCAGAAAAATAACTTATTATGTAGCAATCAAAGTAACCACACTTTTTTTGGATTTACTCAACCCAAATACTTAGTATGTACCTACATGCTTTTTTTCAAAAATATAATTTTCTTAGTTTCTTCTTGAGTCTCCCAAGCCGAATTCCTACATTTACATAATAATCAAGAATCTCTTTGGGGGAAATATGTAAAAAAAGCTTATTTATGAATATGTTTTTGATAATTGATTTTTGAATATGTTTAATTGTTGAATTATAATATATAAATGTTGATTTCAAAACATTTTATAAAAAATATTTTTTTATGAAACAATCTTTACTAATGTAGGTAACTTTTAGGGTTAAATGAGATAAGGATATATTTTTTCTAGGCACAATGATTTTAGATTACCAATAATCTATACATATAATGAGACAGTAAAAATATTTTGTCTGTACATTTTGTATTATAGACTGAAATGGATAGAGGGACACTTAAAAAGAATAATAGAAAGCAAAAAAATGTTTTTGAATTTTTTGTGTCTGTCTGTATATATGATCACGCTAATCGCCGAAAGTACTGAACCGATTTAAATGAAACTTTTTTTGTTGTATAGCTATACAACAAAAAACAATATTTAGGCTATAATTTATTTGTTTATTTTTTTTTTCGAAAACTGGAACACCTGATGAAGAACCTAAACAGAATAGCTTAACTATAACAAATAAGGAAATGGTGCCTTAACAAAAGTCGTTCAACCTGATGAGCATTTTCTGATGACGTATAAAAATTGAAGATCTGGAACATCTGATGAAGAACTGCAAGAGACCAGCTACACTATAACATATATGGAAATGGCGCCTTAGTAAAAGTCGTTCAACTTGATGAGCATTTTCTGCTGACGTATAAAAATTGAAGATTTGGAACATCTGATGAAAAGCTCCAAGAGAAATTTTTCATCTAAGCGAAACTCACGCGGGCGAAGCCGCGGGCGACAGCTAGTCATTCATAAATGGCGTTCTATGCGTATTATCTTGTGACGAAGGAGTCAAAACACATAATGGTTTTTAAGGAACTCGACGCAAAACTTGACTCTAAATTAAACTTGACTGCCGAAAAAGGTTTCTGGCCCTCCAGATGTCTTATTCATGAAATCAAATTAGGCGATATTTCAGCAAATGTCGAGCTTATTATGTTTATTTGCAGCTTTCAGGATGATTGGACACGAAACGCTTTAATCTGTCTTAATCCTAACTAATATTATAAACTAGCCGCGCCCTGGGGCTTCGCTCCCGAGAAAGTTTCGGGATAAAAAGTACCCTATGTGCTATTCTCGGTATTTTTCTACCCGTATATAAAATTTTATCGAAATCCGTCTTGTAGATATTGCGTAATTGTGTCACAAATATCCTCACAAAAACAAACAAACTGACATCCAAACTTTTCACTTTTCTTTTTGTATATGTTTAGGAATAATCTACTTGCGCAAAGGTAAATACACACACGTAACAATGGGTAGTATTTAATCGAGTGACTGTAAATTAAAATTTTAAGTAACAAAAATACTAAATTTACGTTACAGTATTGCTGAGTGGGCGACTGACCACGGACGGCGAGAAATCAACAGAACAGCAACTTACAAACATTACTTTGAGTTACTCAAAATACAAAATGAGAAGCTTCATAACATTTGAGCGACCTAATATATATTTGAGTATCAACAGTACGTCCTGCATTTTTTTCAATATTTCATCAAGTACTAAATTATAATGAGCGGCATTTTATTTTACATGAAATGTTTCAAATAGAATTAAAACTTTGAAAAAATCTTTCATGAGTATTATGAGCTAACATTATTTAATCATCATCATCATCATCTCGAGTCGAAATGGCACAAATTAGATTTAAAAAAAAAAAATATTCATGTGAAATAACTATTTGAAGAAGTATTAGCCAAGAATTGTAATGATTTAAAGGGTAGTAATTAAATGAAACAATGTATTTGTAAAAAATCAAACAAATTGTTTTTACTTCAATCAAAATAAAACATCGATAAAAATATTAGGAAGGATAGGAACGATGATCCATTGTCACTGGTAAATAAGTGCTGACTTGGACTTAGCGGGACGGCCTCGTTTTCGTTTTTGCCCAATGGGTATCATTTTTGCTTCCAGAGGTGGTATTGTAAATTTAAGACGAATTGCTAGACCCAAAACATGTTTGCAAATATATGGATTCGTCGCCCCGCCCCCATTCGATTCCCGCGCAACACAGAATCTGTAGTTTTCATTAAATTATCGTATCAAAATAAAAAACATTAAACCTCAAATAGTATATAAGTAACCAATAATCATTAATATAGCAGCTTACAAAACGTTTCTCAAAGTGAACTTTTTTGTTGTTCGTTATGTTAAACCTCAATTGGAAAAACCATCTATTAACTTAATATTAAAGTAATTCTCTCTGTATTTCTAGTCGCTCACTTAGTAATTAAGTCGCACGGTTAGAAATTTTATATATGAAATGGATTAATCACAACCCACTTTTTATAAGCTCGTTTTGGATTTAATTATGAGTAATTCATCGATACTTTAGTTAATTTTTCGCTTACTCAAATTCATACCGTTCAAGTTATTAAAATAGTATCGCAACATGTGTCGCTAAGTGTTTTTTTACACGACTGACCAAAAAAGGAGTGTTATGTTTTCAGGGTTCATGTATGTATGTATGTAAGTTTCTTCTATGTTATTATAATAAATTAAAAACTAAAATACAAGCTAAATTAAAATACCTACTAAAATTAAAAACTAAAGAATACAAAAAAAATAATAATTACAAGTTGTAAAGCCCCTCAAGAGCGTAGCCCCGCGGCAACGTGCCCAAAAGGCTGGCTGCATTGCCAAGTTGTATGGCAATGCTTAGCCTTTGGCCAAAGAAGCTGCCAGCCCGTTGGTCACGGGATACCTCGACCAGCCTTTTTGAAATAAAAATAAAAAGCTGGTGAGCTGATGGACCCCATGGACCCAACGTTTCCACCCCAAAAGGCTCAAAAATGTAGTTATTGCCAATAACCACATATTTGCGCCTTTTGAGGCTCTCTGCTTCCGTTGCTGCTGCACCGGCCTTGGATTTGGTGGCCTGGAGATGAGATGGCGCCAGTGTGTCAACGCAGGTAGCGTCCCACACAAGCGGCCGCCCCTACCTCCAAGGCACCAAAGTCATACCATCCGGTCTCTTGCCATCATCCCGCGCTAACCCATTAGGTTCTAAAATAGCCGGCACGTTAATGGTGGCAAGAGCGCGGTGGATAATATTGTTTAGGGCAGCATGACGCCCTAAACTTCCGGCGCTTTTACAACAGGAAAGTCCATGGTGACCATAGCTGTCGACGGTATTCCCGCAGGCACACCGATGAGGGACTACACAACTTGCTCCTAAACGTAGAGCTGTTGCCAAACGGAAAGCATTATTATGCAGCAGCGTTCCGAGATTGGCCGATGGCAGGGCCTGCAACCAAAGTCCAGATTCCCATTGCATAACAGCTAAAAGACGGGCACGCTCTACAGAGTTGCTAGATGTTTCTATTAAATTATCTTGCACAACTCTACAAAGCGGCCCATCCCACTGTCTCTGCGAAGATGAATAATCAGGAAATTTAGAATTTGGGAGATTGGCTGCCCAAGCATTTCTGGCTTCTGCTAAATTATCAATTATGTTGAAGTTATTTTTACATATTTTTTTATAAAGGTCTTCTACGCTGTGTGCAGAAGACAGAAAAGCTGGGAGAGCTACACTTGAAATTTTGCGGAATCCAAGACCTCCATACCTGATAGGTAAAGAGGCTTGATCCCAAACACGGCCAGAAAAGTCAATATTTAAAACAGACGAAAGGGAATTTTTTATTAATGCATCTTGTGGAGCAGATCAGGAAATTTCCAGAAAGGACTGCATCGCAAATTGTATGTAAAATTTGGAACGAACAGGCAGTGTTTAATTATTACATAAGCGAAATGAGTTTGTATATCCGAAAGGCGATCATAATTTATTATAATAACATAGAATAAATCATAATTATTTAAGTAATGTATAAAGTTCATCAGTTTCTTTATTCCACCATAAGTCCTGAACGGCTTAACCGATTTTGATGTGAGAGGTATTTTTAGATTCCTTGCATTCTTCCGAGTGACATAGGCTATATGACGTCACCATGAAAACAAAATGGCGGATTATATATGCGATAAATAGCAGACCAAAAAAAATAAAATTTAATCAATCTTATCGAGTGGGGTATCAAATTGAAGGGCTTTAGTAGGCGATTTCAAAAATGTATATAACTTTTTTTTTTTTTTTATAACATAGGGCGGCAAACGAGCAAGCGACTTATATGTTTGTATGTACTTTTTGAGTAAAAACTCGTCAGTCGTGTTTTTTATTTTTAATAATTAGCTTGTTATTCGATCGTTTTATTATTCCCCGTAAACAATTATCAAGCAAATTTGTCAAAAAAAAAATAATATAAAAAGTAAAAATATACCTAGTACAGTCCCATACAATAAACAATTTAAAAATGGATATTATTTCTGAGCTGATTAGCAAGCCTCTGTTTTATTTCTTGACAATCAATTCAAGTTGATATCATATGAACCATCACTTTTACTTCAAACGCAATGAGAAAATCCGATATTTTTATTAGTCGTAACTGCTATCTAGTGTTGTAAAACACTCGAGTCCGGGAGTCTGAAAATTCTGACTCGACTGTAAATCACAAGACTCGATTCATATATAGAGACTCCACTGTTCGATTTCTTAGTTATACAACAGAATTAATATAAGTACTACGTACAGAAAGGAAACTCCCTGCCCCTCCCGCAATATGGCATCCCCCCGTACTCCCCGCACTTCTCCGCCGTTCTTTTGTGTATTGGGACCATGGAAGTAGTAAGTACTTTGTACAGCGTACTTATTAATTCCATGATTGGGACGTTATGACTATGAATGAAAACGCTCACATTGACGTGTTACTGACGTGTTTACGGACTATCTATCTATGCCATTGATTATATTTATGTGTGTAGGGTTAAAAAAAAAATGTTTTTTTCTCTTACAACGAAAATTAGGCATGATTTCGTGTTTTTATATTTCATATAAAATGATCGAATAGTGCATTTTTAGTTAGGTACCTACTTATATTTTCGTCATGTCTGTCCGTCCATCTGTCCAAGGCTTAGCTAAGACTAGAAAACTGTAATTTGTTATAAGTATACATATTTATTACGCGGAGTTTAGAATAAAATCACGAAGATAAAGCTTATTTAGGGTGCTTCCCATACATCAGTGGAGATGATATTTTTCTCTCTCGATTTTACCATCGTGTGTTTTAGTGGGTCCAAGTCCCACATGCCATTAAGAAGTGAAGCGGTATGCAAAGGCATTTTCAGCTCGACAAAAAAAGCCAGTGAAGGAATTTATGTGCCATGTACCAGACATCTTTAAACTACAATAAATACCTACATTTCCGAGCATATTTGAAAAAAATTATATTCTTACACCCAATTTGGTTCAATCCACTAATTTATTTTACTTTATGGCCCGTTAAAAATAGATTCGTTTCAGACCATGTCATGTTTGATACACCATAGCATAGCTATCACTATGTTTAATGATAGTGAAATAATATAAATAGGCTCCACTTTTTTATTATTACATCTGCTGCAGAACGGTAAGTTAAGAATTAAGAAATTTTTAATCTTCAGCCATTTGTAAGAGATTGTTTGATTTTGCCATTTTAGTCATTTGTAAAAAAATAATGAGACAAAAATAAAATAATGAAGCGCATAATGGGGATACCTTTACTTTATTTCCTAGTATGCTGCGCCTCAGGGCTATGACCTGGGATAATTTCGTGAAAATAGTACCTTCCCTGCGCTATTCCCGGCAGCCATCTTACATTTAGGTCAGAATGAGAAGCTTATCAAACTCATAGACTTAATAATATACTGGAGTAGAGTACTAACTAATGGGCTCTAATTTTTTAAATAATACAAAAAATAAGGGTCATTATTGATATTGACATTTGTTATATTAACCTTGGTATGAATATAAAAAAATAGTTAAATTGTTTTTACGTTTTAGAAATCTGGCATCATGATTCGTGCGGTTTTGTTGTGTGCCCTGGTGATCTGTACGCAAGGGGTCGATCTTTCCGGACCCAATGTTAAATACGCGCAGAGAGCTAGATCTCTACGAAAAGGAGTTGAACAGCTCGAAGCAGATGTGTAAGTGTCACAGTTTCTTTAACATAAATACTCAACATTTTTCAACCTCGTCTGGAGGAAAAATAATAAGTACTCAATTGAAATATTCCTTTATTTATTTTAAAAAGAATATAACATTTTAAGTTTTTTACAAAGCTTGTCTCCCCCAGGAATCAAACTGGCTAAACTACAATAAATATAATACATAAACATTTTTTTAATTCTTTTGTGAAAATGTTAGAATTATCTATTTTTATGTGCAGAACAACTACGGTCTGCTACCAGAAAATGTGGCAGAGAGAATCCGGACAAACGAAGCGGCGGGAAGAATTCTGTACCGGAACTTCACCGGGAAAAAACCACCGGTAAAAATAAGTACCGGGGAAAAATCTCCACGCGGCACCACGTTTGCCCGACTAAAACCTAACTAACTTAACGCAGTCTGCTACCACCGTAGCTTATGAAGGGAGCTACAGGGCCCTATATAATAACCTAACCTATAAATTAATTACAATGGAAAACCACTTACCAAGCTAAATCTTCTTTCTCTTCGGATCCAAACTTGAGTGTCTTCGGGAAGGGGGAATTCCTAATCACCCTACCTAACCCATGAGATCTCAATTCCCAGAACACATAAATAGATTTCTTCCCGAAATCGGCTCGGCAACAGATAGATGTGAGCGGGCAGCCACGCGTCACATCCCACAGGAGAAAGTCACAATGACGGGCACACAAACACAAAGTTCAATAGTTATTTAACAAACAGGAAATTCACCAATACAACTCAAGATAATTAGCAATCAAAGAACGCGGGACCTCTCGCGTATTAAAAATCAAACCGATATCGCATGGGACAATGGCGACCGTCCGCGAGCCATCTTGCACGCGAGCAATGTGAGAACCCCAAAACGCCTGGCGGCGATAACAGGAAACGCCTGCGTTTAGTTTTACCCAATATATTACAAACATCCCCCCGTCCCGGTCTGAGAAGCAGACCGCTAGCTTACTCTACGGGAAGGCGGGCGAGAGGTCACACCTCTCCTTAAAATCGAACCGTCGACCAACACCTCAGCCACACGCGGAGTGCCATCTCCGCCAAGAATCAAACGTAATATGCGAGCTCGTCGCCAAAGCAATGAGGGCAAATTTGCCTCTTTTAACAATACTAAATCACCCTCCCTGGGAGGTTCAGTCCTGTCTGTCCACTTCACTCTTTGCTGCAGCAAATGCAAATATTCAAGCGACCAGCGACGCCAAAAGTCCTGGCTCATTTGCTGCAACATTTGAAAACGCGACAACCGATATACGCGTTCGTCCTTCCACGGGTATTCGGGCAGGGCATTCAAAGGCCCTCCCACCAAAAAATGACCAGGGGTGAGAGCTTCCAAGTCATTTGGATCTGGAGATAGCGGACAGAGAGGACGAGAGTTGAGGACCGCCTCAACTTTACAAAACACTGTGGCCAGCTCTTCAAAAGTTAGAGCCGTTTCTCCGATAATGCGGCGGAGGTGGGTCTTTGCGGATTTCACAGCCGCTTCAAAATCCCCTCCCCAATGGGGGCAACTTGGGGGACTAAACTTCCAGGTTATTCCCCTTTGGGCAGCAATTTGACTTAAACTAGTACAATTTTTATCAATAAACACAGAAACATCCTTAAGATAATTTACAGTTCCTTTATAGTTTGTGCCATTATCAGACCTAATAAGGGAAGGTAGACCTCGACGCGAAACAAAGCGATCCAACGCGGCGACGAAGGCCTCCGTAGTCAGAGCCGATACCACCTCCAAAAGGACAGCCTTGGTGGCCAAACAAACAAATACACACAAATAGCCCTTCACAATACGGGCATTACGAAAGGGAGAAGCCTTGATCGAAAAGGGACCGGCAAAATCGGTTCCAACGCCAAAAAGATCAAACGGCCTCGAAGGTCGGATTCGATCAGCGGGCAAATCACCCATCTGTGGTTGCATCGTGGATGCCTTCAACCTATAACATGCAATACATCGAAACAGGACACTACGGATTGCTCTTCGGTCAGACAAAATCCAAAACTCGCGTTGCAAAATAGCCAACAAAGCATTGCACCCAGCATGGGCGTTACGAATGTGTCGATCAGACACCAAAAGCTGCACCAAGGGTCCGCCCTTGGGCAACAACAGAGGATGGCGAGTCTCATATGGAAGATCCGCCTTCCGGAGCCTGCCTCCAACCCGAAGAAGCCCATCCGAGTCGATGTACGGGTTCAAACGAGTGACCGCGCCCTTCAACTTAGCGCGTCCGTCGCGCAAAATACGAAGCTCTGACTCAAACCGTCCGGTCTGCACGACACGGACCCAATGCAACAATGCGCTCCGGCGCTCTTGCTGCGCACTGCAATCGGCTCCAACCGCGCTTTGCCTGTGGGTTTCTACAATTATGTATGAAACGCTTAATCCAACTGGTAACACCCAGAAGCTTATCCAAGCTGCTATACCGAGCAAGTAGCCAATCCGGCTCCGACGTCGTCTCAGCGACTACAGCATGTACACGGAGCCCGGTCAAACTCAAAGAAGTAACATCTGTCTGACAGACAGGCCAAGAAGTTTCTGATTCCATCAGCCACTCTGGACCCCACCAGAGCGGGTGTGACACCAATTCTGGTGCGTACAACCTCGGAAGCTTCCTGATCCGCTGGGTTAGAAGCTCTCCCGGCACATGTCTCCATGTTATATCAATCCGATATTCTGGATTTGGGAAACCCTGTTTCCAACAAAAACATCCAAGGTATGTGGGGCCGCGCGCAACCATGCAAGCGCGACCTGGCTATCCGACCAGGCGAAGATGTCCGTATCTCGACGGTGACCGCCAGCTCACATGCAACGTGATGCAACAATTTAGAAAGAAGGTGAGCTCCACTCAACTCAAGCTTGGGAATAGTCAGCCTAGTCCTGATGGGGGCGACCTTGCTCTTCCCTAACAAAAGCGAGACATTGACCCGGCCATCGGCGTCAACTGTCCGCATATAGACTGACACGGCGTAGCCTCGCTCCGACGCGTCACAAAAGCCATGCAGGCTGGCTCGATATTTCCAGGGGAGCAACATTCGACGAGGCAAGGCAATCCGATTGACTTCCTTAATCGATGAAAACAACTCGAGCCAATCATCCAATGGAGGACCAAACAGCGGCTCGTCCCACGAGACGCCCAAAGTCAAAGTCTCTGAAGAAGACACTTTGCAGAGAATATCACTGGACTGATCCAACCGCTTGGATCAAACATACGAGCCTAATGTACGGACAACACCGTTCTCTTAGTCCAGACTTTTTGGTATTTCCAAGTCCACTTGGAATGTGAAAATATCGGCAGCGGCTGGTACTGCATGCCCAGCACCGCTATCCTGTTGGGATCATCCACATCCTCAAACAGGTGAGGGTTCTGTTGGTGATCCTCCGGGATCCCTTCTAGAACTCTAGGCTCATTGGACAACCACTTACGTAGCTCGTAGCCACCTGTCTTCAATATTTCGATCAATTCATCCCGCAGTAGGAGGGCCTCCTCAATACTTTGGGCTCCGGTGCACACGTCATCGACATACAAGTCACGTGACAGCACGGAAGCCCCACGGGGAAAGCGGATCCGTTCCCGCTCTGCCAATTCAAGCAATGATCTGATGGCGATATAGACTAGACTAGATTTCAAACCATACGTGTTTGTGTTGAGTTCATACACCGTCACAGGATCCTCAGGGCGCTCACGCCAGAGTATCAACTGGAATCGCCTGTCCTCAGGATGTATGACTGTCTGGCGTAACATCATCCGGATGTCCGCACCAAAAACCACTTGATGTCTTCTAAAGTTCAAGATGATGTCAATTATGTCCCTATGCAATTTGGGACCCGAATGCAAACACAGATTCAACGAAACCCCGTTCGAAGTGGGTGCGGACCCATCAAAGACAGTCCGCAACTTGCCCGTTGAGGCCTTCACCACCGCGTGGTGGGGCAAAAAATAATGCTCAGTTGAGCTCCAATCAACCCGAGCCGGAGACATGTGACCCAAATCCTCGTACTCGCGCATAAATTCAATATATTTATCGCGAAGTACGTGGTCACGCTGCATGCGTCGCTCCATGGACAGCAGTCGTTTCTCCGCAAGCGCCCTACTTTGCGCTAGGCTAGGACGAGAGGCAACAAAGGGTAACCTAGTTACAAACCGACCGGAGGGCAACCTCTCCGTGGTCGATCGAAAAAGGGCTTCGCACTCAGCGTGTTCCGGATCCATCCTGGAACTCATAGGTGGCTCCTCCACCTCCCAAAACCTTTGCATGGTCTTGGCCAAGGACGCAGATGCGACGACCGGTGGCTCCTCCACGGTGCTATTATCAAACACAGGGCCCATCAGGGCGAAACCAAAGATAGTAGACACTGCCATCAGTGAAGACGAACCCAGAGCCTTCTGTGTACCCAACAAAATCAACCCAATACGTCCGAGCCCAGGAGCAAGTCCACTGGGCCGGGATGAAGACAAAGGGGTCGGCCAAATCAGACCCGAAACCAAAGACAACACACCCGGCGGTATGTCTGTCGAGGGTGCCAACCCGCAATGGTATCCATTACCATAGCCGAAGTCGTGATCCTCATTGTGGAGGACTTCAGCGAAGAAAAGGTGACAAGTGTCTGGCCCGTCAGACACTTCACTTGTATGCCACCAACTCCAAGAAGTGGCACAGGCGAGTCTTCCACGACTAAACCTAACTGGTGTGCCACTCGAGTGGTAACCAAACTGCTTTGAGCCCCTGAGTCCAACAGAGCTCTCAAATTAATGGCTTCCCCCCACGACCCCATACGCGGACCACCGCGGTCGGGAGCAGAACCGTCCGCGGCTCTGTCCCAGCAAGGGAGCAAGCTAGTTACGGGCTCCCCACTCTCTCCAAACCAGGGGCGCGCCACTGACCCGGATAATATGGCGGGCGAGTGCACATCCCCATCTGAGGGGGGCATAACCCGCGGGCCATACCCATGGTGCCGGCGGTGGTCCTCCAGCCGTGGGTACTCGTGCAGCGGCGGAGAAAACCGCTGCGGCTGCATGTGGTGGGTAGTGGTAACCCGCGTGGAGGGGGGTGTCGCCCATGGGGCTATTCGGGCCCGGCCAGCCACATACTGGCCACGACCTTGGGGCGCGTGGTCCCGGTCCGCCAAGACCCGCGCCGGTACGCGACCCCTCCCGAGGGGGGGGTGCGACGAGCGAAGCCGCGTCCTCCGTCCGATGGTGGAGGGCTTCGCGCAGGAGCGCCGCCGCCCATAGGGGAACCCTGCCTCAACAACCGGGGGCCATCCCCGTTCCGGTTCATGCAGAGCGTCACGTGGCGCCGCCCACGGCATGCACTGCATGGTCTGGCACTGGGACAGTATGCATAGTGACTGCCCAAACAGTAAAAGCAAAGTTCATGCCGCCTTGCCATGCGGCGCCGATCTTGTACTGGCAGTCTCTGCCAGTCCCTGCATTGCAGCAGGCTGTGGCCCATCCGGCCACATTGCAGGCAGTCCGCGTCCCCCGCGACTGCTGCCGTGTGTGCAACCCGCACACCAGCTCCACGCGGTGGCGGTTGCCGTCCCTGTTGGGGCTTCCTCGCCATGAGGGTTCCAAGGGCTCTACGTTCAGGCGCTCTGGATGGCGCTGAGTCCGTCATGGTATTCTCAGCAGCCCGTGCTCAAACTCCAAAAACTTCACCAAGTCAGTGAATGTTGGTAGGGTGGTGCTATCCCGTTCCGCATTCTCGCGCTCAAATCGCGAGCGGATGTCATTGGGTAATTTGCCCAATACAATGTGCACCAGCAAAAAGGACCATTGGTCCACCGGCAGCCCCAGTGTGCGGAGCGCGTTGCAGGCCACTGTAACGGGCGTGAGCAACTGCAGGCGCAACTGTGCCCTGTTGGCCACCTTGGGCAGGGCCATCAACTGTGCGGCGTGCGCATCCGCTAACAAACGTAAATTTTGGTAGCGGGAGTTCAATAACTCCCAAGCCGTATCGTACTGGTCGTCCTCCACCCGGAGGTGCTGGATGAGCGACCGCGCTTCACCCTCAAGAGTGGAGAGGAGGTAGGCCATCTTCTGGGCCTTCGACAAATCCTGTCGTGCTACGACCAGGGACTCAAACATATTTTTATATGCCACCCACTCCTCCATCCTACCCCCAAAGTGGGACAGCTGAAGGGTGGGGAGCCGACCAGTAACCGCTGGTCCTTCCTGTCTAACAGGTGTGCGAGGGGCTGGTCCGCCAGCCTGTCTCGCCCTTATTGCGGCCGCCGCCTCCACGATGTCATCGTGCAGACTCAGGATCTGGTCCAGGTCCGCCACGTGACCTGCGTAGACCTCCGGGGTAAGGTCGGCTTCGGTAAGCGCCGCCATGGCCGCTTCCGCGTTGTTCAATCGTGAGCGGAGCTGATCCGCTCTTTCCAGTATAGCGGCCTCCCTGTCCTTCCGGGACAGGAGTCCACCGGCCGTCACAAACCATCTCAATTCGTTGGCGAGTGTCGCCCTAGCATTGGAGGCCTTCGCCATCGCGTCAAGTCACAAACAAAAAAATAACAAAAGGTAAATAAAAAACAACAAAATCAAACAACTACACGAAGAACCGCGGGAGGTATGAGAATGGCACAAACCCGGAACGCACGGTACAAACCGCAAACAAATACAAAAAAGGTTACAAATATTCTTATACAAACAAACTAAGAAAAATCTAATAATTTTTACAAACAATTAATTATTTTTTACAAACGAACAAATAGAGGGTAGATAAACTACGCTCTGCTACCAGAAAATGTGCAGAGCAACTACGGTCTGCTACCAGAAAATGTGGCAGAGAGAATCCGGACAAACGAAGCGGCGGGAAGAATTCTGTACCGGAACTTCACCGGGAAAAAACCACCGGTAAAAATAAGTACCGGAAAAAAATCTCCACGCGGCACCACGTTTGCCCGACTAAAACCTAACTAACTTAACGCAGTCTGCTACCACCGTAGCTTATGAAGGGAGCTACAGGGCCCTATATAATAACCTAACCTATAAATTAATTACAATGGAAAACCACTTACCAAGCTAAATCTTCTTTCTCTTCGGATCCAAACTTGAGTGTCTTCGGGAAGGGGGAATTCCTAATCACCCTACCTAACCCATGAGATCTCAATTCCCCAGAACACATAAATAGATTTCTTCCCGAAATCGGCTCGGCAACAGATAGATGTGAGCGGGCAGCCACGCGTCACATCCCACAGGAGAAAGTCACAATGACGGGCACACAAACACAAAGTTCAATAGTTATTTAACAAACAGGAAATTCACCAATACAACTCAAGATAATTAGCAATCAAAGAACGCGGGACCTCTCGCGTATTAAAAATCAAACCGATATCGCATGGGACAATGGCGACCGTCCGCGAGCCATCTTGCACGCGAGCAATGTGAGAACCCCAAAACGCCTGGCGGCGATAACAGGAAACGCCTGCGTTTAGTTTTACCCAATATATTACAAACATTTTATTTAACGATTTATGAGGATTTACCTTCTTTTTACAAGCTTTTTTGATTGTTCAGGTTAAACTGTGCATAACTTGTGAGTTTTGTACAATACCTATAAAACCTGAATGCGCACTTATGATCGGTTGTCAACACCAATGACAAAAGTGATTTATTTTTGCATTTAGTGTACATAAATTAAGAAAGTGGAAGTAACAGAAAAGGAGAGATGTTTCGTCATGAACTACCTATTTATTTATGTGCAGAAATATATGCGACTCCATGTTATTTTACATTTTAGATTAACTCATTTTACATTAAATCATGTGAATGCGAACAAAAAATAAAAATTAACAAGTGAACTCTTGGTAGGTCTGATTTAAGTTTTCTGGAACTAATGAATAACAATGATTTATTAATGCAAATATTATTTAGTTTAAGGAAGACTACTGTTCTAACATTTAATGAGTATCTCCAGTATATACTTTTGGTGGGAGTCGTCTTAGAAACAGTAAAGGAAGTTAATCTTCAAGGATCTTCAGCGTAAGTAGAAATTCTATAGGTATCAGTTTTCGATCCAGTCAGATATAACGGCCCGAGATTTAAGAGCAAACAATAAGCGTGTGCTCTTATTTCTGACAGTACGGTCCATTGCTTTTCGATATTTATTGCTTTTGATCGAAGGTGGGTGTATATTCAATCAACACGGAACGGATTGTTTTTCCTTTTGATTTTGTACGAGACCACTAGGTGCATTGCTGATCATAGCTGTCTGTACAAATTGCTTAAAGTTGAAAACAAGTAACTAACTTAAAATACAAATTTTAAATGAGAGCCAAAAACGCTTTTATTTGTTAAACTAGCTTTTGCCCGCGGCTTCGCTCGCGTTAATCCTTTCTTAGCGGATGCCTACGTCATAATATCTACCTGCATGCCAAATTTCAGCCCGATCCGTCCAGTGGTTTGGGCTGGTTTGGCGTTATTAGATCACTATGTCAGTCAGTCACCTTTGAGCTATATAATATATATAGATACAGGGCGTTTGGTAGTTCGATATAAAGCCTTAAAGCAAAGCTAGTATAGACCACTTAGAGTCATTTAAGAGAAAATTTTCTTAAGCAAGGAGTGTTGCCGATTTTTTTTTTGGAAATTTTTGAATTTTTTGACGAAAAACCCAAAATTTAACACTTAATTGCTAGCAGTGGAGAAATGAATGCAAAACATAATTCTTTTTATTTCTATTTTATTAGAGCAATGTATGAACATTCTAAAAAAACATGTTTTGTGCATCTGAGTCATCAGAATTTATTTTTAAATTATTTTAAAATTACCAAAAAATAAAATAAAATTAGGGAATCAATTTTTACAGAGATTATAAAAAAATAACGAAAGGAATATTTTTTAAAGACCTTTTTAAAAACATCCTTGATAATTGGGCTTTCTTAAGAGGTATTACTTAGTTACGCATTTCAATCCTGCACATCGAAAATCCTCACCATATCCGATTTCTATTGAAACGCATTAGGCATGCGTCACCTAACACATATACCCATGGAATAAATATATATATATATATATATATATATAGGTATTCGATGTGCAGGATTGAAATGCGATAGCTCAGTTGGAAAGAAGCAAGGTCGTATAAAGACCCTGGTCGCGGGTTCAAGTCCTGCTCGCATGGAATTTTTTCACCATATCTAATTTCTATATGAAAGTACTTTTTCTATGATCTTGACATTTCCCGACTTTGCCGTTCCACGACTTTGTGATTACTTGATAGCAAACTCACGAAATAAGTTATGAAACAAGAAAAGTCGGGAAATGTCAAGACGTAGAAAAATGTCTGTGGGTTCTTGATTAGATTTAGATTTTTTCTGCGACTTTCACATTTGTCGACTACCGATTTGGGTAGAACCCACCAATACTTTTTACGACTGAAATTATTATTACTACTACATACTAGCTTCGCTTTAAGACTTTGTATCGAAATACCAAACACCCTGTATATGTATAATACATTTTATTATTTAATCTATATCTATATAATTTGAAATATACAAACGTTTTATTTATACTAGGCTGATCATTAAGTTTTTGAAAATGCAATGAAACTCTAGGATAAGTATATGTAAATAGTATTTATTTTTCAAAGTAATTGCCTTTTTAGCTAATACATCTTGAATAGTGTTTCACAAGTTGGTTAATTCCCTTGGAAAAAGGACTTGATTTTGGGACTCAAAAAAGGGCTAAAATCTACTAGCATTTCGGACCGACCTCTGCTGAGAAGAAATGCCAAAAGAAACTCATGAAACAGTCTTGGAAAACTGTTGGTCACATTTGTAAGTCACGCAAAACCAACTGGATGGATTAAAAAATAATCCTGCGCATGGCTGCGAAACCCCGCGGTGCAGTTAAAAATACGTCTAGAAATATTAAAATTAAAAGGATTCTTAGCGGTGATAAATTAATTTTCATTATAGCGATGTAACAACAATACTCATTAGAGTTCTCGAGACAAAAGTACCCGACATTTTGGAGAAACCTAAAGATACCGTAGATGATTTGTACGGGCTGGTGGACGACACGCTTTACTTGGCAGATCCTGTAAGTTACTTTTTTTAGTATCGGTCAGTTCGGTCATTTCCCCGCGATCGTCTACTGTCTGAATTCCTTGTTCACCCATATCCTTTTCCACTCTTTGATCGTACATTTCCTAATACCATTTACCCGAAAGTCCACTGACTAAAATTCTTTTTAAGTCCTTATCCTTGTTGGTCCATTTGACTTGGATTTCATATCAAAATTGAATTGAAATGAAAAACACGGGGAACATTCCTGGGAATATTGCTAGTTTTGTGGGAATGTTCCCAACGACATTAAAAAATAAAAAACACGACTACAAAGAATCTCAAAATACCTCTCACATTAGAATCTGTTAAACCTTTCAGGACTTACATGCATACATGAACCCTGGAAACATAACACTCCTTTTTTGGTCAGTGTTGTAAATGCCGTTCATTCCATGTATCTGACCTTCTGGTCGCAAAAGATCACTTTCGCTCACACGTTTGCGAAACTGACCTTTTGCGAATGTGACCTTTTGCCGGTTGGTACCGGTACTTTTCGGAAGTTAATATGGAGAATTAGGTACCGGTAACAAACCCGCTGAAGTAAAATTATATCGAACAAACTAAATATTATTTTCAGGTTCTTAAAGTCATCGACGATGTATGTGAAGGAAGTGCAGATGCTCAATGCAACAGAGTGGTGGAGAAACTTGTACAAAGTGACACTAAGTTGCGGGACAGTGCCAACGTAAGTTATTTCATGCCACACTCGGTCATCAAAGCATACTTTTCTATGCATATTTTTCAGATTTATTTATTTATATTTATTAAATTCTAGGTGCTAGATGCAGCAGGTCAGGTAACCGACGCGTATTTGGCCAAGCAACCGCGTTTGAAGGAAGTTGCCAATAATTTCCAAGTGATTCCATATCTCCTGCAAAATAAAGAACTCCGTGAAGGACTTCGTGGATCTCCAAACCCATCTGATATATACAATTTATCCGGATAAAAATAGAACCAATTAAATTAACCGGCACATTCGTGAGTTTTGGCAAAACCATTTCTAACTTAAAATATTTTCGTTGATTTCTAACACCACATTTAGAAAAACAGCCAGTTTATTAAATTCAGTTATTTATTATACTTGTGATAAATATTGAATATTGTGATAAACTTAATCCGTAAATTTAATAACTTACTAGATTCGATGTATTTTTATATGCAAATATGTTATTACGCTACGTGGTGTGATAAATATTGATATTTAGCGAATGTGAAAATGTTGTATACTTTTTGAAGTCAGTACTTAACTTTTAAATAATCCAAAATGTTTGTCAAAGCTTGTTGTTAATGTTATTTTAATAAGGTAAACAACAGTCAATTCTTTATAAAACTAATATTACTTTGTAATTAAGTATATTCATTTTTAGTTATTATTACGCACTAAATCATACTTTGTCTTCAGAGAATCTCAATGGATTTTGTTTCGAATGTTGATAATAAATTGAAGCATCCCTATACTTGGAGTTTTATTGTTTAACTTCCTTTTCGACCATAATAATATTACCGCATCTGCAAAAAATGGTAAAGGCAGAAAAATAACTTATTACAATCTTTAGGGTGGATTCGACCAAACTAGAGTAAATTTTATTCTTAGAATAAATCGTCAGTTATCCGAGAGTAAATGAATTTTACATTTTACCATCTGCAATTCTAAGAAAGAGCCTATTCGGGAATAGTTCCTTATACCACCGACATGCATGGAATAGCAGAGGAATTCCAGAATAAAAAATGGCGTCTGCGCGTCATATGTTCTGTCTATCTGCTGTCATTGACATAAAATAATACGACAAAAGACAGTTGCTATGATCTAAGCGTAAAGGCTTAGGTCATAGCAACTGTATTTTGTCGTATCATTGCATTGTAGTACAACGTCTATTGGCCGGGTATTATATTAATTCATATTTTGTTCGTCGTTCATTCTGCTATACGCGTATAGTTATTCCAAGATGGAAAAACGACTATTGGTTTACTCGAGATAATAATCGAGGAATATTTATATACCTGGTATAGCAATTCGCGTATAAATATAAGTTTCCACCCTTAATAATGTAGGTAACTATTAGGGTTAAATGAGATAAGGATATATTTTTTCTAGGCACAATGATTTTTGATTACCTAAATTATTCATAAATGGCGTGATATCCTGTGACGAAGGCGTCAAAACACATGATAGTTTCAAGGAACTCGACTCAAAATTAAACTTGACTGCCAAAGATGGTTTCTGGCTCTCCAGATGTCTTATTCTTGAAATCAAATTAGGCGATATTTCAGCAAATGTCAAGCTTATTATAGTTATTTGCAGCCCTTCAGGATGATTGGACACGAAACGCTTAAATCTTTCCTAATCCTAACTAATATTATAAACTAGCCGCGCCCTGGTGCTTCGCTCCCGAGAAAATTTCGGGATAAAAAGTACCCTATGTGCTATTCTCGGTATTTTTCTACCCGTATATCAAATTTTATCGAAATCCGTCTTGTAGATATTGCGTAATTGTGTAACAAACATCCTCACAAAATCACAAACTCACATCCAAATTTTTACTTTTCTTTTTGTATATTTTAAGAATAATCTACTTGCTCAAAGGTAAATTACACACACGTAAACAATTATCAAGCTAATTCGTCAAAAAAAAAATATAAAAAGTAAAAATATACCTAGTACTAATAATAAACAATTTAAAAATGGATATTTAGCCTCTGTTTTATTTCTTGACAATGAATTCAAGTTGATATCATATGAACCATCACTTTTACGTCAAACGCAATGATAAAATCTGATATTTTTATTAGTCGTAACTGCTATCTCGTGTTGTAAAAAACTCGAGTCTGAAAATTCTGACTCGACTGTAAATCACAAGACTCGACTCATATATAGAGACTTCACTGTTCGATTTCTTAGTTATACCTCAGAATTAATATAAGTACTACGTACAGAAAGGAAACTCCCTGCCCCTCCCGCAATATGGCATCCCCCCGCACTCTCCGCACTTCTCCCCCGTTCTTTTGTGTATTGGGACCATGGAAGGAATGTACTTTTGTACAACGTACTTATTAATTCCATGATTGGGACGTTATGACTATGAATGAAAACGCACACATTGACGTGTTACTGACGTGTTTACGGACTATCTATCTATGTCATTGATTATATTTATGTGTGTAGGATTTAAAAAAAAAATGTTTTTTCTCTTACAACGAAAATTAGGCATGATTTCGTGTTTTTTATATTTTCATATAAAATGATCGAATAGTGCATTTTTAGTTACTTATATTTTCGTCATGTCTGTCTAAGGCTTAGCTAATACTAGAAAACTATAAATAATTTGTTATAGAAATACATATTTATTACGTGGAGCAAAGTTTAGAATAAAATCACGAAGATAAAGCTTATTTAGGGTGCTTCCCATACACCAGTGGGGATGATTTTTTTCTCTCTCGATTTTACCATCGTGTGTTTTAGTGGGTCCAAGTCCCACGTGCCATTAAGTGAAGCGGTATGCAAAAGGCATTTTCATTTCTCATATTTGGAAAGTAGTGTATATTTTATCCCAGTATCGGGTAGAACATGGTTTATCCCACAGGTTTATCCCTCACGCGGCAGAGAATGTTTCATACAAATTCATTCGTACCCTAGGGAAGGAATTAATTTTAAAAAATAGAAATAATTTGGTTAAGAAGTCTTCTACATCATAAAGTAAAAAAAGTCTATATTTACAAAGAAAAAGAAAAATATCAAGGAATAATGTTTTTTTTTATGACTTAAAAATACTACGAGTAATTTTACTTAAAAAAAAATAAAAAAATGCTACCATCTGGTAAGAGACCAGTGTCCAGTGTGCCAGTCGAATAAAAAAACATTATTCGAGATGACCCATAGATTTTCTTTGCCGCAGCGGAGACGCGGTAAGATCCATATTTAAAATTTAAAAAATAAAAGCAAAAAAACTAAAGACAGACTTAAAAGAAAGATTTGGTGGGATTATAGATATTTGATTCGATGAACTATCGTTTAATTTTGTTAAAAATGAGTATAAGTGATACTGAAATATTGACCCCAGATTCAATAAAAGATGTAGCAAATTCTGTGATCTGTGAACATCTTTTGCCGGCAATTTCTAAGGAAAGATATTTAATTGTATTTATGAATTGGCGAGCAGAGAAGAAGATAAATTCATTTTCAGAAAATGTGATTCTAACATATTTTAATATAAATCAGGAAAAATAAAGCCTTTCTACGCTACGGAGCAGATATTCAATGCTTAAGAGTACACTAAGTGTAAAACATAATATAGATTTGAAAAAAATCCATAATCTTACATCATTTTTAAAAAGACAGTCGCAAGGATTCATGTGCCAGGAATTACAAACTTCCAGCCATATTTTTACTACAATAAATACCTACATTTCCGAGCATATTTGAGAAAAATAATATTCTTAATTTGTTACACCTAATTTGGTTCGATCCACTAATTTATTTTACTTTATGGCCCGTTAATAATAGATTAGTTTCAGACCATATCATATTTGATACACCATAGCATAGCTATCACTATGTATAATGATAGTGAAATAATATAAATAGGCTCCACTTTTTTATTATAATATCTGCTGCAGAACGGTAAGTTAAGAATTAAGAAATTTTTAATCTTCAGTTATTTGTTTTGTAAAAAAATAATGGGACAAAAATAAAATAATGATGCTCATAATGGGGCCACCTTTACTTACAGCTTCGCCTCAGGGCTATGCCCCCGTGGAAATTTCGTGAAAATAGTACCTACCTTGCGCTATTCCCGGCAGCCATCTTACATTTTGGTCAGAATCAGAAGTTTATCAATCTCATAGACTTCATATTATACTGGAGTATTTTATAAGTCTATAATCAAACTAATGAGCTCATTTTTTTCAATAATACAAAAAATAAGGGTCATTATTGATATATTAACCTTGGTATGAATATAAAAAAATAGTTAATTTTTTTTTACGTTTTAGAAATCTGGCATCATGATTCGTGCGGTTTTGTTGTGTGCCCTGGTGATCTGTGCGCAGGGGGACGATCTTACCGCACCCAAAGTTCAATACGCGCAGAGAGCTAGATCTCTACGAAAAGGAGTTGAACAGCTCGAAACAGATGTGTAAGTGTCACAATTTTTTTAACATAAATACTCAACATTTTTCAACCTCGTCTGGAGGAAAAATAATAAGTACTCAATTGAAATATTTCTTTATTTTTTTTATAAAAATAATATTTTGAGTTTTTCATTAAGCTTGTCTCGCCCAGGAATCGAACTGGCTAAACTACAATAAATATAATACATAAACATTTTTTTAATTCTTTTGTGAAAATGTTTAGAATTATCTATTTTTATTTAACGATTTATGAGGATTTACCTTCTTTTTACAAGCTTTTTTGATTGTTCAGGTTAAACTTTGCATAACTTGTGAGTTTTGTACAATACCTATAAAACCTGAATGCGCACTTATGATCGGTTGTCAACACCAATGACAAAAGTGATTTATTTTTGCATTTAGTGTACATAAATTAAGAAAGTGGAAGTAACAGAAAAGGAGAGATGTTTCGTCATGAACTACCTATTTATTTATGTGCGAAATATATGCGACTCCATGTTATTTTACATTTTAGATTAACTCATTTTACATTAAATCATGTGAATGCGAACAAAAAATAAAAATTAACAAGTGAACTCTTGGTAGGTCTGATTTAAGTTTTCTGGAACTAATGAATAACAATGATTTATTAATGCAAATATTATTTAGTTTAAGGAAGACTACTGTTCTAACATTTAATGAGTATCTCCAGTATATACTTTTGGTGGGAGTCGTCTTAGAAACAGTAAAGGAAGTTAATCTTCAAGGATCTTCAGCGTAAGTAGAAATTCTATAGGTATCAGTTTTCGATCCGGTCAGATATAACGGCCCGAGATTTAAGAGCAAACAATAAGCGTGTGCTCTTATTTCTGACAGTACGGTCCATTGCTTTTCGATATTTATTGCTTTTGATCGAAGGTGGGTGTATATTCAATCAACACGGAACGGATTGTTTTTCCTTTTGATTTTGTACGAGACCACTAGGTGTATTGCTGATCATAGCTGTCTGTACAAATTGCTTAAAGTTGAAAACAAGTAACTAACTTGCAAAATACAAATTTTAAATGAGAGCCAAAAACGCTTTTATTTGTTAAACTAGCTTTTGCCCGCGGCTTCACTCGTATTAATCTTTCTTAGCGTATGCCTACGTCATAATATCTACCTGCATGCTAAATTTCAGCCCGATCCGTCCAGTGGTTTGGGCTGGGCGTTGATAGATCATTATGTCAGTCAGTCACCTTTGAGCTATATAATATATATAGATACAGGGCGTTTGGTAGTTCGATATAAAGCCTTAAAGCAAAGCTAGTATAGACCACTTAGAGTCATTTAAGAGAAAATTTTCTTAAGCAAAGTGTTGCCGATTTTTTTTTTTGGAAATCTTTGAATTTTTTGACGAAAAACCCAAAATTTTACACTTAATTGCTAGCAGTGGAGAAATTAATGCAAAACATTTTTTTTTTATTTCAATTTTATTAGAGCAATGTATGAACATTCTAAAAAAACATGTTTTGTGAATCTGTGTTATCAGAATTCATTTTCAAATTATTTTAAAATTACCAAAAAAAAATTATTACTGAATCCATTTTTTCAGAGATTATAAAAAAATAACGAAAGGAACTTTAAAAAAAAAAACCTTTTTAAAAACATCCTTGATAATTGGGCTTTCTTAAGAGGTATTACTTAGTTACGCATTTCAATCCTGCACATCGAAAATCCTCACCATATCCGATTTCTATTGAAACGCATTAGGCATGCGTCACCTAACACATATACCCATGGAATAAATATATATATATATATATATATATATAGGTATTCGATGTGCAGGATTGAAATGCGATAGCTCAGTTGGAAGAGCAAGGTCGTATAAAGACCCTGGTCGCGGGTTCAAGTCCTGCTCGCATGGAATTTTTTCACCATATCTAATTTCTATATGAAAGTACTTTTTCTATGATCTTGACATTTCCCGACTTTGACGTTTCCACGACTTTGTGATTACTTGATAGCAAACTCACGAAATAAGTTATGAAACAAGAAAAGTCGGGAAATGTCAAGACGTAGAAAAATGTCTGTGGAGTTCTTGATTAGATTTAGATTTTTTCTGCGACTTTCACATTTGTCGACTACCGATTTGGGTAGAACCCACCAATATTTTTTACGACTGAAATTATTATTACTACTACATACTAGCTTCGCTTTAAGACTTTGTATCGAAATACCAAACACCCTGTATATGTATAATACATTTTATTATTTAATCTATATCTATATAATTTGAAATATACAAACGTTTTATTTATACTAGGCTGATCATTAAGTTTTTGAAAATGCAATGAAACTCTAGGATAAGTATATGTAAATAGTATTTATTTTTCAAAGTAATTGCCTTTTTAGCTAATACACCTTGAATAGTGTTTCACAAGTTGGTTAATTCCCTTGGAAAAAGGACTTGATTTTGGGACTCAAAAAAGAGCTAAAATCTACTAGCATTTCTGACCGACCTCTGCTGAGAAGAAATGCCAAAAGAAACTCATGAAACAGTCTTGGAAAACTGTTGGTCACATTTGTAAGTCACGCAAAACCAACTGGATGGATTAAAAAATAATCCTGCGCATGGCTGCGAAACCCTCGCGGTGCAGCTAAAAATACGTCTAGAAATATTAAAATTAAAAGGATTCTTAGCGGTGATAAATTAATTTTCATTATAGCGATGTAACAACAATACTCATTAGAGTTCTCGAGACAAAAGTACCCGACATTTTGGAGAAACCTAAAGATACCGTAGATGATTTGTACGGGCTGGTGGACGACACGCTTTACTTGGCAGATCCTGTAAGTTACTTTTTTTAGTATCGGTCAGTTCGGTCATTTCCCCGCGATCGTCTACTGTCTGAATTCCTTGTTCACCCATATCCTTTTCCACTCTTTGATCGTACATTTCCTAATACCATTTACCCGAAAGTCCACTGACTAAAATTCTTTTTAAGTCCTTATCCTTGTTGGTCCATTTGACTTGGATTTCATATCAAAATTGAATTGAAATGAAAAACACGGGGAACATTCCTGGGAATATTGCTAGTTTTGTGGGAATGTTCCCAACGACATTAAAAAATAAAAAACACGACTACAAAGAATCTCAAAATACCTCTCACATTAGAATCTGTTAAACCTTTCAGGACTTACATGCATACATGAACCCTGGAAACATAACTTACCTCCTTTTTTGGTCAGTGTTGTAAATGCCGTTCATTCCATGTATCTGACCTTCTGGTCGCGCAAAGATCACTTTCGCTCACACGTTTGCGAAACTGACCTTTTGCGATTGTGACCTTCTTGCCGGTTGGTACCGGTACTTTTCGGAAGTTAATATGGAGAATTAGGTACCGGTAACAAACCCGCTGAAGTAAAATTATATCGAACAAACTAAATATTATTTTCAGGTTCTTAAAGTCATCGACGATGTATGTGAAGGAAGTGCAGATGCTCAATGCAACAGAGTGGTGGAGAAACTTGTACAAAGTGACACTAAGTTGCGGGACAGTGCCAACGTAAGTTATTTCATGCCACACTCGGTCATCAAAGCATACTTTTCTATGCATATTTTTCAGATTTATTTATTTATATTTATTAAATTCTAGGTGCTAGATGCAGCAGGTCAGGTAACCGACGCGTATTTGGCCAAGCAACCGCGTTTGAAGGAAGTTGCCAATAATTTCCAAGTGATTCCATATCTCCTGCAAAATAAAGAACCCGTGAAGGACTTCGTGGATCTCCAAACCCATCTGATATATACAATTTATCCGGATAAAAATAGAACCAATTAAATTAACCGGCACATTCGTGAGTTTTGGCAAACCATTTCTAACTTAAAATATTTTCGTTGATTTCTAACACCACATTTAGAAAAACAGCCAGTTTATTAAATTCAGTTATTTATTATACTTGTGATAAATATTGAATATTGTGATAAACTTAATCCGTAAATTTAATAACTTATAGATTCGATGTATTTTTATATGCAAATATGTTATTACGCTACGTGGTGTGATAAATATTGATATTTAGCGAATGTGAAAATGTTGTATACTTTTGGAAGTCAGTACTTAACTTTTAAATAATCCAAAATGTTTGTCAAAGCTTGTTGTTAATGTTATTTTAATAAGGTAAACAACAGTCAATTCTTTATAAAACTAATATTACTTTGTAATTAAGTATATTCATTTTTAGTTATTATTACGCACTAAATCATACTTTGTCTTCAGAGAATCTCAATGGATTTTGTTTCGAATGTTGATAATAAATTGAAGCATCCCTATACTTGGAGTTTTATTGTTTAACTTCCTTTTCGACCATAATAATATTACCGCATCTGCAAAAAATGGTAAAGGCAGAAAAATAACTTATTACAATCTTTAGGGTGGATTCGACCAAACTAGAGTAAATTTTAGTCTTAGAATAAATCGTCAGTTATCCGAGAGTAAATAAATTTTACATTTTACCATCTGCAATTCTAAGAATAGAGAGCCTATTCGGGAATAGTTCCTTATACCACCGAAATGCATGGAATAGCAGAGGAATTCCAGAATAAAAATGGCGTCTGCGCGTCATATGTTCTGTCTGTCTACTGTCATTGACATAAAATAATACGACAAAAGACAGTTGCTATGACCTAAGCCTTTACATCATTGCATTGTAGTACAACGTCTATTGGCCGGGTATTATATTCATTCATAGTTTGCTCGTCGTTCATTCTGCTATACGCGTTTAGTTATTCCAAGATGGAAAAACGACTATTGGTTTACTCGAGATAATAATCGAGGAATATTTATATACCTGGTATAGCAATTCGCGTATAAATATAAGTTTCCACCCTTAATAATGTAGGTAACTATTAGGTTAAATGAGATAAGGATATATTTTTTCTAGGCACAATGATTTTTGATTACCTAAATTATTCATAAATGGCGTGATATCCTGTGACGAAGGCGTCAAAACACATGATAGTTTCAAGGAACTCGACTCAAAATTAAACTTGACTGCCAAAGATGGTTTCTGGCTCTCCAGATGTCTTATTCTTGAAATCAAATTAGGCGATATTTCAGCAAATGTCGAGCTTATTATAGTTATTTGCAGCCTTCAGGATGATTGGACACGAAACGCTTAAATCTTTCCTAATCCTAACTAATATTATAAACTAGCCGCGCCCTGGTGCTTCGCTCCCGAGAAAATTTCGGGATAAAAAGTACCCTATGTGCTATTCTCGGTATTTTTCTACCCGTATATCAAATTTTATCGAAATCCGTCTTGTAGATATTGCGTAATTGTGTAACAAACATCCTCACAAAATCACAAACTCACATCCAAATTTTTACTTTTCTTTTTGTATATTTTAAGAATAATCTACTTGCTCAAAGGTAAATTACACACACGTAAACAATTATCAAGCTAATTCGTCAAAAAAAAAATATAAAAAGTAAAAATATACCTAGTACTAATAATAAACAATTTAAAAATGGATATTTAGCCTCTGTTTTATTTCTTGACAATGAATTCAAGTTGATATCATATGAACCATCACTTTTACGTCAAACGCAATGATAAAATCTGATATTTTTATTAGTCGTAACTGCTATCTCGTGTTGTAAAAAACTCGAGTCTGAAAAGTCTGACTAGACTGTAAATCACAAGACTCGACTCATATATAGAGACTTCACTGTTCGATTTCTTAGTTATACCTCAGAATTAATATAAGTACTACGTACAGAAAGGAAACTCCTGCCCCTCCCGCAATATGGCATCCCCCGCACTCTCCGCACTTCTCCCCCGTTCTTTTGTGTATTGGGACCATGGAAGGAATAAGTACTTTGTACAACGTACTTATTAATTCCATGATTGGGACGTTATGACTATGAATGAAAACGCACACATTGACGTGTTACTGACGTGTTTACGGACTATCTATCTATGTCATTGATTATATTTATGTGTGTAGGATTTAAAAAAAAAAAATGTTTTTTCTCTTACAACGAAAATTAGGCATGATTTCGTGTTTTTATATTTCATATAAAATGATCGAATAGTGCATTTTTAGTTACTTATATTTTCGTCATGTCTGTCTAAGGCTTAGCTAATACTAGAAAACTATAAATAATTTGTTATAGAAATACATATTTATTACGTGGAGCAAAGTTTAGAATAAAATCACGAAGATAAAGCTTATTTAGGTGCTTCCCATACACCAGTGGGGATGATTTTTTCTCTCTCGATTTTACCATCGTGTGTTTTAGTGGGTCCAAGTCCCACATGCCATTAAGAAGTGAAGCGGTATGCAAAGGCATTTTCATTTCTCATATTTGGAAAGTAGTGTATATTTTATCCCAGTATCGGGTAGAACATGGTTTTTCCCACAGAACATATAAAAGAGGTTAGAATGGCTATAATGCGCCGTTTCTATGAGAACCAGTGTCGCCTAATCCGCCCCACCTTTCACCGTTACCACACATTTGCAATTTCCAATCTAGCCAGTCATAGCGCCACGTCATCACGAAATTTCAAACCGAACCAATCATACGCAAGCACGCAATCGGTGTACAATTAGTGTGATTGTGTTTGTAAACTACGCTAGTGCTTGACTAAACTTTAAATGACTTAATTATCGATATTGAATTTTGTTATTAAACAATAACATAATTCAATCAACAATACTGTTACATACAAAAGTGATATAGTAAAATGGAAAATAAAACAAAGTACATTTCTTACAATCTTATATTTATTGACCTTGGAACAAGATATATTTATTAAGAAGTTGTCGCTTGGTTTGTTTTTTGCACGTATACCAAACAGCTCAATCGGTTAAAATAACTGGTTTTTATAATTCAGTTGCAAGATTCCACCCGGACAAACATACATACATACATATATTGCAAGTTAAATAAAAGCTTGTTATAATAATAATTATTCGCATTACTTAATTTAGTCTTTCCACATTAACATTAATTTATAACATTTATAAATATATGACTTTGAAAGACGATATCGATAAATATCGTCTCTCACTACGCCCAGCTCTAGAGCTAATGCCACGTTGTTGCCGCGCACTCCACTACGCGGTACGTTTGACGTTGCAAAAATAACGAACGCATGCAGACAGCAATGTATATTTTTTGGAGAAAAAAATATATTTTAATGACCTTTGAAAGATTTTGACTAAAATATCATATTTACTAGAGGTTTTTTTACTTACCGACGATAAGAAACGCATCCTTTGTTTATATTAAGCTCTTGGCTTCTCGCTCGACAAGTAATTACCGCACATGAAGGCATTTTCGTACAATTTTGTAGCAGCGCTTCGCAATACTTACTCCGCTAGAGTTCGCGAGCGACTAAACGGCGCGGTCACGTGTTTTTGTAAAGATACGAGCGGTCGCTCGCATGCTTGGCGCGCCGGCCCCGCCCACAACTCCTTTCTAACCTCTTTTATATGTTCTGTGGTTTATCCCTCACGCGGCAGAGAATGTTTCATACAAATTCATTCGTACCTAGGGAAGGAATTAATTTTAAAAATAGAAATAATTTGGTTAAGAAGTCTTCTACATCATAAAGTAAAAAAAGTCTATATTTACAAAGAAAAAGAAAAATATCAAGGAATAATGTTTTTTTTTATGACTTAAAAATACTACGAGTAATTTTACTTAAAAAAAAATAAAAAAATGCTACCATCTGGTAAGAGACCAGTGTCCAGTGTGCCAGTCGAATAAAAAAAATTATTCGAGATGACCCATAGATTTTCTTTGCCGCAGCGGAGACGCGGTAAGATCCATATTTAAAATTTAAAAAATAAAAGCAAAAAAACTAAAGACAGACTTAAAAGAAAGATTTGGCGGGATTATAGATATTTGATTCGATGAACTATCGTTTAATTTTGTTAAAAAAATGAGTATAAGTGATACTGAAATATTGACCCCAGATTCAATAAAAGATGTAGCAAATTCTGTGATCTGTGAAAATCTTTTTGCCGGCAATTTCTAAGGAAAGATATTTAATTGTATTTATGAATTGGCGAGCAGAGAAGAAGATAAATTCATTTTCAGAAAATGTGATTCTAACATATTTTAATATAAATCAGGACAAATAAAGCCTTTCTACGCTACGGAGCAGATATTCAATGCTTAAGAGTACACTAAGTGTAAAACATAATATAGATTTAAAAAAAATTCCATAATCTTACATCATTTTTAAAAAAGACAGTCGCAAGGATTCATGTAGGAATTACAAACTTCCAGCCATATTTTTACTACAATAAATACCTACATTTCCGAGCATATTTGAGAAAAATAATATTCTTAATTTGTTACACCTAATTTGGTTCGATCCACTAATTTATTTTACTTTATGGCCCGTTAATAATAGATTAGTTTCAGACCATATCATATTTGATACACCATAGCATAGCTATCACTATGTATAATGATAGTGAAATAATATAAATAGGCTCCACTTTTTTATTATAATATCTGCTGCAGAACGGTAAGTTAAGAATTAAGAAATTTTTAATCTTCAGTTATTTGTAAGAGATTGTTTGATTTTGCCATTTTAGTCATTTGTAAAAAAAAATAATGGAGACAAAAATAAAATAATGATGCTCATAATGGGGCCACCTTTACTTACAGTATGCTCGCCTCAGGGCTATGCCCCCGTGGAAATTTCGTGAAAATAGTACCTACCTTGCGCTATTCCCGGCAGCCATCTTACATTTTGGTCAGAATCAGAAGTTTATCAAACTCATAGACTTCATAATATACTGGAGTATTTTATAAGTCTATGATCAAACTAATGAGCTCATTTTTTTTCAATAATACAAAAAATAAGGGTCATTATTGATATTGACATTTGTTATATTAACCTTGGTATGAATATAAAAAAATAGTTAAATTGTTTTTACGTTTTAGAAATCTGGCATCATGATTCGTGCGGTTTTGTTGTGTGCCCTGGTGATCTGTGCACAAGGGGTCGATCTTTCCGGACCCAATGTTAAATACGCGCAGAGAGCTAGATCTCTACGAAAAGGAGTTGAACAGCTCGAAACAGATGTGTAAGTGTCACAATTTTTTTTAACATAAATACTCAAAAATTTTCAGCCTCGTCTGGAGGAAAAATAATAAGTGGTACTCAATTGAAATATTTCTTTATTTTTTTTTTAAATAAAAATAATATTTTGAGTTTTTCGTTAAGCTTGTCTCCCCCAGGAATCGAACTGGCTAAACTACAATAAATATAATACATAAACATTTTTTGGATTATTTTGTGAAAATGTTTAGAATTATCTATTCTAATTTAACCATTAAGAAGATTTTTACTTATTTTTACAAGCTTTTTTGATTGTTCAGGTGAAACTTTGCATAATTTATGAGTTTTGTACAATACAATACCTATAAAACCTGAATGCGCATTTATGATCGGCTGCCAACACCAACGACTAAAGTGATTTATTTTTGCATTCAGTGTACATAAAGTAAGAAAGTGAGTGTAAAAGAAAAGATGTTTCGTCATAAACTACCTATTTATTTATATAGTAATGTGCGAAATATGTGCTCCATGTTATTTTACGTTTTAGATTAACTCAATGTGAATCATGTGAATGCGCACAACAAAAAAAAAAAATTAACAAGTAAACCCTCGGTAGGTCTGACTTAAGTTTTCTGGAACTAATGAATAACAATGATTTGTTAATGCAAATATTATTTAGTTTAAGGAATACTACTGTTCTAACATTTGATGAGGATCTCCAGTATGTACTTTTGTTGGGAGTCGTTTTGGAAACAGCAAGTGAAGCTGATGAAAAACCTACAGAGTAAGTAGAAATTCTATACTAACAGTTTTCGATCAACAATACACCACGTGTGATAATGGCCAGAGAAATAAGAGCACACAATAAGCGTGTGATCTTATTTCTGACAGTACGGTCTATCTCTTTTCGTTATTTATTGCTTTGATTTTGTATGAGACCATCAAGGTGTATTGTTAATCGAAGCTATCAGTACAAATTCATCGGATTCAGATACATCGGATAGACGGACAACAAAGTGATCTTATAAGGGTTCCGTTTTTTCCTTTTGAGGTACGGAACCCTAAAAGTTCTGCGCATGGCTACGAAGCCGGGGTCTTCGTAAAAATGTGTCTAGAAGTATTAAAAATCAAAAGGATTCTTGGCGGTGATAACTTAATTTTCATTTTAGTGATATAACAACAATACTCGTTAGAGTTCTTGAGACAAAAGTACCCGACATTTTGGAAAAACCTCAACTTACTGTAAAGAAATTGTACGGGCTGGTGGACGACACGCTTAACATGACAGATCCTGTAAGTTATTTTTTTTTTGTATCGTTCAGTTACGGTCTTAATTCCTTTTTGACCCATATTCTTTTTCGTCCACACTTTGTTATTTATTTATTTAATTCTTACATACACATATCATTACAGGTACACCCAATGCGATAGTGTAGAAATTACAATTGTTACCATGCACTTAATCCGAATAACTTATAACATTTAAAGCTACTTTTGTAAATTCACTCAAAGGACATGAAAAAATATCTATATGCTCGTGCTCGTGGACTTTATTCAAAAATGCAATGACTCGGTCATGAGCATTTTCGCTAGCAATTTAGTTCTAGTAGCCGGCGCCACAAGCAGCTAGTGGGCGCCTTCTCCGTCGCACATATCCGTTCGGAACACGAAAATATAAGACCTGCAGTAACCCTGCAGTAACCCTACTGTTCATACATTTCCTAATACCATTTATTACCCGAAGGTCCACTGACTAAAATTCTAAGTCCATATCCTTGTTGGCTTTGATGTAAAAAACCAAATCGAGCGATTTGGTTTTTCAAAATTTAAAAAAAATTGTTGAAATAAATAACACGGGGAACATTCCTGGAAATATTTTCAGTTTTGTCAGAACGTTCCCAAAACATTAAAAATTAAAAACACGACTGACAAAGAATCTGAAAATACCTGAATCAGCTAAACCATTCGGGACTTATGGTGGAATAAAGAAACTTACATGCATACATGAACCCTGGAAACAACACTTATTTTTTAGTCAGTGTTGATAAATGCCATTTATTTCATTTCTGGCCTTCTGGTTGCAAAAAATCACTTTCGGTCACACATTTGTTAAACTGACCTTTTGCGAATGTGACCTTTTGCCGATTGGTACCGGTAACAAACCATGCTGAAGTAAAATTATATTGAACAACTAAATATTATTTTCAGCTCCTCCAAGTCCTCGACGAGGTATGTGAAGGTAACGGTGCAGATGATCAATGCAACAGAGTGGTGGAGAAACTTGTACAAAGTAACACTAAGCTGCAGGACAGTGCTGCCGTAAGTTATTTCATACCACACTCATTCATCAAGCATACTCTTATATATGCATATTTTTTCTTATTTATTTAACTAGCTGTTACCCATTTGGGCCAATTTGGGTATCCCGTGTCCCGCGGGAACATATGATTATGAACGGGAACAGACGTTCCAGATCTTCAATATTTATAAGTCAGTAGAAAATGCTCATCAGGTTGAACGACTTTTGCTATGGCGCCATTTCCATATATGTAATAGTGTAGTTGGTCTCTTGGAGTTCTTCGTCAGATGGCCCTGATCTTCGATTTTTATACGTCTACAGAAAATGCTCGTCAGATTGATAAACTTTTGCAAAGGTACCATTTTCATATTTCTTATAGTTTAGCTGTTCTGTTATGGTTCATCAGGTATCATCAGGTGTTCCAGTTTTCAAAATCAATTATAGCCTATATGTTGCCCAGGCTTAATAGTTTTACAACAAAAAAAGCTTTATTCAAATCCGTCCAGTAGTTTTTGCGTGAAACGCGTACATACATACAGACAGACAGACAGACAGACAAGAAATTCCAAAAAAATATTTTTGATTTCTATTATTCTTTTTAAGTGTCCCTCTATCCATTTCAGTCAAAAATACTAAATGTACAGACAAAATATTTTTACTGTTTTATTATACGTATATGTATAGATTATATTTATTAAATTCTAGGTGCTAGACGCAGCAGGTCAGGTAACCGACGCGTATTTAGCGAAGCAACCGCGTTTGAAGGAAGTTGCCAACAATTTCCAAGTGATTCCATATCTCCTGCAAAATAAAGAATCCGTGAAGGACTTCGTGGAACTCCAAATTCTCCTGTTAGATTTAGTTTATCCGTATAAACCGCTTAATTAAACCGGCACATTCGTGAGTTTTGGCAAACCATTTCTAAAGAGATTAAAATTTTTTCGTTGATTTCTAACACCACATTTAGAAAAACAGCCAGTTTATTATATTCAGTTATTTATTATACTTGTGAAAAAATATTGTCATTAACTTAATCCGTAAATAACTTGTAGATTCGATGTACTTTTATAATGCAAATTTGTTACTACGTGGTATTATTTAGCGAATGTGAAAATTTGTAAGACTTCGTATTACAGATTTAGGTATTTACTTTTGGAAGTTCCTATCCTTACTTTTAAATAATCAAAAATGTTTGTCAAATCTTGCTGTTAATGTTATTTTTATTAGGTAAACAACAGTCATTTCTTTATAAAACTAATATTACTTTTATACCTAAGTATACTATTTTTAGTTATTTTTACGCCCTCAATTAAACTTTGTCTTCAGAGAATCTCAATGGATTTTGTTTCGAATGTTTATAATAAATTGAAGCATCCCTATAATTGGAGTTTTATTGTTTAACTTCCTTTTCGACCATAACAGTAAAGGCGGGAAAAATTTACATCGAATCTGATGTAGCCATCAAAGTAACCACACTTTTTTGGGATTAAAGCAAGAACCATAGGAAAAGTTTCAAATATTTGTACAAAACTGTCGTTTACGATTCGCAAATGGGATTGAACGAATCACATTTTCAATCCGCCAAAAGGAAAACTTGTCCATTTTATAGAGCACGCAACTGCCTCGTGGACCCAGACGAGGGTTGGAGTTCAATGACCCCAGGCAACCCTCAGAATGCAGCGTCAAAGAGTAACAGGTAGCAAGGGAAACAGACGACCAATCTCGGTAAATTGGAATAGAATGAGTGTTTATGGAATTTAGAGCTTATGCTAGTACATAATATCTCGATGAGCTTATATTATCAACTGAAAGATTCAAAATTCAAGAAAAACATTCAGAATTCAAAATTTACTGAAATTGTTTAGTACATAATATCTCGATGCCTATATTGTACTCTTTAGAGTTTATACAGTATTTGATTTGATTGTACTAAGCTATAACCACGTTCCACGGTAACATCTAATGTTCTTCTTCTTCTTCTTATCGAGTCGGTGTGGCTATTCAAATCAATTTGGACCAGTATTTGGCCACGCTGATAGCCCTGTTGTTGGCCTCGTTCAAATCCTCCATTGTACTGGAAAAACCAAAAGGAATCAATGTTGAAAATATGATACACTAGCCGCGCCCTGCGGCTTCGCTCCCGTGGGAATTTCGGGATAAAAAGTACCCTATTTGCTATTCCCGGTATTTTTCTGCCCGTATACCAAAATTCATCGAAATCCGTCTAATAGATTTTGCGTGATTGAGTAATAAAAATCCTCACAAAGTCACAAACTCACATCCAAACTTTCGCATTTTAATATCAGTAGGAAGTAGGATAGTAGAATTGGGTGCAAAATAACCGTCGCTTAGTAAATTAATGATGCCAATTATTTACTCATATTCCATAATTATCAAACATCTTCTATACATAAACTATTCTATGACACTCGCCGTGGAAACCAAAGTTCAGCATGGTATTTTTATTTCAGCTTAAAACAATTATTGACAACTAATAATAAAGTCTCCGAGAAATAAATTCGTATAAGGCATCGTATTTAGTATCTCAATGGAATAATACCAAAACTTCGTTGTGAGTGACACTGACATGGGATATTTTATTGGATTTTTGTCTTGAACAGAAGCGGCAATGTCGGATGATCGGTCGAGTTGCGTCCGAAAGGAGAATCTCCCTTTATCTGTTTATCTCATATCTATCTCAGCCGAAAGACGTCCACTGCTGGACAAAGGCCTCCCCCAAGGATTTCCACAACGACCGGTCCTGCGCTGCCCGCATCCATGCGCAACCCGCGACCTTCACCAGGTCGTCGGTCCAACGAGTGGGACTGCCACGGAAATATAAATAAGAGTGGAAGTGTTACTTGATAAAATTAGTAAGGGAACCGTGGTCGCCAAACTCACACATTTAAGTTATAAATCATACACTACACTACAGATGAACAATGAGCTTTATTGGTCATTTTTATTTTATCAAAGTGTATTAAGTCAATGCGACTATATCGGACAAACAAGTACCTTAAGTCTTCGACATATGGCTTAATTTGTACTGTACAAGAACGTACATAAGACGTTTTAAAGTCCAACGTCGACTGAAGAAAAAATTCCGCCACTCGACAATAGATGGCGTTTTAAAACTTTTAAGCAACTATGACCCATAAATCAAAGAGAATAGGGTTTAAATTTGCGTCAAATGAGAGTATTCCTAGTGCTACTCGATTAGTGCAGTAGCGGATTGATTATTGCACCACAATATCGATATCGATAGATCAAAATTTTCATACAAACTCAGAATAATAAAACAGATTTTTCTTTTCTTCTATATTGTTTCGCGGATTTATAGTGTTATTATTTTAATCAAAAATTTACGTAATATTTTTGTTATAAAAAAAAGTGTGTCGAAATCAAGAAATTATTTTCCTCGAAATGCTCGGAACATATAGTACTAAATTAGTTGGCATCCAAGCAACTCTGCCAGTTGCATCTATCCATTTTTCTTTAAAATCAGGATCTTTGAGAAACCTTAAAATTAACTATTTTATACAATGTAAACAAAATATATCGATAAAATCCAAAACATTACCTTACTAGGTACATCACTAATTGAGTAGCATAGAAGTTTCGGGAAGAACAGAGGAGCACGCGTTAATGACAAAATCGACCTTATATAGATGACATTAAGGTAACTTTTAACAAATAATATTTCAAAGTTTTTATTATCATTATTGAACTTTTATTTTAAAGAAAACAAACGAAATATTACTCACCTGTGGTACGAAACACCTCCATTTTTAAGATTGATTTTGCTACTGTTATTTTTGCACTCTAAAATAGAACAAAATGGCATTTTGACGAGGGAATTTCGACGAGAATTCAATGTCACGAACAAACTACTCAGCGCGAAGTCAGAACAAAACTAGAATGACGAGCCGTGTTTGTTAGCAATGCATTGCTTACTTGTGGCGACCGCGCCACGCCTACTTAACACTTCCACTCTTATTTATATTTCCGTGGGGACTGCCAACACTACGTTTTCCGGTTCGTGGTCGCCACTCGAGAACTTTTCTGCCCCAACGGCTATCTGTTCTACGAGCTATGTGCTCGCCTACTGCCACATAAGTTTGGCGATTCTGCGGGCTATGTCAGTTACTTTAGTTCTCCTACGAATCTCCTCATTTCTGATTCAATCACGCAGAGAAACTCCGAGCATAGCGCGCTCCATCGCCCTTTGGGTGACCTTGAGCCTTCTTATGAGGCCTATAGTAAGCGACCACGTCTCTGTTCCGTATCTCATATATCATCAATCTATTAATCAACATATATTTTATTCTTCCGTTATATGACAGCTTAAACTACTGGGCACAGGAAGCTGAAATTTGGCATGTAGATTAATTAGGGAGTGTAGGGGAGCACTAATAAAGGATTTCCAGAAATTCCCACGTGACTAAATCCCGGGCAAATAATATGCTAGTTATAAAATAAAGACCCCCGTCACGTCTAGTCTGTCTTTGCAATAAAATAAAAACTACTGAACTGATTTTCAAGCGGTTTCCACCAATATGATAATATAATATTCGCTACATCGTAGACCTCATCTCTGTCCATGGGCAAGATTGTGGTCAAGAGCAAGTGTGTATCTGGATTGAGGGCCCAATTTTTAAATTGTCCCGGAACGAAATAAGATTCACAGGGCAATTAGTTAAAAATAGTAAAAACTTAATGCAAAGACCCAAAAATTTCTAAAAGTAGAATTATGCCTGTAATCATTATCTAACGTTGGCCCTCAATCCAGACGCCTGCAAAAAAAAAATCTCAGAAAATACTATTTCTGGGTTAATCATTTTTATTTCAGAATTTAGTAAAGAATTTCTTAAATATTTTAACAAATTCCCATTTGTGTAGAATATGACATTACAGATTTATAGCGATCTATCTTGGGCCCTCAGAACACTAAAATGGGTATGTGCAAAACATGACTTCTCGGAAGAAATTCATAAAAATTACGTTAATATACACTACTTAGATACCTCAGTGAATTAGTAAAAAAGAAATAATGGCCCAAAACTTAATTATCAAAAAGTTATTAAATTTCTAATTTCTGATCTGAGGGCCCAATACTATCGGTTTTATTGACTAGACTAAACCTCGTATACTAATTCAAATTAGAATATATTTTTTTACTATTTTTTAACTAAAATTTAGCATATGATCCGTTCTTCTAAATGCTGTATTTTATGAGAAAATTGTATTTCAAGTTTTTATATGAGAAAATTTTGTAGGGTGACCACAAATTTTCATCATCAGCGGGACTTTTTTCGACGACCTCCGTGGCCACGGTCCTCACGCCGGACAGTCACACCGGTGGTCCCGGGTTCTATCCCTGGTCGGGTTGAGATGAAAATGATCTTTTTTAGTTTTGCTTGGGTCATGGATGTTTTTCTATATGCATGTAATTTCTGTTATGTTTGTATGTGTCAGTTGATGCTTTTTTCTTGTAAGGTTATTTACTAGAAGTTTAAATTCTTTCAAAAAATTTTCAGGGCCAACACGTGAGCTGCGTTAGATACCAATTCAAACCTAAAATTTCATAAACGTCGTCATATCTGTCTATTATTAGTACTTGTTATAAAATATGGTAACATTAAGTTAGTATTCCACAACAAGTCTCGAACTTACTTTGGGGCTAAATCAATCTGTGTGCTTTGTCCGTTGTATATTTATTAAAATCTGTGCAGATGGAAAGTAATTAATTTGCAGGTGAATGAATTAAAAATACAGTTATTGTTATATTTATGTTATTTTAAATTGTATTTATGTTTATCATACGGGCGTTGTTGCCTGTAGCAAATAAACAAAGGACTTTTATTTAACTTACCGACCAGATAGACATAGAAATAAAAAATCATTCTATAACAGACTTACAAACTTGATTGTCAAATGAAGACCAAAAACGTTTATAATAATGTGCTCCAAATTATTATTTTTTTACAAATTGTTCACAAATTTACGGAACCAAACACACCAAAAATGTCAAACTTAACAAAAATGAACCTCACAGAAGATATTACGTCCTTCACCAACATAGGCAAAACCATATCTGACATCCCGCTTCCTCTGTCTGTGTCTCTAAGGAAAATTATTTTTAAATTTTCTAATTCTATGAATGAAACACAATGGGTTATGATTTTTTTTTACTTCATTGTTGTAATATATATTAAGGTGGTGGCAATTACATAGGTACTGATTTTGAAGAATCAATTTCTATAGTACAATAAAATTGTACATTTAATTTAACTGTCTATTTATTTAATTTATCTACACTCATGTCGAAATATTCGAATTACGAATTTAAAGATGATTTTATAAAGACGTACTTTATAAACGCACATACATAAAATTAAAATAAAACTCATTATAGTACCGCTAACTGTATCGTAAAGTCATTACAGTACTGCTAGCTGTATCTTAATATAACTTTATAACATATTTTCTCGTAAAGTGTCACTTATTTCACCAATTTCAATATCGTATTGCATCTCATTACGCACTTGTCGTTATTGTAAGTAAAACGCACGGTTTATCAAGCTGGTCCATCTATTAAAAAGTGAACAATACTTTTATAAATCTTAGCAAAGAGTTTAAATGTCAGAAAAGTGGTCAACATTTCATGAATAAAATTAACTTTTGGAGATAAAATAAACAATCATTTATTTCTTTAAATTAATCTTGACAATAAATTACAACAATTTATCTGTAAAACACGAAAATATTAATTTTCAACACACTTGCTCGTAAAGTGGGTCTTATTACTTAAGTTAAATTCGTAGAAGGTTGCAAATTATATGTGTATCCACAAAACATTCTTAATTTAACCGCATAATACAATTTTTCAAACTGGGTAAATAACATAATATAAGTGACGTTTTAAAAAAAGCAAAGATAAATAATTTATACAGCCAAACAATAAAGAAGGCTTAAACTTATTGTTTTTTTTTTCATTTTCACATTTTCTTTTAATTTTTTTTTCCATTTTCAAGAATTAGAAACGACTTAACTAAGTACCTTATACTTGCTTATAATACGTTACGAAATTACGACGTAAAATACTATAAAAAAGTGGTGAATATTTGATTTATGTATCATACTAATCTTCTATCTCTCTCTCTCTCTCTCTCAACCTAAAGACGTCCTAATCTTCTATACCTACATATAATAAAACAGTAAAAATATTTTGTCTGTACATTTAGTATTATTGACTAAAATAGATTGAGGGACACTTAAAAAGAACAATAGAAAGCAAAAAAATTTTTTTGGAATTTCTTGTCTGTCTGTCTGTATGTATATACGCGTTTCACGCAAAAACTACTGGACGGATTTGAATGAAACTTTTTTTGTTGTATAGCTATTAAGCCTGGACAACATATAGGCTATAATTGATTTTGAAAACTGGAACACCTGGTGAAGAACCATAACAGAACAGCTAAACTATAAAAAATATGGAAATGGTGCCTTAACAAAAGTCGTTCAACCTGATGAGCATTTTCTGCAGACGTATAAAAATTTAAGATCTGGAACATCTGATGAAAAGCTCCAAGAGACCAGCTACACAATAACATATATGGAAATGGCGCCTTAGCAAAAATCGTCCAACATGATGAGCATTTTCTGCTGACGTATAAAAATTTAAGATCCGGAACATCTGATGAAAAGCTCCAAGAGACCAGCTACATTATAACATATACGGAAATGGCGCCTTAGCAAAACTTGATTAATCTGATGAGCATTTTTTGTAGACGTATAAAAATCGAAGATCCGAAACATCTGAAACAGTTTGGAACACAAAAAGACTTTTCATCTAAGCGAAAGTTACGCGGGCGGAGCCGCGAGCAACAGCTAGTATTATAAATATTATTGTAATGTGCAAAAGTGTAGTCAGAATCTACAAGGCATCATCTTAAGGGAAGGATAAGGTAATTGAGGCATATATGCATCTTTGCTGCTGACCGCACATTAAGTAAGCAATATATATATTGCTATAAAAAATAAATCAAATTTTTATTTGTTTTATTTTATTTTTATACCTAAGGTAGGTACCTAAATACATATTGAAAATAAGAATTGTAGATATTGTATACAAAAAAATTCTCATGGTTTTGGGAGACAAAAGTTTTTATTATGAAAGCGAAAAAGTTTCTGTCGACACTGGGTTTTTTTTGGCCATCCCCTTTTAAGACTTTCCCGGTCATAGTGATTCCAGAGATAGAGCCCGCTGAATGTCAGATACCGGAGACATAATTAATAATTTGTTCCGTTTGGACCTTTTGGGTACAGAACCTGAAAAACAAACCTTTCCATCTATACAGATTTTCAAATGTCCCGCTGATGATGAAAATTTGTGGTCACCCTACAAAATTTTCTCATATAAAAACTTTAAATTCAATTTTCTTATAAAATACAGCATTTAGAAGAACGGATCATATGCTAAATTTTAGTTAAAAAATAGTTAAAAAATATATTCTAATTTGAATTAGTATACGAGGTTTAGTCTAGTCAATAAAACCGATAGTATTGGGCCCTCAGATCAGAAATTAGAAATTTAATAACTTTTTGACAATTAAGTTTTGGGCCATTATTTCTTTTTTACTAATTCACTGAGGTATCTAAGTAGTGTATATTAACGTAATTTTTATGAATTTCTTCCGAGAAGTCATATTTTGCACATACCCATTTTAGTGTTCTGAGGGCCCAAGATAGACCGCCATAAATCTGAAATGTCATATTCTACACAATTTTCTGAGATTTTTTTTTTGCAGGCGTCTGGATTGAGGGCCCACGTTAGATAATGATTACAGGCATAATTCTACTTTTAGAAATTTTTGGGTCTTTGCATTAAGTTTTTACTATTTTTAACTAATTGCCCTGTGAATCTTATTTCGTTCCGGGACAATTTAAAAATTGGGCCCTCAATCCAGATACACACCAAGAGCAAACCCCATGGAAGTAGTAAGTACTTTGTAAAAAAGTACTTATTACTTCCATGGCAAACCCATCTTGAATTAAAAAAAAATGGTAATGATATATCAAGCTAATGAGGGATTTTCCGTGACACAAATTAAAAAAAGAAATAGTTCCAAATGACTTCATAGATGGCGCTTAGTAAAAGCCGATAGAAAAAATTCCATACAAAAAGCAAAAAATCCACGGGATTGGCATTAAAAAAAATAAAACGTAGTAAAAAAAAAAAACTAAAAAGTATCTATATTGTGATTTGTGCAACTGTCAAACTGTTATGTGATTTTTTTTTCTGCCTCTGGTTGAAAAGTAAAAGCGCACCATATAGGTTCAGCCATTATTACTACTCGGCTTTCATAAAACGCTATCTGTTGAGACTTTTTTGTACTGATTTTTTTTTCTTAATTAGCTGTCAGAAAAATCGCTCATTATTGAAAAATAAAAAAAAAAGACTGACAACTCACATAGCCTATGTCACTTGGAGGAATGCAAGAAATTTAAAAATACCTCTCACATCAAAATCTGTTCAGCCGTTCAGTACTTATGGTGGAATAAAGAAATTTACATACATACATACATACATGAACCGTGAAAACATAACACTCCTTTTTTGGTCAGTCGTGTAATAAATAAGAATATGGGTAATGAAGAAGGTTTTGGTGTATTTTTACCCCTTTTTTACACAGGCAAAGCTAGGGTCAAAGGCATTATTTTTTAAACGGTAAACTCGTGTGCGTTACCCTGGCAGGAAAGTGTGTCCTGGAGTTAAGTGAATGGAACCAAAACGTTGTGCATAGTCTAGTGTACATGTGCCGCGAATAAAACTTTTGTGCGTCTTGTAGTTTAGGAAAAAAACGGAAATCTAGGATTCTGCTAGGGTAACGTCGTTCTAGCAGGAAAGTTCTAAACGAATGATCGGAGAGAGATATATTCTGAGGGGGCAGAGAGCTTAGAGCTGTGCATTGACCTGGGCCGAAAAGATCATTTGTGCGTCTTCAGGTTTTCGGGATTTTGCATTTCCTGCTAGAGTAACGTTTTGCAAAATCGTGGATCTCCTAGATCCATCGTATGTGCGCCTGTAAGATAAATATACATGAGTAGCTATTCATTTGTGCCCATCTGTGCCATAATTAGATTTAAGAAAATATTTATAATTTTTAAGTAATCGCGTTGTCTTTGAAATCACGAAAAAAAATCATAGCGCCTAAATGAAAAGACGTGTAAGCTCGCTGAAAACTGTATTCGACTCTTCTATACACCTATAATAACCAAAAAAAGTTTCTGAAGTGCACATGTATTCATTATTGAATAATATTACTAAAAGACAAAATTAGGTGACTTAACTTTGACGTCAACATACAAGAAACCGGCTTAACCCAATAAGTGTGCGTGTGAACCAAAGATTAGTGTGTTCAGTCATAAGTTATCGTGGAAATTTTCAGCTCAAAATGTTAAGGATATAAGTAAATAAACACAAATCCAAAAACATATGAACAACGGCAGATTATCCGGCCAAATTAGAATGACTACAAAAAAGCGACGGTTTCATACATATCGATAACCTTCTCTATTGAACGTATTATACCTAAGCTGTTCGTACAGTCGCATTTAAACGTTTATTAGCAAATGCCAACCTGTAACTTTATTTGTGGGAAATAGTGGGAGTAATAAAAAAATATGTATTGTTGTTAAATAGGGATTTGTATAAAAGTTAAGGTCGTGTTCCTTATTTGTCGAAATAGGTAGATTAGGTACCTTCTATAAAAATACAAAATGTGTTTTTTAAATGTGAAAGTTTATTTAGGTACCACTATTATGAACTAGCTACATGGCTATGGCTACTGTTTCTTCTTCCATGTCGAGTCGTACAATTCTGCATACCGACCGATGTTTCCTTCCTCCGCGCGGCACCCGATGACGTTGGATTAGTTTTCTGGTGGTTTTCTGTCTACGGATAACAAAAACAATAGGGAGGAGTCGCTTTGTCTAGCTAGCGTGAAGAAAGTGAGATAACTAGTAAGCAAAATGGTAGTGGGACAGAGATAGATATATAATCGTCATTCTATTTTCAATAATGCGATGTATTTTGCTTTTTACTAGAAGTGAGTCATCTTTTCTCTTGGTAAACAGTTTGGTGCGTTGCGTGTATCACGCGTGCATGTTGTATGTTATGACGCTATGGAGATCCTGTTACGCAGTTGCGTTTGTTTACTTTTTAGATGTTGGTTAAAAGTTTATGAAGTTTGAATGGAATAATCTGCAATGGTAAGTAAATATTTAAGTTACCAATGGTTAGAAAAGGAAGGCATTTGGTTTTCTTTAGCAGTAAGTAAATATTATTTTATTGTTCGAGACCCACAGCTAAAAGTGCAGTCCAAAGTCATTGAGTCATTTTTGTTTTCGGCTAAGCAGTTGATTTAAAAATGCAATATCCCAATAAGACTGGAAATCCTTTCCGCAAAATATGCTTGGTAGATATATAAAGTACTGGACCACCGAGACAACTACGGTGTCAAATCCGTTTGTTTGTTACCTCTTCATGCTTTATCTACTGAAATAGTCTTCCTGAAATTTCGCATACCTACAAATAGTACTGGAGAAGGACATAAGGTACCTTTCATCCCGGGAAAAAGCACTGTTCCCAGTGTCCACAGTAGTAGTTTGATCTGTGATTTGATGCCATAATATTTACTATTAAAATTACCTATGTATAAGAGAATAAAAATAATAATTTCCAAATCAAAAACCTCTTTTTTATTTTATATGGCCACTATGTGCGTGCATTTTATATCCATACTAGCTTTTGCCCGCGGCTTTGCCCGTGTGAATTTCCCACGGGAACAGTGCTTTTTCCCAGGTATCTTATGTTCTTCTCAGTACTTATAACAATGTGTATGCGAAATATCAGGAAGAATGGTTCAGTAGATTAAGCATGAAGAGGTAACAAACAAACAAGTAAATAAACAAAAAAACTCACTTTCGCATTAATAATATTAGTTAGGATAGGATAGTTAGGATTTTTTAATTATTTCCTCAAATTTTGTCGGGAATTCCCAGTTGGGAATTGCCGACAGACGTTTGATAGCGACTGTACGGCCAACAGCTTAGGTATAATACGTTCAATAAAGAAGGTCATCGATATGTATGAAACCGTCGCTTTTTTGTAGTCATTCTAATTTGGCCGGATAATCTGCCGTTGTTCATATGTTTTTGGATTTGTGTTTATTTACTTATATCCTTAACATTTTGAACTGAAAATTTCCACGATAATATATGACTAAACACACTAATCTTTGGTTCACACGCACACTTATTGGGTTGAGCCGGTTTCTTGTATGTTGACGTCAAAAGTTAAGTCACCTAATTTTGTCTTTTAGTAATATTATTCAATAATGAATACATGTGCACTTCAGAAACTTTTTGTGGTTATTATAGGTGTATAGAAGAATCGAATACAGTTTTCAGCGAGCTTACACGTCTTTTCATTTAGGCGCTATGATTTTTTCGTGATTTCAAAGACAACGCGATTACTTAAAAATTAGAAATATTTTCTTAAATCTAATTATGGCACAGATGGGCACAAATGAATAGCTACTCATGTATATTTATCTTACAGGCGCACATACGATGGATCTAGGAGATCCACGATTTTGCAAAACGTTACTCCAGCAGGAAATGCAATATCCCGAAAACCTGAAGACGCACAAATGATCTTTTCGGCCCAGGTCAATGCACAGCTCTAAGCTCTCTGCCCCCTCAGAATATTTCTCTCTCCGATCATTCGTTTAGAACTTTCCTGCTAGAACGACGTTACCCTAGCAGAATCCTAGATTTCCGTTTTTTTCCAAAACTACAAGACGCACAAAAGTTTTATTCGCGGCACATGTACACTAGACTATGCACAACGTTTTGGTTCCATTCACTTAACTCCAGGACACACTTTCCTGCCAGGGTAACGCACACGGTAAACTCTACTAGTAGGGAAGGAGAGTAAGGGGCTCTACACAACATATCAAGCCGAGACAACCTCACCTGCTGGCTTTTGCAAACCAGAGCTGTGGACACTGTGTTGCGCCGCCTCTTCTCCACTTGCGCTTTGGAGGCGGTGGTGGTAACCTTAGCTTTAAGTAATTTTATGACGTCAACTAACTAGAAAACAAGAATGTGACGATTTATAAGTGCTATTTTTAAGCCTATATAAATAAAAATAATTGACTTTCACTTTGACTGACAAATGTGACCGGTACTAATTTCTCTATTACGAGTACAGGGTGTTTTGTTAAACACCAGCAACCTCTCGAGGGGTGAAAGTACTCGTGAATAAGACTTCTTAAAAGGGGCCGACTCTGAAATCTCAAAAAAAATAAGCTGTTCTGTTCCATACATTTTGGGAGAGAACGAGTAGATATTGTAAAATGTATGGAACAGCTGATCTTTATTTTTATGTTTTTAAGAATAATCATCATCGTCACATACTTATTTAAGAAAATAGAAAATAAATTATTGCTAAATTTGAACAATCAATTAAGTTTTTGGTAATAGTATACAGGATGTTTGGGTCAACAACTGCATCCTTTCTAGGGGTGAAAGTACTCATGAATATAAGCAACCTTTTGTATGGGACCGACTCTGAAATCTCAAAAAAAAAATCAGCTGTTCCAATACATTTTACAATACCTATTCTCCCAAAATGTATAGGACAGAACAGCTGTTTTTTTAGATGGGTTGCTGGTGTTTATCAAAACATCCTGTAGAACAAATTAGTAACCTGCGAAATCGGAAAAGAAATTATTGCTAAATCTGAACATTCAGGTAAGTTTTTGGTAATATTATAAAAATATATAATTAAATACTATATATTATATACCTATGGTAATAAGTAGTAATGGCTGAGTATGTTTGTTTTTATGTTTGTCATGTTTTATGTGTGTTTAAGAAATCGATTTGGCAAATTGATTTTAAACCTATTATACCGCGTGAAGTTATAGCGGTGATGCATTATATGATTTAACTAGCTTTTTCCCGCGGTTTCGCTCGCGTAAATCCTTTCTTAGCGTTCCTAATCTACCAGCATGCCAAATTTCAACCCGATCCGTCAGTGGTTTGGGCTGTGCGTTGATAGATCACTATATCAGTCAGTAAGTCAGTCAGTCACCTTTGAATTATATATATAATTTTTTTTATTATAATCAAATTCCGATTTAAAATACAAAATGGATAAGTGGTTTAACTGCCATTCTTTTAAATATTAAATACGTTAGTATTTAATATTTCAAAATATGGCAATGGTTTGCCCGTGGTTTTCCCGCATGAATTTCCCACGGGAACAGTGCTTGTTCTCGGGATGAAAGGTACCCTAAGTCTTTCTCAGTACTTCTACCTATGTGTAAGCGAAATTTCAGGAAGAATGATTCAGTAGATAAAGCGGGAAGAATAACAAACAGACTAATAAACAATGAAACAAACTCACTATCGCATTTATAATATTAGTAAGGATTAGGCTGTAAACAGGAAATGATACTTTCGAACTATCGTACAGTCAAGCGTCATAAGTGCAGTCATACCTCAAAGACCCTATTGCCTTGCCTCAATGATCATAATGCCTTGTAGATTCTGACTGCACTTTTGCCTCTTGACTGTACATCGTACTCGCATACTACGACTTTGGGTACTTTAGAATTAGAACTTCCATACATCGACATTTCATACTTTGCTCTCGTAAACTAGCACTGGAGTACGTAGTACTAGGATACTTTAGAACTAACGTACATCGTACTTGCATACTTCGACATTGGATACTTTAGAAGTAACGTACATAGACATTTAGTACTTAGACATTCCATGGCGGAGTCCTTGATATATAAGAAAACTTGTATCTTTTTTATCATTCCTTTGATTTGACAACACATGTGTGTTTAATACGATGGCAATGACCTGATGGTGCATTCAGGATCAGAAACAAGAATTTTTTTCAGGCACTAAAAGTATAGGGACTAAAAAATGTTGGTGCTAATAAGGCCAAAAATGTACAGAACTTGTTTCTTACTAGTTTTAATTCTAATCCTACTTAATATTATAAATGCGAAAGTTTGGGTGAGTGTTTGAATTTGTGAGTATGTGTGTTTGTTTGGATGTTTGTTACTCAATAATGCAAAATCTACTGGACGGATTACGATTAAATTTGATACACGGGTAGAAAACTACCGGGAATAGCACATATGGTACTTTTTATCTCGAAATTCCCACTGGAGCGATGCCCCGGGGCGCGACTAGTAGAACCATAAATCGGTCCCAGGTGTTATCGAAGCAATGCTCGCACGTATCGGGGCCGGCCGGCACCGGACACAATCGACGGCCGTCATCCGGCGGCCGCTTCCGGTCGGTCGTCGGCTACATGGATGTTATTGTAAAATCAACGGAAAATTGGAGGCACGGGTAATTCTATTTTTGTCAATTTTATCGGAAGTTATAGTTCAAAAATATCGGCAAGATTTCTTGTTTGTTGGTTATACTTACATACATAATAACATAAATAATTCAGTAATTACATCAGTCCAGAAAATGGCAACGGCGGACTTATCCCATGAAGGGATCTCTTCCAGTCAACCGGTACGAAAAAAATATATAAAAAACAAAGGGCAGAGGCTGAATGAATGTGAGCAACTTTTTGTATAGGACAACTTGAGTGCAGGTTTCCTCACGATATTTTTTTTACATAAAGCTAGTGGTGGTCTATAAAAACTACCGTACATGAGTTAGATTCGATACAAACTTATGAAGCACGGGCAGGTTTTGAACCTGAGACCTTCGGCCCTTACCACTTCAATAGCTAGTTCCTATACATACATAGAATCACGTCTTTATCCCTTATGGGGTAGACAGAGCCAAGAGTCGTGAGACTCGAAGGCCACGCTTAGCTGTATAGTGAAATAGAGATTCATTTATAGTGACAGTTTGCTAGCCCATCGCCTATGAGTGGAGGAATCCTCTGTTTAAAGCCCTTTCCCTCGATTGACTTTTACAATCTGCGCGGGAAGAGAAGCAGCTGGCACATTCTATGTTTTTTCTTCGCTCCCAGACCAGCATGGAAGTTCCTATATATAATTAAATTAAAGTATATCTACATCTATCTTTGGATCGCATGGACACTAATGGACAGGCAATCTCAACATCTCTCTTTTTTTTTGAAGGTCCGATGTACCTACCTAAAAATATGAGAAAAAATTCAAACCACGTTCTAACAATTAAAATAAATAATAAATCTTTATTTCCAAATGAATTACAAATGGTTTCTTGCCTAAGTAAATCTAAATTATATTTTAGAACAATAAAATAACAAAATTCAAAATGCGAAAATGAAAAATGGCAGAAGAGTAGGCCACTTTCGCTAAGGTCGGTCACAGGATCGCTCTTAAATGATGTAACCACCCTGATGAAACCTACAAAAATATGCCTTGGACCCTGGGTAGGTCATGACCAATGTTCCTTATCCATAAGGAAGAAAAAGGACAGTGCCTTAGTAGTAGTGGGTAAATTAAAAGGCTAATGACCTGTTCAATGCACCATGACATGAGCTCCTATAACTTTTAAAATAATATGTGTATAAATTATTCATTTCACACATAAAACATTTCAATGTATTTATAATGCGTATAATCATTTAAAGTTGTATTTCTTTAATAAATAGTATAAACACCTTATATAAAATATACTTTTATTTTTTAATAAACTAATACAGAGTTGTCCAACCTTGATCTTCAACTGAATATTTGACAGAAATTAAGCTTATAATTACGCGCTTTTTTTGTGTGAAGACCTAAGACTATTCTTTTGGATACGATACAGATCTCTCTCGTTTCCTCTGCACTTATCCCTTTCTTCACTCACATTGTCTAGTTTTGAGTGTTCCTAATTACAGGAGATCAAGGAAAGTTTTATGAACGTCGAAAATTATATCGATATCTACAATTTTCTTTCGTTTTAATTGAAATCTTTTTTCAGGAATGTATTGGGTTAAAAATATGAGTAAGTAACTTATCTTTAATTATAGAAAACGAAAAGAAAAAAAGAATCCAAAAGTGGATAGTACCTATTATAAAGTCTAGCTAGAAATTACTTCAGTACGTTTTTAAACCACGGCAAAATTAAATATATTTGAAAGGTTATTTTAAATTCCGGATCTTAAATCAGTACAATGTAAATTAATAATTTATTTATGACACAAAAATCTTTATTCCAAATGAAAATAAATATTTAAGTAAATATTAAAGATTTGTAATGAGTTTATTTCATAATTTTAGATAAAAAGTAATACACATTACCTGTACCTGTATAGTATATTTCTAAACAGCACAATCTTGGGTGATAAGTTGATACCTAGTTGATTGATACGATTGAATGATTTTACGATGATTATTGATAATAGAAAAGTATGAATGAGTGCACGCTATCTATGATGAAAACACAAATTAGGTTATGTGCGGCTTATGTAAACTGCTGATATAAACAAATGAAACATGTACTAAGTGTTTGCAATGTACATTACCCTCATACGCGTTTCGCGTCGCGCAGTCGGATAAATAGGTACAACAATAAAAACTGTTGAGGACACCTTCTCTTAGTAATAAATTGAATTCGACTCAAAAAATAAATAAGTACCTTTAAATAGTAAATTGATTTATATATAATCACATTCACTAGCTGCTTTTGGTAAGTTGAGTAAATCACTTTCTTGAAAACTCTTTCCTAAAAAATATTTTCAATTTTTTTTCAAAGCATGATCCCTGCCTGGCGAAACGCAGTCTTGAATATTATGACAATACAGGGTTATTGTTTTCACCATCATTTCACTTGTCAAAATATAACTCTGCGCTGGCGCTGTAATGCTGTAATTTAAAGAGTAAATGAAAACAAATTTTTAAGTTGCAATAAATATTTTTTTTCTTTTAGATTACATTGCTTTGAGTAAGTGTTTCGTGGGTATATTCAAAATTTTTAATTTTCTTGCTGTAGTTTTGTAACTTTTCAATTGGATGGATAACTTTAAATTGTTTTTCTTTGTAGCCCTCCAAATATCTCCACAAGCTACATTTTGCCGGGTGCCGATAATTACCATTCTTCATTTTGAAATTACAGGCACCAGCAGCTATGATTTGTATATTTCTAACGACGCTTCTTGTTGGTGCATCCTATGGCTTGGGCAGTGATATCCATGGTGGTCGATTGAATGATCTAGATTCAATCATTTGGCCAAATGATGATATACAAAACCATCAATGGCATCCACCAGGGCCAACAAAAGATCCATGGAATCCATCGGGACCCACGTCAAATCCATGGGATCCTCAACCAGGGCCCACTAAATCTCCATGGGATCCATCAGGCACTACTGTAAATATATGGGACCCTCAACCAACGAAAAATCCATGGGATCCATCAGGTACTACTTCCAATCCATGGGACCCTCAATCAACGAAAAATCCATGGGACCCTCAACCAACGAAAAATCCATGGGACCCTCAACCAACGAAAAATCCATGGGACCCACAACCAACTAAAAATCCATGGGATCCATCAGGCACTACTTCCGATCCATGGGATCCTCAACCAACGAAAAATCCATGGGATCCATCAGGCACTACTTTAAATCCATGGGACCCTCAACCAACAAAAAATCCATGGGATCCATCAGGCACTACTTCAAATCCATGGGACCCTCAACCAACGAAAAATCCATGGGACCCTCAACCAACGAAAAATCCATGGGATCCATCAGGCACTACTTTGAATCCATGGGACCCTCAACCAACGAAAAATCCATGGGATCCATCAGGCACTACTTCAAATCCATGGGACCCTCAACCAACAAAAAATCCATGGGATCCGTCAGGCACTACTTCAAATTCATGGGACCCTCAACCAACGAAAAATCCATGGAATCCATCAGGCACTACTTTAAATCCATGGAACCCTCAACCAACGAAAAATCTATGGGATCCATCAGGCACTGCTTTAGATTTCTGGGACCCTCAACCAACGAAACATCCATGGGATCCATCAGGCACTACTTTAAATCCATGGGACCCTCAACCAACAAAAAATTCTTGGGATTCATCAGGAACTACCTACAATCCATGGGACCCTCAACCAACTGAAAATCCTTGGGATCCATCAGGTACTACCTACAATCCATGGGACCCTCAACCAACGAAAAATCCATGGGATCCATCAGGCACTACTTCCAATCCATGGGACCCTCAACCAACGAAAAATCCATGGGATCTATCAGGCACTACTTTAAATCCATGGGACCCTTTACCGACGAAAAATCCATGGGATCCATCAGGCACTACTTCCAATCGATGGGACCCTCAACCAACGAAAAATCCATGGGATCCATCAGGCACTACTTCCAATCCATGGGACCCTCAACCAACGAAAAATCCATGGGATCCATCAGGTACTACTTCCGATCCATGGGACCCCCAACCAACGAAAAATCTATGGGATCCATCTGGTACTACGTCTAATCCATGGGACCCTCAACCATGGCCCACAAAAAATCCATGGAATCCATCAGGTACTACTTCGAATCCATGGGACCCTCAACCAACAAAAAATCCATGGGATCCATCAGGCACTACTTTAAATCCATGGGACCCTCAACCAACGAAAAATCCATGGGATCCATCTGGCACTACTTCCAAACCATGGGACCCTCAACCAACAAAAAATCCTTGGGATCCATCTGGTACTACGTCAAATCCATGGGACCCTCAACCATGGCCCACGAAAAGTCCATGGGATCCATCAGACACTACTTCCGATCCATGGGACCCTCAATCAACGAAAAATCCATGGGATCCATCAGGCACTACTTCCGATCCATGGGACCCTCAACCAACGAAAAATCCATGGGATCCATCTGGTACTACGTCAAATCCATGGGACCCTCAACCATGGCCCACGAAAAGTCCATGGGATCCATCAGACACTACTTCGAATCCATGGGACCCTAAACCAGGGCCCACAAAAGATCCATGGGATCCTTCAGGCATCACGTCGGATCCTTGGGACCCTCAGCCATGGCCCAGGAAAGACCCATGGAATCCATTAGACAATATGCCAAGTTTTCCGTGGAGCGAGGAGTATATTCAATTCTTGAAAACCAATTTATTAATATGGGATTATGCAGAGAATCGGCTCCAAGCCTTTTTATCAAGGTATGTAACAAATATCGAGTATGGACCCAAGAAATGAAAAACAATTAAAAATTATTCAATAGGAACAGGATAACCTTAATTAAATAGAAAGTCCGATCACATATCTGACCCAAAGGTTCCCATAACCCCATCAGCATTGCCTCGCTGGATAGCCAAAGAAATCCTTTGGATCAGATATAAACCGGCACGATGATCACAACCGCAAGGAGTGAAAGGTACGAGTACTTATATCTTAAATTCAACGATAGTCATTTTTCGTAAAAATATTATTATTATATAGAAATATAAAATAAGAATGAATACATCCTTATAAGATCATTTAAACTTACAGTGAAGAGACCCGAGCACTACAAGGGAGAATGTGTTGAGTTTCTTGTCTTCACATTCTCCTTGAACGCAGGCTGTTTTCAGCTATCTGTTAGGAAAGTTTCAGCGTCCAGGAGTGGACCTTTTGTAGCTGTGATTTTCTTTTTCTAAAGTCATATGTGCCAGATTCACGTCACCTCAATCTAGATTGAAAATAGCTGGTGTACATGTTTTCTCTCGATGTTTACCTTTACTTAGATGACTTCATTACCAGAACTTCTTAATTTCAGAGCAAAAGAAATCACCGAGCAAGGATCGAGGGATGACAGCACACGGGCAGTTGCGGTGATGTTCGCTGTTAACAAATTGGCCCTGGATTTACAAAAAGATTGCTCGTAAGTATTTACATTTCAGTCTGTGATGAAGTGATTATCGAGTTTGCGTTAGAAAATAGCAAGAATTAGCAAAATAGAGATATGGACAAACTTAAGTAGAAGAAACAGATAACGTTTTGGACATTTTACTCTAAAATACTTACTAATATTTCGACTAGAATTTGAAAGAGATCTTATTTGTCAAGTATTTAGTATTGTTCTTTTGTATTTGTGGTATTATGGTATGTGTAATTATATTTTGCAGACCGAGTAACTATGTACAAAAATACCAAGAAACAGTGAATACACAACTAAATGCAGGTAATAAAAAACCTCTGCTTCCTGTACTGGTGATGTCATTATTGTTGAATACCGTTAAAGCGCAGATCAAAGAGGTACTCAAGTTCATTACTTTTTTTTTTATTTACAGTATCATTTTTAGTAAGAAAAATGGGATTTGAATTCTTCTTGCCTTTAAATACGTAATTTATATGTGTATCTCATGATATATTTTTATTAATATTTCAAACTTACTAAGTACTTATTTTATTATGATTTAAACAGATACTCATGTTTATAAATCATAATGTCAATTTCTAGCTTTAGTTTTAATCAAATTACTTATTTTATCATCAGATACGAGCGTTCCTGTTCTTTGACGATCCAGCCTGTAAGAAATGCGGATGTCAACTTCCATCAAATTATGTTCAATTGCCACATCAGGGTCAACTGTTATTAGCTCTAAGCAGTCTAGGACAGGCTGTAGAAATGGCAGACCACCTCAAAAAAGCTATAAGTGACGATCGCGTACAAAAATACATGTTGACCGACAAGGTGGCCGAAACTGAAATCTATCCTTTGACAATTAAAATGGCTCAAGTGTTCCAACTGCTGGCAAGGAAACAAAATTGCAGATTGATAGAGCATCCTTTCTTGACTCCACTGTTGGACACAGAAAGTAAATCTACGCCTAAGCCTTGGCTGAATAAAGAAAGTAAAACCGATCATACTGGTGATGTATCAGATACTAGTAGTTCACTCGAAAATGGGCTTAGTTAGTTGCCATCATTTTAGTATATCGCAGAGGAGACTCTTAAATAATAATCTTCAGGGTCATATAACATAATTTATTGGTAAAGAAATAGACCCGATAAGGGTCTATAGTTTAATAATATTTTGAAATAGTATTATTTGATAATGAAATGAAAGTAACTTATAATAATAGATATCGGTAGATGCTAGGCCAAGAATGACAACCAAAATGCAGAATCGAATATGAATGAATACAGTTTAAATTTTATGACAGGTGAAATAAGTATGTATGTGCCAGCGCACGTATAATAAGATCCAAAGAGGATGAACGCGAAGCCGCGTTACAGTACCGGGGGGGCCGGTTTAAAAAAAAAGTTTATCTCAAAAATTGTTAAAAACTGAAATATATAATATATTGAAATATATTATAAGTTTTAATAGCAAAAATGATTAATTAATAAAAGTCTATGTAACTATCTATTTTATAGTTGAAGCTAAACATTTATTTAAAACAAATATACTAAAATTGGGATTTTGAAATCAAATTGTCATTAATATGCTTTAATATGTTGTATTATTATTGTATTGTACATCAAATTTGATTTCCTGTAACTATTGTCTGGATACTACATTGAACGATGTATCGGATATCTCTATTTATATCAAAAGTTCTAAACAAACAATGTCAATAAATATTTTAATATATTTTAAAGTTTTATTTCACAGCATCTACCTTCTACTTTATTTACTACCTACTATTATAGCTATATCTTGTAAAGACTGTCCCAGTTTTGAATCCTACTCATGCCTCTTATCTCTGACTCATGTGGTAGTTTTCTTAGACCACCACTTGGGGTGATGATTTATGAGCTAGTTTGTGAAATGATGAACTACGTACCATCCATTCCACGTAAATACTACATGGCTGAGAAGTCATGAGATATACGACAGAGAGAGTGAAAGAGCGGATATCGAGATGGGAACCCTATATGCGCGGATGCCTTAATTTGTTTAAGGTTTCCTTCCATTTATCAAATATCTTTGTCTTCATCCTGAATTGATGAAATGGTCGCCATGACCGAAATCGGTCGGACATCATCATCATCAGTATCTTTGTCCAATGTTTATGCATTGATACAAAGATCAAAGAAATTGGATGACTTTACCAAATGCGCTAGAGCTTGCAACACTAATATGATCTTTAAGTTAAAATGTCCGGATTTCAAACTACATTGTAGATACGCCTCTCTTTTTGTTTCACTATCTTTTGTATTTTTCTTGTGTGTATGTGCAATAAAGAGTTTATAAACAAACAAACAAATAAACTAATTCTCCAACTAACAAGAGTGACCGACCACCATGGAGTGAAAGACGCACAAAATATTGGTCAACAATTTAGGACAAGTGGAAAGGGCAACCGTCAAAGATTCTTCATCAAAATTTGACGTTAAAACTAGACAATGATAGATATTTGATAACTGGAATGAAATAAAACCACCCTTATGTACTCAATATCATGAAATAATAAAATCATAAGAATACCTACTAAAATTGTTTATATGTTGTCATTGTATGGAAAACAAAGCTAGATTTTCTTTTTGATTTGCGTAGATTCTATACCTAAACTCTTAGAATATAGAAAACAATCTTTCAATGTTTAACCACTAAAACACATAGTATTAATATTGTTTATAAAACTAAACATTTGTAAATATTGATGTCCTTGGAGAAAAGCTGCGGAGAAGTTCTTGCATCATCGCTTCGCTTCTGTTCTTCTTCACTTTTGCTTTGAAGGCACTTAGCTATATGTAAATTATTGACGTCAATACGTAACATGCATCAATGTTGAGAATAAACAATTCATTTCATTCCAAATAACCCTTGCGACCCATCCGAGTACCGCCACGACAAACATTGCTTGACATGCAGTAAGTATGTTCCCATACGAGGCCTCTAACTAAACAATAATTTGTTGATGTTATTAATTTCATGCCAGAATCAAATCGATGTATTTATAATGCGTATAATCGTCTGAAGTTGTGATTGAATAAAACATTACAATTTATTAGTAATATCATAGAAATATCTAATTTGTTAGTAGGTACTAAAATAAATTCAGACTTGACCAACGTTGATGTTTCAATTTGGTCTTTCTTGTTATTTCTGATTTTTAGGGTACCGTACCTCAAAAGGCAAAAACGGAACCCTTATAAGATCACTTTGTTGTCTATCTGTCAAATTTTTTTTTCTCAGGAACGCTTAAAAGTATCAAGTTGAAATTAATATCGAATATGCGGATCCACGGTTTCTTTATGCAAAACATAATCAAAATTATACGTCAACGCGATTAAGAGATATTACAATTAATATTATCAATGTTGCGAATTTTCGCATATTTTGCGATTTCAGGCAGCAATCAAAACCTAAATTTGGCTAAAAGCAAGGTCTAAAAGTACTTATAGAGGAATCAATCTGCAAATTGTAAATATGTTGTTGGAAGTCTAAAAAAAGTGTTACAAACTTATTTTTGCGCTGGATTCAGTATGAATCTTAGGGATCGAACTGTAAAGTTAAGTTTATTTTTGAAACTAGTTGGTCTTTTAGTAAGAGCTATATTGTGAGATGGTCTACGTGTACGGAACCCTCTGTGCGCGAGTTTGACTCACACTTGGCCGGTTTTTTGTTCAAATCTTCTAACCGAACCCATAACCTAAAGTCAGGAGCCATAAATAAAATTAAATAAAAAAGCCTTTATTCTACTAAAAATATAACACACACAGCAGCCATACACACTATCAAATAGTCAGTGTGCCTTTATCCTGACCATATCGATGAAACACGTAATTGTATACTATACAGGTTACATTAATATATAACCTGTATATTATACAATAAAATTAAATAAAATAGAAATAACCAAAAAGACTAAATTGAAACATTAACGTTGGTCAAGTAGCATCAAGTTTAAATTGAGTCAATAGATAAGTATCTATTGACTCAATTTAAACTTGATGCTACTTATTCATGAGATACAAGGTTTTGAAAGACACAGGTAGATGGACAACAAAGTGATCCAATAAGGACTCCTTTTACTTCTTTTGAGGTACGAAACCGTTAAATTTAACAAACCGCTGTAAAAATAAGATTATTTGCTTCAATTAAGTTATTTTTAAAATAAGAAAACGGTAAACTGTTGACGATAGCTGTTTAGTAACAAATTGAATTAGAATTGAATAAGTAAATTATGTAGGTATAAATAATACTAATAATACATAATTGCTATATGTTATTCAAATATTCGCATTGTATATGGTTGGTAAGTATTAAGAAAAAATATTTTTTTAGCTCTTTCAAGAAATAACTGTTTTCTATAACACACATTTTGTGTAGGTACCGAACTATTCCTATGCAAGGTAATTCTTATAAATTATTCAACTACTTACATCTGTTTTGAATCAAAATGTTGATTCCCCCCGCCTTAGCACGAGAATTTATTGTACCAATAAACCATCTAGGAGAAATCCTGTGAATTGTATAGAAAAAAGCGACCAATAGGTAAACCGCACCCGCTGGTCGGATGACATTGTTTGGATACCGAGAAAGCTATGAATGAGCCTGGCGCAGGACAGTAAGGAGTGGATCGAAAAAAGGGAGGCCTATACCCAGCAGTGGGTTTGATGTGGGCTGAATATGATGATGATGATGTATAGACAACTGCAACATATCCGCATCCTTGAATTCAGAAGACTATTGGGATAAATGCTGGGCTTCCTTGTTCACATACCTTGAAAAACTACTAGTTTATTCACTCGATCCACTTTAATTCATTGCAAAGATCTATTGTTTGATCTTTTTGCTTTCTTATTAATCCAGGATGCGTTGGGATGGATGGATACGGTGGTCAGTATTGTCACATCTTGTAAAATGGGTGATAGACGAGCTGCAGTTATTGTATATACCTGTGATATCCATGAATCTATGAATATAATATTACGGGCATTCGGACCTCCACGTACCGAAGTACTAATTTTCGAAGTTAGAGCGGTTTAACTAAGAGCTCATTTTTTTACTTTACTGCAATCTACATCATCTTCACAGTATTATTCGTTATATTTTATAACTTATATTAAATTTTCAGCATCGGCAGAGTTATGTTAGGTCTAGTTTTAATAACAATTCTCGTGGGATCATCGACTGGCTTAAAAAGAATTGAACTCCGAAAAGAGGTAATATATCGAAATAATGATTTAACAATTCCTACAACAACCAATCAAAAACCACTGCAGTACTACAACCACCAACAATCGGATTTTGACGAACAACATCCAATATGGGATCACAACCCAAAACAACCAATACAGAAATACAATCAATATCAACCAATATGGGATTGGAACCAACAACAACAGCAAACATCATATTCGGACCAACAACAACAAATATGGGATTGGAACCAGCAAAAGCAAACATGGGATTCCAACCAACGACAACCAGAATGGGATTGGAATCTACAAAAACAACAAACATGGGATTTGAATCACCAACAGCAAACATGGGATCCGGACCAACAACAGTCAACATGGGATTGGAATCAACAAAAAACAATATGGAATTCGGACCATCAACAACAAACATGGGATTTGGACCATCAACAAAAAACATGGGATTGGAACCAACAAAAACCAACATGGGATTCGAATCATCAACAACAAAAATGGGATTGGAACCAACACAAACCAACATGGGATTCGGACCAACAACAACAAACATGGGATTGGAACCAACAACAACAAACATTGAATTCGGACCAAGAACAATCAACATGGGATTGGAATCAACAACAACAAACATGGGATTCAGACCAACAACAATCAACATGGGATTGGACTACAGAAATTACGGTACTGAAAATTAGTCTATCGGTCTGGGATCAAGTTGAGGAAAGATTTCGGGATTTGCTTTTAAGGTAGGTCTGCTAACATAGTACCGGTACCCAAGTTCAAGCAATGTAGTATTGTATTGATTTTCTCTTATCGAATGTGATTACTAATATTTTCATTCAAGTTGCCTGAAGGTATCTGACGGCACATGACTTTATGACTACCGCCAACTAGCGACAGTAGCCATTACATATTAGAAAATTGAAGTCACTAGTGTGCTGGTTTCTTTGAACGATATTTTCTTCCGAAAGCCGGTGGTCGGAGATGACAGTATAGGTTAGATAGATCTCATATGATTATTTGATTTCAGTGCCTTTGTGTTCATTTCTGTTCTGTACCCTCCCAACCAGTAGTAAAACTGCAAGAGTTTAGGGCTGGGTCCACCTCCGAGGAGTGTACTTTCCGCGAGAGAGCCAACTGGACATTTTGTACATTCTCGGTTTCTTGCCGTGGAGAAGTACTCCGCTCAGACGTGAACCCCTAATCCCGAACAACTCGAGAAACCAGTTGGGCACGTAGCCGAGATTGAGAATATGCAGTCAAGTCAGGATATGAAAGATAGGATGTTTATACTACTAAACAAATAAAATTAATTGATTTCAGTGCTGTACAAACTTCGACGAGTGGTTTAAGGGACCCAAGCACACGGGCAGCTGGGGTTATGTTCACTGTTGCTAAATTGGCAGCCAAACTGGCCTGGGATTGCTCGTAAGTAACAAACATATAAACAACAACAGAATCAGGTTTCCATACATGTATCGAAATAAAAGCACGGGATCCAGTAAGTTTTCTAATTTATTACGATTAAACTTAGTTACGTTAAGACACTGCATGAGATAGTCTCTGTAGATAGTCTCTGTAGATAGTGTTTGTGTGTGCTTTTCTTTTCTTTGAGCTACACAATGTCATTAAGCTAACTAAAAATATAGTATTACCTGCAAACCTAATAATGTTGTTGATTATACTATTTTACATTCAATCACCACCTTAATAAGAGATGCATAGGAGAGCTTTTATGTTTTTATTCCATTAATTGTATCTATCAGTATTTTTTATCGCATTACAGACGAGATGAATATGCCCGGACTTATATGCAAATAGTGCGATCAAATCTAATGCAAGCTGTTAGATCGCCACAGGTCGCTATTCAACTGGTGACCAAGTTGTTAAATGAGGTCAGCAGAAATACTAAACAGGTAATACGAAAAAATATTCGCTAGGAACGATGGTAGGTGGACTAAAGATGTTAAATGGCTCTCCAACTTTATTCTAAGTCAACTTCGATTTTCGTGCGAAAGCGCAGTCATACTGCATAATAATTACTTAAGATCGTTCGGGGAGTAAATAAAAATCACATACACAATTTTCTTGGCCAGGTTATAAAATCTAGGGCTACCTACCTAATAATAATAATCCATAGACAAATTGTTCTTTTGGCCACAGATACGAGAGCTGCTAAATGTGAAAATGCCGAATGGCAAAGAAATAAGAAAAAATCTTAAGAAATTGGAAAGAGAGAAAAATTTGGCTGTAGCTCTGGGAACTCTTGCCTTTGGTGCATTTTCTTCATATCCCCTCAAAAAGGCTATAAGAGATGATGAAGTGATACAATATATGGTGGGTCCAAGCGCTCAAGATAAACTGTATCCATTGGTGGTCAAAACGGCTCAAGTATTGCAACTGGTTTCGAACAGACAGACTTGTGAATTAGAGGACCCTTTTGAACTGGATGGTGAACTAAATGATGACGACACAAGTGATACTAATGATGAAAGCTCATTTGACGATTAAGTACTAGTTAACTATTATATAATTTATCTAACGATGAACAGCAAAAAGTCGCGTTCATAATGTGAATACTACCTTTTTGCTCCCGTGAATTGGATAACGCAGATACTTATAGGAAATAAAACAGGAAATGCTTGCTTAAATTTAATGAAAATATTCGTAGCATGTGCCAAGTCGACTTAAATATACATTTACAGAAATATATAATTTAATTTAAAAAATCTTAACAATTTCTAAAATAATAACTTAAAAAATTGACTGTTACTTAACCTAAAATAAATTAAGGGAAATAAAGTAAGTTTTAACAGAGGATATTATATAATTTATGAGTTTAAATATTTTTTATTAGTCGGATTTATGGACCTATATTTATGGGCCTGATATTATTTTCAAAAAATAAATACTCAAGTTAATGATCTAATAATATAAACTACTACAGAAAATGTAAGAACTTTCCAAAAGTGTTCGAACCAATTTAAATAATACAAAAACATTCAATTTAAAAAATAAAATACAAAATATATAAAGTTACAGTTTACATTGTTTCGTTATTTTGCATTTCGGAATATGTTCTATATAAACTACTCGTATTTTATAGTAGGTATCTTATAATATGATAGAATATGCCATGTCAATTTGGTTTCGATTCATTTATAACTCTACTGTCAATGTCACATTGCGTATAGTTTTATGAGGGTTTGTCAATCCAAACGATGAAGACTCTCCAGTAACTCCGATACTTTCCCGACAACTTCAACTATATCCTCCAGGTTGCTAACTACATACGGAACCACATCAAGTGACTGAGCCACTTCAGCCAGGCGTTGTTGTCTGTCCAACAGTTCTTCTGCAACGTCGGCTGCAAGTTGTAACAAATTGGCCGCTTCTAAAAGCTTTTTGTCTTGAGCCACAACTGAGTTCACTAATCTGTCACATTCGTTGGATCCAACTCCCTCGCATAACTCGGCAACCACATCGTTAAGCTGTAAGAACAAATATGAAATGTTAATCCATAAAGTAAAAGGAATAGTAAGCCCCCTTTGCAGGCATGTTATGAGGATGTTTTTGAAATACCGATTTAATAAACTACATAATTATAGATTACTGACAATTCGTTGCCGATTGATTTCACTGCTCTCTTTTTTTAATTATATGTATAGATTACAATAAATATTAAAATATATATTATAATTTTTTTTTTTTTGATTAACATATTTTTTATTTAATAAATTACATTACAAAATTTATATGTCACATATTACATCTATGGTCAAAGAGAATTATAACCCGCCCCTTAAAGTTTCCGGTGCAAAGCTGCCCAAAACGCTGGCCGCGTTGCCGCGTTGAATGGCAATAGCGACCCTTTGCACCAGAAAAGAGCCTTTTTTTAATAAAACTTTTGAATATAAAGTAAAACTTTTCAATTTCATTTTAAAATCTACTCGCTTTGCTAAGTACTACTACTTACTGACGTAGAATAATCCACTTACCGGCTTCAACTTGGATGTAACGGCGTCGACATCGCCTTCCAATTTAATCATTGTATCGTTGGGTTGTAATAGAACATCTGGTAATTCCTCCCCAAGTCCATCTATTATTGCTAACTCGTAGGGACTAAAATTTATTTTTAAGATTATTAAATTTCACACATCCAACGTGACTTTAGTATAAGTATAGTACCTATATAGCATCCCAATACTATCCTTAATTCTTTATGAAAAAAAAAAAAAACAAAAAATAAAAATAAAGGGAGGGCCGCTATACAGGTGAATCTTTATGATTGGTAAAATTTCTACTTTGGCAAAATTTTTTGAGGGATCGGGGAGGCTGGCGTGCTCAATCTTGTGTTGAAGGCCAAGACTCACTTTGGGTCACTGAGTACCCGGTCACCCGGATAGTAAGTAAGTACAATTTCTACTGGTCAAAATATGTATCAATATGAGATTTTGTAAGGATTAACCTTTGAAAAACCTTCCTTTAGAAAAATCCTTTGATCTCAAAAAAATGCCGCCCATACACTCCCAGGCGGGTCCACGGCAATAAAAAATTAGTTTCAACGGGTCCACGAGTTTTTAAAAGTACAGTCGCCTACAGTTATTGTTTGTATTTTTATTAATTCTAAAAGATTATCTTGTCTAAGTGAGCACTAAGAAATTTGGAATTTAGAGTGGAAATTCCAAAATTCCTTTCTTAGTGTAAGGGGGTGAAATTCACGCCGGCGAAATTGAGATAAAAAGCTAGTTATAAATAAAGTATTGTCACTAAATAAAATACAATAAATCGATTTCCAATTATACTTTTTATTAAAATGAAGTTAAGAATTTTTTTGAATCTAAGTAACAGCCTCATCATAACTTACAAATCAATGTCATGTTACTAATAATAAAAACTGGCAGTTATAAAATGTAATATAACATATGTTGTCTCTGTTACACTTATGTTACAAGTTAATAAAAAAAAGAGACAGCAAATGTTATACGAGTATAACATGTGGGAGCACCATAAGAAAATAATAGCTATAGATACTTCAACTTACACTCCTAGGGTTAGTGCCGCTCGGCGCCCCACACCAAGTATTACGAACTCATGAACACTAGGCTGCAGCACTGATGAGACATTCGCCGTGTGCCTGTAAATATGTAACGGTTACATTTAGCGATGTGCCATCGAGAAATTTACTGTTAGAAATTTACTGTTCCCGAAAATTTCTTCCCTTGACAATTCCGAAAATTCTCAGATATTTCTATTGTTTTTAGGAAAATTTTCCGTTCTTGAGAATATTTCCGAGACATTATCAAGAAACTTTCCGCTGTGTCTTTAAAAATTTCGGAAACGGCACATCATTAGTTACACTACGTCAACTAGGTATATCCGCTTCTATTTTTTACACGACTGACCAAATAAAAGACTGTTATGTATTCGGGGTTCATGTATGTATCGAAGGCCAAGATCCACTTTGGGGTCACTGAGCCAGCGGAGTAAGTGAGTAGTAGTATGTATATATAAGTCCTGAACGGCTTAACAGATTTTGATGTGAGAGGTATTTTTTAGATTCCTTGCATTCCTCCGAGTGACATAGGCTATGGGAGTTGTCAGTCGTGTTTTTCAACCGACTTCCCAAAAAAGGAGGAGGTTATATGTTTCGATGTATGTATGTTTTTTTTTTTATGTATGTTCGCCGATTTCTCCGCCTACAGTGGACTGATTTCCGAAATTGTTTTTTTATTCGTAATGATATATACCCAAGTTGGTCCCATTTTAACCACGTCAGAATCTGTGCGGTAATTTTAAAGATACCTAACAAAATATAAAAATACCAACATTGCATTATAGAGCAAAAGCCCGCGATAGCATGCCCTTCCTTATTTTATTAAAACTAAATATTTTCTGTGTATGTTCCAAACATTTAGCGACTATAAGTTGGATCATGATTACTTAGGCAGATTATTTGTAGCAATAACATTTAAAGTGGTAACTCAATTTCCTTAAAGTAAAAATTTTTAAAGATTTTATTCCTAATAATATAAGAAATCACGCCATCCATTACCAGGCAATTGGTGCAGATATAAATCCCTGCTAGACATTGTAACTTTACTAAATTATTTGTTTTATTATAAAAGCTGAATTTTTGTTTTATTATAAAAGCTGAATTTAATATGTAATACTTTGGAAGGCCCCAAGGGTGCTTTTTATACCTATAAAAATCATCCTTGCTATCCATATTACCTGCATAAGCAACTAAGATCCAAACTTCATACCTAGTCGCTAATATTTTTTACTCGTATATACCACGCAGAGAAATATTCAGCATTTTTAAAATAAGGAAGGTTTGGTCGTCGCGTGCTCACGGTCTATTTATGTGCCAAAAATAATAGACAATTTGACATGTTCTGACATTTTAAATCAAACTGACATAAAAAGTTTCGAATTCTTAATTCTTTATTTTCGGCCACCAGTGAAAGAAAAGTTTAAGATTTTATGAAAGAAAATGAAAAGGCTAGCAAGAAAAGGAAAGCACTAAAAATGATAAAATAAAACTTTTTTCCAAAAAAGTGAACCGACTTCCATAATAAAACTTAAAATCATGAAATAACAATAAAGAAAAATGTATTAGCATGCTACCTACTGAATGAGGTGAAGTCGGTGCCAAATTTAATATCAAATAATATAAATTAACATTAGAATCATGTAGGTACATATACAAAATGCCTAGCTAAACAATTACATAGTCCTGCACTTGGCACCGACTTCACCTCATTCAGTAGGTAGCATGCTAATACATTTTTCTTTATTGTTATTTCATGATTTTAAGTTTTATTATGGAAGTCGGTTCACTTTTTTGGAAAAAAGTTTTTATTTTTTAATAATTAGCTTGTTTATCTCAATACCTACACCAATAAATATTCCACCGGAATGGAAGCAGAATCCATACTAATATTATAAATGCGAAAGTTTGGATGTGAGTTTGTGAGTTTGTGAATTTGTGAATTTGTGAGTTTGTGAGTTTGTGAGTTTGTGAGGATGTTTGTTACTCAATCACGCAAAATCTACTGGACGGATTTCGATGAAATTTGGTACAGAGGTAGATAATGACCTGGAATAGCACATAGGCTACTTTTTATCCCGGGAAAAAGCACTGTTCCCGTGGGAAATTCACGCGGGCGAAGCCGCGGGCAAAAGCTAGTACTCAATAAAGTTGACATATATGTAGATAGGTATGTTATGGACTAAGTGACAGGCATTTTTCATATTGCCCGCGCATTATGAATAATGACAAACTACTTTGGGCGAAAAAGATTATTATAATTTGAACTTCCTTATTTATCGTGCTTCGACATTATGAATATTGCCATGTGATTATAGGGCAATCTCATTATCGGGCTCCAATAAAAAAAATTAGGTTTTTTTAAAACAAAGATTTCTAAAAGCACCTAAAACACTTGGCTGTCAATACGAATTATGACAATTCACCCAATAATTTGAATGGTATCCTAATCCTTACTAATATTATAAACGAGAAAGTGACTTTGTTTGTTTGTTACCTCTTCACGCTACTGAACCGATCTTCCTGAAATTTCGCATACACATAGATAGAAGTACTGAGAATATGTTACCTTTAATCCCGAGAAAAAACACTGTATCCGTTGGAAAATCACGCGGGCGAAGCCGCAGGTAAAAGTAGTGATGTGATAAAGAAGACATACAAGATACACACACAAATCATAAACATTTCCTTGCGATCGGGGTAAAAAGAAACTTAACTATAATGCTATACATGAACAATACCTCTAAACTAAAGTACTCTCATAATAGAAATTAGATATGGTGAAAACTCCTACTCGCATGGAATTTTTTCACCATATCATTTTGATCCATATCAATTTGATTTCTTTTCCATTTCGTTCTATATGCGAGTAATACTAATTGCATCGGAGATACACAAAAATCCAAAAACCCTAATCCTAACTATTATATTATAAATGCGAATTTGTTTGTTTGTTACCTCTTCACGTTTCATCTACAGAACCAATCTTCCTGAAATTTTGCATACACATTGTTAGAAGTACGGAGAAGGATATAGGGTACCTTTCAACCCGGAAAAAAACACTGTTCCCGTGGGAAATTCACGCGGGCGAAGCCGCGGGCAAAAGCTAGTAAACAATACCTCTAACTTACAGACATGTTAGGAGACCATCCGCGGCGTGTTGTACCACTTGAAGTTTCTCTCTATATTTTCTTAAGCGTTGGGAATCGCGGAGTTTGGGGTCTATGCACGACCCTCCGAAGATTAAGGCCAAAAAGGCACACAACGATGCAGCACGAAACATCTTCCAGTCTGCAAAAAACACAGTCAATTCATCAAATTGGGGACGGATCCAAATTTTTTTCTGGGAGGGGAGGGGCATAAGAGGCAGATGGGCAAAAATCTAATTAAATAAACTTGTCAGAAACAAGAACTGTTAGAAGAAAAAGTTTACTCGTGTTTATTCTGTTATATTATACATTTATTTTATCAACTCTGATAATTTGTAGGTACTGTGAGTGATGGAATCTTCACAGTAAGTAGGTACATAAAAAACCTGTCTGGGGAGGGGCTCGTGCCCCCGTGCCCAGCCCCTAAATTCGCTACTGCGTCGTATCTTAACAAAATTATTCAGCAACATGCTTCCTCAAAAATTCTATAGAATTATATGCGCAACCGCAACACGCTTCGTCAAAAGGTTTACAGAAATACATTGTAACCGCAAGAAACAATAAGTTATTCAAATATATATCAAATATAAAACAATTTATTTGCTTAATAAAAAAATTGACGAAACTTACCGATTCCTTTCCGGACAGATATATCGATTAGAATACAAAGGCTATTTATATGTTTCATAATCAGCCATATTACGCTGTGATTATATATTTCACGGCCGAAACTAATAAATTAAACCATAATAAACGTTTATTTTTTTTTGGAACTAATCTTTAGTTAAGTCTGTTTCATATTGGTAAGCGATTCTATTGAATTCCCATACGTTTTGAAGAAGCCATCAATGACGGTAAAATTGTAGGTAACAACTTAGTTCTTTGATTGTCTCATTCGAAGATGAGCAAGAAGCTAGTAATTTTATATAAATACTAGCTTTTGCCCGCGGCTTCGCCCGCGTGAATTTCCCACGAGAACTGTAATTTTTCTCGGGATAAAAGGTACCTTATGTCCTTCTCCATACTTCCAGCTATGTGTATGCGAAATTTCAGGAAGATTGGTTCAGTAGATAAAGCGTGAAGAGGTAACAAACAAACAAACAAACCAACAAACAAACAAACTCACTTTCGCATTTATAATATATAGTTAGGATCTATTTTATCAATATTATTATCATCTAATTTCTGAAGTATTATACCGCATAATAATACATTTTTCATGGCTTTTCAAATGACCGTTTTAATTACACGCTAATTTTGCTTGATTTATTTAGATAACAGTATATTTTATCAGTGTCAATAATTGAAGGCGGTATAAATAAGTCATTTTTATCCACTTCCAATACATAAGGACGAGTAAGTACCACACATTTTTTTATTTTGTATTTATTCATTTTAAGTCTAGCATGCTATATAAAGTCCGTTTATTCATAATTGTCCTATTATGTTTACAATCTTACCATGTCTTTTTCTGATTTTACAACAATATAAATTAAAATAGACTTTTTAGGTTATTACTTTCGTGGTTAATAAATGTTTTACTTTAGAATGTTTAGGTTAGAACTAATATTTGATTTATTTTCAACAAAACTCAAGAAAAAGTACTGTGATTGTTTACATAATAGGACAATTAAGAAAAAACGGAGTTTACGTACAGTCGTACAGTCACAAGCTTTGATATGTATCCAATTTTAGGCCATATCACGTTGTCTCAAAGACCGATGTGTTTACATATTACCACTTGTGACTGTATCTAAGTTAAACACAAAGCTATATTTGTGAATGCATTGTTAAAGAGATCTTTCTAGTATGACAACATACCTAACTAGTGGTTCTGTGAACTGTTGATAAAGATAGGCCTCACGGACGGAGTTCCGTCTCCTTACCGCAGTGCTACAACAAACACCTCCTTTTTACACGACTGACCAGAAAAGGAGTGTTATATTTTCAGGGTTCAAGCATGTATGTTTGTATGTATGTGTTTCTCTATTCCACCAAGTCCTGAACGGCTTAACAGATTTTGATGTGGGAGGTATTTTTATATTTCTTGCATTCCTCCGAGTGACATCAAAATCAATTCACATAGCCTACTATGTGGATTGCCGGTCGTGTTTTCTATTGATTTTGAGCCCGGAATAAACACAAACATATCCCGACAAAAGCAAAATCAGCCAGCTTTAAATGTAGAGTCTTGCTCGCTCAATTATATTCGTTAGTTAACCGTTAAGAAGTTCCATCTTTGGAGGTCTATCCTGTGTGCACCAGGTCATGTTTATCATAATAATGTATTGCCATCAAAACTGAAGCCAACGTGTTAAATTTCATGTCGATACAGAATAATCCTTTATTGGGAGCCGTAGCCACCTGGGTATGTCATCAGATCAGGTCATGCTTTTTAAAATAGTCATAGAAACTGAAGACATGTATAAATTTCTAGTTTGTAGGACAGGCAGAAGTGGATGCAATTAAACTTGCGGAAGTTCCTGTTGCTCGAAATTCCAGTGAGACCGTAGACCTAACGGACGTACATTATATGAGTCAGACAGAGGTGAAGCTTTTTTTTTAGCTTCTCTTTAGAAGCTAAATGAAATGAATATTTTTTTTCAGCAGACGGGCAAAATGTTACGTGCAACTCTTTTGTGTCTCTCAGTCGCGATTGTTGCATTGGTGGGGGAGACCAGTGGAATAGATGTACGGAGCAGAGATAAGGAAAGGGACAATCAATTGAACCGCTTAGTGCTAAAGCAGCCATACAACAAAGACTTAGAGAAGGTCAGACGAGCCGCTAAAGAAGCGTTAAGCAACTTGTAAGTTTTCAAAGTACGATAGAATACAATAAAATAATAGTTGAAGCCGTGATTTCTTTACATATTTTCTCTGACTATTGCGTTTAAATGTCTCTCAACTCAAGTTATGTTTTCTATTGTATTGATACTTATATTTTGTTACAGATTGGATAAAAAGACAAATGTGACGGATCCTAACTTCCACCGTGGTTTGGTGCTGGGACAAGTGGACGCAACAGCCAATCACGTATTGGCAGGGTAAGTTAAGATATTGTTAGACCCAGTATATAATTAGTCTATGGTTAGGCCTGTAGACATACATCAATGGCTTTGATATTGACAAAAAATCACATAGATGCATAGATGTGATGACACATCATTCATGTCACACTCCGTGTCAGGGTTGACATGAAAGTTGAATGTAAAGCAAAATAAACTCTAGCTAGTTAATACGCCCAGCTTTTGCTAGAAAATGGCAACTTCTGCGACTCTAGCGCCTCCTGGACGAAGCGGTTGTTTGATGTAACTGTCAAATTTCATTCCGCGCCCGCGAATTTAATTTTTCGTAACACAGTGTATTTCACAAAATTAAATGGAATTATACATATATCACATAGTTGTATTATTTATATATTAACCCTTTAACGCACACCTTAACTTTTTTTTGAATTCACTATATTTTTAAGTGAATATATATTCTATAGTGTTATTTATAACAACATGTATTTATAAAATTTTCTGAAAGTTGTTATTTTCCGAGAAAATCGAAGAAAACTAGTGGCCAGTAAACTGACCACCGACCGTTCCGCATTAGTAAAGATCCCAGTATAATCACTGGCCTGTAAACTGGACACTTATAAAAATCGGAAATTTTTGGTGTAAATAACATAATTAAATAAAATCATTATATGTTTCGGAATCAGTCTTTAATCAGCCTAAAAAATATTACATAAAACGCATATCGTTTCTTACAAAAATGTAGTATTTTTTCTTCTTAGATTTTGTCTTTATCAATGGTGAGTAAAGTTCGACTTCCTTATTTGTACTTACATAATTATTTATATAGTTGTGGGTTTCTAAAATTTTTTATTGCTCAACTTATAAGATTATCAGGAGTACCCTCAGGAGTCAGATCTAGGCGGCAACTACAGAGCTGGTGGTGGATGCGGTGGTGCTGTTGGGGGGGGGGCAGTGACAGCTGTGGTGGAGGTGCTGGTGGAGGCATCGGCGAAGATAGAGATCCGTGTGGGGGTTCTGAAGAAGACAATGATTGATGACTATAACGACGGGTGCTATAGCTTCTGGTAATCAAGACAACATGGTCAAAACAGTCATCAGAGTCGGAATCACCATTATTATCAGAATGGATGGCCTGATCATCAGTAATGGCCATAATTTCTGCCCCTTGGTCCTTCATTCAGCATCTCCAGACCCTGGTAACTGAGGTCAAAACATAAAAAAATGAGTATGTAAAGTCAATAAACTCTTATTATGAGAACCACTGGGTACCACCAAATCTACATAAATCGATATGAAAAATATCACAAAAATTACTATAATAGTTAATAACTACCGAACCCGTATATTTATGCTTATGGTGTTATTATATCATATAAATAGATTATATACTTTGTGTAATATGATATAGTTTATATGTATTAATCAATATATATACTTGTGAGATTACCTCAAACTCACATGTGTAATTTCTAGATTCGGTTTTTTCAACACACCAGTCTGTTTTAAATTGCAAAAATAACATGTCTAGTATACAGTACTTAATTATATTTGCCCATAATAATAAAGTATATACTATAACATAATCGTTTTACTCACCTCTTGGGCGCAGAATTTTTTTTTTATTGGACTACACTCGGAAATATGTGACCCCTGCTTGCGATGTCCGCAAATACTAGTGCTAGTACGCACAGTGGCCAGTTGACTGGCCACCGTAAAAAATGGCGCGAAATTTTTATTGCGTGCGACGTCCTTGAACGCTGGCTAATTCACAGGCCAGCGTGCGTCATTAGCTATCGTTTACGACAATAAGGTTCGACATTGATATAAAAATCTTTGAATTTTCGACCTTAAAGTAACTGTCCAGTTTACTGGCCACTTTGTATGGGCCGTCCTATAAAGGGTAGGACCGACATATAACATGTTAAAGTGCAAATAAACGGTGCTAGACCATGTCCTGCCACCAGATGGCAAGTTGCCAAGCCAAGTATGGGATGTGTCAAGAGCTGTCGCTAGAGTTTTTCTATTTACGCACAGCTCTTGATATTTCTCATTAGGCAACTAGCAACTAAAAAAAATAGTGCCGTCTGGTGGCTGAGGTGGGCGAAGGTCATCCAGCACCATTTATTTGCACTATATGTTGGTACTTTAATATGTAAATAGTGTTTATATAGTATTTGGTGTATTTGTTTCGTCCATTTTGTATTTGATTGTAATCCGACCAATAGGCGATTTTCTAACAGGAAAATCAGTAAAAAAAAGTCTCAATATGTGGCGTTTTATAAAAGCCGGGTCATAATATTGGCTGTACCTATATTGTGCGCTTTTTCTTGTCAACCAGAGGCAGAAAAAAAATCACCTAACATAAGTTTAACAGTTGTACAAATCACAATATTGATACTTTTTACATGTTTTTTTTTAATAAGTTATATTTCAAAAAATGCCAATCCCGTGCATTTTTGCTTTTTCTATGGACTCGCCTTGTACTAAGCGCCGTCTATGAAGTTATCTGAAACTATTTTTTTTAAATCTGGGTCTCGGAAAATCCCCCATTCAAGACACCCATTTGCTTGCTGCATTGATATGGATAAATATTTATCTCCGGACCATCTGACTACCAAACCTCAACCACCGGTGTTCAGTTGGCACTCCAATTTCTCAACTGACGACCAGTTTCTAAAAATTGTATGCCCAATTACACACCATAGGAGAAAATGATCCCATTTCACCTAAGGTGAAGATTTGGGGCAAAAGGTGGCCAAATGGTCCACAAAATTTCAGTAGTGGCACAGAATACATAAAAGTACAAGTAGTAGTGGTCAGTAGTTTCTCAACTGACTACCAGTGATCAAATAACACAATAATACTCCGCGCTATAGTTGCATTTGTTCCAATGTTGAATACTAAGAATTAATCACTTATATCTTTCAGCATCTTCCTTAATCCTGAGGATGTTTATGTGACGTCATTGAACGTAGACTTGCTGCATTAATATGGATAAATATTCCCCTCCGGACCATCTGAATACCAAACCTCAACCATTGGTGGTCAGTTGGCACTCCAATTTCTCATCTGACGACCAGTTTCTAAAAATTGTATGCCCAATCATCCACCATTGGAGAAAATGATCCCATTTCACCACAGGTGAATAATTGGGGCAAAAGGTGGCCGAATGGTCCACAAAATTTCACCACTGTGGTCAGTAGTTTCTCAACTGACTACCAGTGACCAAATAACACAATAATACTCCGCGCTATAGTTGCATTTGTGGCTTCAAAATCTCTTTATTTGCAATAAAATGTATGCATAAAGATCTTAAAATTTAGGTGTCAAATTAGATTAAGATAATATAAGCTTAGATAGTTTAAGAAATCCTGAAGTTCTCCAATCTAGAATACTTATTAAGAATTAATCACTTATATCTTTCAGCATCTTCCTTGATCCTGAGAACGTTTATGTGACGTCATTGAACGTAGACTTGCCACTCGTTTACAAAGCTCCTCAGGATGCAGATCAAAATGTGAAAAAGGATTTTGAAGAAATTAAACACGCCTTGGAACCGGTAAGACTGACATGTCATGGATCAATCTTATTGCATCAACCCATATTTTTCTTAGTGCAGCATAACGATGATGACCACAGTCGGATATACTTGCCAGTGACTAATAAGCTAGATTTGTGTGCATTCAGTATCAGCTTTTTTAATTACTTCCCAGCAAACATTTTTGGTCGAAATTACCATAAAATTAGGTAATTTATCATAAAATTAGTTAACTTTGTCAAGAATAAATAGGTAAAAATAGGTAATTATACTACGACGTTGCTTCCTCGATATTTATTCAATCAATTCACTATGCAGCTCGCTCTGCTATGTACTAGGCATGACACAATTTTTAGGACCTAGGGATAAGATAAAATAAAATAAGTCCAAAATTTACATCCGACTCTCGTCCCACCCTTACCTGTCACCGGCGGAGGCGCCATACTTCATTCGCTTTTTGTGTGCGGGCATGGCAACACACACACTACAACAATATTTTTATTTTCTTTATATTCCAAGTATCTGGAATATCTTTAAATTAAATTAATTTATAACCTCAGTGTCAGTGGAAAATGACGTACTTTAAATTCATTTCACTCGTAAACAACAAAAAATGTAAGTATTTTTTCATTACCTGAATATCTGGTTTGAATATTAACGATACTTTGAAAAAGTTATAATGCCTAACAAAATGTTAGATAACTACGTATTTATGTTGCATTGGCTACTATTACTCGTACGTAATCGTGATTTTACATCACACCTGTGTGCCCCTGCGGGTACTTTGATAACATTTAATCATAAACTCAACAAACAACGGTCGTTAGACCAATTGAATTTTATTTTTTCTCCGCTGACCCAACTATGCACCTACCTTCCTTTTATCTAGGAATTGTCTGTGCATGATGTTGCATAATACAATATCGCGAATAGTATCTCGCGTCCTGAGTTGCGATTTTACATGAATCGTAACCATAATATGCGTCACATGTTTAAGTCTAACATTTTTTCGTGGCAAAACACGAATCTACATATGTATTGATAATTTTCTTCTTATTCCTTGATTGTTCTGACCGTCGTTAAAAGTTAAACGCAAGGCCCAATTGGGTTATTGTTGATGAAAGATTAATCATATTGAACTACGATATAACAAGTATGTTCAGAATAAGTCTGGGTCCAATTCTATACTGAAGACCCTGGAATAATTGTGTAAACCAGATTTTAGCCAAGCATAAGCTGTCATCATTGCAACATTTAAAATTAAACTTTTATCCGTTACGTCAATTGCTTAATTGTTTATTGTGATAAAAACGTACGTACCTATTTTGTACGCATTCGATTTTTTTCGATTTTAACGTTACTTCGTTAGTCACTGGATGGGTCTGTCTCAGCTGTATTCACAGTCTTAAAAACCCATCAAACCCCATTGGGCCCACTTGGTGCCCTAATCCTCCTTACCCATCCATGGGAAGGACAGTGCCCCAATATTGGGGACATTAAAATAGCTATGATGATGGCGGTTGGTCTACGGGTAGTCAACGAGGAGTCTACAGGCGATCTACGGGTACTCTACGGGTGGACTACGGGTGATCTACGGGTGGACTACGAGTGATCTACGGGCGGACTACGAGTGATCTACGTGTGGACTGTGCTAAGCACATACAGAATTACAATGCGATTGTAGTCACGTGTGCTCCGACCCAATAGATCTACAATGCGATTGTAGACGGGGTTAGAATTACAATGCGATTGTAATCAGGGTTTTACACTATAGTCAAGCACATACAGAATTACAATGCGATTGTAGTCACGTGTGCTCCGACCCAATAGATCTACAATGCGATTGTAGACGGGGTTAGAATTACAATGCGATTGTAATCAGAGCGACTATAGTCAAGCACATAAAGTCCGATAGAAGAACAACAACAACGCAGAAGATATGCAGCTGCCCAGTTTCCTTACGCAAAATGGGCCCAATCAAGAGGCCTAACTACAAAATCTTCGCGCAAAGTAAAGTATTACCCAATATGACTACGATATAATCGTAGTCTAGTTTATATACTACACCTATATAACAGCACATATAGAACTACAATGCGATTGTAGTCGCGTGTGCACATGTAATTTTAATAAGTCTAATTTTTGCCATTTCGACTCGAGATGATGATGATGATTATTACCTTATGTAACTACAATGCGATTGTAGTCAGGTATACACATTATTACCCATTAGAACTACGACGCGATCGTAGTCTGGTTTATAAGTATTTTTACTTACTTACTTATTTTATACACACTTTTATTGGCATAAACAGAACTACAATGCGATTGTAGCCAAATCTACACATTATCAGCCAGATATACGCAATAGAACTCCCAAGCTATCGTAGATAAACTATTATCCGAAGTATAACTATGCCAATAGTAATATTATCAGATGATAACCATGTAACAAAAGTGTGTATCTTACTATACATTTCGAACACCCTTTAAGTATCTCATATTTACCAAAACTTTACTAGACTGATACAGTCAAGTATTATTTTTTCTGGCTGCGTAAGTTCTTGGAACTATAGTGATGTTATAACCATGCACTGTCAGTATTAACTCAGCTCTGTTAATTTCAGCTAAACACGGACTTCGAGTCTCAACTCTTGGTAGTGACAGATTATCTGTATGTATCTGTTGTTATAAATGTTTGAACATCAGGACTGATGAAAATCGCTGACCATTGCTGGTCATCATAACAGGTATGTACTCATACCAAATATCTAAACATTGGGGAGCAGATAGAGCCCAAGAGAAAGCTGGGAAACGGAGTTCGGTAAACTGAGGAAAGGAAATCCACTCATCAATCGAGATGATTATTCGCCAAATATACATAATTTAGATAATTTACAATAGTTCTCGAGTGGCGACCACGAACCGGAAAACGTAGTGTTGGCAGGCCTCCCACTCGGTGGACCGACGACCTGGTGAAGGTCGCGGGTTGCGCATGGATGCGGGCAGCGCAGGACCGGTCGTTGTGGAAATCCTTGGGGGAGGCCTTTGTCCAGCAGTGGACGTCTTTCGGCTGAGAGAAGAAGAAGACAGTCCGGGTGACTCCGGAACCACCCAATATCGGGTCAATATCCGATACCGGTCTCTTTATCTTTTTATAATTAGCAACTCGCTTCACTGACAGTTGCCCATGTATCTTTATACATAAAGAACACATACCTACATAAAGTTTTATACATAAAGATTATAATACATAAAGATTCAGCTTCTTGACTGATTTTTTTGCAGATTGCATCCAATCCATCCAAAGTAATGATACCTAATACAAACTGAGATTATGTACTTACTTATTATTACATACTTTATTTCAATACTTACATATGATCAAGCTTATCAATCCAATTAACCGGCTTCTACGCTCACTATAGTTGTACAACAGCAACGCTCTAAAGCACCTTATAAATGGAATATAAGTGCCTTAAGCCAGTAAGAGCAGTGCTTTCTTTTTTGGGCAAATTAAAGTAAGATAACAAAGCACTTGTTTCTTAAGAACTAGACATTAGCCCTTAGCTCTAGCTTGAGCAAGCAAGTACTGAACAATATTAGATACTCAGTATGTTGTTTTTTAGTTTCTGTCTATGGGGATTTATTCAAATAGCCAATATGGCAATGGATTTTTTTTTCTGATCGTAAATGTGTTGAATACTCTACGTAAACTCGAATCTTTGGAACTAATATCCCCATCATTCTATTAATAATTCAATTTCCTCCGCAAATTTAATTCAACAACTGGATGCATAATTATAGATATCTATCTTAGTGATTTGGATGCAAATTTTTTGATCAATAAAGAAATAAAAAAAAAAAAAAAAAAAAAAAAGAAGACGTAAAGTAGTATAATATGGACCTTTTCTTTCTACAGCTACTCTGTATTTATTACAAATAACTCCTAGCCAAGGTCATCTGCAACGACTTGCGCGAGTAAGTTACCATTTGGAACAAGGAAGTAATCTATTATCGAGAATCTAATCACAATTAAAGACTCTCTTGTCATTACACGGCCTTTGCCTATACGTTACAGAACTTTTAGATTCTTCTTTTGGAAAACTAAGCATCATAACTATTTTCTTTATAATATGTATTTGTTACTGGAAACATAATAAGCTTGTACAGAAAGTACACTTGAATTTCGTTTGTTGAATTCAGTATTTCGTTAATAGTTCTAACTAAAGGCTCGTGCATACGAGTACGTACTCATAATAAAAGTTATATTAAAATCATCGTACTGTGGGTAGGTACCTAATACTACCTATAGTTTATACTCTATGACTGTAGCCAATTCACCTATATATTCGGCTAAGTACAGTCTATAAAAACAGTGTAGTTTATATAAACAGTATATTTCAGCAGAAATGTACCGACCTCAAATTTGCATATTCATGTTTTTTCGCTTGCAAACTAATATAGGTATATTTGTCAGGTGAAGATATTCCTCGAGTACTTATAGAAAGAATCCTAAATTAGTATAGTGTCCTTTCAACTCGACACATTAACCATCTAGAAGTGTATGTTCATAATCAATACAATAAAGATTTCTAACATTAGGTAGTCAAAATTCTAGTCGCTATTCGTAAAATTAACTCTGAGCAAGCACCTCTGCCTGCGTTGAGTTTGCTATTGCAGACTAAAAAATGTTCATTCATCACATCTCTCTTAGTAAATATTTACGTTTTAAAGTTAACATATCTTATTCCCAAATAAGCCTGTTAAAATATCCTGTCTCACAGGAAATAACTATGATAGTGTTAATTTGGTTATGTTAATTATTGTCCCATAAGGTATACTCATAGAACTTTTAATCTGTTTCTTGTTAACTTCTTTTTCTCCCAAAATATCAAGGTTAGCAACCAAAGTCTGTATCCTACAGAACTTAAACATTGTATTTGATAAGCTTTAATATTTTTCACCATTTTGCATTACAAAATGAAAAAACCGTAATGGCATTGCATCACATAGCCTACTCGAAGAATTTTTTCTCAAATTTCGTATTTTTTTTTTTTTGTTTATTACTAATATCTTTTTGGAAGATAATCGTAGATGCAACTACATTTGTATTTATTCATGTAATTAACCATCCTATATCAAAGTATCTAAGGATCCACTTTTAATAGCTCACATTAAAGAATAATAATAATTAATATTATTATAATGATATAAAAATAAAAATCTTGCAAATTTCGCAATGGTTCTAAACATCTGCATAGTGAATTGATTGAATAAATATCGAGGAAGCAACGTCGTAGTATAATTGATGGTTAAACAAACTTACCTTAATGAAGTTTGACCATAATTATACAAGACGTTGCTTCCGAAGATATTTATAACCCGCCCGTCCCAATCAATATGTTAAATACATATTACGCGATATCCCAAGCGCCACATTTCGAAATTTTGTTCTAAAGGAATGAAGTATGGCGCCTCCGCCGGTGACAGGTAAGGGTGGGACGAGAGTCGGATGTAAATTTTGGACTTATTTTATTTTATCTTATCCCTAGGTCCTAAAAATTGTGTCATGCCTAGTACATAGCAGAGCGAGCTGCATAGTGAATTGATTGAATAAATATCTTCGGAAGCAACGTCTTGTATAATTATGGTCAAACTTCATTAAGGTAAGTTTGTTTAACCATCAATTTTACGGTAATTTTGACCAAAAATGTTTGCTGGGTTTATTTATGTATGTGGCAATTTAAGTTAAATTTGATTTTATTTGATTCACCTTATAGTCTGAGCATTTATTTTAACAGGTGGTGAAATTGGTGAACGAATCATGCCAAGGTCTGGATGAGAACGACTGCGATACGGTGGTTCAGGCGACGTTAGATGGTACAGACGATGACGATTTGCTTAAATCAGCAAGGACCTTGAAGTTGGCTGCTGCTACAGCAGATTCATACTTTCTACTTACCGAAGACGCGGAAAAGGCCGCCAGGCATCTATCCGGATTGGGCTTTCTCCTGAACTATGATTCGAGACTTTATACACTGGCACATGACTTTTCACTAACCTTACTTAGTGCTCGCTCGCCTGTAAAACAATCCTAAAACCGCTACAATGTGTACACAGGGGTGGATTTGGGTGGGGGGACGACATGACCTTCCCTGGGACCTTCTTGGTTTATAATTTTTGAATAGATACTTAAAATTAGCCCGGCAGTGTTCCCGGGGTAATTTTGAGTATGACCACGCACTCGACAATATCCCTCCCTGACGCGAACGCTGGATCCGCCCTTGTATGTACAACATCGCGTTTGATTTACTTTTACAGAAAATGTAATTTATTGAATTAAGGATTGTACTAAATAGATCTTAAGTTTTGACTGTTATTAGCCTAAAAATAGTAGCAAGTATAATGGACATATTTCTTTGATGTAATATATGAAATAAAAAACTGAGCATTATGTGGAGTATAACTTTTATCCTTATATCCTTCCAATATATTATAGTCACACAAATATTACGAGTATAAAGAGGGGGTGTATAAGTTAGTGAGTTTTTTTTTTGGGGGGGGGGGGTAATCTTCGGAACTACTGAACCGATGTCAAAAATTCTTTCACCAATAGAAAGCTTCATTATACCTGAGTGACATAGGCTACAATATATGTACTTCCTAGCGAAGCCGGGGCGGGGCGCTAGTATAAAATGAAGTCCCCGCCGCGTCTGGCTGTTCGAACAAAAAAGCAAAAACCACTGAATATATTTCCATTCGGTTTTCACCAATTTACGGGGTGGATCATGAAGAGCTTGTTGGTCGTTTCATACCACACCACAAGCGATTCGAACTGCGGTCCGAATCGCCCAAGAGCCCTTTTTGAATGGATTATTTCGGACCACAGTGGTTGGAACCCATTCAAAAAGAGCTCTTGGGCGATTCGCACCGCGTGGTTATTAAACGATCAACGAAGTAGAGAACCCTTCATGAAGTAGATTTTCGGGTAGGATAATTTACTTGGGCGAAGCCGCGGGCAAAAGCAAGCCAAGTTTCTCTACAGCCGACTGTACGTACAGTGTATTTTTCCAAATTTCAAATTTCAAAATGACTTTATTTCTCTTCACAATCTAACATTTACAGAAATAATAAGTTTAAGGTTAAAAATAACAATATAAGATTCTGAGAGACTGGTGTCTGAACTAAACAGAGCCTGTATCTCAGTATACCAGCCACTCCCCTCTTAATGTAAGTGAACAGACTTATTAAACATATTTGAGTACATGAGAAATATGGAGAACTTATTACATACATACATAAAATCACGTCTTTATCACTTACGGGGTAGACAGAGCCAAGAGTCGTGAGACTCGAAGGCCACGCTTAGCTGAATAGTGGGCTCTCTGATGGAATGGAGATTCAGGTATAGTGACAGGTTGCTAGCCCATCGCCTATGAGTGGAGGAATCCCCAGTTTAAAGCCCTTTCCCTCGATGATTGACTTTTACAATCTGCGCGGGAGAAAAAGCAGCTGGCACATTCTTTGCTTTTTCTTCGCTCCCAGACCAGCATGAACATAATATTTCCAGTAATTTCGACAGCACTATCACTCACTGTGACCGCCGCCGCCGGAGGGGTCCCTGCCAGAGGACCGGAGCTGCCACGGAGATGACAGTATCGCGATGATGATGGCAGTGTCGTATCTTCAGTACAGCGAGAGTGAATACTGTGCTGACCAATATTCCGATGATAAAGTAAATGACGACATAATGATGAACATTATGGACAACAAGGGGTGCTGTCTCCTGCGCCTTTAAGTAGTCAAGCTGGCTTTTCAATTGTACATAGGCATGTATATTCTCGTATGATCCCAGGTTAGTATCAACAACATCAGGCACAGTAGTGTTTAAGATGGAATTTAAAATTAACAATTTTGGAATATAAATATTTGGTTGAGTATAGAAATTATTATGAGCATACAAGCTGAAGTGATCTCCCTTTAATGTACAACACCTGGCAATGGTGATAATCCCGTTGCCTGATAACTGATGCATAGAAACTTGAGAAGCGTTTTCATGATGTAGTTTGATGAAATTGTTTTCACATGAGGTTTCTACCTTACATATGTTTGACGGAGGGTAAGTCCCGAAAGTGTGAATATTATAAAATGGATTTGGGGATTGGAACACCAAAAACCAACATGGGATTCGGACTATCAACAACAAACATGGGATAGGAACCAACAAAAATCAACATGGGATTCGGACCATCAACAACAAACATGGGATTGGAACCAACAAAAACCGACATGGCATTCGGACCATCAACAACAAACATGGGACAGGAACCAACAAAAATCAACATGGGATTCGGACCAACAACAATAAACATGGGATTGGAACCAACAACAACAAACATGGAATTCGGACCAACAACAATCAACATGGGATTCGGACCAGCAACAATCAACATGGGATTGGACTACAGAAAGTACGGTACTGAAAATTAGTCTATCGGTCTGGGATCAAGTTGAGGAAAGATTTCGGAATTTGCTTTGAAGGTATGCTAACATAGTACCCAAGGTCAAGCAATGTATTGATTTTCTCTTATCGAATGTGATTACCAAAATTTTCAATCAAGTTGCCTGAAGGTATCTGACGGCACATAAATTTATGACTACCGCTACTGGCGACAGTAGCTAGTTAGTTTCGCTTCTACTTGCTAGTTTCATTGAATGATGTTTTCTTCCAACGTAAGCCGGTGGTCGGAGGTGGACGGTATAGGTATAGGTTAGATAGATCTCATATGATTATTTGATTTTAGTGCCGTTGTGTTCATTTCTGTTCTGTGCCCTCCCAATCAGTGGTAAAACTGCAAAAGTTTAGGGCTGGGTCCACCTCCAAGGAGTGTACTTTCCGCGAAAGAGCCGTGCCTGGAGGTTATGTATATTTTCGATTTCGTGCCATGGAGGAGTACTCCGCTCAGACGTGAATTCCTAATCCCGAACAACTCGAGAAACCAGTTGGGCACGTAGCCGAGATTGAGAATTTGGGGAGGTGCAGTAAGGTCAGAATAGGAGAGATAGGATGTTTTTACGATTGAACGAATAAAACTATTTGATTTCAGTGCTATGCAAACTTTAAAGAGTGGTTTAAGGGACCCGAGCATATGGGCAGCTGGGGTTATGTTCACTGTTGCTAAATTAGCGGCCAAACTGGCTGGGGATTGCTCGTAAGTAAAAACATATTAACCAACAACAGAATCAGGTTTCCATACATTAATCGAAATAAAAGCAGAGAATCCAGTAAGTTTTCTGATTTATTACGATTAAACTTAGTTACGTTAAGACACTGCATGAGATAGCCTCTATAGATAGTGTTTGTGTGTGCTTTTTTTTTTCTTTGAGCTTACACAATGTCATTAAGCTAACTAAAAAATATAGTATTACCTGCAAACCTATAATGTTGATGATTATACTATTTTCTACTCAAACACCACCTTAATAAGTGACGCATAGGAGAGCTTTTATGTTTTTATTCCATTAATTGTATCTATCAGTATTTCTTATCTCATTACAGATGAGATGAATATGCCCTGACAGATATGCAAATAGTGCGTTCAAATTTTATGCAAGCTATTAGATCGTCACAAGTCGCTATTCAACTGGTGACAAAGTTGTTAAATGAGGTCAGCAGAAATACTAAACAGGTAAATACGAAAAATTAGAATTAAATAAATATTCGCTAGGAACGATGGTAGGTAGACTAAAGATGTTAAATGGCTCTCCAACTTTATTCTAAGCCAACTTCGATTTTCGTGCGACAGCGCAGTCATACTGCATAATAATTACTTAAGATCGTTCGGGGAGTAAATAAAAATTACATACACAATTTTCTCTGCCAGGTTATAAAATCTAGGGCTACCTACCTAATAATAATAATCCATAGACAAATTGTTCTTTTGGCCACAGATACGAGAGCTGCTAAATGTGAAAATGCCAAATGGCAAAGAAATAAGAAAAATTTTTAAGAAATTTGAAAGAGAGAAACATTTGGCTGTAGCTCTGGGAACCCTTGCCTTTGGTGCATTTTCTTCATATCCCCTCAAAAAGGCTATAAGAGATGATGAAGTGATTCAATATATGGTGGGTCCAAGCGCTCAAGATAAACTGTATCCATTGGTGGTCAAAACGGCTCAAGTATTGCAACTGGTTTCGAACAGACAGACTTGCGAATTAGAGGACCCTTTTGAACTAGATGGTGAACTAAATGATGACGACACAAGTGATACTAATGATGAAAGCTCATTTGACGATTAAGTACTAGTTAACTATTATATAATTTATCTAACGATGAACAGCAAAAAGTCGCGTTCATAATGTGAATACTAACTTTTTGCTCCCGTAAATTGGATAAAGAAGATACTTCAAAATAAAACAGGAAATGCTTGCTTCATTTTAATAAAATATTCGTAGCGGGTGCCAAGTCGACTTAAATATACATTTACAGAAATATATAATTTAATCTAAAAAATCTTTACAATTTCTAAAATAATAACTTAAAGAATTGACTGTTACTTAACCTAAAATAAATTAAGTGAAATAATGTAAGTTTTAACAGAGGATATTATATAATTTATGAGTTTAAATATTTTTTATTAGTCGGATTTATGGACCTATATGGGCCTGATATTATTTTCAAAAAATAAATACTCAAGTTAATGATCTAATAATATAAACTACTACAGAAAATGTAAGAACTTTCCAAAAGTGTTCGAACCAATTTAAATAATACAAAAACATTCATTTTAAAAAATAAAATACAAAATATATTAAGTTACAGTTTACATTGTTTTGTTATTTTTCATTTCGGAATATGTTCTATATAAACTACTCGTATTTTATAGTAGGTATCTTATAATATGATAGAATATGCCATGTCAATTTGGTTTCGATTCATTTATAACTTTACTGTCAATGTCACATTGCGTATAGTTTTATGAGGGTTTGTCAATCCAAACGATGAAGACTCTCCAGTAACTCCGATACTTTCCCGACAACTTCAACTATATCCTCCAGGTTGCTAACTACATACGGAACCACATCAAGTGACTGAGCCACTTCAGCCAGGCGTTGTTGTCTGTCCAACAGTTCTTCTGCAACGTCGGCTGCAAGTTGTAACAAATTGGCCGCTTCTAAAAGCTTTTTGTCTTGAGCCACAACTGAGTTCACTAATCTGTCACATTCGTTGGATCCAACTCCCTCGCATAACTCGGCAACCACATCGTTAAGCTGTAAGAACAAATATGAAATGTTAATCCATAAAGTAAAAGGAATAGTAAGCCCCCTTCGCAGGCATGTTATGAGGATGTTTTTGAAATATCGATTTAATAAACTACATAATTATAGATTACCGATAATTCGTTGCCGATTGATTTCACTGCTCTCTTTTTTTAATAAAACTTTTGAATATAAAGTAAAACTTTTCAATTTCATTTTAAAATCTACTCGCTTTGCTAAGTACTACTACTTACTGACATCATCATCGCATCAGTGACCTTTTTAGGGTCGTTGGTGTCTATGGACTGCGGTGATTGCTTACCATCAGGCAACCCGCATGCTCGTTTGCCTACTATTCTATAAAAAAAAAAACTTACTGACGTAGAATAATCCACTTACCGGCTTCAACTTGGATGTAACGGCATCTACATCGCCTTCCAATTTAACCATTGTATCGTTGGGTTGTAATAGAACATCTGGTAATTCCTCCCCAAGTCCATCTATTATAGCTAACTCGTAGGGACTAAAAATTTTTTTAAGATTATTAAATTATCACACATCCAACTTGACTTTAGTATAAGTATAGTACCTATATAGCATCCCAATACTATCCTTAATTCTTTATGAAAAAAAAAAAACAAAAAAATAAAATAAAGGGAGGGCCGCTATACAGGTGAATCTTTATGATTGGTAAAATTTCTACTTTGGCAAAATTTTTTGCGGGATCGGGGAGGCTGGCGTGCTCAATCTTGTGTTGAAGGCCAAGACTCACTTTGGGTCACTGAGTACCCGGTCACCCGGATAGTAAGGAAGTACAATTTCTACTGGTCAAAATATGTATCAATATGAGATTTTGTAAGGATTAACCTTTGAAAAACCTTCCTTTAAAAAAATCCTTTGATCTCAAAAAAATGCCGCCCATACACTCCCAGGCGGGTCCACGGCAATAAAAAATTAGTTTCAACGGGTCCACGAGTTTTTAAAAGTACAGTCGCCTACAGTTATTGTTTGTATTTTTATTAATTCTAAAAGATTATCTTGTCTAAGTGAGCACTAAGAAATTTGGAATTTAGAGTGGAAATTCCAAAATTCCTTTCTTAGTGTAAGGGGGTGAAATTCACGCCGGCGAAATTGAGATAAAAGCTAGTTATAAATAAAGTATTGTCACTAAATAAAATACAATAAATCGATTTCCAATTATACTTTTTATTAAAATGAAGTTGAGAATTTTTTTGAATCTAAGTAACAGCCTCATCATAACTTACAAATCAATGTCATGTTACTAATAATAAAAATAAGAAATGGTGTTTCTGTATAATCTGCTGACCACTGTACTAGTCATAATTTCGTGGACCCACTGAAATCACTTATATGGAATTTAAATAATTGCCGTGGACCCGCTGCTGGTACCGAAATTTTGGACCACTGAGAGTTGGCCTACTCTAATGTTGCTCCCACACTGGCAGTTATAAAATGTAATATAACATATGTTGTCTCTGTTACACTTATGTTACAAGTTAATAAAAAAAAGAGACAGCAAATGTTATACGAGTATAACATGTGGGAGCACCATAAGAAAATAATAGCTATAGATACTTCAACTTACACTCCTAGGGTTAGTGCCGCTCGGCGCCCCACACCAAGTATTACGAACTCATGAACACTAGGCTGCAGCACTGATGAGACATTCGCCGTGTGCCTGTAAATATGTAACGGTTACATTTAGCGATGTGCCACCGAGAAATTTACTGTTAGAAATTTACTGTTCCCGAAAATTTCTTCCCTTGACAATTTCCGAAAATTCTCAGATATTTCTATTGTTTTTAGGAAAATTTTCCGTTCTTGAGAATATTTCCGCTGTTTCTTTGAAAATTTCGGAAACGGTACATCATTAGTTACACTACGTCAACTATATCCGGGTCTATTTTTTTACATGACTGACCAAAAAACAGAGTGTTATGTTTTCAGGGTTCATGTATGTATCGGAGGCCAAGATCCACTTTGGGGTCACTGAGCCAGCGGAGTAAGTGAGTAGTAGTATGTATCCTGAACGGCTGAACAGATTTTGATGTGAGAGGTATTTTTAGATTCCTTGCATTCCTCCGAGTGACATAGGCTATGTGAGTTGTCGGTCGTGTTTTTATTTTTTAATAATTAGCTTGTTTATCTCAATACCTACACCAATAAATATTCTACCGGAATGGAAGCAGAATACTCAATAAAGTTGACATATATGTAGATAGGTATGTTATGGACTAAGTGACAGGCATTTTTCATATTGCCCGCGCATTATGAATAATGACAAACTACTTTGGGCGAAAAAGATTATTATAATTTGAACTTCCTTATTTATCATGCTTCGACATTATGAATATTGCCATGTGATTATAGGGCAATCTCATTATCGGGCTCCAATAAAAAATATTAGGTTTTTTTAAAACAAAGATTTCTAAAAGCACCTAAGAACACTTGGCTGTCAATACGAATTATGACAATTCACCTAATAATTTTAATGGTAGCCTAATCCTAACTAATATTATAAACGAGAAAGTGACTTTATTTGTTTGTTTGTTACCTCTTCACGCTACTGAACCGATCTTCCTGAAATTTCGCATACACATAGATAGAAGTAATGAGAATATGGTACCTTGAATCCCGAGAAAAAACACTGTATCCGTTGGAAAATCACGCGGGCGAAGCCGCAGGTAAGAGGTAGTGATGAGATAAGACATACAAGATACACACATAAATCATAAACCTTTCCTTGCAATCGGGGTAAAAATAAACTTAACTTTAATGCTACACGTGAACAATACGTCTAAAGTACTCTCATATAGTAATTAGGACTCCGCCACGGAATGTCTAAGTACAAAACATCTATGTACTCCTGCTCGCATGGAATTTTTTCACCATACCTATCTAATTAGATTTTTTTTCTATTTCATTCTATATGCGAGGACTTTAGTACTAATTGCATCGGAGATACACAAAAATCCAAAAATCCTAACTAATCTATACTAATCCATACTAATATTATAAATGCGAAAGTTTGGATGTGAGTTTGTGAGTTTGTGAATTTGTGAGTTTGTGAGGATGTTTGTTACTCAATCACGCAAAATCTACTGGACGGATTTCGATGAAATTTGGTACAGAGGTAGGTAGAAAATGACCTGGAATAGCACATAGGTAGGGTTGCCAACCGTACTCTAAAATAGAGTATTGTCCTCTATATCATGTGGTCGTACTCTATAATCTATAACACTAATAAAGTACGCTAAAATACTCTTTTTTACAAAATGTTTAGTGCACGTCTGTAATAATACGCAAAAACCTTAATCAGAATAAAAAAGTCCACTATTTACTGTTATTATGTTAATATCGCCAATTCCTCAATCCATATTCGAACGTTCCTGAACGCAGCCACTAATGTCATTCATTATATTAAATGTGTCAATGTCATGTCACAAGTTATTTTGTGTTGTCCGGAGTTTGAGGTTACCGGTTACATTGATTTTGTTTCCACCATGGAAGTAATAAGTACCTTTGTACAAAGTACTTACTACTTCCATGGTTTCCACTGTGTTGTGACTTGTTTTTTGTTTGTTTTATCCAATTTGTAATGGATGACGTAATTGAGGAACAAAATAATGCAGATCAAGAATATAACCCAAGCACCCCCCCACGTAAAAAGCAAAAAGTTGTTGCCAAGAAAAAAAGGTCACAAAAAGACCCAGAAAATAATACAAATGCAAAATGCATGATTTGTGGTGTAATTTTTTCAATTTCTTCAGCTGGAATTGGACACGTATGTACTTAAAACTTTTTATTATTATTTTCATTTAGATTTTAGTTCATGGAATGTTTAATTGGTTTTGTTTGTGTTATTTTGTGGTGGGTCGAATTTAGAGTTAGAATGTTTAGACTCATTCAATACCTTTAAAAATAATGAAAATTTGTTATGTGCCGCAAGAAGTACTAAAAAATACCTTTTTAAAAGATAAAAATAAATGATACTCTTTTTTATAAGTGCATACTCTTTATTTACCTCCTTTAAAATCAGATATACTTTATTTCTGCTAAAAAAAGTTGGCAACCCTAGACATAGGGTACCTTTCATCCCGAGAAAAAGCACTGTTCCCGTGGGAAATTCACGCGGGCGAAGCCGCGGGCAAAAGCTAGTATTATAAATGCGAAAGTTTGGATGTGAGTTTGTGAGGATGTTTGTTACTCAATCACGCAAAATCTACTGGACGGATTTCGATGTTTGGTACAGAGGTAGATAATGACCTGGAATAGCACATAGGCTACTTTTTATCCCTGGAAAAAGCACTGTTCCCGTGGGAAATTCACGCGGGCGAAGCCGCGGGCAAAAGCTATTAAACAATACCTCTAACTTACAGACATGTTAGGAGACCATCCGCGGCGTGTTGTACCACTTGAAGTTTCTCTCTATATTTTCTTAAGCGTTGGGAATCGCGGAGTTTGGGGTCTATGCACGACCCTCCGAAGATTAAGGCCAAAAAGGCACACAACGATGCAGCACGAAACATCTTCCAGTCTGCAAAAAACACAGTCAATTCATCAAATCGGGGACGGATCCAAAATTTTTTCTGGGAGGGGAGGGGCACAAGAGGCAGATGGGCAAAAATCTAATTAAATAAACTTGTCAGAAACAAGAACTGTTAGAAGAAAAAGTTCACTCGTGTTTATTCTGTTATATTATACATTTATTTTATCAACTCTGATAATTTGTAGGTACTGTGAGTGATGGAATCTTCACAGTAAGTAGGTACATAAAAAACCTGTCTGGGGAGGGGCTCGTGCCCCCGTACCCAGCCCCTAAATCCGCTACTGCGTCATATGTTAACAAATTTTATTCAGCAACATGCTTCCTCAAAAATTCTATAGAATTATATCCGCAACCGCAACACGCTTCGTCAAAAGGTTTACAGAAATACATTGTAACCGCAAGAAACAATAAGTTATTCAAATATATATCAAATATCAAACAATTTATTTGCTTAATAAAAAAATTGACGAAACTTACCGATTCTTTTCCGGACAGATATATCGATTAGAATACAAAGGCTTTTTATATGGTTCTTAATCAGCCATATAACGGTATGATTATATATTGCACGGGTTAAGCCGAAACTAATAAATTAAACCGCTATACGTTTTTTTTTTGGAACTAATCTTTGGTTAAGTCTGTTACATATTGGTAAGCGATTCTATTGATTTCCCATACGTTTTGAAGAAGCCATCAATGACGGTAAAATCGTAGGTAACAACTTAGTTCTTTGACTGTCTCATTCGAAGATGAGCAAGAAGCTAGTAATTTTATATAATTACTAGCTTTTACCCGCGGCTTCGCCCGCGTGATTTTCCCACGAGAACTGTAATTTTTCTCGGGATAAAAGGTACCTTATGTCCTTCTCCATACTTCCAGCTATGTGTATGCGAAATTTCAGGAAGATTGGTTCAGTAGATAAAGCGTGAAGAGGTAACAAACAAATAAACAAACCAACAAACAAACAAACTCACTTTCGCATTTATAATATACTAGCTTTTGCCCGCGGCTTCGCCCGCGTGAATTTCTCTTCCCACGGGATCAGTGCTTTTTCCCGGGATGAAAGGTACCCTATGTCCTTCTCCGTACTTCTAACTATGTGTATGCAAAATTTCAGGAAGATTGGTTCAGTACATGAAGCGTGAAGAGGTAACAAACAAACAAACAAACAAACAAACCAACAAACAAACAAACAAACAAACTCACTTTCGCTTTTATAATATTAGTTAGGATAGTTAGGATCTATTTTATCAATATTATTATCATCTAATTTCTGAAGTATTATACCGCATAATAATACATTTTTCATGGCTTTTCAAATGACCGTTTTAATTACACGCTAATTTTGCTTGATTTATTTAGATAACAGTATATTTTATCAGTGTCAATAATTGAAGGTGGTATAAATAAGTCAATTTTATCCACTTCAAATAATACATAAGGACGAGTAAGTACCACACATTTTTTTAATTTTGTATTTATTCACGTTAAGTCAATAGCATGCTATATAAAGTACGTTTATTCATAATTAAGCTGTTATGATAGATATAAGCTTGTGAATAAATAAATAAATAAATAAATAAATTGTCCTATTATGTAAACAATCTCACTATGTCTTTTTATGATTTTACAGCAATATAAATTAAAATAGATTTTTTAGGTTATTACTTTCGTGGTTAATAAATGTTTTTTTAATTTTGTTAATCTTTAGAATGTTAAGGTTTGAACTAATATTTGATTTATTTTCAACAAAACTCAAGAAAAAGTACTGTGATTGTTTACATAATAGGACAATTAAGAAAAAACGGAGTTTACGTACAGTCGTCGTATACAGTCACAAGCATTGATATGTATCCAATTTTAGGCCATATTACATTGTCTCAAGAACCGATGTGTTTACATATTACCACTTGTGACTGTATCTAAGTTAAACACTAAGCTATGTTTGTGAATGCGTTGTTAAAGAGATCTTTCTAGTATGACAACATACCTAACTAGTGGTTCTGTGAACTGTTGATAAAGATAGGCCTCACGGACGGAGTTCCGTCTCCTTACCGCAGTGCTACAACAAATACCTCCTTTTTACACGACTGACCAGAAAAGAAGTGTTATGTTTCAGGGTTCAAGCATGTATGTTTGTATGTATGTGTTTCTCTATTCCACCAAGAACGGCTTAACAGATTTTGATGTGGGAGGTATTTTTAGATTTCTTGCATTCCTCCGAGTGACATCAAAATCAATTCACATAACCTACTATATGTGGATTGCCGGTCGTGTTTTCTATTGATTTTGAGCCCGGAATAAACACAAATACAACCCGACAAAAGCAAAATCAGCCAACTTTAAATGTAGAGTCTTGCTCGCTCAATTATATTCGTTCAGTTAACCGTTAAGAAGTTCCATCTTTGGAGGTCCATCCTGTGTGCACCAGGTCATGTTTATCATAATAATGTATTGCCATCAAAACTGGAGCCAACGTGTTAAATTTCATGTCGATACAGAATAATCCTTTATTGGGAGCCGTAGCCGCCTGGGTGTATCATCAGGTCATGCTTTTTAAAATAGTCATAGGAACTGAAGACACGTTTAAATTTCTAGTTTGTAGGACAGGCAGAAGTGGATGCAATTAAACTTGCGGAAGTAACTGTTGCTCGAAATTTCAGTCAGACCTAACACCTGGACGTACACAGCTCTATGAGTCAGACAGAGGTGAAGCTTTTTTTAGCTTCTCTTTAGAAGCTTAATGAATTGAATATTTTTTTTCAGCAGACGGGCAAAATGTTACGTGCAACTCTTTTGTGTCTCTCAGTCGCGATCATTGCGTTGGTGGGGGAGACCAGTGGAATAGATGTACGGAGCAGAGATAAGGAAAGGGACAATCAATTGAACCGCTTGGTGCTAAAGCAGCCATACAACAAAGACTTAGAGAAGGTCAGACGAGCCGCTAAAGAAGCGTTAAGCAACTTGTAAGTTTTCAAAGTACGATAGAATACAACAATAGTTGAAGCCGTGATTTCTTTACATATTTTCTCTGACTATTGCGTTTAAATGTCTCTCAACTCAAGTTATGTTTTCTATTGTATTGATACTTATATTTTGTTACAGATTAGATAAAAAGACAAATGTGACGGATCCTAACTTCCACCGTGGTTTGGTGCTGGGACAAGTGGACGCAACAGCCAATCACGTATTGGCAGGGTAAGTTAAGATATTGTTAGACCCAGTATATAATTAGTCTATGGTAAGGCCTGTAGACATATATTAATGGCTTTGATATTGATAAAAAATCACATAGATGCATAGATGTGATGACACATCATTCATGTCACACTCCGTGTCAGGGTTGAAATGAAAGTTGAATGTAAAGCAAATACTATATGTATAAACTCTAGCTAATTAATTGTAATTTCTTGTCTGTCTTTCTGTCTGTCTGTATGTATGTACGTGTTTCACGCAAAAACTACTGGACGGATTTGAATGAAACTAAAAAAAATTGTGCCATCTGATGGTTAAGGGGGCGGAGGTCATTCAGCACCGTTTATTTGCACTATATGTTGCTACTTTAATATGTAAATAGAGTTTAAATAGTATTTGATGTAAGTATTTGGTTCGTCCATTTTGTATTCGATTGCAATCCCACCAATTCAGACACCCATTTGCTTGCTGCATTAATATGGATAAATATTCCCCTCCGGACCACCTGACTACCAAACCTTAACCACCGGTGGTCAGTTGGCACTTCAATTTCTCATCTGACGACCAGTTTCTAAAAATTGTATGCCCAATCACCCACCATTGGAGAAAATGATCCCATTTCACCACAGGTGAATAATTGGGGCAAAAGGTGGCCGAATGGTCCACAAAATTTCACCACTGTGGTCAGTAGTTTCTCAACTGACTACCAGTGACCAAATAACACAATAATACTCCGCGCTATAGTTGCTCTTTATTTGCAATAAAATCTATGTATAAAGATCTTAAAATTTTGGTGTCAAATTAGATTAAGATAATATAAGCTTAGATAGTTTAAGAAATCCTGAAGTTCTCCAATGTAGAATACTTATTAAGAATTAATCACTTATATCTTTCAGCATCTTCCTTGATCCTGAGAACGTTTATGTGACGTCATTGAACGTAGACTTGCCACTCGTTTACAAAGCTCCTCAGGATGCAGATCAAAATGTGAAAAAGGATTTTGAAGAAATTAAACACGCCTTGGAACCGGTAAGACTGACATGTCATGGATCAATCTTATTGCATCAACCCATATTTTTCTTAGTGCAGCATAACGATGATGACCACAGTCGGATATACTTGCCAGTGACTAATAAGCTAGATTTGTGTGCATTCAGTATCAGCTTTTTTAATTACTTCCCAGCAAACATTTTTGGTCGAAATTACCATAAAATTAGGTAATTTATCATAAAATTAGTTAACTTTGTCAAGAATAAATAGGTAAAAATAGGTAATTTTACGGCAATTTAAGTTAAATTTGATTTTATTTGATTCACCTTTATAATCTGAGCATTTATTTTAACAGGTGGTGAAATTGGTGAACGAATCATGCCAAGGTCTGGATGAGAACGACTGCGATACGGTGGTTCAGGCGACGTTAGATGGTACAGACGATGACGATTTGCTTAAATCCGCAAGGACCTTGAAGTTGGCTGCTGCTACAGCAGATTCATACTTTCTACTTACCGAAGACGCGGAAAAGGCCGCCAGGCATCTATCCGGATTGGGCTTTCTCCTGAACTATGATTCGAGACTTTATACACTGGCACATGACTTTTCACTAACCTTACTTAGTGCTCGCTCGCCTGTAAAACAATCCTAAAACAGCTATAATATGTACACAGGGGTGGATTTGGGTGGGGGGACGACATGACCTTCCCTGGGACCTTCTTGGTATATAACTTTTTTATAGAATCTCAAAATTAGCCCGGCAGTGTTCCCGGGGTAATTTTTGATTATGGCCACGCACTCAACAATGTCCCCCCCTGACGCGAACGCTGGATCCGCCCTTGTATGTACATCGCGTTTGAATTACTTTTACAGAAAAATGTAATTTATTGAATTTAAGCATTGTACTAAATAGATCTTAAGTTTTGACTGTTATTAGCCTTAAAATAGTAGTAAGTATAATATACTACATGTTTCTTCTATGTAATAAAACTGAGCATTATATTGTGGAGTATCATTTTAATCCTTACGGCCGAAAATTCTTATCCTTACAAAATATTTTAGTCATTCTAATATTATAATTGTGTCTTATAAAGTCAAGGTGAGAAAGTTTATAACTGCATAATAATTACTTAAGATCGTTCGGGGAGTAAATAAAAATCACATACACAATTTTCTCTGCCAGGTTATAAAATCTAGGGCTATCTAGCTAATAATAATAATCCATAGAAAAATTGTTCTTTTGGCCACAGATACGAGAGCGGCTAAATGCGAAAATGCCGAATGGCAAGAAAATAAGAAAAAATCATAAGAAATTTGAAAGAGAGAAACATTTGGCTGTAGCTCTTGGAACTCTAGCTTTTGGTGCATTTTCTTCGTATTCCCTCAAAAAGGGTATAAGAGATGATAAAGTGATACAATATATGGTGGGTCCAAGCATACATAGAATACATACATAGAATCACGTCTATATCCCTTACGGGGTAGACAGAGCCAAGAGTCGTGAGACTCAAAGGCCACGCTTAGCTGAATAGTGGGCTCTCTGATGGAATGGAGATTCAGGTATAGTGACAGGTTGCTAGCCCATCGCCTATGAGTGGAGGAATCCCCAGGTTAAAGCCCTTTCCTTCGACTTTTACAATCTGCGCGGGAAGAGAAGCAGCTGGCACATTCTATGTTTTTTCTTCGTTCCCAGACCAGCATGGAAGCAAGCATGGTTCCAAGCGCTCAAGATAAACTGTATCCATTGGTGGTCAAAACGGCTCAAGTATTGCAACTGGTTTCGAACAGACAGACTTGTGAATTAAAGGACCCTTTTGAACTGAATGGTGAACTAAATGATGACGACACAAGTGGCAATAATGATGAAATCACATTTGACTCTACGACCTCCGTGGCCTAACGGACATCACGCCGGACTGCCACATCGGAGGTCGGGTTCGATCCCCGGTCGGGTCAAGATGGAAAATAATCTTTTTCAGATTGACCTGGGTCTTGGATGTATTTCTATATGTATTTGTTATAAAATATGGTATCGTTAAGTTAGTATCCCATAACACAAGTCTCGAACTTACTTTGGGGCTAGCTTAATTTGTGTGATTTGTCCGTATATATTTATTTATCATATAATTTACCTAACGATGAACAGCAAAAAGTCGCATTTATAAGGTGAATACTAGCTTTTTGCTCCCGTGAATTGGATAACGCATATTCTTCATCTATATCTATACATATATAGCGCAGTAAATAGACGAGAATCAAATTACAAACGGTCCAGTAATTGTGAATTTTTTGAAATGTTGTGTAGGATTATTGTGAGTATTCAAAATAAAAAGGGCACAATTGCCAAGTTTCCGCGTCCGTGGTAATCTTAAAAAAACTAAAAATAAAAAATACTTTTTTCAGATTTAGGCTCATATTTTCGTTTAGATGCATTTTTGATAGGAAAGTGTTCTACAAAATCTTGTCGATAATTAAATTTCCTATTATTTACATTTTACATTTTGTATCTAGGACTGATAGTTACCGAGATGTGTGCTCATAAAAAAAATTAAAAAAATATTCTTTTTCTGAAATTTGTCAAACTTTTCACTTCAGAACGCTGTAATCTAGTTATGGCATATTTTAGGAGAATAAGTATTGGAACAAAATGTGTAGGGAATTTAATTACCTACAAAACGCATTTGCATTTTTCTTAACCAACCCTGCAGAATGGGGAGTAAAACTCAATAGGAATATTGCTTTTTTTGTTATAATATTTTATTTTCTGCTAACTGCGCCTCGGGTCTTCGCTCCCGTGGGAATTTCAGGATATAAAGTAACCTATGTACTATTTCTGGTATTTTTCTACTAGTATACCAAATTAAATACAAATCCGTCCATAGTTCATTGAATAAAGACCAAAATAGAGCTAAGGGTAGGGTTTACTTACAAATGGTTCGATAGTTCTGAATTTTTGATATGTTATTTAGGATGGTTAGTAAGTGTTTAAAATGCAAGAGGCACAATTTCTCCCCCTTCCACGCCCGCCATATGTTAGAAAACAAAAAAAAAATTGCCACTTTATTCAGATTTGCGCTCTCACCTTCGTTTAGATGCATTTTAGCTACATTAGAGTTCTACACAACGTTGTAAAAATACATTTCCTATAATGTACAATTTATATTTTGTTTCTAGGACTAATAGTTATGGAGATGTGCACTTTAAAAAAATCGCATTTTTTAATCGCATTTGAAAATTTGTCAAACTTTATACTTCAGAGCGCTGTAATTCATTTATGGCCTACTCTAGGAAAATATATATTGGAATACAATTTGAAGAAAATTTAATTGCCTACAAAACACATGTAATTTTTTTAACTTACCCTACGGAGTAGGCAGTAAAATTAAAAGTTAAAATATTACTTTTTTGCTATCATATTTTATTGTCTACTAGCTGCAGCCGGGGGCTTTACTCCCATAGGAATATTGGGATAAAAAGTACCTTATGTGCTAGCCCTGATATTTTTCTACTAGCATACCAAATTTTATCGAAATCCGTCCAGTAGATTTTTAAGATTGAGCAAGAAATATCACATCCAAACTTTTTCATTTTAAAATCGGGTTTCTTTCCCAATCTTTATTGCTGATGAAGCAAATATTATCTAATATCTGTACTTGATAATGTCCACAGACACTTTTACAGTGTCCCAATCAGGTACCGGTTACTCACCTGCAATGAATCACACTATAAATGGGAAAGTTGGGATGTGATATTTGTTGCTTAATCACACAAAATCTACTAGACGGATTTCGATTAAATTTGGTATACTAGTAGAAAAATATCAGGACTAGCACATAAAGTACTTTATATCCCGAAATTTCCATGGGACCGAGATTCAGTTAGTAAAAAGTAAAATATTATAGCAAAAAACAATTTCCGTTGTTTTATCATTTAGTTTTACTCTCCACCTTGCAGGGTTGGTTAAGAAATATGCAATTGCGTTTTGCAGGTAATTAAATTCCCTACGATGTTTGTTCTGCTACTTTTTCTCCTAGAATAGGTCATGACTGGATTACATAGTTTTAAATTAAAAAAGATTGACGAATGTTTGAAAAATGAGATTTTTTTAAGGCAAAGGATTTTTTTTTCTCGGAAACTGTCAGTCCAAGAAACAAAATATAAAATGTAAATAACGGCAAATTTAATTTTCTACAACATTGTGTAGTACACTTTTCTAGCGAAAATGCACTTAAAAGAAAATATAAGCGAAAAACCGAACAAAGTGGTGATTTTTTTTATTTTTCCAATTTGGCGGCGAGTGCAAAAGCTAGTCAATTGTGCCATATTTATTTTAAATACTTACAACCATCCTAAACAATAATATAAAAAAATTTAGTTACTGGACCGCACGTAATTAACCCCTAGGGAAGGTTCGCTCTATTTACTGCGCTAATATAATAAAACAGTAAAAATATTTTGTCTGTACATTTAGTATTTTTGACTGAAATGGATAGAGGGACACTTAAAAAGAATAATAGAAAGCAAAAAAAAATTTTTGGAATTTCTTGTCTGTCTGTCTGTCTGTCTGTATGTATGTACGCGTTTCACGCAAAAACTACTGGACGGATTTGAATGAAACTTTTTTTGTTGTATAGCTATTAAGCCTAGGCAACATATAGGCTATAACTGATTTTGAAAACTGGAACACCTGATGAAGGACCATAACAGAACAGCTAAACTATAAGAGATATAGAAATGGTCCCTTAGCAAAAGTCGTTCAACCTGATGAGCATTTTCTACTGACGTATAAATATTGAAGATCTGGAACATCGGGAACAGATCATCAAAATAATAATATATTCCCGCGGGACACGGGATAACGGCTGAAATTTCGAGTACTGGAGTTTAGTTTACTACGAAGCGAAACTCACGCGGGCGAAGCCGCGGAGCAACAGCTAGTAGGAAATAAAACAGGAAATTCTTGCTTCATTTTAATAAAATATTCGTAGCGGGTGCCAAGTCGACTTAAATATACATTTACAGAAATATATAATTTAATTTAATAAATCTTTACAATTTCTAAAATAATAACTTAATGAATTGACTGTTAGTTAACCTAAAATTAATTAAAGAAAATAATGTAACTTTTAACAGAGGATATTATATAATTTATGAGTTTAAATATTTTTTATTAGTCGGATTTATGGACCTATATTTATGGGCCTGATATTATTTTCAAAAAATAAATACTCAAGTTAATGATCTAATAATATAAACTACTACAGGAACTGTAAGAACTTTACCAAAAATGTTCGAACGAATTTGAATAATATTGATACATTCGATTTAAAAACAAAATACAAAATATAAGTTACAGTTCATATTGTTTTGTTATTTTGCATTTCGGAATATGTTCTGTATAAACTATTTTATAGAATCTTATAATAATGATGGCCGTGACATGGTATTTTATCCAGGGTTATTTTTAATGTACTAACAACCTTCCTAGGGGTGAAAGTACTCATAAATATGAACATCTTTTTGTATGGGACCGACTCTGAAATCTCAAAAAAAAACAGCTGTTCTATACATTTTGCAATAACTGAATAATACTCGCTCAAAATGTATGGAACAGCTGATTTTTTTTTATAGAAAGGTTGTTAGTAACTTAAAAATAACCCTGTATGTATATGCCATGTCATTTTGGTTTCGATTCGATTTATAACTCTTCTGTCAATGTCACATTGCGTATAGGTTTATGAGGATTTAGGACCAATACTCCACAGTAAGTCCCTTACTTTTCGGGACAACTTCAACTATATCCTCCAGGTTGCTAACTACATACGGAACCACATCAAGTGACCGAGCCACTTCAACCAGGCTATGTTCTCTGTCCAACAGTTCTTCTGCAACAGAGGCTGCAAGTTGTAGCAAATTGGCCGCTTCCAAAAGCTTTTTGTCTTCAGGCACAACTGCGTTCATTAATTTGTCACATTCGTCGGATCCAACTCCCTCGCATAACTCGGCAACCACATCGTAAAGCTGAGGGAACAAATATGAAATATTAATCCATACCATCAAGTAGAAGTAATAAGGCAGGCATGTTATTAAGATGTTTTTGAAATTCCGATTTATTATTATTAATTACACAATATAATTATAGAGATAATCCGTTGCATATTGATTTCTCTACTCTTTTATTAAATAAAACTTTTAAATGTAAAGTAAAACTTTTCAATTTCATTTCAAAAATCTACTCGCCTTGCTAAGTACTACTACTTACTGACGTAAAATAATCCACTTACCGGCTTCAACTTAGATGTAACGACATTTACATCGCCTTCCAATTTAACCATTGTATCGTTGGGTTGTAATAGAACTCTTGGTAATTCGTTCCCAAGCCCATCTATTATTGCTAACTCGTAGGGACTAAAACATATTTTTTAAGATTATTAAATTATCACCAGACACACATCCAACGTGACTACTAACGTTATACTTAGGTACTATACTTATGTAGGTATAGTAAAAGTATAGTACCTCATTACGTTACTAATAATGACGTAATGATAATAATACTATCTAATAATTGGTGCTAATAACATTCCAATACTATCCTTAATTCTTTATGATACAAAAGGGAGGGCTGCTTACAATGGCGAGGGCGAATTTATAATGATTGGCAAAATTTCTACTGGTAAAAATATTTATCAATACTGACCGACTCTGATATCTCATAATTATCAGCTCTTCCATACTATTTTAAATGCAAGGTAAGTACTACTCGTGAAACAACTTGCGGCAACAACGCGTTGATCCTCTTTCGATCTATTTTGCGTGCGCTGGCACATTAATATGTTATCTTTTCTAACCGTTCTTTATATTTGTTTTAAGGTCTTATATTTTTATAAACCGTCTAATAAACGACTTTGAGGTTTATCTCTTTTCAACTTGTTTTTTTTTTTGTGAAGTCGGCACCATACAAAAAGTTGCTCATATTCATAAGTACTTTGACCAGTACAAAACTTGCCAATGATTCACACACGGCACAGAAAATAATAGCTAAGTATACTTCAACTTACGCTCCTATGCTTCTTGCCGCCCGGCGCACCACAGCAAGTATTACTAACCCATGAACATCAGGCTGCAGCACGGATGATACATTCGCCCTGTCCCTGTAAATATGTAAAGGCACAGAATACATAATAGTACAAGTTAAGGTTACATTACGTCGACTACAAGGAGTATTTAGAATGGAGGACGCATGCGGGGGTGAAGTCGCGCGCCAACTATATGAAAAAGCATTCCGGCATTCTGGCGTGAAGTCGTTATAGTATAAGATTTTTAAAATTCGCGATTATTTGAGCCAATCACAGCTGTATGTTGCACCCGCAAAAATCGGTAAACTGTGATAGTTGTATCGGACAATATGCCTACGCTCTCTCCATTCTAAATACTACTTGGTCGACTATGTACGCGTCCATTTTTTAATACGTCTGACCAAAAAGAGAGTGTTATGTTTTCAGGGTTCATGTATGTATGTAAGTTTCTTCATTACACCATAAGTCCTGAACGGATGAACAGATTTTGATGTGAGAGGTATTTTTAGATTCCTTGCATTCCTCCGAGTGATATCTATAGGCTATGTGAGTTGTGAGTCGTGTTTTTACTTTTTAATAATTAGCTTGTTTATCTTAGTAAGTGGCCTGTGGTGTGGCCCTAGAATAGCACCAACCCATCTCTTCCCGTGGGTGTCGTAAGAGGCGACTAAGGGATCTAAAACACCGGAGGATGGGCAGCAGCATCTTTCCGCGTACTATGACATCACACTGCGATCGCCAACCCGCCTGCCAAGCGTGGCGATTACGGCAAAACCCCCCTATGGTTGTTACACCCATAACACGGCCCCTGTCCCCGGCGGCCCCGCTATCCCGGACTCTGGTAGCGGTCACGGTAACGGCGGGGCAGGGGTGCTAAGAATCCCCGGCAGATGCCAGGCTACCAACCCCGACGACCTTTGGCCCTGGCAACTTATAACACGTGCACACTGCGGACCGACGAGAAGCTCGCTGAACTGGAGGAAGAATTGAGCAGGTTACGATGGGATATTGTAGGATTATGTGAAGTCCGAAGAGAGGGGGAGGACACCATGATCCTCAAGTCCGGAAACCTGCTCTATTTCCGGGAGGGCGACCAACTGTCCCAGGGTGGTGTCGGGTTTATCGTCCACAGGTCCCTCGTCAACAACGTGGTCCAGGTCGAGAGTGTTTCGGCGAGGGTAGCGTACCTTGTACTCAGAATTACCAAACGGTATTCGTTGAAGGTAATACAAGTATACGCACCGCCGTCATATCGCTCCGACGACGAGGTAGAGACTATGTATGAGGATATTTCTAGAGCCATACATAGCTCCCAGGCCCACTATACCGTTGTGATGGGGGACTTTAACGCGAAACTGGGCAAACGAAGCGATGATGAGCTGAGGGTGGGGAATTTTGGATATGGAAGGAGGAATGCACGTGGTCATCTGCTGGCCGGCTTTATGGAGAAGGAGGGCCTCTTTATGATGAACTCCTTCTTCAAAAAGCCAAAACAGCGAAAGTGGACATGGTTGCATCCTAATGGCGTTACAAAAATGAGATTGACTTCATCTTGTCGACGAAGAGGCACATATTCAATGATGTCTCTGTGATCAATGCCGTAAAAACAGGGAAGCGATCACCGATTGGTAAGAGGCACATTGAATCTTAGAATAAAACTCGAAAGGTGTCGACTGATGAAGTCTACGCTCCGACCAGCGCCTATCCAGCTCCAAAACCCCGAGAGCTTTCAGCTCGAATTGCAGAATCGCTTCGAATGCCTGGGAGACTGCGAAAATCTGGACGATTATAATGACAGGTTTGTGCAAATTGTCCAAACAGCTGGGTCTAAGGCTTTCAAAACCCGCCGTTCAAAAGGAACCAAAAGATCTCGGACCTCACCAACAAACTCATGGAAGAAAGACGAAACTTGGTTCTGCAGTCCTCTGACGATGCTGCTCAGTATCGGCGTCTAAACAGACAGATCTCCAAGTCCTTAACTCGTGATTTGCGCCAATTCAATACTGACCGTATTGAAGAGGCGATCAAGCGAAATAAGGGCTCAAAAGTGTTTGCAAGGGATCTGTCTGTTGGTCAAAGCCAACTGACCAAGCTGAAGACTGAGGATGGCAGAATCATTTCGTCGAAGCCAGAAGCTGTTGGAAGAGGTTGAGAAGTTCTACGGACAATTATACACCAGCGTACGCACACCTGTCAGTAATCTGGCCAAAGATCCAAGAGCCAGATTGACCCGACACTACACCGAAGATATCCCGGACGTCAGCCTTTATGAGATTAGAATGGCTCTCAAACAGTTAAAAAACAATAAGGCACCGGGTGATGATGGAATCACGGCTGAGCTTCTGAAAGCAGGTGGAACGCCGGTATTAAGAGCTCTTCAGAAGCTATTTGATTCCGTCATACTCGAGGGACAAACGCCTACGGCATGGCACAGAAGTGTGGTGGTACTTTTCTTCAAAAAAGGTGACAAAACCCTATTGAAGAATTATAGGCCTATCTCACTTCTGAGCCATGTCTACAAACTGTTTTCGAGAGTCATTACGAATCGTCTCGCTCGCAGGTTTGACGACTTCCAGCCTCCCGAACAAGCCGGTTTCCGAAAAGGCTTTAGTACCGTAGACCACATACATACGCTGCGGCAGATTATACAGAAGACTGAGGAGTATAATCAGCCATTATGCTTGGCGTTTGTGGACTACGAGAAAGCCTTCGATTCGATCGAGACCTGGGCTGTGCTACAGTCTCTCCAACGGTGCCAAATTGACTATCGATATATCGAAGCGCTGAAGTGTTTGTACGAAAACGCCACCATGTCGGTCCGTCTCCAGGATCAAGGCTCCAAACCTATCCAGTTGCAGCGAGGGGTGAGACAGGGAGACGTGATATCTCCGAAACTGTTCACCGCCGCCCTGGAAGATGTTTTCAAGCTTCTGGACTGGAGCGGACTCGGCATCAATATCAACGGCGAGTACCTCACTCACCTTCGATTCGCTGACGATATCGTAGTCATGGCTGAGACCTTGGAAGACCTAGGCACAATGCTCGATGGCCTCTGTAGAGCCTCTCAACAAGTGGGTCTAAAAATGAACATGGACAAGACGAAAATTATGTTTAATATCCGTGTCGCACCCACTCCTCTGAAGGTTGGAGACTCTACACTCGAAGTTGTTGACAATTATCTATACTTGGGACAAACAGTTCAGTTAGGTAAGTCCAACTTCGAGAAAGAGGTCAACCGTCGAATCCAACTCGGCTGGGCAGCGTTCGGGAAGCTTCGCGATATCTTCTCGTCCAAAATACCGCAGTGTCTCAAGACTAAGGTCTTTGACCAGTGTGTGTTGCCAGTAATGACATACGGAACAGAGACGTGGTCGCTTACTATGGGCCTCATAAGAAGGCTCAAGGTCACCCAAAGGGCGATGGAGCGCGCTATGCTCGGAGTTTCTCTGCGTGATCGAATCAGAAATGAGGAGATCCGTAGGAGAACTAAAGTAACCGACATAGCCCGCAGAATCGCGAAACTTAAGTGGCAGTGGGCGGGGCACATAGCTCGTAGAACAGATAGCCGTTGGGGCAGAAAAGTTCTCGAGTGGCGACCACGAACCGGAAAACGTAGTGTTGGCAGGCCTCCCACTCGGTGGACCGACGACCTGGTGAAGGTCGCGGGATGCGCATGGATGCGGGCAGCGCAGGACCGGTCGTTATGGAAATCCTTGGGGAGGCCTTTGTCCAGCAGTGGACGTCTTTGGGCTGAGAGAGAGAGATCTTAGTAAGTACACGAATAAATATCCCACCAGAATGGAAGCTGAATACTCAATACTCAATATTTTATTGTTTCCATAAAGTTGACATGAACTTAGATAGATAAGTATGTTAAATAGGGGCATTTTTCTTACTGCATTATGAATAATGAAAAGTTACTTTGGGCGAAATAGATCAGGGGGCACGGCAGTGCCCCCGCCAAGTCGAGCGCGAAGCAAACACTGCCGTACCATCCTTTACTGGAACCATTTCGCCGCATTTTCAGGCCCCTATTTGAGAACCTCTGGATAAGACCAGAACGAAGAAATTTTCGTCATCTAGTAAGCTATAATCACATACTTAAAATCCAAAATTTCAAGTCTGTAGGTCATTTTAGTTCCGAAGTTAAGCGAAAGCAAAGTTTCGCATTTTCGACACTCACTCACTCATGATCATCAAAATAGAACTAGTACTTCCCATAAACTCAGAGAGCTGAAATTTGGTACAGAGTTAGGTTTTAATGGCCACATAAAGGGAAAACTATAAAAACTAGGATAATCGAAGATCTGGAGTACCTGGTGACCCTGATTAGAAAACACAAGAGCCCAACCAAACTATTAGAGATCGACATACCGCCTTTACAAAAAATATTCAACTTGGTGGGCCGCTTCATTTGATGTCAAAAATCGAAGGTCTGAAGTATCTCATGAAGAACCCTCAGCTGGTCTCAGCTGTATTAGAGATTACCATATCTCTATGGTAACGCCCCCTTCTATTGCTACATAAAAAAATCGACTGTCAATGACTGTCATTGCAAAAATTCAGCGTAGAGGGACACATCTTCTTATTTAATCTAGCAATAATACGTTATAACCGTACATATTCATCGGGATATTGTACCAAGTTGTGTTTCGATTGTACTTAAGGGCTCTCAGTAAGTGAAAACGGCAATATTGGCTGTTTTCTATAAGCAGCTGTTTAAAGAATTGAAGAGTTTTCGTCCTGAAATTTCTGATATGTATTGTAGAACGTATGTTTAAAGGGAGGACTGTTTCCAAAACACGATGGGAAAAATTTTGCTCGATAGAAAAAAATCCTGAAGTTACCTCTAAAATTTCATATGAATACAGATAACATCCGTGTTTTATAATAAAAAATGTTTTAAAATCACCAACACAAAGGTATTTTACCTTTTCGATTTCGTGACTGATTTAAATTTTTGAAAAACTAAACATTTCTATTAACTTTTTGATAACAATGTGAATGGCGCGCAACCGGGACGTCCCCCCCGCCTCAGTCGCTTCATATGAATTTTCCCTGACCGCCTAACCCCCCTTAAAAGACAAATTTTTCGTTGTTGTCTGTTTTCATTTTGCTTTTAAGAGTTGCCCGCTTCTTTAAAAATTACCCTAAGTTCAGTATGAAAAATTGAAAATATGCCTCCTAATGCTTGATGACGAAAATTAAGGTTATCAACTTGCATGAGGCCCCAATTATGTCGAAAAGTGGTAATGATTATGGTGGTTTAAATGATATTGTTACATTTAAATTGTCAAAGTGCTGAGGAAAGTATAAAAAATAATCATCAAGTATATTTTGACCCTTAATTTAGGGCTAAAACCCTCAATTTATCAAATTGAGGGTCTTAGCCCTAAATTAAGGGTCAAAATATACTTGATGATTATTTTTTCTGATCAACACTGATCAAGTGTCAAATAAAAAAATCCTTTTAAACATATCAAATTAACAAAAAAATATTATTTACTTTTGTTTGGGGTAAGCTACAAGTTGGAAACCCTGCTCGTGATAGGCCAAGAATGACAGACAATCACCATTTTTTTTAAATTTATTTTGTCTCTGGTTTTTAGAACACTGGCTGTATTATTGCATGGGAAAAATAAAACTTCGATTCTTATTTTTTCCTTGGAATCGAGCTAATTTTCAGTTATTCTTTACAATATTCTGTGGAATAAATTTCTAGAACATAGACATAGGAAAAAAAATCAATTAAACATTTTTTTGCTAGCTCTAAAATCCTAGTAACCAATCTTCATGGTTAAGGTATGATTCATCCATGGAAGTAATAAGTACTTGTTGTACAAACTACTTATTACTTCCATGGATTCATCTCATAAATGTTGACTTCAAGAGTATAAAAACTCAAGCTTCAGCGATCACCGAATACAACCGGCTTAGGCGTAAATACCGCGCCGATCTTACAGAAATTAAACGGTCTAAACCAGCGGTTCCCAAACTTATTTTGTCTACTGCCCACTTTGAGAATAAATATTTTTTTAGCGCCCCCATTTTTTCACCTTTTTTAAAAACCACTATAACTTCAAATTAAATTAATTAATTATTGTGACCTTATCTCATTCGACGCTCAATCGTACTCAACAAGTCCGAACAAGTATTCAATGAACCAGCAAACTGATACAGGAATGCACAATTCGGGTTATTTAACAAAAACTTGTTAAAAACATGATAGATATCTACGAGTACTAATAACTATTAAAATGCGAAAGTGTGTCTGTTACCTTTTTATTAGTTTGTTTGTGTCTACTTTCATTACGAAACGGAGCGACCGTTTGACATGATTTTAATTTTTTCTATATTCAATAAAATAGGACAGATATATGAACTACGCAGAGAAAATATAGAACCGAGTTTGAGCAATCTTTTAATTCATTTAGTTGATGTTGTTCACAAGTTGTTGTTGAGAGTCGAGAGCTCTTGCAGTCGTTGTTTAAGAGGCCTCCTAGCTAAAAAAAAAAAACATTTTCTTTCTGGGTCTCTTACTGCCCCCCTTGAGACCTGCAGCGCCCACAAGGGGCGTTATCGCCCACTTTGGGAACCTCTGGTCTAAACCGTCTAAAAGATTAAATAATGAACGCGAATGGGCATTACGAAAAACTGTTGCTTACTGTACAAGAATCAGAACCCACAGTATTCCAAGAACCCTTCGGACCTGACATTTCGAACTAAGCACAAAATGTGACGCATTATGTTGTTCTAAATGATAAGCAAAAACTCCCGTGTGGAAATTCCTTATAGTTTTGGAGAAAACTCAAACCTAAGTTGGTCAATGTTTTTTACTTAGAAAGTAAAATATTTTTTTCTACCGGAAGAATTACTTTATTTGCCCAACTTTTTACGTAATTTTATTGAGAGTTTAAAACCCTATTTTTTCATCGCCACCCCTAGTCTTAAATGTAAGCGTAAGGCGAAATAATAATTTATTTCATTAAAATGGTTTTATTTTAATATCTATAATAATTCAAGCTATTAGCATCCAAAAATCTATTTAAAAGGTAGAGCATTAGGCTGTCTATCTTCCTAAAAAACCAGCTGCTAATTCCGTGGGATTTCGGAGAAATTCGATTCCAAATATTTCCTAAGAGAAACCCCTGAAATTTTGTAATAGCAATATTTCATATACACATTTGCTATGAAATTTTAGTAAGGTCTAAAATTAAAAATACAATGGATTGGACGATTTTTATTGTATTACTGGCTGTTGCCCGCGGCTTCGTCCGCGGCAAAAAGTACAGTGGAGCAGAAAGTAAAATAAGTTTTTTTACAAAAATTCCACATTTTTTGGCACAAGCTTTTATCGTCACCAGGTAGATCTTGAGGATTGAGTGCATGACAAAAATTTTATGTCCGTGCAGTTAACCCTGGAGGAGCTGATATTTGGTGCACCTTCAGGTTATGCTTATCATAATAATGCATTGTCATCCAAACTAAACAGATATCTGTTTTCAAAATGAGTTAATATAAGTAATGTAATGAGTTATAAAGTATTGTTGGTCATTTTAGTATTTATCTTTTTCTTGCACAATTATCATTATATAATAATTTTATTATAGTAACGTCAGATTAAAATTGATATTTGATTGTTATGTCTTCTAGTACCTTTATTAGGTTATACCATTTTAATTTATTCGATGAAGGGTTAGGTGTGGCGTGGGAAGGGGTCCACCCTCGTTAAGCGTTAGCTAAAACCCCATGTCAATACATCTAGCCTGGAAAAACGGGGGTGAGGCGACATGGAGCCGTTTCAGACCCATGCCGCCGCCAGTGATGCTGTGGATAGCGCCGCAGCCGGCACCTTTCCCTCTCCGGAGGTGACTGCAACTATATTAGGAGACTGTGATGCTATGGATAGCGCCACAACCGGTACCTGTCCCTCTCCGGAGGTGACCGCAAGAATGTTAGGAGAATGTGATGCTGTGGATAGCGCCACAGCCGGCACCTTTCCCTCTCCAAAGGTGTTCGCAAGTAGACGAGGAGAAACTAGTCCTGGACAAATAGAAGCCGGTACTTCTGCGGGAATGAGTAGTGGAAGTACTATATCTTGTAATTGGCGATTGGCAATTTATCGGGAGTTTGTTGCTAAAAGCCGTCATATTTATCAAAAACGTCGGCCACCTGACTTGAATAACTCTGATGGGATTGACAGTGTATTTGCGTTACTTGGCAACAAACTTAAACCCATTGAGGCAATCGATGAAAAAGACAAAAAGCTCTGCTTGATGCAGTAGGAAAATTTATTAACAAAGCGGAAACAAAATATAATAAAGAGTGTAAAAGAAATACTTATTTATTTGGAACAAGGAATAAAATGTGGCTAAGTAAAGATTTTTTTGATGACCTTCCTGGTTTAATAAAAATTAAGAGTCCCGCTTCATTTCCTAGTCCAAGAAGTGCAAAATAGTTAATAGTCTCTTAGTTGCCGTCAACAACGCAGACAAACTAAATTATTGGCAGTAAGACTCAGTGAAGAGCCACCTGCGAAATTGGTAAAAGCATTCACTGAAGCTATAGTACATTCTTCTAATTCACCAGATTCTACTTTAATTCACAATGCTAAAGAAATTGAAACAATTATAAATACGTGAAATTTCGTTACTTCGTTCGTTCGTTTTTTTACTTAGTAAAATTCCAATACCCTTACCACGCATGTAGAGGCGAAATTTCATATTTTAACGTGCTTGGTTCAGATGGCCTTTCATAGGCTACCTCTAGTTTATTAAAATTTGCCGCAGTCAACTTACAGATTGGACATTTTGATTGTGTATTTGTGTCTGTGATGATATTCAAAACTTTACCGTCTATCAAACTTAGTGTTAAATCGGGTTTCGCTGTAATCAGTTGATTTTTTGACGAGCATGTTAATGATAAATTTAAATTCTGGATTTAATTCTCAATATTTTTTTTTCTGAAAGTATTAACTCTTTTGTTTCTTTACGATATTGAATATGCAGTGGCCGGCAAGAGCGATAGGACTGTGGACACGGGTTCAGCCAAATTATTTGGGTATTATAAGTGATCCGTAGGGTACAAATGTGGTGGCAAAAAGACAATTTTCATCAAATTCTGCAGAATGCTTTTGTTTATATAAGGATTGCCCGGTACTCCCATCAAAACCCCATGATGCTTCAAAAGAACATTCAATTAAGACCTTTTGTTTACAATATTGGGTCACTTTTGGGTCAATTGTTTGAATGATGCTTTCTAAAGTGTGATCTATAAGTCCTTGTAGCGAAACAGAAGCCTCGAACTCACTCATTAGGATTTCATCTTTAGGGTAGCACAAAGATTTAGAATCATGAACCAAATTATAAGGTGGATACGCAGGATATCCCCTTCTGAGAAGATCTTGGCGCATTAATCTATATGTATCCACACTTATATTCGAGTCAATAATAAAAGCCAGCGCTTCATCGGGAGTATAGGGTTGTGGTTTTTTTATCTGAACTGGATTTTTTATTTCTTTTGATATTTCTGTAATTTTTGCAGGATTTTCAATGCACGTATCTATAATTGTTTCAATATCTTTAGCATTGTGAATTAAAGTAGAATCTGGTGAATTAGAAGAATGTACTATAGCTTCAGTGAATGCTTTTACCAATTTCGCAGGTGGCTCTTCACTGAGTCTTACTGCCAATAATTTAGTTTGTCTGCGTTGTTGACGGCAACTAAGAGACTATTAACTATTTTGCACTTCTCGGACTAGGAAATGAAGCGGGACTCTTAATTTTTATGAAATCAGGAAGGTCATCAAAAAATCTTTACTTAGCCACATTTTATTCCTTGTTTCAAATAAATAAGTATTTCTTTTACACTCCTTATTATATTTTGTTTCCGCTTTGTTAATAAATTTTCCTACTGCATCAAGCAGAGCTTTTTTGTCTTTTTCATCGATTGCCTCAATGGGCTTAAGTTTGTTGCCAAGTAACGCAAATACACTGTCAATCCCATCAGAGTTATTCAAGTCAGGTGGCCGACGTTTTTGATAAATATGACGGCTTTTAGCAACAAACTCCCGATAAATTGCCAATCGCCAATTACAAGATATAGTACTTCCACTACTCATTCCCGCAGAAGTACCGGCTTCTATTTGTCCAGGACTAGTTTCTCCTCGTCTACTTGCGAACACCTTCGGAGAGGGAAAGGTGCCGGCGCTATCCACAGCATCACATTCTCCTAACATTCTTGCGGTCACCTCCGGAGAGGGAAAGGTGCCGGCTGTGGCGCTATCCATAGCATCACATTCTCCTAATATATTTGCGGTCACCTCCGGAGAGGGAAAGGTGCCAGCTGCGGCGCTATCCACAGCATCACTGGCGGCGGCATGGGTCTGAAATGGCTCCATGTCGCCTCACCCCCGTTTTTCCAGGCTAGATGTATTGACATGGGGTTTTAGCTAACGCTTAACGAGGGTGGACCCCTTCCCACGCCACACCTAACCCTTCATCGAATAAATTAAAATGGTATAACCTAATAAAGGTACTAGAATACATAACAATCAAATATCAATTTTAATCTGACGTTACTATAATAAAATTATTATATAATGATAATTGTGCAAGAAAAAGATAAATACTAAAATGACCAACAATACTTTATAACTCATTACCACTTATATTAACTCATTTTGAAAACAGATATCTGTTTAGTTTGGATGACAATGCATTATTATGATAAGCATAACCTGAAGGTGCACCAAATATCAGCTCCTCCAGGGTTAACTGCACGGACATAAAATTTTTGTCATGCACTCAATCCCCAAGATCTACCTGGTGACGATAAAAGCTTGTGCCAAAAAATGTGGAATTTTTTGTAAAAAAACTTATTTTACTTTCTGCTCCACTGTACTTTTTGCCGCGGACGAAGCCGCGGGCAACAGCCAGTAATACAAAATAAAAATCGTCCAATCCATTGTATTTTTAATTTTAGACCTTACTAAAATTTCATAGCAAATGTGTATATGAAATATTGCTATTACAAAATTTCAGGGGTTTCTCTTAGGAAATATTTGGAATCGAATTTCTCCGAAATCCCACGGAATTAGCAGCTGGTTTTTTTTAGGAAGATAGACAGCCTAATGCTCTTACCTTTTAAATAGATTTTTTGGATGCTAATAGCTTGAATTATTATAGATATTAAAATAAAACCATTTTAATGAAATAAATTATTATTTCGCCTTACGCTTACATTTAAGACTAGGGGTGGCGATGAAAAAATGGGTTTTAAACTCTCAATAAAATTACGTAAAAAAGTTGGGCAAATAAAGTAATTCTTCCGGTAGAAAAAAATATTTTACTTTCTAAGTAAAAAACATTGATCAACTTAGGTTTGAGTTTTCTCCAAAACTATAAGGAATTTCCACACGGGAGTTTTTGCTTATCATTTAGAACAACATAATGCGTCACATTTTGTGCTTAGTTCGAAATGTCAGGTCCGAAGGATTCTTGGAATACTGTGGAACCGGAAAAAGCAAAGAAAGATTTGTAATAATAATAAAACTACTCCTAAAAAGAAAAAAACTGTGTCTAATAAGAAAATTTAATAAAATAAATCAATATGTCCACGTTTCTACAAAAAGAAGTGAAATCCCACCAAAAACATTCTGTAAAATACTAGCCAAGTCTCGATGGAGCTGCTTGTTTATCTCTAAAAAGTAATGAAATCTAGACAAAGTCGTTCCAAGTCTAAGGTTCCTTACTGCGATTTCTTTATTATTATATTTAAATTTGTGTGACTTGGCCGTTGAACATTCTTTATACATTAATGGCTTTATCAAGCCTACAATTGACTGGTTATTGAATCAACGTTTTCCAAGTGGCAATTTTCCATCGTCAATGGGTAGCGGTTTTGGTGACAGATTAGTGCAATGGTGTCATGGAGCACCTGGTTTTGTACCCTTGTGTACCCTTCAACGGTCAAGTCACACAACATTAAATATAATAAAGAAATCGCAGTAAGGAACCTTAGACTTGGAACGACTTTGTCTAGATTTCATTACTTTTTAGAGATAAACAAGCAGCTCCATCGAGACTTGGCTAGTATTTTACAGAATGTTTTTGGTGGGATTATTATGATTTGAACTTCCTTATTTATCATATTGCTTCGACATTATGAATATTGCCATGTGGTTATCGGGCAATCTCATTATCGGGCCCCAATAAAAATTATTAGGTTCTCTAAAACAAAGATTTTTAAAAGCACCTAAGAACACTTGGGCAGTCAAGACGAATTATGGCAATTCACCTAATAATTTGAATGGTATCCTAACTAATATTATAAATGCGAAAGTGAGTTTGTTTATTTGTTACCTCTTCACGCTTTATCTACTGAACCGATCTTCCTGAAATTTTGCATTCACATAGTTAGAAGTACTGAGAAGGATAAAGGGTACCTTTGATCCCCGGAAAAAGCACTGCTGCCGTTGGAAAATCACGCGGGCGAAGGCGCAGGCAACGGCTTAGTAGTTGATTCGCACGAAATTCATTCGCCCGAACGTGCAAAACGTCCACTTTCAATAATAATATTTTTTTAGTAGGCGTTTCGCACGGATGAATATTAATCGCGTGCGAACCGAGCCTTTTCAAGAACTAGTAGTATGCGATTCGCCCACTTAACGAAATGTGCGAATAAAAAAATCAAGGTACAGTTGTGTGCAAAATATTATAATATTAATATTAAAATATGCCACATTTTCATGGCACTCACATAAATATAAGGTCAATAATTCATATCAAAACGTGAACATCACGAATGAGGGAAAGAAATAAAGTCATGGTGTCTTTTTTTTTACAAGTAGGTAATACGAATATGTATTTTGACAATTTTATTAACCTAAGGGGCTGCCGAGGTCTGCTACCTGGCGGCAAACGAGAAATCGGCAAAATTAGTATACGCCTGCGTAAGCGCGCGAAAAGAATTGAAAAGAGACGAAAAGTGATGATGAAAGGGACGAAAGGGGTGCAGGCGGCAGGTACATATTTCGCACCCCGCTCCCCTTATTACCCGCTTGTATAATAAGGACTCTCCTTGTATTGCAATTGAGTTTCAGATTTCGTGATAGCGTTCATAAAGCTCTACGTAATGCGCTGTTTGACCTTGCATTAGTGTCAGGTCATAAACCGTTGTTAACTGACGCTTTACCTTTATTAGAAGTAAGAATTAATAATTCTAAACAAAATGATTTTGTGCGCGAATGTAACTTTTTGTTAAAACTTCTCCATAAAAAATGGGTATGTGCGAAAGGCGTACTACAATTTTTTTAGAGGGTCGGTTCGCACGCGATTAAAATTCATCCGTGCGAAACGCCTACTAAAAAATATTATTATTGAAAGTGGACGTTTCGCACGTTCGGGCGAATGAATTTCGTGCGAATCAACTACTAAGCCCAGGCAACAGGTAGTGATGTAATAAAGAAGACATATAAGATACTCACAAAAATCATAAACCTTTCTTTGCGATCGGGGTAAAAAGAAACTTAACTTTAATGCTGAACACATAGAGCAACTCGGACTCCTTCTCTCTCCGAAAGACGTCCACAGCTGGACAAAGGCCTCCCCTAAGGATTTCCACAACGACCGGTCCTGCGCTGCCCGCATCCATGCGCATCCCGCGACCTTTAACAGGGCTCCTTACCGCGGCGGAAGTCCTTATTGCTCGATGGCTGAATATAAACAATACCTCTAACTTACAGAAATCTTAGGAGATCACCCGCGGCGTGTTGTACCAATTGAAGTTTCTCTCTATATTTCCTTAAGGGTTGGGAATCGCGGAGTTTGGGGTCTATGCACGACCCTCCAAAGATTAAGGCCACGACGGCACCACAACGATGCAGCACGAAACATCTTCCAGTCTGCAAAAACACAGTCAATTCGTCATATCGGGGACGAATCTTTTCTGGGACAAGGGGCCGGTGGGCAAAAATATAATTAAATAAACTTGTTCGAAACAAGAACTGTTAGAATAAATAGTTGCTAGTTTATTCTGTTGTTTTATATATTTACTAGCTTTTGCCCGCGGCTTCGCCAGCGTGAATTTCCCACGGGAACAGTGCTTTTTCCCGGTAGTGTTTGTGAATTTGTGAGTTTGTGAGGATGTTTGTTACTCAATCACGCAAAATCTACTGGACGGATTTCGATGAAATTTGGTACAGAGGTAGATAATGACCTGGAATAGCACATAGGCTACTTTTTATCCCGGGAAAAAGCACTGTTCCCGTGGGAAATTCACGCGGGCGAAGCCGCGGGCAAAAGCTAGTATCAAATAATTTATTTGCCTAATGAAAAATTTACGAAACTTACCGATTCTTTTCCGGACAGATATATCGATTAGAATACAAAGGCTTTTTATATGGTTCTTAATCAGCCATGTAACGTTGTGATTATATTTCGCACGGGTTAAGCCGAAACTGATAAATTAAACCATAATATGCCTACATTTTTTTAAAACTAATCTTTAGTTAAGTCTGTTACATATTGGTAGGCGATTCTATTGATTTCCCTTAAATACGTTTTGAAGAAGTCATCAATGACGGTAAAATCGTAGGTAATACCTGTCTCATTCGAAGATCAGCAATAAGCTATAGTGATTTTATACATATATATATACAAGTGTGACATAAAAGAGTAGAAAATAAATAGGGGCGCTGTTTTCCCTTAGTTAGCAACACTAGTAGTTAATCAATCAATCACATAGTACGTGCATAGATTTTTAACCAAAATTGACCATTCAATCTGGTATTGCAAAGATAGAAAAATTTCTCTCTCTCTCTCTCTCTCAGCCGGAAGACGTCCCCTGCTGGACAAAGGCCTCCCCCAAGAATTTCCACAACGACCGGTCCTGCGCTGCCCGCATCCATGCGCATCCCGCGACCTTCACCAGGTCGTCGGTCCACCGAGTGGGAGGCCTGCCTACACTACGTTTTCCGGTTCGTGTTTTAAAATTTATTTGTTTTAGTTTAGTCTGCTGATTCACCCGAGTTATTTATCCTCAAAACTTGCGTTATGACCCACTTCGACCATTGGTAAAACGGCAATATCCGTTCCTTCGTTTTTGAGTCTATTGTGAACAAACAACTTGACTTGGACTCATCATCTTTAGGGTGCCATCTCAAAATGAAGTTCGAAGATCAGCATACGGTATCTCTTTCGATCTTGAGCAGCCTGTTTTAGGATTCAAAACCTTATTTGGACTGTCGTTTCTTTGTTCGTTCAGCGATATCCTCGTAATAAATAATACAAGTGGGACTCATCAAAATGTCCTTTTTTTTAAGTCTATGGTCAAAACTCACACTTTCGATCAACACGAGCTATGCTATAAATATATTAAATCTATTTTATCAATATTATTATCATCTAATTTCTGAAGTATTATACCGCATAATAATACATTTTTCATGGCTTTTCAAATGACCGTTTTAATTACACGCTAATTTTGTTTGATTTATTTAGATAACAGTATATTTTATCAGTGTCAATAATTGAAGGTGGTATAAATAAGTCATTTTTATCCACTTCAAATACATAAGGACGAGTAAGTACCACACATTTTTTTAATTTTGTATTTATTCACGTTAAGTCAATATCATGAAGTCCGTTTATTCATAATTGTCCTATTATGTAAACAATCTCACTATGTCTTTTTATGATTTTACAACAATATAAATTAAAATAGACTTTTTAGGTTATTACTTTCGTGGTTAATAAATGTTTTACTTTAGAATGTTTAGGTTTAAACTAATATTTGATTTATTTTCAACAAAACTCAATAAAAAGTACTGTGATTGTTTACATAATAGGACAATTAAGAAAAAATTGAGTTTACGTACAGTCGTACAGTCACAAGCATTGATATGTATCCAATTTTAGCCCATATCACATTGTCTTAAGGACCGAGTTTACATATTACCACTTGTGACTGTACCTACGTTAAAAACTAAGCTTTGTTTGTGAATGTGTTGTAAAAGAGATCTTATGACAACATACAATATACCTAACTAGTGTGGTTCTGTCATCTGTTGTAATAGACCTCACGGACGGAGTTCCGTCTCCTTACCGCAGTGCACCCCCCCCCACAAACACCCCCTTTTTACATGACTGACCAGAAGGAGGAGAAGGAGTGTTATGTTTTCAGGGTTCATGCATGTATGTTTGTGTGTAGGTAAGTTTCTCTATTCCATCGTAATTGATGTGAGAGGTATTTTTAAATTTCTTGCATTCCTCCGAGTGACATCAAAATCAATAGAAAACAAGATCATAGCCTAATGTGAATTGCCGGTCGTGTTTTCTATTGATTTTGAGTCCGGAATAAATACAAACATATCCCGACAAAAGCAAAATCAGCCAGCTTTAAATGTAGAGTCTTGCTCGCTCAATTACATTCGTTCAGTTAACCGTTAAGAAGTTCCATCTTTGGAGGTCCATCCTGTGTGCACCAGGTCATGTTTATCATAATAATGTATTGCCATCAAAACTGAATCCAACGTGTTAAATTTCATGTCCGTACGAAATGATCCTTCATTGGGAGCCGTAGCCGCCTGTGTCATCAGGTCATGCTTTTTAAAATAGTCATAAGAACTGAAGACACGTATTTTCTAGTTTGTAGGACAGGCAGAAGTGGATGCAATTAAACTTGCGGAAGTTCCTGTTGCTCGAAATTCCAGTCAGACCGTAGACCTAATGGACGTACATTATATGAGTCAGACAGAGGTGAAGCTTTTTTTAGCTTCTCTTTAGAAGCTTAATGAATTGAATATTTTTTTTCAGCAGACGGGCAAAATGTTACGTGCAACTCTTTTGTGTCTCTCAGTCGCGATTGTTGCATTGGTGGGGGAGACCAGTGGAATAGATGTACGGAGCAGAGATAAGGAAAGGGACAATCAATTGAACCGCTTAGTGCTAAAGCAGCCATACAACAAAGACTTAGAGAAGGTCAGACGAGCCGCTAAAGAAGCGTTAAGCAACTTGTAAGTTTTCAAAGTACGATAGAATACAATAAAATAATAGTTGAAGCCGTGATTTCTTTACATATTTTCTCTGACTATTGCGTTTAAATGTCTCTCAACTCAAGTTATGTTTTCTATTGTATTGATACTTATATTTTGTTACAGATTGGATAAAAAGACAAATGTGACGGATCCTAACTTCCACCGTGGTTTGGTGCTGGGACAAGTGGACGCAACAGCCAATCACGTATTGGCAGGGTAAGTTAAGATATTGTTAGACCCAGTATATAATTAGTCTATGGTTAGGCCTGTAGACATACATCAATGGCTTTGATATTGATAAAAAATCACATAGATGCATAGATGTGATGACACATCATTCATGTCACACTCCGTGTCAGGGTTGACATGAAAGTTGAATGTAAAGCAAAATAAACTCTAGCTAGTTAATACGCCCAGCTTTTGCTAGAAAATGGCAACTTCTGCGACTCTAGCGCCTCCTGGACGAAGCGGTTGTTTGATGTAACTGTCAAATTTCATTCCGCGCCCGCGAATTTAATTTTTCGTAACACAGTGTATTTCACAAAATTAAATGGAATTATACATATATCACATAGTTGTATTATTTATATATTAAAGGACCGACATATAACATGTTAAAGTGCAAATAAACGGTGCTAGACCATGTCCTGCCACCAGATGGCAAGTTGCCAAGCCAAGTATGGGATGTGTCAAGAGCTGTTTTTCTATTTACGCACAGCTCTTGATATTTCTCATTAGGCAACTAGCAACTAAAAAAAATAGTGCCGTCTGGTGGCTGAGGTGGGCGAAGGTCATCCAGCACCATTTATTTGCACTATACATATGTTGGTACTTTAATATGTAAATAGTGTTTATATAGTATTTGGTGTATTTGTTTTGTCCATTTTGTATTTGATTGTAATCCGACCAATAGGCGATTTTCTAACAGGAAAATCAGTAAAAAAAAGTCTCAATATGTGGCGTTTTATAAAAGCCGGGTCGTAATAATGGCTGTACCTATATTGTGCGCTTTTTCTTATCAACCAGAGGCAGAAAAAAAAACCTAACAGGTTAACAGTTGTACAAATCACAATATTGTTACTTTTTACATGTTTTTTTTAATAAGTTAGATTTCAAAAAATGTCAATCCCGTGCATTTTTGCTTTTTCTATGGACTCGCCTTGTACCAAGCGCCGTCTATGAAGTTATCTGAAACTATTTTTTTTTAATCTGGGTCTCGGAAAATCCCCCATTCAAGACACCCATTTGCTTGCTGCATTGATATGGATAAATATTTCTCTCCGGACCATCTGACTACCAAACCTCAACCACCGGTGTTCAGTTGGCACTCCAATTTCTCAACTGACGACCAGTTTCTAAAAATTGTATGCCCAATTACACACCATAGGAGAAAATGATCCCATTTCACCACAGGTGAAGATTTGGGGCAAAAGGTGGCCAAATGGTCCTCAAAATTTCAGTAGTGGCACAGAATACATAATAGTACAAGTTGTAGTGGTCAGTAGTTTCTCAACTGACTACCAGTGATCAAATAACACAATAATACTCCGCGCTATAGTTGCATTTGTTCCAATGTTGAATACTAAGAATTAATCACTTATATCTTTCAGCATCTTCCTTAATCCTGAGGATGTTTATGTGACGTCATTGAACATAGACTTGCTGCATTAATATGGATAAATATTCCCCTCCGGACCATCTGAATACCAAACCTCAACCATTGGTGGTCAGTTGGCACTCCAATTTCTCATCTGACGACCAGTTTCTAAAAATTGTATGCCCAATCATCCACCATTGGAGAAAATGATCCCATTTCACCACAGGTGAATAATTGGGGCAAAAGGTGGCCGAATGGTCCACAAAATTTCACCACTGTGGTCAGTAGTTTCTCAACTGACTACCAGTGACCAAATAACACAATAATACTCCGCGCTATAGTTGCATTTGTGGCTTCAAAATCTCTTTATTTGCAATAAAATTGTCGTGTATAAAAAATAAAAAAAAATTAAAAGTGTATGTTGGGCGGTGTGCGCAGGGGTCTTCAACTATTTGAAGCGAAGACGGGCAATATCCCTGCGCAGTGCAATTATACACGAACACTTACTTTAGAGAGAGCCGGATGTAATGCTCAGGATAGAGCCTCGTACTTTTGAAGTACAAGGACCTCTCGTCTATTAAGCCTTAAGTTCTGGGAGTCACGGGCAGGGTTGATATCATTAATACAATATGGTTGGGATAGAATATAGCATTTTATTCCATAAACGCAATAGCCGCTGAAGGCGGGCACAGTTACATCAATACCAAAATCTGTTAAGAATATAGCATCTTATTCAATAGGCACAATAGCCGCTGAAGGCGGGCACAGTTATACTAATACCAAAATCTGTTAAGTCTTTGCCGCAATAGAGAATTAAAACTAACATAAACCAAATATAGGGTACCTGGCCAGGTCCGTACACAAACGTCTGTGTGCACTTAGAACGTTGTTCCGTTCACCATTATGATCCGTTGGGTTCGAGCACTGGTGCTGGTCGCGTCATCAAAACGGCGCGGCGCTCCTGCAACGCTCCGTTGTATGCGAGATAGTAGACGCTGGCTGGACCTTCCGAGGTTTGCGCTGAGCCACTACGGGGACATCGGATCGGAGGCGGCGATGCGGCCTTTGGAAATAAGGTTAGGATCCGTGTGTTGCACCTTGGGGTCGCCGACGACGGGGCCTGCGCCGTGGCATGCGGTCCACGGTCCGGGAAAACCGCACCCTCTGGCGACGGGAGGACACTCCAGGAAGCGTCAATTCATATGACCGGGCGGGCACGTGGATCTCAACAGCTCATGTTCCTGACAACTTCGTGGCGGCAAATATCCCCTGTGTCCTTGCGCGTATCGCGGATTTTAAAGCTAAAGGTTAAACTATAGTCCCTTAACGGGGAGCCGAGGGCGGCGAAAGTGAAAAAACCCCAAAAAATTAATAATTGCTCAAGCCATGTTACATACTCGTCGCGGCCATCCAGGAAGAGCATCCTCTCGATTCGATTTGACATCCCGTCTTGTCACAGTTCCATTTCGCTAAATTTCGAACGCACGTCAAACCAACTTTTAGTATTCTTCAAAAGAACTAATGTTTAAATAAGATATTTATCCCTTGAATATTATAATAATCTAAGTCGACGATATTAAAGGAGAATAATTAAAATTCTACAACAATCCTACCATGATTTCTTATTTTTTTATGATAAGAAAGGTTTGTTAGGACCCAAGACGGAACGTGTGTCACCAGCTGTCAATGTCAGACGTCCAACTCTGCAGTCTACTCAACTCTCTTGTTGATAGTCTAATTTAATCATGGAATGTTTTGTTATGAATGTTTAGTTTTCAATATAATTCCGTAAGTACACAAAATCGCGTCGAGTTATTGCTACCAATGGTTTCGGCGTGACTCAAAGAACGTTTTGATGTGCGGGTCTCCCTGTTTTCTTAATAAGTATTGTAAAAACAACATATGAGATTTGTGTACCGGTGTGTCACTTTCCAATTCAATTTGTCTGGAAACTAATGGATTTGAATGCCTGCTATTGTGATGCGTCGAGAGCCTATCATGCAGGTAATACGCCATAGGAATAGTATCCCAATATATCAACTAATTCACCTAAAATATGACATGCAAGGTTGACCAGTTAGGAGTTCAAAATAATTCTGTAGTTATCACTACAATACCCCCCTTTTCGGCAAAGAGGTTAAGTCGTACTTAGCCGAAACAGCCGGGGTAACCGGAGAAAACATTCACCTATCCTACGGCAATATATTTCTAAATATAAAACTATCAGCTATATATGAAACTAACTCATGCTATTTCATATATTAAACTAAAATATATGTTCTAGAGTTCTAAAACTAACTCAATTTATGTTGAGTGTCAGGAATACAGCGTCTGGCCAGACCGCTGCAATTCCCCTGCATTAAAAAATCATACTTGGATTTCTAATGAGATAATCGCAAGTAGCATACTAATAATAAAGAATTATCTAAAGTAATATAGTTCTTACTTATGTATAATAAGAAAAACTATTTGAGATTTAATTAAAGTATAGTAATCTAGCATTCCTACATAATTTACTAGTTAGTAATTAAATTGTAAACCTAATAAAGTCTTTAAACTAATGGAGAGCTCTCACATAAATTGACATTTAAAATGTATAGCCGTTGGGCTGACATTGTATAAGGGAAAAAAACTTATTTTCCTTTTTTTCTCAAAAATTAAGGAGTATTAATCCATATCCTTATGTTTACTCTGGCGCCTAGAGTGTGTAGTTACAAAAGAAATTGGTTTTCATGAAAACGCTTGACAAAAAATTTTCACATGTGAGTCATGTCATATGTGAAAAATGAGGCCTCTAATTGGTTATACCGATCCAAAATAACAAAGTTCAAGATAAGAAAGTTGCTAGCTAGGGGACACACTTTGTGAGACTTTTATTATGTCCTTGACATGATATTTTCCAACTTTACCGGTTTCTATCTCCTGAAGGTCGTAAACAACATCCGAATGCTTCCTGACAACTTTACATTTCACAAAGCGCGGTGCTAGTTTAGCGGAGAAGAAATGAGCTGAACGACTGGTCATTTGAAGGTATTAACGAATTTGGAATGCCGCCTCTTTTCTTTGCAACATGCCATCCGTCATTATCTCCCGACCTTTAGCTAACAAAAATGGTGTGTGCCCGGTGGCAACATTAATAATGCTATTCAAAGATAGCTACCACTAAATAAATCAAAAAAACATTTCAGTACTTTATGTTCTGAAGTATTCCGACTACGCCTAAAATCATCAATTCTAAGAAAAAAATATGTGACGTCTGAGTCACCAGAAAATTTTAAATTCCACGACCTCAAATGGTCCTCCTTTAATATGTGAATAACGCGTTCGTCATCTTCCCTAGTCTCCGTAACATTGGTAGTCCTACCCATTGAGTTGGCTTGACGTACTAAACCGGGAGCTCCTAGTTGAGACAATGTGGGTTGTAACGCTTTAAGTGTGGAAGGGCCGGGTGGGTGGGTGTCAATTGCACCTCCCCGCGGTCGTGTATTAACAAATGAGGAAGTAGTAGTGGTAGGTGGTTTGTTTGCCTCCCACTTACTTCGTGATATTGCTCTTCCCTTTCGCCGTCCGACATGTTGACAAAAATGTGAGGTTATATGTGTCAGGGTATGTAATAGATTGTAATAATTGATAAATTTCTAAATATATATACAGGTTACTTCCTGTCAATAAATATAAATTAGCTCTCAAATTGAGATTAAATAGGAATTATGGCTGAGCGCTATGCTTTTTATTCATAGCGAAGCCCAAATAAAATATTAATTATTATATTATTAATTATAATATTATTTAGTAATATTATAATAATTACTATGAATTGTATTAAATGTATGCTTACAACCCTGTCGCATATAAACCTAACAAACACTAAAGTATAATAACTTTACAGTCAATGATATCACCAAAATTTCAAAATAACAAGTGAGTGAGTTTAAAAAATTTAAAAACTATTTTTTAGAAAAAACTGCCACTCTCACAGGACTCAAAGGCTCAAAAATATAGTAGTTCGGGCGCCATTGTCGTGTATAAAAAATAAAAAAAAATAAAAAGTGTATGTTGGGCGGTGTGCGCAGGGGTCTTCAACTATTTGAAGCGAAGACGGGCAATATCCCTGCGCAGTGCAATTATACACGAACACTTACTTTAGAGAGAGCCGGATGTAATGCTCAGGATAGAGCCTCGTACTTTTGAAGTACAAGGACCTCTCGTCTATTAAGCCTTAAGTTCTGGGAGTCACGGGCAGGGTTGATATCATTAATACAATATGGTTGGGATAGAATATAGCATTTTATTCCATAAACGCAATAGCCGCTGAAGGCGGGCACAGTTACATCAATACCAAAATCTGTTAAGAATATAGCATCTTATTCAATAGGCACAATAGCCGCTGAAGGCGGGCACAGTTATACTAATACCAAAATCTGTTAAGTCTTTGCCGCAATAGAGAATTAAAACTAACATAAACCAAATATAGGGTACCTGGCCAGGTCCGTACACAAACGTCTGTGTGCACTTAGAACGTTGTTCCGTTCACCATTATGATCCGTTGGGTTCGAGCACTGGTGCTGGTCGCGTCATCAAAGCGGCGCGGCGCTCCTGCAACGCTCCGTTGTATGCGAGATAGTAGACGCTGGCTGGACCTTCCGAGGTTTGCGCTGAGCCACTACGGGGACATCGGATCGGAGGCGGCGATGCGGCCTTTGGAAATAAGGTTAGGATCCGTGTGTTGCACCTTGGGGTCGCCGACGACGGGGCCTGCGCCGTGGCATGCGGTCCACGGTCCGGGAAAACCGCACCCTCTGGCGATGGGAGGACACTCCAGGAAGCGTCAATTCATATGACCGGGCGGGCACGTGGATCTCAACAGCTCATGTTCCTGACAACTTCGTGGCGGCAAATATCCCCTGTGTCCTTGCGCGTATCGCGGATTTTAAAGCTAAAGGTTAAACTATAGTCCCATGACGGGGAGCCGAGGGCGGCGAAAGTGAAAAAACCCCAAAAAATTAATAATTGCTCAAGCCATGTTACATACTCGTCGCGGCCATCCAGGAAGAGACCATCCTCTCGACTCGATTTGACATCCCGTCTTGTCACAGTTCCATTTCGCTAAATTTCGAACGCACGTCAAACCAACTTTTAGTATTCTTCAAAAGAACTAATGTTTAAATAAGATATTTATCCCTTGAATATTATAATAATCTAAGTCGACGATATTAAAGGAGAATAATTAAAATTCTACAACAATCCTACCATGATTTCTTATTTTTTTATGATAAGAAAGGTTTGTTAGGACCCAAGACGGAACGTGTGTCACCAGCTGTCAATGTCAGACGTCCAACTCTGCAGATCTTGTTGACAGTCTAATTTAATCATGGAATGTTTTGTTATGAATGTTTAGTTTTCAATATAATTCCGTAAGTACACAAAATCGCGTCGAGTTATTGCTACCAATGGTTTCGGCGTGACTCAAAGAACGTTTTGATGTGCGGGTCTCCCTGTTTTCTTAATAAGTATTGTAAAAACAACATATGAGATTTGTGTACCGGTGTGTCACTTTCCAATTCAATTTGTCTGGAAACTAATGGATTTGAATGCCTGCTATTGTGATGCGTCGAGAGCCTATCATGCAGGTAATACGCCATAGGAATAGTATCCCAATATATCAACTATTTCACCTAAAATATGACATGCAAGGTTGACCAGTTAGAAGTTCAAAATAATTCTGTAGTTATCACTACAAAATGTATGCATAAAGATCTTAAAATTTAGGTGTCAAATTAGATTAAGATAATATAAGCTTAGATAGTTTAAGAAATCCTGAAGTTCTCCAATGTAGAATACTTATTAAAAATTAAACAGTTATATCTTTCAGCATCTTCCTTGATCCTGAGAACGTTTATGTGACGTCATTGAACGTAGACTTGCCACTCGTTTACAAAGCTCCTCAGGATGCCGATCAAAATGTGAAAAAGGATTTTGAAGAAATTAAACTCGCCTTGAAACCGGTAAGACTGACATGTCATGGATCAATCTTATTGCATCAACCCATATTTTTCTTAGTGCAGCATAACGATGATGACCACAGTCGGATATACTTGCCAGTGACTAATAAGCTAGATTTGTGTGCATTCAGTATCAGCTTTTTTAATTACTTCCCAGCAAACATTTTTGGTCGAAATAACCATAAAATTAGGTAATTTTTGGTAATTTATCATTAAATTAGTTAACTTTGTGGTAATATCAAGAATAAATAGGTAAAAATAGGTAATTTTACGGTAATTTCGACCAAAAATGTTTGCTGGGTTGATTTATGTATGTGGCAATTTAAGTTAAATTTGATTTTATTTGATTCACCTTATAGTCTGAGCATTTATTTTAACAGGTGGTGAAATTGGTGAACGAATCATGCCAAGGTCTGGATGAGAACGACTGCGATACGGTGGTTCAGGCGACGTTAGATGGTACAGACGATGACGATTTGCTTAAATCAGCAAGGACCTTGAAGCTGGCTGCTGCTACAGCAGATTCATACTTTCTACTTACCGAAGACGCGGAAAAGGCCGCCAGGCATCTATCTGGATTGGGCTTTCTCCTGAACTATGATTCGAGACTTTATACACTGGCACATGACTTTTCACTAACCTTACTTAGTGCTCGCTCGCCTGTAAAACAATCCTAAAACCGCTACAATGTGTACACAGGGGTGGATTTGGGTGGGGGACGACATGACCTTCCTGGACCTTCTTGGTTTATAATTTTTGAATAGATACTTAAAATTAGCCCGGCAGTGTTCCCGGGGTAATTTTGAGTATGACCACGCACTCGACAATGTTTCCCCTGACGCGAACGCTGGATCCGCCCTTGTATGTACATCGCGTTTGATTTACTTTTACAGAAAAATGTAATTTATTGAATTAAGGATTGTACTAAATAGATCTTAAGTTTTGACTGTTATTAGCCCTAAAATAGTAGCAAGTATAATGGACATATTTCTTTTATGTAATATATGAAATAAAAAACTGAGCATTATGTGGAGTATCACTTTTATCCTTATATCCTTCCAATATATTATAGTCACATAAATATTACGAGTATAAAGAGGGTGTGTATACGTTTGTTAGTTTTGTTTTGGGGGGGGGGTAATCTTCGGAACTACTGAACCGATGTCAAAAATTCTTTCACCAATATAAAGCTACATTATACCTGAGTAACATAGGCTACAATATATGTATGTACTTCCCTTAGCGAAGCAGGGGCGGGGCGCTAGTATAAAATAAAGTCCCCACCGCGTCTGGCGGTTCGAGATAAACAAAAAAAAAAACCGGCCAAGTGCGTGTCGAACCAAGCATAAAGTAGGGTTCCGTAGTCATTTTTGGCACCGCGCTGTTTTGCATTTCTTGCAAGAAAAAAGTATATATTTTTATTTTATTTATAATTTCAAAAGTATTCATCACAGGATACCCGAAATAATTTTAAACAATAGTTTCCGCGCCTGTTTCTTTATGTGACTGATTTGAAGTTTATAGGTCCAAGACTTTAGAAGTTACAGGGGGGGACACCGTGTAAACGACTTTGGCGGGCTATATCTCGCAAATGGTAAAGCTGATAAAAAAGTTTTGTATGGAAACCCTATCTTATTTTTATAGTCCTTTTCAACGATACCCCACACAAGGGGGTGCACTCAAAAAATAATTCACCCCCCCCCCCCTTTATATGTATGGGGAGGTACCCTTAAAAAGGGGTAATTTTAATTTTTGTATTTTAAAAAATGAGATCTATATGTGAAATATCCTTGAACCAAGTTACATGCAAATCAGTCCATAAACGTAGAAGATATTCTGCTGTGACAAGGACGGACGGACGGACTGAACGATCTTATAAGGGTTCCTTGTCGGACTACGGAACCCTAAAAACAAAAACCACTGAATTTATTTCCATTCGGTTTTCACCAATTTACGGGGTGGATCATGAAGAGGTCGTTGGTCATTTCATACCACAAGCGATTCGAACTGCGGTCCCTATCGCCCAAGAGCCCTTTTTGAATGGATTCTTTTGCACCGCGTGGTTATTAAACGATCAACGAAGTAGAGCCCTCATGAAGTAGATTTTCATGTAGGATAATTTTCTTGGGCGAAGCCGCGGGTAAAAGCAGCCGACTGTACGTACAAATGAAACTGTATATCCGTGAACGCGTCTGTAACACGTCAATGTGTGTGTTTTCAGTCATAGCGTCCCAATACACACAAGAGCGGGGGAGAAGTGCGGAGCGTGCGGGGGGGTGCCATTTTGCGGGAGGGGCAGGGAAATTCCATTTTGTAAGTAGTACTTATATACTTACGTACCCCCCCCCCTCCCCCGCACCCTCTGCACTTCTCCCCCGCTCTTGTGTGTATTGGGACGCTATGACTATGAAAACACACACATTGACGTGTTACTGACGCGTTCACGGATATACAGTTTCATTTGTAGTAGTACTACCTACTTAGGTATATTTGACGCCCCGTTTCTATGAAGCGCCCGCCGCCCCTGTGGTATGGGTGTCTTAATCCTTCAAGAATTGTCCGATGCGGTCTCTTCTTCGTAGAAGGATTATCTACAAACCACCGCTTCTGTCTATCTATCTATACTTACAAGAAAAGCATCAAAAAAATATTAGGAACCTATCTGTCCCTTGCATATAATAAAAGAGCCATTAGTTGGTCCTAAACCGTTTCTAATAGTTTGCCTCTCCGAAGATAATGTTACAACAATTTGATCGAATTCATCCCAAGATTTGGAGAGATTTCTGGAATAGCACATAGGCTACTTTTTATCCCGGGAAAAAGCACTGTTCCCGTGGGAAATTCACGCGGGCGAAGCCGCGGGCAAAAGCTAGTAGTATTATATAAGTAATATACTTACCTACTTATAATAAAGCTAAAGTGAAAAGTTTGAATATTTGTTTTTTCGAACGATCACTGAAACTTTACTTAGGTACCATCCATAAAGTCTCTTTAGTCGGTCACTCTTGTCAGAGTGGTCGTGGTTGGTCAGATGGTGCCGGCCTGGTATCTTCTGTACTGCCCGTCCCCTGGGCGAAGGATGCTGCTTTTTAATGGCTCTCCACCTCTCTCTTGCATTCCGAGCGCACTGGACTATGAAAGAATGGTTTGCCTGCCGACATAGGTTGGTCTTTCTATTGGACTTATTATTCCGTATTCTGTGATGTCTATATTCTTGTACGTTAGACAGTGTTGAATAATTTATTCTATCGACACAGTATACAAATAGAATCGTTGTTCAGAAATCAATAAGTACTTAAATGACAGGGACAGTGGTTTCCGGCAAATTATTTACACAATGTCAAGTTGCTGCAGCTACTTATAGTAGGTATTCAAAATTATGAAAACAGAATATCAATCAATATTACCTGTATTGTTCCGGTTCTGACTGAGTGAGTAACAGACAACGCACAGACAAAACAACTTGGCGTAGGAAGCTCTTTGGCATGTAGGTTCCTTAGGATGTGTGAGGAACACAAGCATAAGAGAGGATTTCCCGAAATTCCCACGGAACAAAGTAGCGAGCCCTTGCTAGCACAGTATTTGGAAACTAGTTTCGGTTAAAGGAAGGAATAACGAATAATACGTTATTCGAAACTGGTTTCGAAACTTCGGTTCGAAAGTTAACGACTCTCTTACGTGGTAGACACAGCCAATATGATTTATTATAGAATTTTTGACTGTTTGTATAATTGATTTATAAACTAACTACTGAATGATTTCAGATGCGTTGCTGAACTTGCCGAAGTTAGTCGAAATTATTTTTTCTGTGGCTTGCTATTATTAAATATCTTCAGATGTTTTACTAGCTGTGCCTTGCGGTGTCTCTCGCGAGTGAAATCCGGAATTCTGGACAAAATTAAAACAATAAAGATATCGGTATTATTTATTTATTAATTGGATATTTAAAATGCATCATCCGGCACTTTGAATTACCGTTACATACATGTCTTTATCTAAACATACATTTAGACAGCTTCTATAAGGTCCAAATTGGGAAATACAAAAAATATAACGTTATTGGCCATTCCTGTAACAAAAAATTGCGATAAGCGCCAATAGTCAACAATGAGATTTCATGTTTAGGGAAACTTTAAACGATTCTTAAAAGTCCAGTACCATCCTGCTGTCTCCATACATGCAAAGGTAGATATAAAAATGATCTAGATTATGTAAGGAGCTGGGCAGACAGAAAATACAGGGAACAGACAAGGCGCAGGGAGCGCCGCCGTTACGACTTTTTTTAAACATACAGAAAGGATGAGGCACGGACGTTACGCTTGGGTGCCGCTAGAGAGATCACGGTTTTCCAGCGATGACTTCCCAAGCTTGGTCTTGGACCTGGACAATTCTATTGCAATACTCTGGAGCGCCCGCACCACAAATTTTATTTCTTTTTTGATTTTCTGTCTGTCCAACGCTTAGGGAGAGTAGCCGCTTATAGTATAGGACTGCATTTGTGGTTGTTTTGGATTGTAAGAGCAGTTTTTGAAACTAATAAATAAAACATTGTAATAGTAATATCAATTTCAAATATTACAATAATGAAAACTACATTGATAGAGCTGTAACACCGATTCTTAAAAAAATTACCGAATAAATTCACAAATATACAAAGATAAGCACTTTGGAATCTAATTTCACTATACATAGTATCGCCGACTAGACGCTACATACATTTAGAAAATCTACATAATTACAAACCTTACTAAGAATCTAAACTCTTTGAATTTTTTAAAGATCTCGTGTTGAAAGGGACAGTTTTCTTTTTGTTTTTATTATCTAAAGCGTAAGAGTCAGTTCCGCTTGACGGGGTGCTGAAGCCGGAGTTTTTGGAGCTGGGAACACTATTGCCGGGGGAAACCCCGCTGTCCGTGCTGACGGACGCCGGGCTGGGGCTGTCGCTCGCGTTGTTGCACACCGTCAAGTCCTGCCCCGGCAACGACACAATCTGCCCAATTGGCTTCTGCCTGACTAGATTTATGCTTTGGCACAAATTATTCTTCACATCCCCGTCACTTTCTTTCTTGTGATACCTCGTCAGAGTCCCCGCTGAACCCGCCGAATTCGGCCTGTACATTGGCATGAACTGAGACTGAGGATAGTACTGCATCTCTGGCGGCACCTGACCAGGGACCCATGGACCCATTGTGGATACCACTGGAGTCATATGAGGCCACATCGGCATCTGCACCATATGTGACCCATCAGGCATATTGAAACCAGGACCTACTGGCATCGGTCTTACGACTTCCTACTGGCGTAGGGGCGCTATGTGGCCTCATCGCTGGATGAGGATACTGAGGAACATATTCTTCACCTTCATACATTCGATTCAGATTTGGAGGATGTGCGTATTCCACATTTGGAAAGACTGTATGTGGCCCTCTCTGTATATAACTGAACATTTGCTGTTGGGCTTGTTTCATGGCTACGTATTGCTGTAAATGTATTGCTGTTTGCTGTCTTTGCTGTACTATATCTGTATGTGTGGCACTAGTCGTCGCATTTCCGTGAATATAATATATATGAGACTGCGAGTTGACTTGCGTTACAGGCGTTTGCCTTTGAGTATTATTAAATTTGTTATCTACTACATTATTTTGAGGATCCTGGTATTCCTCTGGTGGAGCTATATACTTAGGTGGTGAAGGAGGAGTTACTTGCTGAGACATGGGATAGCTAATTATTTGTGCGATATACGGTTGCTGAGATTTAGCGGAGTGGGCAGGACTGTGACTTTGGAATGTTGGATTGAATGTTATTTGAGATGCTTCTTGACTAGATCCGTTGTCATCTTTTTGGTTAGCTCTTTGCTGTTCGTTGACTTCGTTTTTCTTGGGTTTTTGATTGTACGGGGCCACTTTAGGGTTTTTTTTCCAGTTGGAGCCGGCACTTTGTGGTCTTTTGACTGGTGATTTGGACGGATCCTGCCAGTTGTCGCCGTTGATTTGTCGTGGGTCGGCGTGGTGTGATTGAGCGCTGTGTGCTCTTCTGGGAGGAGGTGACATGCCGTCGGGGACGTGTTGTTGCCGGTAGCACCTCCGAGTGGCGCCGGGACTGCTCTGTCTGTCTGGGGGTTGGGGCACGGGTCGTGGGACGCGCCGCCTGGCGGGCGTTGGAGGACTCGGTTGCGACTGGAAGGACTGCGACGATTGCGACGCAGACCGCCACTGGTCTATTAGGACTCGCTTTCGCTCATGCTCTAATCGTACTTCAGTCTCACTGGATGAATCATAGTCTTTACCCTGGAAAACAATGTTTTTATCAGTTGGGATATATTAATTACGGGTATTTAAAAATCTGATGTAGGTAGTTTAGTTGTCAATATAAAATAATACGCAATGAAAAAATAATTTTATGAAAATCGGATATTTTATTTTTAGATATTCGATCCACTATTCACTCAGCATTGTGGGCGTTTTTTAAATTGAAGTTAAATTATTCACAAACCTTTTTCTATTTTATCGTCGAGCATTTTGAAAAATCTTGCTGACTGGCTGACACCTCACTGGAAAAAAATACAATAAAGATTAAATTATGTTATACAAATATATTGTCCGGTATATAATAACAGCTCGTGTTGCTGGAGAAGGAAGAACAAAAAACACGATAAAAAGGAAAACTAATAAAAAGTCAGTTAGAAAGTCGAAGAAGTGCTGAAAGATATGACATGAGATCAATACATGGTCAATCAGTACCAGTAGCATAAAGCTTAAATTACGCAACCGATTTTAGTTCAGTTTTTAGTCAGATATTGATTGGTAGTATTGGTACACGGGTAGTAAATTGTTGATTGACCGGAATTAGCACATATAGTAGGTACATTTTATGGAGAAATTCGAAACGAAGCCCCGGGGGAGCACAGCTAGTAAAAAATAAAAAGACGCTTCCGGTCATGTTACCAGTACGAAATTTTCAATTTCCATTTCCGGTGCTTTATACAATGTGTCCCGTCATCAGTGTCTTTAATGGTACATGGCATTTTTTATGGACAAATCACCACTCAAAACTTTTTTTCTTCTACTATAGTAAAATGGCAGCCATTTTTATTTCGGGCTCTTGTACTAATTCAATCGTAACTACTCGTGTAAAAATGCTATCGTCATTTAGAGGCTCCGACACTGATGACGAGACACATAGATAATAATTTGGTACACGTACCAACCAGTAACAAGAAATGCTTTCGGTCCGTGTTGGTCTATGATAAAATGATAAAGGATACTAACATCGTCGGCGGGTGCGCAGCAAGCGGCAAGATGTGCTTGTTGTGATCCTCGTCTTCCGTGTCGTCTGCGGGCGCGGCCCCCGCCGAGCCTTCTTCCTCATCTGCATCCTTGTCCACCGCGCCTGGAGAACAAATGAAGAACATTATTACTATGACCTTATATTACCTTTTCCTAGATGCATGATATGATTTTTTTTGGCCTGGGTCTTGGATGTTTAATTATGTTTCTGTTACAAAATATTATGACATTAAGCTAGTAAATATCTCATACTACAAATTATGAGGAACATTATTATACAACGACGTTTTGTTACAAGGCTTGATGCATAACATGATTTTTTTTTGGCCTATAGGTCTAGGATTTATTTACCTATAACTGTTATAAAGCTTACTACTACTAGTTTACAGTACTACCGTACCAGATGTATTTCTTGGTTTAATAAAGTTTTAAATAAATAATTTCCCATAGTAGAAGGAAACCTAATTTGGTTAATCTTTGCATTTCATGCTTTTGCCCACAGCTTCGCCCACGTGGATTTTCCCGCGGGAACGGTGCTTTTTCCCGGAAAGAAAGGTAGGGTACCTTTCTTTCCGGGAAAAAGCACCGTTGTCCTTGTCCATGTCCTTCTCAGAACTTCGTACTATAAATTTCTGGAAGATCGGTTTCGTAGATAAAGCGTGAAGGGGTAATAAACAAACTCACTTTCGCATTTATAATATTAGTCAGGTTAGGATAGGATAGTAATTTTCTTTTTTGTAGTGTAGTCTAAATGACAGGGCTGAGCCGCTATATCGAAATCATTATCTGAAAGTAATTTGAAAACGAAAAACACGTCTACGAAATAGTATAACCGATCTTTAAATATAAATAGACATTAATAGCAGAAAACACTACTACTCATCGATATCGCTTGTCGATTGAACGAACATTGAATCTGATCCCGCTGATTGTTTCATTTCCCGTGAGAAGCTTTACGCCATTTTATCATTCGCCGTAATTGAAGCTTTCAGCGAGAAAGCGCGAAGTTTGTGCAAAGATTTACTCGATAGTAGGAAACGAATAGTTCTTATAGCCGACCATGAGGTTGTAGAATGTAGAATGGATTGACAACCTCCCTTTCCGTATTTGACTTTGCTGCAATATATTGTACCATTCGCAAATAATAATAATAATAGTTCTTATCAAAAAAATACATATTGAAATAACTAGTAGTTCGCCGCGAACTTAGACCTCGCGATTATTACTCGCGTTTTTATTGATATATAATTCAGTTCCCTAAATAAAATCTAGATGGCGTTATCCAAAGTTAGAACACGCTATGGTTTCGTTTGCTAGATAATCGCGGACGTTTTTATTAATATTTCAAAAACTACTGAACCGATTTTGATGCCCAACGAACTTGAAAATTCTATTGATATTTCCTACATGCCTACCAAATTTCATCAAAATCGGACCATCGGTCTGGCAGTTATCGCGGTACAAACATACATACATACATACATACAAACAATGTGTTTCGCCCCAACTCGATTTAGAGACCTTGGCTCGCTTCGCTCGCTCGGTCAAAAATTGGGCAAATATTAAATGCTACTTAATGATTTGTACCTAGATTTTGCTAAATATAATATGAAAATGTCAATTGCTTCCATCATCATTAGCAATTTTAATGTCCCCACTGTGGTCTGGGGGCTCTGGCCTTCCTTAGGGATTGGTAAAGAGTATAGGCCATGCATTTAAGAGTACTATTTTTAAGCCTATTTAAATAAACATAATTTTCATTCATAAATAAATTCATGATCTTCTGATCGATGCAGGCTATGCAAAATAACCGAAGCGGTGGTGACGCCTAGTGATGTGCCGTTCCCGAAATTTTCAAAGAAACAGCGGAGAGTTTCTTGGAAATTTCACGGAAATTTCTAGAGAACGGAAATTTTTCCTAAAAACCTGAGAAAATTCTGAGAATTTTCAGAAATTTTCAAAGGAAGAAATTTTTTGGAACAGGAAATTTCTCGGCGGCACATCGCTAGTGGTGCCAGATCAGTCTGAATATTAATTCACCGATCATCTCTTGCTCACTTTGAAGGATTTTTGTCTTTTGTTGAAATGTAATAGGTATTTTGTACAGTCAGTAATGACATACGGAACAGAGACGTGGTCGCTTACTATGGGCCTCATAAGAAGGCTCAAGGTCACCCAAAGGGCGATGGAGCGCGTTATGCTCGGAGTTTCCCTGCGTGATCGAATCAGAAATGAGGAGATCCGTAGGAGAACTAAAGTAACCGATATAGCCCGCAGAATCGCCAAATCCTTGGGGGAGGCCTTTGTCCAGCAGTGGACGTCTTTCGGCTGAGAGAAGAAGAAGAATAGGTATTTTGCTTTATTTTTCATGCCTACTTATCACAAGGCAAAAAACGTAACATTTTCAGCGAGCGACGCAAATGTATTTTCTCCGAAAATACGCAATACCATCTATCAACAACATCAGTTAACCAAAACGGTACATAACATGGCAGTCCAATTTGTTATCTCAACAGACGGTGTCTAGGATATAAAGGATTGCTATTAGTCTTGAAATAATAACGATTTTATTTATAACCATTTACGCTCAGGGGCCTGAATTATAGAAAGAATTGAAATAATTAAAGATTTTACTCTCTGTGTAGCAAATTTCATTGAAATATGTTCAAAAGATTTGGCGTGAAAGAACAACAATTTTCAATTGGTTGTCACATAAAAATCTGACCCTAGTGATCTTATCTTATCTTAACACGCGGGGTCTGAGGTCAGAAAGCACTTCAAACCTTGGGTTTTTTTGTACTTATATGTAGTGTATTAGTGATAGTTTCAGACCTTAGTGCATTTATACAAACGCAAAAAAACTCTTCAGCTTTATCAAAAGTAAGTATCAATTTATGCGATAAAATGATTCAAAAGCGAACTGTAAATTGCTTAAACAAGTTGAGAAACAGAAAAAGCGGGTTTTTAGCAAAAATATTACGCGAGTTCAAAGGAAATTTAAGAGAAACATCGCAGGAAGCGAAGGCTTGAAATTAATGGTGCCATGAAGCTGAGAATTAATTCAGGATATTGCACGTAAGCCATTTCAGGAAGGTGAAAAATTGTTTAACTATGCATGCATGTAGAAATTCAAAATATCCTTATAGAGTAAACGTATTGCCTTGCCTCATTGTGTTGTAGTATGATAAAGGTATACATGTATACCGGAACTTTTAATACAGTACTTTATTTCTTTAAAATTAGGAAATCACTGCACTGATAGTTGCCCAAGGCGTGCAGTGAGCTTTAAAATAAGTTGCCTTAGAGTATCAAGCTCCGGTAATTCTCAGCTTCATAGCACCATCAATTTCAATCCTTTTAGAGTAGACGTATATCTTGCCTCAATGTGTCATAGTATGACACAGTCATGTTCGGTATACACTCGTTCACGGTAGGTTCACGAGTGTACAGACCTATGCACATTTTTAGCAATTTCAAAGTATATCTTCAATTTGGTAAGTAACCCTCCGGTCGCGAAGTTCGATCGCGCTGTTCGATTAATCGAACCATGAGGAATTTTAGTTCCTTACAGTTCGATTAATCGAACAGCGAGGATTCTCGATTCTTGGTAATTCGATTTCAACGGGTTCTTTCGCTTTGCGGTGCGTGTTTAGGAAAAATATAACGGCGGCGCATAAAGCATAGAGAAAGGGGAATGCCTTCAGTAGTGGAGAATTATTCCAGTCATATGCCTTAGCCGACAAAGGCAGCCAATGCTTTGACGTCACTTAATTACATTAGTATGGAAGGAGCTTTAAGTAGGTACTACTACTACTGCATCTGAAAAATGATACCTGATTTTTTTTTATAGAATAGTAGGCAATGCGGGTTGCGCGATGGTAAGCAATCACCGCAGTCCATAGACACCAATGACCCTAAGAAGGTCACTGATGCGTTGCCGACTTTTTGAGAAAGCGATAGGCTCTTTTCTTACAATTCATTTATAATCTGTTCGGTCCCAGTCAGTAGGAAGTGTCCGAACTATTTTGTAGAATTCATTTAATAAAATCTTCGATGAAATATTCGTTCTTTTATTTCTGATCGAAGAATAAAATATAAGAACCCTGCAGTTCTTTTCCGAACTAGATATAAAACCTGTACCTCAGAAGACAAAGAGAAGAAAAAACAAAATTCTATTTAGTCTGAGGTAGGTATCCCAGCCATCCCAGCGTCCGATGAACCCAAAATAAATCTAGACGCAGCTGCCAAGGAAATTACAAGCTAATATTGACCAGTCTTGCTCAAGTTACAGAAGGTTTGTTTGCACAGGGAATGGTTTGTAATATCTATAAGCAAAAGTCCGCACAAGTTATACCTAGATTATTAATAGATAGTCTTTTTGTCTATGATTTCGATAGTCTCCGTCTCCGAGTCTAGTCTTTTGGTCTGTGACTTCGACCGCTTGCAATCTGTCTCTGGTTCTACGCCGCGCATCAATATGAAACCTACTGCAGATCTTGTCTTAGCAGTGAAAACTGCATCTCATTCTGTAGTTATCGCGTGTTATAGTGTTGTGTATAGTGTCTGTGAATCGTGACGTAACAATGCGTGGGCGCAAGCGCTACTGCATCAGACACTCACTCTCGTTTTAACTTTAAGCTCGACCATTCATGTATTAGGATTTATCAATATATCGTTTTATGTAACAAAAGTTTTTTTTCGTTGAAGGCCACTTTCCAACTTAACATAAGTCGCGTGATGCGCGTACAAGCAGATAGACAAAACAATATTTTTGGTTCTAATAGCCTTCAGTAAATGATTAGTGACAGCTGGTAGGGACTAGTCGAATAGCCCATTTATTTATACTACTTAGTCTAAAATTCTTCCACGCAATGGAAAATATTACTTTTGGGCGGAAATAAAAGTATTAAAACAGACGAGAATAACCCAGCAATTCGTTACGGGTATCAAACTTCCCCTTAAAAAGTTAATGACTTCGCTTTATGGATTCGTTAAATGATCCGTCGACTTTTCAAATATTTCTTTGAGGATGTCAGAAAGGTATCAAGAGTAAAAATGCCGTTCTGTTTATTTAATTACGTTTGGATGATTTATTTACATAGTAAGGACATAAGTATACCTATAAATATATATTCTACTAATATAATAACGATGAGGAGATTATCTCTGAAATTACCGGTCGAATATTCTTTGTATGATAGCCACATTTTTGTACGGATTTCGTCGTTGAACTATTCGAGTTTTTCAGAATCCCAAAATTCCCAGGGGACCGAACATGCGGCCTCAGCTATTGTAATTTTGCAATTTGATCCATGAAAAATATATCATCCTAGTTTTATCGTTATAAAATATTATAATAGTAAGTACCTAGTACTGAAATCTAAAAAGATTTTCTTTACTATTTTGCTTATGTTTTTATTTTTACATTGAAATTTCACGGTGATGGGTAGAGAGAGAGAGAGGTACGTAACTAAATAACGTCCTAAGAGCTTTAATTAATCCTGTCCTCAGTTCAATCAGTCTGATTAACCGACTGGTTATCGTTGCATCTCGATCAATTTAACACACACATAAATTGCTGATTTAGATTGCCCTTTGAGTGATAAACCTTAATCAATCATCAATCAATCAACCAACATATAAAATTCTTCCTTTACTGACTGAGTGATCAACGCACAGCCAAAACTATTGGGCGTAGGAAGCTGAAATATGGCATGTAGGTTCCTTAGGGAGCGAAGCGGTAGTTAAGTGGTAATGACACCCGCCTGAGGTAGGATAAGACCCAGGTTCAAATCCTACCTGTGCACCTGATGGTAAGCGATCACCGCTGCCCATGAACTACTGCAACACCAGGGGTATCACAAGAGTGTTGCCGGGATCGCCGTAATTCTAGGACGCATTAGTCGAGTGTACGTGCAGTTCACGCATACGCGAAGCTCAGCCATATGTTATCGCCGTAAAATAAAACTACACGTCAACGTCGCGTACACTGCACGTCTACTTCACCTACACGTGAAACCAGCGTATGTTGCCGAGGTGTTGCCGTACGCAAGTTGTGACAATTTTCTTGTCGATTATTCGTTGAGTAATCGATTATTTACACGAATAAAGTTCTTATTACAGGGCTATATCACGTTTAATGACCTAGGATCTAAGTTTATACACAAACAAAACACTTTATTTTGGTCTAAGCATAGTAAAAATGGTATTTAAACGAAAATATTTAACACAAAATGTGGATGTATGAATTTAGTCTCTTTGCATACCCTCCCATAAAGAAAAAATGCACTGTTGATTGATGGTTGGTTGAGTTGAGGTTATGTTTGTTTATATTTAGCGTGCAAGAATTGAATATTTGTATTTCGCTCAGGGTTTTTGTTCGGAGCTATTTTACTTGATATAGTAAGTATAAGTATATAACTATTGTACGTGTGTATCTGGATTGAGGGCCCAATTTTTAAATTGTCTCGGAACGAAATAAGATTCACAGGGCAATTAGTTAAAAATAGTAAAAACTTAATGCAAAGACCCAAAAATTTCTAAAAGTAGAATTATGCCTGTAATCATTATCTAACGTGGGCCCTCAATCCAGACGCCTGCAAAAAAAAATCTCAGTGAATACTATTTCTGGGTTAATCATTTTTATTGCAGAATTTAGTAAAGAATTTCTTAAATATTTTAACAAATTCCCATTTGTGTAGAATATGACATTACAGATTTATGGCGGTCTATCTTGGGCCCTCAGAACACCAAAATGGGTATCTGCAAAATGTGACTTCTCGAAAGAAATTAATAAAAATTACGTTAATATACACTACTTAGATACCTCAGTGAATTAGTAAAAAAGAAGTAATGGCCCAAAACTTAATTGTCAAAAAGTTATTAAATTTCTAATTTCTGATCTGAGGGCCCAATACTATCGGTTCTATTGACTAGACTTCTTCTTCTCTCAGCCGAAAGACGTCCACTGCTGGACAAAGGCCTCCCCCAAGGATTTCCACAACGACCGGTCCTGCGCTGCCCGCATCCATGCGCAACCCGCGACCTTCACCAGGTCGTCGGTCCACCGAGTGGGAGGCCTGCCAACACTACGTTTTCCGGTTCGTGGTCGCCACTCGAGAACTTTTCTGCCCCAACGGCTATCTGTTCTGCGAGCTATGTGCCCCGCCCACTGCCACTTAAGTTTGGCGATTCTGCGGGCTATATCGGTTACTTTAGTTCTCCTACGGATCTCCTCATTTCTGATTCGATCACGCAGAGAAACTCCGAGCATAGCGCGCTCCATCGCCCTTTGGGTGACCTTGAGCCTTCTTATGAGGCCCATAGTAAGCGACCACGTCTCTGTTCCGTATGTCATTACTGGCAACACACACTGGTCAAAGACCTTAGTCTTGAGACACTGCGGTATTTTGGACGAGAAGATATCGCGAAGCTTCCCGAACGCTGCCCAGCCGAGTTGGATTCGACGGTTGACCTCTTTCTCGAAGTTGGACTTACCTAACTGAACTGTTTGTCCCAGGTATACGTAATTGTCAACAACTTCGAGTGTAGAGTCTCCAACCTTTAGAGGAGTGGGTGCGACACGGATATTAGACATGATTTTCGTCTTATCCATGTTCATTTTTAGACCCACTTGTTGAGAGGCTCTACAGAGGCCACCATTGACTAGACTAAACCTCGTATACTAATTCAAATTAGAATATATTTTTTTACTATTTTTTAACTAAAATTTAGCATATGATCCGTTCTTCTAAATGCTGTATTTTATGAGAAAATTGAATTTCAAGTTTTTATATGAGAAAATTTTGTAGGTTGACCACAAATTTTCATCATCAGCGGGACATTTGAAAATCTGTACAGATGGAAAAGTTTGTTTTTCAGGTTCTGTACCCAAAAGGTCCAAACGGAACAAATTATTAATATGTCTCCGGTATCTGACATTCAGCGGGCTCTATCTCTGGAATCACTATGACCGGGAAAGTCTTAAAAGGGGATGGCCAAAAAAAACCCAGTGTCGACAGAAACTTTTTCGCTTTCATAATAAAAACATTTGTCTCCCAAAACCATGAGAATTTTTTTGTATAAAATATCTACAATTCTTATTTTCAATATGTATTTAGGTACCTACCTATATAAAAATAAAATAAAAACAAATAATAATTTGATTTATTTTTTATAGCAATAAATATATTGCTTCCTTAATGTGCGGTCAGCAGCAAAGGTGCATATATACCTCAATTACCTTATCCTTCCCTTAAGATGATGCCTTGTAGATTCTGACTACACTTTTGCACATTACAATAATATTTATAATACTAGCTGTTGTCCGCGGCTTCGCCCGCGTAACTTTCGCTTAGTTGAAAAGTCTTTTTGTGTTCCAAACTGTTTTAGATGTTTCGGATCTTCGATTTTTATACGTCTACAAAAAATGCTCATCAGATTAATCAAGTTTTGCTAAGGCGCCATTTCCGTATATGTTATAGTGTAGCTGGTCTCTTGGAGCTTTTCATCAGATGTTCCAGATCTTCAATTTTTATACGTCAGCAGAAAATGCTCATCAGGTTGAACGATTTGTGCTAAGGCGCCATTTCCATATATATTATAGTTGTAGCTGGTCTCTTGGAGTTCTTCATCAGATGATCCTGATCTTCGAGTTTTATACGTCAACAGAAAATGCTCGTCAGATTGATAAACTTTTGTAAAGGTACCATTTCCATATTTCTTATAGTTTAGCTGTTCTGTTATGATTCTTCATCAGGTGTTCCAGTTTTCAAAATCAATTATAGCCTATATGTTGCCCAGGCTTAACAGCTATACAACAAAAAAAAATCATTGAAATTCGTCCAGTAGTTTTTGCGTGAAAAGCGAACATACATACAGACAGACAGACAAGAAATTCCAAAAAATATTTCTGCTTTCTAACATTCTTTTTAGGTGTCCCTCAATCCATTTCAGTCAAAAATACTAAATGAACAGACAAAATATTTTTACTGTTTTATTATATGAAGATTATGTAGGTATAGAAGATTAGTATGATACATAAATTAAATATTCACCACTTTTGTATAGTATTTTACGTCGTAATTTCGTAACGTATTATAAGGAAGTATAAGGTACTTAGTTAAGTCGTTTCTAATTCTTGAAAATGAAAAAATAATTAAAAGAAAATGTGAAAATGAAAAAAAAAACAATAAGTTTACGCCTTCTTTATTGTTTGGCTGTATAAATTATTTATCTTTACTTTTTTTAAAACGTCCCTTATATTATGTTATTTACCCAGTTTAAAACATTGTATTATGCGGTTAAATTAAGAATGTTTTGTGGATACACATATAATTTGCAACCTTCTACGAATTTAACTTAAGTAATAAGACCCACTTTACGAGCAAGTGTGTTGATAATTAATATTTTCGTGTTTTACAGATAAATTGTTGTAATTTATTGTCAAGATTAATTTAAAGAAATAAAGGTTTGTTTATTTTATCTCCAAAAGTTTATTTTATTCATGAAATGTTGACCACTTTTCTGACATTTAAATTCTTTGCTAAGATTTATAAAAGTATTGTTCACTTTTTAATAGATGGACCAGCTTGATAAACCGTGCGTTTTACTTTACAATAACGACAAGTGCGTAATGAGATGCAATACAATATTGAAATTGGTGAAATAAGTGACACTTTACGAGAAAATATGTTATAAAGTTATATTAAGATACAGCTAGCAGTACTGTAATGACTTAACGATACAGCTAGCGGTACTATAATGAGTTTTATTTTAATTTTATGTATGTGCGTTTATAAAGTACGTCTTTATAAAATCATCTTTAAATGCGTAATTCGATTATTTAGATAAATTAAATAGATAGACAGTTAAATTAAATGTACAATTTTATTGTACTAAAGAAATTGATTCTTCAAAATCAGTACCTATGTAATTGCCACCACCTTAATATATATTACAACAATGAAGTAAAAAAAAATCATAACCCATTGTGTTTCATTCATAGAATTCGAAAATTTAAAAATAATTTTCCTTAGAGACATACAGAGGAAGCGGGATGTCAGATATGGTTTTGCCTATGTTGGTGAAGGACAGGTAATATCTTCTGTGAGGTTCATTTTTGTCAAGTTTGACATTTTTGGTGTGTTTTGGTTCCGTAAATTTGTGAACAATTTGTAAAAAAATAATAATTTGGAGCACACTATTATCAACGTTTTTGGTCTTCATTTGACAATCAAGTTTGTAAGTCTGTTAAAGAATGATTTTTTCTTTCTATGTCTATGGTTTCATTAATCGCAACGAATGGTTTGAGGATTGCGTCGTCTCTGGTGAATTGTACACAGATACAATTACTACTTTGGACATCATACTGGTCGGCAAGTTAAATAAAAGTCCTTTGTTTATTTGCTACAGGCAACAACGCCCGTATGATAAACATAAATACAATTTAAAATAACATAAATATAACAATAACTGTATTTTTTATTCATTCACCTGCAAATTAATTACTTTCCATCTGCACAGATTTTAATAAATATACAACGGACAAAGCACACAGATTGATTTAGCCCCAAAGTAAGTTCGAGACTTGTTGTGGAATACTAACTTAATGATACCATATTTTATAACAAGTACCTACATAATAGACAGATATGACGACGTTTATGAAATTTTAGGTTTGAATTGGTATCTAACGCAGCTCACGTGTTGGCCCTGAAAATTTTTTGAGAGAATTTAAACTTCTAGTAAATAACCTTACAAGAAAAAAGCATCAACTGACACATACAAACATAACAGAAATTACATGCATATAGAAAAACATCCATGACCCAAGCAAAACTAAAAAAGATCATTTTCATCTCAACCCGACCAGGGATAGAACCCGGGACCACCGGTGTGACTGTCCGGCGTGAGGACCGTGGCCACGGAGGTCGTCGAAAAAGTCCCGCTGATGATGAAAATTTGTGGTCACCCTACAAAATTTTCTCATATAAAAACTTGAAATTCAATTTTCTCATAAAATACAGCATTTAGAAGAACGGATCATATGCTAAATTTTAGTTAAAAAATAGTAAAAAAATATATTCTAATTCGAATTAGTATACGAGGTTTAGTCTAGTCAATAAAACCGATAGTATTGGGCCCTCAGATCAGAAATTAGAAATTTAATAACTTTTTGACAATTAAGTTTTGGGCCATTATTTCTTTTTTACTTATTCACTGAGGTATCTAAGTAGTGTATATTAACGTAATTTTTATGAATTTCTTCCGATAAGTCATATTTTGCAGATACCCATTTTGGTGTTCTGAGGGCCCAAGATAGACCGCCATAAATCTGTAATGTCATATTCTACACAAATGGGAATTTGTTAAAATATTTAAGAAATTCTTTACTAAATTCTGAAATAAAAATGATTAACCCAGAAATAGTATTTTCTGAGATTTTTTTTTTGCAGGCGTCTGGATTGAGGGCCCACGTTAGATAATGATTACAGGCATAATTCTACTTTTAGAAATTTTTGGGTCTTTGCATTAAGTTTTTACTATTTTTAACTAATTGCCCTGTGAATCTTATTTCGTTCCGGGACAATTTAAAAATTGGGCCCTCAATCCAGATACACACCTATTGTACTAGTAAGTTGGCGTTTAATTGGTTTGCCGGCAACTACAAAGATAACATGAGATTGTGTGAGTTTTTACTTTGTAGATTTACGGATCATTTAATACTTATTTCATAATTTCATATTTTAGACCGAGACATTCAAGACGACCTACGAGGAGGTTGAAGGAGGAAGTGGTGTCTCAAACTGAAAATAATTGTGCACTAGAGGAGTCAAGACAAATCTTAATAAGATTTGCGAATGCACACAGCTTTTAGCTGGAAGCGAGAAGCAATTGGCAGCTTATTTGGCCCAAAATGCGGTTGCCCATTCCATGCGGTTAGAAAAGGTAAGCTATCATTATTTAAAGTCATGAATGAGAAAAGAAAAAGAGCTTTTGTGATGTAAAGATAGTATACCTACTGCTATTTAAAAATGTATAATTTGCTTACAGAATAAACGTTGCTGCTGTCGTTGTTTCAAAGATGAGCTAACCAAGACCTCCCCTAAAGAAGTATAGTGTAGAATTTGAGAAGTGAAAACAATAAACAATTTTTAATTAAATTTTAAATTTGTTTTATTAGATTTAATCTAGTCAAAAATGTTTTATTGAAACTTGGCCTTCAAAGAAGGCTCTCGTTCACGTCCAAAACTAAGGCTCGCCTTGCCTCGATACGACGGCGGCGTCGTCGTCGCCGGTGATCTTCCCGATTCGCCAAATCCAACTTTTGCCAACACAAATCGTTCATGTTCAAATTTTGCACCTGAAAAAGTAAGTAGATAGGTATGAAATTATAAGGTAGGAAAGAACATTACTCGGTAATTGTGTATGATGCTGTTTTTTACTATAATTCTGTAGGAAACGATATAAAAGGTACTAACAAGCTTTGCAAAGTTAACTATCCATGTACGTCTGCAATGCGTCAGCAACACTCGATAAACACTGCAAAGTGACAACTCATTTGGCATTTCTGAAACGTTAATATTTAGCGCGATACCGTTTCAGTGCGTGTTCGTGCGATACAAGAAACGCGTAGGTCACGGCGATATGGCGGTGCGCTGCGTTTAGGTGAGCCTGACGCGAGCGTGACGTGTATGTCATTATTTGATTACGGCAATACGAAATCGATCGTTAAGACGCAAACGCAGTCAAGACGCGCTGCATAAAATTACGGCGATCGGCCCGCTGTATGTTCGCATTTACAGCTAAACCGCTGGACCGATTTTGATGAAATTTGCTATGTATATAGTTGAAATCCAGAGGTCAAACATAGGCTACTTTTTTACAAAAGTTAACCCCCAATGCTGTATTATACTTACTTTTTAACGCGGATGGAGCCACGGGAAACAGCTAGTAGGTATATTTAAGAAAAAAAAAGTATGCTGCGTAGAACTTGGGATATTAACTTTAAGTTTAGATAGTCCATCATTTGACAGCTTTCGAGAATTGTAATTTCCTTTGTCGATTTTCAGCATATGAGCAGATAAGTCGTTCACTTCTAAAGTTATATTCCGAAAGCTTTTCGTTTCACCCCGCGTTAAACTCGATTTACTTCTACTATACGTGAGTGAATCTGATCTGACTCAGATGTATTTATTTCAAACTTTATTTGACCAAAAAATACATCTGGTATCAGATGTACACTTAGATCTTCTACGCAACTGATTTTGATGCGGTTTTCACTATTCTTCAGATATTTTTTTCCGGGTGTTTTAGGGGCATATTACAAATCTGTTTAAAGCAACTAATTACTAGTGAATTAAGCAAATGAGCGAGCGGGTTTTATAATCCACAACTTATCCGTGGTTTGTTAAATATTCCACGCATCTCTCTCTACCAACCCATTAAATATCAAAGATCAGTGACGCGATAGCGAGTTTTCCAATAATTCAATTTATTATGCAGTAAATATAGACGTGGAAATACAGCCCTAACCAGGTTTGTGATTTACAACACTAGAGCTCGCGTGAAACGGAACGAACGAACGGAAAATTATGTAGGAACGGAACGTCGTTTCTCTATTAATGAGTGATATTCGAAGCTAGGGTTTTGCATTTGAAAGGGTTTTTTAATGGTTTTTTTTTTCACACATCTGGATAGTACCTAGAGTGAATCTTGTAGTACCACCACCATTTCGAATCGTACTCATGTCAAATAAGAGCAATTTTGCTCAAAACCAGAGTGAATAGGCTGCTTCTGGGTAAGCTGGCCACACCCTAGACCTCGTCTTTGTACTCTGGCAAGATTATGGTCAAGAGCAAGTAAGTGATAATAACTTAACTCATTTGGTAAGTTCTATTTAATTTTCGAAACATACATTTGTTTTCTTCTATTTAGAAAACGAAATATTGTATTTGGAGGTAATCGATTATCATTATATCGATGAAAAGAGATAATAACATATTTTGAAAAGTAGTGAGTAACTAGCTTTCGCCCGCGGCTTCGCCCGCGTTAATTTCCCACGGGAACCGTGTCTTGTGGGAAAATGGCGAATTTTCATACAAACTTCCAACCCCTTTTTACCACCTTAGGGGTTGAATTTCCTAAATTCCTTTATTAGTGCTCACTTACGCTATATAACGAACCTTTATGCAAAATTTCAAGGTACTATGTTCAGCGGTTTCGTCTCTGCGTTGATTTCCCAATCTGTTTTATTTATATGGTTTTACGCCTTTAGGGGTACAACTTTCAAAAACCAATGATTGCATCGTTATATATTATGAACCAATAACGTAAATGTAAGGTTTCATACGTCTCGCGTCAAAAATGGCGAAGTTTCATACAAACTTTGAACCCCATTTTTAACCCCTTAGGGCTTGAATTTCCAAAATTCCTTCCTTAGTGCTCACCTATGCTATACAATAAACAAATATGCAATATTTCAAGTTAATACGTTTAGTAGTTTCGTCTCTGCGGTGATCGCAAAAATCAGTCATTAACGATTTTATATATACAGATTCTCTTTCGTATTTTACATTGGATTACAGTTACCAACTGTAATATTTTGTATTTGCTATTGTCACGTTGTAAAATTTTCCTTATTAATTTTATTTTTTTTTCTGAACGCAAGACATCGATGTTTGTTGTAACAAAACGTTTCCAAACGTCAACGTCAAATCGAGGTTGTGTTCTGTCATCTGTCAAACATCATTAGCTTGAATGTCGTAGTCCGGTACGATGGCATTTTGGAAGCTCTTGGAAATTCCCTGGTTGGGAGCACATGGCTGGCGGGCTCTGATGATAAACTGATGATCTTCAGAGTGAGTATTCTTCAGCTCACGAAGTGAGTCAGAAAGACGTGAGGTCTTCCGTCATCACTAACGAAATTGTGACAAAAACTTTTTTGTTCTTTTCAGGGGCCGCGTGTCAGCAGTTCCTGGTTTTTTATATATATTCTAAATGGGTGGAGGGATGTACTGCGAGTTTCTGACGAAGTCCTGGTCAGAGCCGGTAAGCATTCCTGACTAAGTTTGGAATAGGTTAGAAAATTTAATGCCATGTGTTTTAATCAAACCAATTTTGTTGTTTCAGCGGACGGGATTATTTTGAATTTGTTGTTTTAATTTTTATAACCTTACTTCGTCATTATTATTATATTATTTTGGATCTGTACAATTTAATTTGTACGGGATAGGTTTTCATCCTTTTGTGATGGAACCAAATTTTTATTGATCTTCCCCGAAGCCGTCGAGTCGAAGAATTGGATTTCATATAGAAGGAACACCCAGGTATCCTGCATAAGAGACCTCCAGGTAGCCTTTATCTTATTAGAAATATTTAACTTAGCATCGTCTCAGCGAAGATAATTCTTATGTAAATTTAAGTCTAGCATTTCCATGGTGACACAAAAATTAACCTTATTTGATGTAATTTGGTAACAGTATCCTATGGTTTATCTAGTATAGTACATAGAACCTATAGCGACCCAGCTTGGTCTACTGTGGCTAGTTTTAACAAGAGGGCATATGTGTGTACTAGTGTGTTGTAAGTTATAAAATAAACCTTATTTTTATTGTGTCTCAACCAGGATATTATTTATCTACAACCTTTATCACCCCACATCAGCAGCTCAAGGTAAAGTTATTGTTTTCACACCATTTCATAGTAATACTATTATTATTATTTTTTTTGCCCATGGCAAGTCGCGGGCAACTCCCATAAAGGGATAGATTTGCCATGTGGCAAATGGCGCCCACGGTTAATTATTTTGTTATATTTTATGGGTACATAGTGCTCAGTTTTTTAAATGGTGTTAGAGCTGTTTGGGGGGATTTTTTTTGTGCCACCATACTTGCTGAAATTTAACTTAGTTTGTTAACTTACAGATTCACTATAAAAGTTGTTTTATTTTGTGTATTGTTATATGTTACTGCACCAATTTTGGCAGTACCTGATTTTGATAAACCTTTTGTCGTCCACTGTGACGCTTCTGCTTATGGTTTAGGAGGTATGCTGTCTCAGACTATAGATGGTCATGAGCATCCAATTGCGTACGTTAGCCGATCTTTAAATAAAGCAGAGCGTAATTATAGTGCTACCGAGAGGGAGGCACTGGCGGTAATTTTTGCTGTGGAAAAATTTCAAGCTTATCTAGGTTCCCGTCCATTTAAAGTTATAACAGATCATTCCTCGCTGAAGTGGTTCATGAATCTGGAGAACCCGTCCGGACGACTTGCTCGTTGGGGTTGCCGACTGTCTCAATTTGATTTTGAAATCGAGCACAGAAAGGGCTCCGACAACGTCGTTCCTGATGCGTTGTCCAGATTGTTGAGGATTGAAGCTGTAGGTGATTCTGCAAATGATGATCAAGATGATTGGTACGTAAAAACTCTAAACGGTTGTAAGGCTTTTCCTAAAAATTATCCAAATTTTTTGCGTTAGAGACGGGAAACTTTATCGTTTTTGCAAAAGTAAGTACAATTTACTGAGTGAATTTGACTGGAAAGAAGTGGTAAAGAAAAGTGACCGAAATGAAGTTATTAAAGCAAACCATTGTGAGGCAACAGCCGCACATTTAGGTGTATTTAAAACGCACAGACGAGTGTGTTTAACGTACTTTTGGCCGGGTATGCACAAGGAGATTGTAGAGTTTATTAAAAAGTGTAATGTCTGTGCCGCGTATAAACACTCAACAAAAGCTACCCCAGGATTGATGGGGCAGCCTAAGGTTTGCTATAGGCCTTTTCAGGTAGTTTCTACAGATTTAGTAGGTCCGTTACCACGTTCTCGTTCCGGATTTACATTTTTATTAGTTGTAACATGTTGCTTCTCAAAGTACACCCTATTATTTCCGTTGCGTCGAGCAACTAGTGCTTTAGTTGCCAAACATTTTGAAAATGACGTTATTTTGGCTCATGGAGTGCCTGAAACTGTTATTGCAGATAATGGAGTGCAATTCACAGGAATTCCGTAGGATCGGAATTCCGTAACCTTTTAAAGCGATATAACGTACCTAAAGTGCACCTTACTCCACGCTATACGCCGCAAGTGAACCTTGTGGAAAGGTATAATAAAACGGTTATGACTGCTGTGGCTTCGTATGTGGAAGAAAATCATAGAACATGGGACGAACAATTACATCGTATTCGTTTTGCTATTAATAGTGCAGTAAACGAGTCCACAGGGTTTTCTCCTTTCTTTTTAGTCCACGGTAGGGAACCAGTTATCAATGGGTCATTCTACAAAGACACAGATGCGGAGTATGACGTAGCTATGCCCCGCGACGAATATGCTGGAGAGTTAGGTTGTTTAAAGGATATTTTTGGCAAGGTTAGGCTACACTTATTGGGAGCACATGAAGTAAATTCTAGATATTACAATTTAAGGCGAAGGCCAGCAAAGTTTTCTGTAGGGGATATTGTGTGGAAACGTTGTTATACGCAGAGCGATGCTGCAAAATTTAAGATGGCAAAATTAGCTCCCAAGTACGAAAAGTGCAGGGTTAAAGCTGTTTTGTCCAATTTGGTTTATGAACTGGAAAGGTTGGATGGTCATCCTATTGGTTCCTGGCATATTAAAGACCTCAAAGGTCTGTAGTTTTTTTAATAGGGTTTTACCTTATTTTTTATTACCTGCTATTTTGTGTGGACAATTTTTTTTGTAATTCGGGTGAACGGTGGACGTGCGGTCCGTTCGGAAAATTCCGTGCTCACCGCACCGCCACTGAAAACACAGCAGCCGATGTTGTCAGTTGCAGCGGCACATCTGTATGTGTCCTTGTTCCGTGGACGCACGACCTGTATCGTCGCCGTATTTCGCGTGCTCGTCGTGCCGCCACAGTTGCGACTACCAGTGAGTCTCTGTAGCTCGACTATCGCCCACAAATGATAGGAACGTGGTAAACGGAAGTGGCCGTTTTACTACTAAGAATGAAAGGAGGGAGTGAAAACAAATAAAAGAAGGTATGGAAGATGAGGCCATGGTTTTGTTTCTGCGAGAAATGTAAGTGATGTGTGAAAGTGGAGTGATAGAGGAGCGCAGGCTGTTAGTGATATTATTTTATTTACCCAATTACGACGAATATGGAACTGTTGTTGCTGCCTACTGTAATTATTTTGTACTAGCGCTAGTCATTGTTTTGTTTTACATGTAGGAACAACTTTTTAGGATTTCGGTCCGGTGTTTTGTAAGACTTCGGTCTGAATTTTGGTTCGCTGCATTTTTCAGTGGCATTATTTTTGGACATTGATCCAATTTTACCTGTTATATCTGTATGATTGACGGTGTTTTTTTTGAGCAAGTAGTTGGCTCGTTTTGTTCCATATTTGGTAATATATTTTTTTGGTTCACTGCTGACAGTAGAATCTTTGGTTTTTTTTATTTCGATTTTGTTTTGGTCGCCAAAATATGCAGAGGATTTTTTTTATTGGTTTATGGTAATTACCATAGTTCCATTATTGTTTGTTTTATTATTTCAAGGGGATTAGATTGGATTTTTTCTCTCTGTTCGTTAGCAGAGCTTTTGACGAAGTTAGGTTAGTTTTAACACATGCATGAGTGTTATTTTTTTTTTGGTGTTGGTTCATTTTTTTTTGGACTGGTGGTTTTGTTTTTGTGAGACACAGTAGAATTAAGTAGTTTTTTGTAGAACGCTGAGGGCAGCTACGGCTTTACTTAGCTGTTGCTTAGCAAAGCCTTTTTACTTAGGAGGGAGGTATTGTCACGTTGTAAAATTTTCCTTATTAATTTTATTTTTTTTTCTGAACGCAAGACATCGATGTTTGTTGTAACAAAACGTTTCCAAACGTCAACGTCAAATCGAGGTTGTGTTCTGTCATCTGTCAAACATCATTAGCTTGAATGTCGTAGTCCGGTACGATGGCATTTTGGAAGCTCTTGGAAATTCCCTGGTTGGGAGCACATGGCTGGCGGGCTCTGATGATAAACTGATGATCTTCAGAGTGAGTATTCTTCAGCTCACGAAGTGAGTCAGAAAGACGTGAGGTCTTCCGTCGTCACTAACGAAATTGTGACAAAAACTTTTTTGTTCTTTTCAGGGGCCGCGTGTCAGCAGTTCCTGGTTTTTTATATATATTCTAAATGGGTGGAGGGATGTACTGCGAGTTTCTGACGAAGTCCTGGTCAGAGCCGGTAAGCATTCCTGACTAAGTTTGGAATAGGTTAGAAAATTTAATGCCATGTGTTTTAATCAAACCAATTTTGTTGTTTCAGCGGACGGGATTATTTTGAATTTGTTGTTTTAATTTTTATAACCTTACTTCGTCATTATTATTATATTATTTTGGATCTGTACAATTTAATTTGTACGGGATAGGTTTTCATCCTTTTGTGATGGAACCAAATTTTTATTGATCTTCCCCGAAGCCGTCGAGTCGAAGAATTGGATTTCATATAGAAGGAACACCCAGGTATCCTGCATAAGAGACCTCCAGGTAGCCTTTATCTTATTAGAAATATTTAACTTAGCATCGTCTCAGCGAAGATAATTCTTATGTAAATTTAAGTCTAGCATTTCCATGGTGACACAAAAATTAACCTTATTTGATGTAATTTGGTAACAGTATCCTATGGTTTATCTAGTATAGTACATAGAACCTATAGCGACCCAGCTTGGTCTACTGTGGCTAGTTTTAACAAGAGGGCATATGTGTGTACTAGTGTGTTGTAAGTTATAAAATAAACCTTATTTTTATTGTGTCTCAACCAGGATATTATTTATCTACAACCTTTATCACCCCACATCAGCAGCTCAAGGTAAAGTTATTGTTTTCACACCATTTCATAGTAATACTATTATTATTATTTTTTTGCCCATGGCAAGTCGCGGGCAACTCCCATAAGGGGATGGATTTGCCATGTGGCACTATATAAGCATAATGTACTTATTAGCTAATTATGCAATGTATTGCTTTTGGAGCAAATCCATACCAAAAATACCAGCACAACACACAAACATACACACATAATTCACATTATACGCTAAGGTACAATCATAGAAATATGGTACAATCCTATATGTACGGGAGAAAGGCGTGATAATATGTGTGTATGTATGTACAATCTCCCTAGCGTAATTTAAGGACAAAACAGTCCTCCATTATGAAGAAATACAAAAGAAGTCCAGGAAACTGCCTCGCGGCACGGCTTCCTTACATCTGGGCCACACGTGCGCTCGAAATTATTCAAAATCTCTTTTATGAGACGGTATTGTGCTTAGCAAATCTTTGTTTATTATGCAACGCCTTGTACTTAATAGTAGGTGTACAATCACCTACGTATTCCACTAAGAGCACCAATGATTTTATTCTGTTAGTGGATTGGAAACGGCGTCGGCGGCGGGGTGGTAGTGACTCAGTTGGATAGGCGAATTGCATACAAAAAGGCGCGGTTTCAAATTTTAATGGCCACTAGAGCCACTACACTACCAGCTTCCAGCGAAGATAAATGTCGTGAAGAATCTATATGCTAGCGGTTGTTCAGTTTTCCAGTGTGTATGTCGAGATACAGCTCTGCTTAGTTCAGTCAATAGCCTCTCACAATCTTAAACCTTATTTTGTATAATTGCAATGTTTTTCGTTTATCTTTTCTTTTTATAAGTTAATTGTAAGATTGTGGAGAAAATAAAGAAATTTTGAATTTAAAAAAAAATTGAATTAATGAAACCTGTTTAACAACATTGTTAACTGGAATCCCAAAGAATTTTTCATCACTTAAGGAGAAGACGAAAAAATATATATAATCTCAGTTATTAAAGTTTGGAAATCCCCAGAGGTAATGTAAAAGTGACGGAACCTCATTGTAATTTATATGTCTAGGACAGTGAAAGCGAGCCATATAAATATTAATAAAATAAAATTTTATAATAAATAGTGTTATTTATTTTATTTATTGCTGAAGCTAAATATATTCACAAATTTTAAACAAAAACATTTTTTTCAATATTGTCATAACTGATTTCCTGGTTTAGTGTTCAGCGTGTCCTGAGACACATAGGCCTCTTCCAGCCCCGTCCATTCCATTCTATGCTTCACTGTCCTTGTCCAAGTAACTTTTCCTAATTGTATTAGGTATTGTTAGACGAGAAAATCGGAAGATTTCGTTCAAGAGTACATCACTACTCAACAACGCTAGACATCACTAGCTTCGCTGTGACTGGCCCAGCGACAGGGCGATTTGGTCATGGCGTCGCCGGCTATTTTCATGATCTTATATTACATGTTTTGTTTTGTTTAGAGAATATCTTATGTATCTTTTGTTTTGTGTTAATGTTTAAAGTAGAATATTAAATGATAAATGTACACAAGTGTCAACCTAGGCTTTTAATTTCAGCGTATCTAATATTATGTACTAATCAACAACTTTTAACTTCCCAACTGTGGCGTAGTTTCGCTTCAAAGTGTGTCTGTCATTGACAAAGGCACGGCGCGTGTGTTGAAATTATTCAACACTCCTTTGTGACACGGCAGCAAGGCGCACAAAGCCAATCATTTTACACGGCAGGCTGGCTTGCTCCGCATTCGCCTCAAACTGTTTTGCCCCACACAGAAAATTCCACATAAACAACATTTATTTCCTTATTATTATACCTGTTTTGTCCCGTATATATTAGTATGTCTGATTCGTCTGTCTTGTTTTTTGATAATATATTACAGTATGGACAGCAAAAAAAGTAACCAGTAATGGGACTGCCGGCAGATGTGAAAAACAAATGAGCATTGTATTTGTAACACGATGCATCGTGCCATTTTTCGTCACAGCATTCGAGTCGATTTTACAAAGCCGCGCAAAAATCTGTATTTCAAGAGCAGTCTCGTGTTGTGGGGCGAAAATAGTAGATTGCTTGACTAGGGTCGGATGACAGCAATAGCATACGAGGTGTTTAGATGCCCGAGCGCAGCGAGGGCGGCTATAGTCCGAGTATGCATTGATGTCATTCACCCGTAGTAAGCACTCTACTTTTTATTTCGAATACAAGGAAAGTAAACAAAAAAACACTATAAAATATGCTATTGATAATTATACCGAGATTTCTAGGTTTCTTTTTTTTAACTTTATAATCTTAGTTGAAAATACACCTAATTCATTTATTGCTGTTAAGTATCATAATTTAGTGTATAATACTAATATTTATAATTAATATTTTTAACTTACATAATTAAAAAATGTGGATAAAAACGAAGAAAATAAAGCGGTAAATATAGCATACAGCAGAATTTTTCTTTTTTAAAGAATGATTTTATTTCAATGCTACCATTTGCTTATATATGTAGTATCCAAAGACATAGAAAAAAAGAAATGTTTTTCATCGAAGTACTTTTGAGTTTTTTTCAAACTCGGTATTTTTTTTCTGTGAAGAACCCAAGAACCTAGAACCATGGAAGTAATATCAAAGTACATATTACTTCCATGCCTAGAACATAGCCATAGACATAGAAAAAAAAATAATTCCATAGATTTATTTTTTCTAAATTTATGACAGTAGCCGATTCCTAAAGGAATTTATTATGATCTGTTTTTAAAATTCATTCCCTCCGTAGGGTACGAATGAATTTGTTTTGAAGTTTCTCTCCCGCTTGAGGGAAGAAGCATTTTCATCCCGATACTAGGATCAAATATACACTTCTTTCCGAGTATGAGAAATGAAAAAGATATACGATATATCTTTTTCATTTCTCAGTATGCGTGGGGCGAAAGTGGAAATTTCGGGAATGTACGGTAAAATCGTGGGGTGAATGTGGAATAAACCGACGAGCTTCCTGGTCGCCATATGACGCGGCTTGTTTTTCATTCATATCCGAGTCTTTGTAGCTTTGATACAATTTGTGATGAATTAATATTATAATGGACACAAATAAAGGGTTTGAATACAAAAAAATGTGAGAGAAGAGAAATGTATGAATGTATTAATTACCTCCATGTTCAAACATACCGTTTTAAAATTAAAATTTAGTTTTATCATTCAGTGATATGGTATTTTACGATTACGAGTACGGGCACGATTAAAAAAGAAAGAATTAAAATTCGTAGAATTCATTCTTTTATTACTTTTTCCAGTAGAATGGGTGGAGGTGAAGAATACACTCGTAGCGCTACGAAATTCGTAGAACAGCTACGAAATTCTCAGTGTTTCTTATATCAACAAAAATGTTAAAAATAATTTTCGCACAACCGTACGACTTCGCTCTGTGAATTTTAGGTTTATGGTGTATGGATAACAATATTTTATGGATATTGATATATGGATGGATAATTGGATATATCAATATGTCTAATATTCTACATTCGCTTTGGTCCCATGAAAAGCCTTCTACATTTATAGTTACTTCCAGTGAGTTAGATAGCATCATGCGTTACACGACAACGTTGCCAAGTATTCACGGCTTAAGATCAATGGGTACATCAAATTCATGTGGGTGATTTTTACACTTCAGAAATGGAAATAATAAACTTATCCATGTGTAAAGGCTTGATAAAAATACTATATATACACACACCCCCCAGTTATTTCAAAAGTGCCGACTCTACCTTCATTAAGGAATGAATAAGCAAAATTTATATTCCTTGGCCTTTAACTGATTATAACAAAACAAAGGACCTAGCACTCTGATTGTGTTACGCAGCAGAGTATAAAAATAAAAAGGTTGGGATTCCGTAACAAGTAAATTACTGTGATAGGCAGGCAAGGCTGGTTAAATTGCTTTAGCAAATAGGGTTGCTAAGCTTGAATTCTTCCTCATTTTAAAAAAAGGGGACCGACAATAAATGGCTCAAAATAAAATTAAAAGGGTGTTTTTGTATTATTTTGTAACAAATGTGATTTTGATAAGATTCATCCATAGAATAAAATTCTATGGATGAATCTTATCAAAATCACACCACACGTCATCATATATATCATTTTAGCATCTCCAAAATTAATAGCGATAATAAGGGCATAAGTACAAGAATCTTATAGTATCGTTGAGCTAGTATCCCATAACACAAGTCTCGAACTTACTATGGGGCTAGCTCAATATGTGTGATTTGTCCGTATATATTTATTTATTTATATAGTGATAAATAATAATGAACTAGTTTTGTAAGTGTACAAATTACAATATACAATATAACTAATCATAAGTCATTATGGATCATTATCTAAATAAATTGTCTCCGCCCCAAAAATAAAGAAACTTGTGTAAGTAGTTAAACTAACTTAAAATTTGAAAAACTCTCGAAAAACAAAGTAATTTTCGTAAATATTTCAAAAAGGAATATAATGTTTTGAGACAGAGTTAGCTAGTTCAGCTTTATAACACTAATTTTGAAATGAGACTGAAAATACGTGACGGGTAAAGTTCGGATACCGACAACCCTGCTTTTAATCTGAGCCAGCCAGTGGAGGAAAGCGGACAGACTATAAATATCCCGCCGCACCATTATAAAATTATTTATTCATTATGCAAAATTGATATCATGATCTATTGATTGATGTTTTTCCTCCTGATAAGTACTTTATCTTTACCAACACTAAAGAAGAACATTGTGAACAACGACAAAAGCAGGAAATCGTATCCTGGACTCTGACGCGTATGTTGAGGATGTAACCGGGAAAGCGTTCAGATGAGAGAGAGAGGCAGGACAGGACAGGACACGCGCACAGGAGCGCACTGCCTGGAAGGGTTATAGTAAATTTGTCCCTAGAGTTAATTCGGTACCTAAAAACTTTCTGTAAATTCGTCCCTCGTTGTTTTTTCTATAGAAAATTCGGTACGTAAGGTTGTTCGTACAGACAGCAACAAAGATTAAGCACCCAATATGATAAAATCAATCTAACCTAGGTATTAAATATTAATTTACAACAATAGCTTCGTAATTTCTCTTACGTCTAGTCATTTATATAAAGACATTCGGTTCAATTTTAATGTATATGTATTAAAAGTATGATAATTATTTTTATACAATACAAAATCCTACGAAATTTGATATAATCACAGCCAGTCAATTAATTGACTTAAGTCAATCAATCAGGATAATAATCATCGTAAGTTTTCAATGAAATCGGTATAAAATAGTCATAATTTTACATACGTATCTAACATAAAAAATCAGCTAGTTAATACTACATTGTAAGTTATCATTTTACTGCCAACTGTACATTTTACAAAAAACTTGAGTGGCAAATTTACCACAAAAATTTTATAATTTTTATCGAAGTACCGAATTTACTTTAAATGTATGGAATTTTAATTAGGTACCGAATTACCTCTTACAATAACCTGCCTGGAAGGCCTTAGCCACGAGAGCTTTACCTACTGGTGGTCACGAATTGATCCAGGACAAAAAAGGACATACGTCACTGAATTAAAAATGGTGCTCATAATTTTCTAACTAATAAATCATACATTGGAAGAAGTTTATTTATTACGCTTTCACACTTCAATACTCGACTTATCGTCATGAATTTTTCAACACGGAGATCTAGAGGACAGAAATGGACATAAATACTAAGAAATCTATATATATATATGTATAACTCAAAGGTGACTGACTGGCTGACTGACTGACATAGTGATCTATCAACGCACAGCCCAAACCACTGGACGGATCGGGCTGAAATGTGGCATGCAGGTAGATGTTATGACGTAGGCATCCGCTAAAAAAGGATTAACGCAAGCGAAGCCGAGGGCGCCAGCTAGTACTTCATGATAAGAAAAGAAGTATCTTTTTATAGAAAATATGTAGTAGTTCCAAGGGCTACCGCCAATAAAATCTAGAGTTACTAATGCCATTTAAATAGGAAAGTTCGGTTTGTCCGTCCGGTTTGACCGTCTGTCGCCGATTGTCACTAAATTTGGTACCACCTGGTTAAACATATGGAGTAATTTTTGTCTCGAAATTCTAGGCCAAACAACAAATACAAATTGATAGAGTATAGTAATAAATATATGTCTGCGGAAAGAAATGATATATACGCCACGTCTTTACGTATTTGGTTTTACGATATCCCCTTAGGGGTCGTAAAATCGAGCCCTTGATCTTATGGAATACGTACTGTGAGTACTGGGTACATACCCAGTACCCACTTACATACCCACCCCCGATGATTTTGTTAATAACTTGTTGTTCTCTAGGGGTTGGGTTTGTTTTAATGAAGCTTTTCCCCGCGACTTCGTTCTTTTATCATAATAATGCCCTGTCACTGAAACGAGGGGTACAATTTTGGAGGTTAACTGCTACAAAATTTAGAATTTTTGGTGGTAAACTTCTTCAAAATTCAGTTCCAATATTTGTCCCACAACTTATACAAACGGTCAAGAAAGTTAAATAAAAGCTTTGAATAAAGGTGAATTAATAATAAAAATAAAATAAATCAATATTCGTGTTAAGTTTTTTAATTTTACACTGAAACAACAAACTGTCAAAACTTTATATTATTTTCAATTCGGCCAGATTCAGAGAAATACACACATGTTACAACAGCTTGTTTAACAGTTAAAACTACATAAGTTTGCAAACGTTATTCCAAACAACTTAGTTTGGAACCAGGTTTTATAATTTAAGAAAACTTTTGCGAGTTTTCGTGACTAGTAATTTGTATTTTTGACACCATAGGCAAACGACGGGAAATGAAAGGTTGTGTCCTACTTTAGTTAACGAGCTGCGCCCCGAAGCTTTGGAAAAATTTCGGGATAAAAAGTACATGTGGTATTACCGGTATATACGCGTTTCGCACATTTTGACGATTGAGCGTTTGAACCCAAGTACAAGTGGACATCTACTCATTGAAGTTCCGGCGCTTAAAATCCGTCTAATAAATTTTGCGTGATTAAGTAAAAACTTATCATAAGTACATCCTTACACACTTCCAAACTTTATAAAGTAAAAAATAGTTTTTCGAAGGCGGGGACAGTTATTCACTATGATAACACTAGGCAAGTTGTTATTTTGTAATCATAAAACAATAAATATTCATAACATCGTCACCTTTAACTTTAATCGATTGAAATCGAGTCATTGTTATCCTCGATATGCATATCGCTCGATGCATGAATTAATCGAGAAGACGGCGTGAACGTTGTTGCGAGAAGTGGTCCATTGGGAGTCAAATCGAGTAGAAAATTCGAAATCGAGAACCATATCTATCCGGCAATTTATTTTCAACATCGTAAATGTGGTACAGACTGACAAAGACTTCGTTTTGTTACATAAAATAAAATTTTGTTCCAATCCAGAAGACTAGTATTGAATTTTTGTGATGTCCGTCGTACATGTGGTTGTTATTATTATATCTCAATTCACCACGGACATTCGATTCGTTGCTGGCCAAGACAACGTCGTTGCTGACGCATTATCCCGAATTGACGAAGTCTACAAAACCATCGACTACGATGAACTCGCTCGCGATCAAGAAAAAGACGCAGAACTAAAAAAACTACTGGATCATGGCACTGGACTCGAGCTTATCAAGGACCCCAAGACCAAAGTAATCTACGGTCATTCCACTGGCTCACCAAGACCATACATCACGTCGGGGTCACCAGTTGTGGTATTATGTGTGATTTAAATGATACCAACTTAAGTTCACAAGCACTGAGTTTATTAGATATAGTCGTTGTATCCGCGTCTCATGGCATGCCCGTGCGCAAACTACCGCTATATCTAATAAACTCAGTGCTTGTGAACTAATAAACTCAGTGCTTGTGAACTAAAGTTGGTATCATTTAAATCACACATAATACCACATTATTGTAATTTGACTTATGTATAAAATCATTGAGTCAAAAAATAAGCTTGCAGTTTGACTCTGACAGAACGACAATGCTTTAAAACATATTAGAATATCATGCATGCATGTTTCTAATCATTATTACCTTAATGCTATTCTACTACTTAATATTATAAATGCGAAAGTTTGGATGTGAGTTTGTGACTTTGAGTTTGTGAGGATGTTTGTTAGTCAATCACGCAAAATCTACTAGACGGATTTTGATGAAATTTGGTATACGGGTAGAAAAATACCGGGAATAGCAAATAAGGTACTTTTTATCCCCAAATACCCACGGGAGCAAAGCCCCTGGGCGCAGCTAGTCGGTATATAAATGAATGATATCAAATAATAAAAAAATCGTTTGTGAAAAAACTTTGCCGACGAAAATGAAGTCAACAAATAGTCAAGTAAGCAATAATAGAGTTTTATAGTCTGAGTAGATAAGTACATCTGTTTGTACGAAACTGTCTAATTTAGAACCCTTATCTGTCCAAATGTTCTCTACTTTTCCCATTAAGCTCGCTTCTGCGAAATCCTCCCAAATCTTATAGAATTTATCGAAGGCGTCTCGCCGACGTATTTTCGGCTCAACAGGACGTCCTTTACTGGATAATAGTGGATATTTTCATTTTAATGGAATCTGCTTATTTGTGTGCAATTTTTATTAAAAAAAAAAACAAAACAAAAATCATTTATTTCACCAGTATACCTACTTATACTTCTAGATAAATAATGCTACTTAAAATTAAACGTTGACGGCAATTAGGGCAGAACCTCCTGACAGATCGTCACCAAACTAGGTAAACCTGTATCTTGGGATTTACTGCCAGAGAGGAACCACACCGCATTGCGTCTATGTCGTGTACAGTAAATAAGTAGGTAACTTCTAGCTATGACTAAACAAAGGAGCGCTTATTTCCCAAACTAGTAAAACTGTAATTTGGGAATAAGAAAAAATAAAAAGATCAAGTATAAGTGAAAGACAGTAAAGGAAGTGACATAAGATGAGATCAAGCCATTTTTGAAACAAAAAAGATGTGTGAATGCAGGTTGAGTAAGGTGCCAGAAATAATACATTAAGTAACTAGTGTTATACATGTTTTAGGGTACTAATAGAGGGGGAACTAAGATAAGAAAACCAGTAAGGATTCAGTATCTGCGTAGTCCTTGTTTAATAGCCACTGTTTCAGTTTAACTTTGCAGGAATATTTAGGACAAGGGTATAGTAGAAGCTCTTTATTGGCATTATTATAAAGATATACGCTGAGCACTGCAAAGTGACGCTTAGCCAACGCTGTCCTATGTGTTATAGCCGGAAAGACAATGTCCGAGCGTCGCTTACTGGTATAGATAGAGGGATCATAAGGAGCGCTAATGTGTTTTCTCAAAATGGTAAGCATAACATAAAGTTGCCTTACGGTCAACATAGATGTATCCTTATATAGCTGTTCGGTGGAATACTGAAAAGGTTTCCTATAAAGAACCTTTAAGACTGCCCTCTGTGCACGCTCCAAGGACAGCATTATAGTTTTACCGGAACCACCCCAAACTGTGATACCATAAGTGATTATCGACTGGCAGAGAGCGTAGTACACAGTTCGCAAAGTAGTTTCGTCAGCAATGTCTCTTAAATTTTTGAAGATGTATATTAATTTTCTAATCCTTGGGATGAGAAAGTCGACATGCGACTCCCAGTTTAGTGTTTGGTCTATAAGTATGCCCAGGTACTTCACAGTGACAACTCGAGAAATTCGAAGACAATTGCAGTCGGGAGATTGCCTGTTACATCTATGGGCTTTAAGAGTAAAGGATACAGGGGGTGTGAAACATTTCTTTGTAGCAAAGGGAATAAATTGAGTTTTCCCTATATTTAGGGTCAAGGAATTTAAAGAAAGCCAAGTCATCACAATTGATAGAGCATTTTCAGCTCGTAATTGCACCTCGGACCAGTTCGCACCATGGATAATAAGTGCAGTATCGTCTGCATAAACAAAGGTTCTGCAGGAAGGAAGATTAATGACACATAGTTCATTTATATATAGCGTAAATAGGGTTGGGCCTAAGATGCTACCTTGCGGTACACCAAAAATCAGCTCACCCTCCTCGCTAACATAATCCTCTATTTTAACTGACTGTGTGCGATTTGACAGATAGTCGCGGAAAATTTCAAGAGCTGTGCCTCTAACACCAACTTGTTCTAATTTTTGCAAAAGGATAGGTATTGCGACTGTGTCAAAGGCCTTAGATAGGTCTAAAAACACACCTAGACACTTCACTCCTGCGTCTAAACACCCAACAACATGATCAACCAGTGACGAGACGGCATCTTCAGTAGAGACACCTTTCTGAAATCCAAACTGGTTGGGTGCTATAATTCCCTTTGTCTCTAGGTATTTGACCAACCTATTATTAAGGACTCTCTCTAAGATCTTTGACATTGCCGTGAGAACTGAAATTGGTCTGTAGTTACCAACATTCTGGCAGTCTCCACCTTTATATACTGGATGCACTAATGCCTTCTTGAAAGCATCCGGAAACTTGCCTGTGTTGAGGGACAGCTGACAAATATGCGTCAGAAGTGGAACAAATACATCGCGCAAAGATTTCAAAAGCCGAGCAGAAACACCATCCCATCCCACCGCACAATCATCACGTAGGTTCAGTATAAGTGTCTCAATTTCTGCATAGTCCACATCATACAGCACCAAAGACTCAAGAGAAGAGTTAGGAGGATGAAGTGGATGACGATCAATATGAGGAGAAATGGACGGTATATTTGAAGCCAGATCTTTACCAACATTGATAAAATAATCATTGATTGAATTAACAGCTTCCTTTGGATCTGGGTCAGTATTCAGTAAAGGTCTGGCTGATGAAGAAGTAGATCTATAACGAGTTATGTAATTGATTAAGTCCCAAGTAGCCTTAGGGTGATTCTTAGCTTTATCTAGCTCCTGTTTGTAATACTCCTGTCTCAATTTCCTTAAAAGAGAATTGATAAAATTGCGGTACCTAACATAAGTTATTTTTAAAATAATATTGTTTGGATCATTCCTCTGACGCTTATGCATTTTGTCTCGATTCTTTATGCAACGGAGCAAGCCCGGTGTGATCCAAGGCTTTATAGTCCTTTTAGTGCGTGAAACATACATTTTAACGGTGTGAGTGTTTATTATCTCAGTAACTGTTGCAACAAGAACATTTGCCGCGACATTCGGGTCAGTACATTGAAAAATTTGTGTAAAGTCAGCATTCCTAATATCGTTGTGAATGGAGAGATGATCAATTTTTGTATGTAGTGATTTTTTTGAAAATGTTTTACAAGAAGGATGTGTATCTAACGAAAGCAGCGTGGGACAATGGTCAGTTACAGCTGTTTCTATTACTAATGTAGTGGATTTAGATTTTGATTTAAGTAATACGTGATCCAAGCAGTTTTTATCTCGAGTGGGGAAATTGTGAGTTGGCAAAAGTCCGTGGCTTGCCGCAATATTTAAGTAACTTTCACATATTGAGGGGTCATTGTTAGTAGCGATGTTAATATCGCCTACCACTGTTATAATTGAAATGGCTTTTAACGTTAACAGGAGATCATTAAGACTGTTGAGAAAATTACTATTATCAGTAAAAGACGGGGGCCTGTAAACAGCAATAAGGGCAAAAGTTTGACCAACATTACAAAGCAGACAGTTTGCATCTTTTAAAATTTTTGGTTCTGAAACAGTGCAATCGAGCGACATGCGGGCATAAACAACCACCCCATCGTTCTGGTTATAGTAGTCCGTTGTTTTATAACTATAGTAGCCTGAGAGATCAGGAACAAAAGGTGTCTGTGACAACCTACATTCCGATAAAATAATAATGTCTGGGTTAATTTTCATAATTACTAGCAGAGCTTGTAATTGACTAAGGTTTTTATTAACACTGCGGATATTCAGGTGAAATATTGTTAAAGAATTTTTATCAGTTTGTATATAGTTGATGCACTGTTCAGGCGAACAACAAAAAGAATTTGAGACGTTAAAGTCCTCTAAATTAGATAAAGTATTGTTAATGTGTACCATCGTGTAAGGATAATAAAGTGTCAGTGGAGTAGCAAAAAAAAAAAAAAAAAAATTATAATAGATAAAGTAAAAAGTAAAATGCGGCTTTGAGTATTTATTTAAGGTTTAGTACAAGATTTTATTTTAGATTAAAGGCAGGTAGGTAAGTAATTAATGGCTGTGATCTCTTACAATAATTAAAGACCATTAAATATAACCTAATTAGAAGATTGGGTACTCTTTTCTAGTTCCAACAAAGACTGTTCACTGCTAATCTTTAAAGATTTAAATTTCTCGTCTTTTTTAATATAAATATTAGTGTTGACAGTCCAACAAAACTTATAATTATACCTTTTACAAAATTCACGACACAAAAAGAATAACCGTCGACTGCTTCCCGGGAGGAATTCAGAAATATATACCAAACTTGGATCTCTGGAATTTATATTATCGAGACCAATGTCGGTGGAACAGAGCTTATTGTCTCGAGATTTGTTAAACTTGCGTACAGCCGAAAGAAAGTTCGATTTCTGTGAAACAGTGACAAACTCCACTACAATGGGTTTGCTTTTGCCCGGCTTGGCTGGGAGTCTGTAACAGTCTCGGATGTCGCGGGAGTCTACGGGTATACCCAACGCGTTGCCTATATTCTGAACTAGGGAGCACAGGGACTGCAGAGATTCACCCTCCAATTCCGCTATATTGCGGATTTCGACGGACGACGAACGGACGGAGAACTTCAGATCCTGTTCCTTTTGGTCTATACGGCCTAAATGTTCCAGGTGTTTTTTCTGGTTGTTTTCCAGTTTTTCAACCCTATTTGTAATCTCTTCGTACCCAGCAGAAATTCTTTCCAGTGCCTTCTCAATGTCTTGATTACTTTTCTGAATCTGTTGATTTTGTTTTTTTATATCTGATACATCAAGAGATAGCTTGCTGAATAATAGGTTATTGTTTTGCTGATTTGTCTGCAACACCTCGAACATAGACTTTATCTCAAGTTTGAAGTCTTCGTCGTGAGTTGAGGGTGGTGACGATTGAAAACGGAGACGCTTATGACGTGTAGTCACACCGGAGTTGTCCTGTTTGGTGGAGGAATAGCTAGCTATGTCTGGATCTGATTGAGACATCGAGGGAGTGGATGGTGAAATTCTTTCCATATGTAAACAATACGAGTAAAGATTTTTTCGTATATACAATGTAGCACTGTTGTGTAGCAAACAGATAACCGGTCCAGGACGATGGCGGGCGGCGCGGCGGGCAGCGGGAGGCGGGCAGCGCTTGCGCATCGAGTGCTCGATCGATATGTTCGTATGTTGAGGCAGGTCAGGGATAAATCACACTTATTTCACTCGAATTTTTCGTCACTGCATCGAAATGCGCGGAAAAAATAAAAATCCAATAATAGATCCCTATAGTCCAGGTCACTAGGTACACTGTAGTAGCAAACACAAGTAGATTTTGTGCAATAAACTATTGAAAAAACATGTATAACCAGGGGACGCAAAATAAACGCAGCTTACTCGATGACGCGTCGGAGCGAAGTCCCATATTACACAATAATTCTTTCAAAACTTGATAAATTTATTACAAAACATATAAAATCTTCATCTATGAAGTGTTGAAGCTGAAGTGTTATAATTGTTTAGTCGCTAATACTTTTTATCGAGATGAAAATGCGGATTGGCATTGCCACCCTGCCGCGGGTATAGCAGGGTGGGTATGTGGGGCATGAACCCACTAAAACACCTTGGTGTTCCTCTTAGCACTATATACTTAGATCTTTCCAAAACTGTATGTTCTAATTTCTATAGTTTAAATTACGGCCAAAAAAACTTCCATCTGGTGTTCTCTGTGTCTTTCTTTTTTTCTCTATGTCTACTTGTAACTATAGTAGGGCCAAAACCTAAACTCCCGTATGACAGGTGTCACCATGGTCGAGCCCATGAAGTTCAGAATTTTTTAATGTTTTTATCTATGCGCGGAAATTTAGTTCTTCATCTTCCGGCTTGCCCGTGTAGGGAGTTCCATTGCATCCGGCTACAGTAAATCGATAGTGAAAATGTAAAAAATCGCGATGCATCGTTTAATTTATCGATTAATTTAATAAGGTTTGTAAACGCTGGATATAAAAATTATTGCGTTCTACGTCATACGGGAGTTTAGGTTTCGGCCCGATTATAATGCTCTTGTCGTTGTCATTGCGTGGAATGAAACAACAATTACCTTCTTAGCAATATTAATGGAGACTCACACCCTCTAACACTCCTAGCTGATAAATAATATAATCACGTAGTCTATGGATCTATTCCATAATTCTCACGCAGATTCTATATTTAGAAATATATTCTCAGCCGTTTACGCATTTCGTGTATGATTTATTCATGCTTATATTTATTAAGTTATACTGTGTCCTTTAACTGGAACGATTTGAACTGAACTAGGAATGTAAATTATAAAGATATGCTAACGAAGGCATCCGAATTCAGATATTATCGGCGGCGTTAAGCGTTTGTTACAGTTGAATTGCCATCTTCAGATTTTAATAGAAATGTACAAATGTAGAGTTGTTTTAAATTCTAGGGATAAAATTCGTAACTAGGGATTAATATGTATTGACCTTGACATTCTACGACCTTGATATGTCCAGACATTGACATTAAATACTAATTAATGCAAGAAAAATGAATCCCTATTTCCCTTGTCACCCTACTAACATTAAAAATGCGAAAGTATGGATGTGGGTTACTGATGATTTTTGTTACTCAAGCACGCAAAATTTGCTGAACGGATTTAAATTAAATTTGGTACATAGATAAAAAAAAACCGTGAATAGCACATAGGGTACTTTTTATCTCGAAATTCCCACGGGAGCGAAGCCCCGGCGCGGCTAGTTGTTTCATACTATTTAAGGTAACGGCACTAATGCCCGACTGTATACTAATAGATGACACTTTCTAAAATCCGCGTTATTTCTAAGGACTATTAATTAATAAGAATGTAATGCTCATTTCATAAGATCCCTAGTCTAACTATGAACCATTTTCAAAAAAGTCTTGCACAGTTTCGAAAAAAAATATTGAAATTTTGTCAGTTGTTGTAAATAATGTCAGTCACTCACGGCAAGTTTCACGCCATCTTAATTATTAGGTTAAGGAAGTTTAAATTTTGATGGTATGTTTTAAATCCATTTTATATATAAAAGCATTACTTTTTTATACGATTGTGAATAAAGGCATGTTACTTAATAGCAGTAGACATTTTTTTCTTGGTTTTACTTAGTTTTTTCTTACAAATTATGACATGTCTACTGTTAGGTCTTTGAAAATAGTAAATACCTAAAAGAAGACATGTGTATCATCCATAAGTAATCACTTGCTTCTGGTAAAGGAAAACATCGCGAGGAAACTTGTTCACTTACTGACTGAGTTTAGTTAACTAGTGTGCATACCTTAACTGCCGCTAGATGGCGGTAGTTGTCAAGTTATGTAAAATACCTAGGCGACTTGAGAAGAATCTGAGACCAGTGTCTAAAAACACTTAGTAGGAAAGGTTACGGTTACGTACCTAACCTTTCGCAAAATGTTCCTTAGAATACCAAACATAAAAGTGTCGGATAAAATATTTTCCTTATTTAGTGATAGTGAATTGATCAACGGTATTAAGAAACTATGACAAATCCTATAACATACATACCTAATATGTATATGTTTATTTTACACAAAAAATTGCTTTATTTTACACTTTCATATTTCGTATTTTAAAGAACATTGTGTATAAAATAAAATTTATGCAAACGGGTCATTTTGCGACTAACAAGACATAAAAATGTATACTTAATTGATCTTAAGCGGTATGTCTACTATTAGGGAAAAAGAGTGTCTACCTTTAGAGAACCTGTGTCTTTTATTAGCGATTATGACGACTTTCAAAAAATATTATTTTTATTTTATAATATATTAATTATTGAAAATTATATAATAAAATATTATTTTTTAAGAGTTCTGTACTTACGGGGCATTACTTGTGTTCTTTATTTTGATTAAAATATATATTTCCATTAATTTAAAGTTTGTGTTTTCTAATAGTGTCTAGCATTAGTGCCGTTACCTTACTTATTTGTTTTTCATTACATATTCTGCTTTCAAGTGACGATTGAATAAAGGTAATATTTTGTTTGATTCATATGAAAATACTCCAAATTTCCATAATTATGTCAAGATATTATTAGATGTTTGTTTTCATTAGAATTTTAATGTTATTCGGCTTTCAAGTGACGATACAGGGCCGAATTAATCCATAATGAAACCGTGCTTAGGGTCTGGTCTCAGGCGGCCGCTAGGAGGCTCCTCATGAATATTTCAACCCACGAAAGTTCGCGACGCCTCGTGCAGTTCCCCTCTACAAATATAGCGTCCACAGATATTATATTTAAATAGATATTAACGGTATAGAAACCATAGCGTATGAGACCAAGTTTCGAAAAGATCCGTATAGAAATGCGACCTCTAGGCCGGAACAATCCCATATCCCGACAAAAGCAAGCGCTTCGCTCGCTTTATCATTTACCAATTCATTATATCTTCATCTTTTTAGACATTTTCATCCCTCATGGGCTTAGGGTCTTTGTCAACAAAGGTACGGTAGTTACAGACTCATGTTTGTTTTGTCTGCACGCTCAAACAAACAAACAGATACGCATGGACAGCCAGTCAAAATGCATAGATTGATTTAGAAGATGGTCAATTTTAGTCCTTTATCAATGCAAAAAGAGTCACGTGTGTAGGTCCATTTTCGGTATCTATTAATAGTAGGTCTGTAATAAGGGCCCCCTATCAAATATACAGGTACGAGTAGCTATTGTGAAGACGTGGCGAGTTTTGGTATACACCGTACTTTTTGCGTGATGATATCCAAATAGCTACGTTGTTATATTTACGTGGTTTATTTCTTCCAATCGATCAAAAAAATACGAGGCACGCATTTTAAAATCTGCGATTTCTTAACTCATTGGAATAACAGGCAATGAATTTTGTTTGCTCGCTAACAATTTTATTTGTATACTAGCTTTTGTCCACGGCTTTGCCCACGTAAATTATACACCAAAACCTTCCTCACGTCCATTTGTGAAAATTGCATCGAAATCCGTTTACACTTTTGATACCATCATAAGAACGGAATCGGATCCTTACCCTACATCCTACTAAAATTATAAAATGTGTTTGGGAGTATGTTTGTTACTCAATCGAAATTCCTACGAGAGCAAAACTCTTTATATATGTTATTTATTAGTACTTAAGTACTTTCATATAGAAATTAATATATTAAATGGATATGGATATTTAGATATTTAATGGATAGCTCAGTTGGAAGAGCAAGGTCGTATAAAGACCTGGTCGCGGGTTCAAGTCCTGCTCGCATGGAATTTTTTCACCATATCTAATTTCTATATGAAAATACCTTAGTACTAATTGCATCTGTGATGCTCAAAAATCCAAAAATAAGTATTTATTAGTACTTTATAAAAAGTAAAAAAAACTCACCTGACTTTTTGGCACTATGTCCTTTCCCGCCATTCTTGTTTTTCCTTGGATAGAGGTTAATTTTGCTCTGTCCACAACCCATCACAGCAGCTCCTACTGATCCATCTTCGCTTCACTCAACACTTCACCTTTCACTTATCACTTCTAACATTTTATTTAATACTTATTTTTATTATACCCGTAATGTTCATGCTTTATATTTCCAATTGGTTAATTTAAAATGTCTGTGTACACTTGTGGGCAGTTCCATTTCATTTTATGCTTTTTCGTTTGTTTCTCTCTAACAGCTGTGGGCCATCGTTTTCGCATGAAATCCATGTTGCCTCGTCTGAAACAATGAGAAATTAATTTTCTTCAGTTTGTTTCCAAAAAGTTTATTAAGGAACGCTTTTTAAAATGGAAGAGTATAGATAAGTATACAGCGTCATATCCGAATAGATTTCACGCAATTCTGTTGAATTACGTAAAATCTTCCTATGCTAACATGACAGCTAAGCATGACCACAGATGATATACCTAATCTAGTACAAAACCTTAGAGTCTCACGACTTTTAGCTCAGTCTACCTCATAAGGGATAAATATACATACATACTAGAATCACGTCTTTATCCCTTACGGGGTAGACAGAAACAAGAGTCGTCTCGAAGGCCATGCTTAGCTGAATAATGGGCTCTCTGATGGAATGGAGATTGAGGTATAGTGACAGGTTGCTAGCCCATCGCCTATGAGTGGAGGAATCCCCAGTTTAAAGCCCTTTCCCTCGATTGACTGATAAGGATTGATTGATAAGGAATAAAGACGTGATATAATATATAATACATATATGTATTTATCTATGTACAATTTAACAGACATGAAACAGCTGAAACTGAAATATTCTGCTTAAAGAATAGTGATATATAGTTATACCATCGAAAGTAATTTAACATGCCATATTTGATTGCAGACAGACCGACAGCCACTGGGATAGGCAAAACTAAATAAAAAGCCTATAAAAATCGGACTTTAAACATACTAACAACAGATATCCGTCAGACAACCTAGTAATATCCCTCATTTTTTTTGGGCATTTCATATGAGGTTGTTACATTTTGTTATATGAGTACAGCCTTGTCCATGAACCTAATAATCCTAAAGTCTTAGGGCGCGCTTTCCACTGTGTAATGACGGATGACAGATAGTTGTGCATTTGTGAAAGCAGTGGTTTAGTTAATTCCCTTACAAGACCGTACATTTCACTGTCTACGACGACTTTTTTGTAAATGGGAAAAGTGTCCAACGATCAATTAACCATTACGATATCATGGGAACGCGCGCGCTGCTTCAATGCACATTGCTTCATATTTATGTGAACTCTACTATGATTTACTAGACTTAGCAATGTACATCGATTAGGGATAATTATCAAAAAAATATTTTTCACGTATTCTATAAGGGTAATTTACTATAAAAAAAATCGCTTGTATACTATAAGTAAGTTATGTGGAGAATAATTTTTGGAGAATTATTATTTAGCCAACATGAGGCCAAAGTGTACATGCGACTTTACGGAACCTCAAGGCCGAAGCCAGAATGAAATGGACAATGGAGCATACCATACATAAAGGAGATTATTGCGACAAAAGCAATTTTCTCTTCGCCTGTACATTACGTATGTTACGGGAAAAATTGGAACGAGATTTAGATGAAGTCGTACTTGAAAGTAGACTCAATATTGTTATAATCCAGTCTTTTGTTTAATGCTTATTTTGATTCTTCATTTTTATTAAGTTTTTAATTTTAAGAGCGCTGGGCAATTTATTTTGAGAAGGATTATCTACGGCCCAAACAATAGCCGGTAAAGGTTTTGAACTGTCTGATGGAAATTTTCCATAAGTAAAAAATAAGCAACCAAAACGATATAACGAATAATGAAGACCTTTTATTGGTAATCTGTTATGTACTCAAATTTATATGTTGTTAACAATTTACTATACTAATAAATCCTGTTTGTTTGTTACCTCTTCACGCTTTATATAATATACCAATCTTCCTGAAATTTCGCATACACATAGTTAGAAGTATTGAAAATAACCTTTCATCCTGGGAAATAGTTCTGTTTCCGTGGGAAATTCACGCGGACGAAGCCGCGCACAAAAGCTAGCAATAAATAAATAAATACGTGGAAACATTAACAATATCTGTTTTTCCGGTAAAAATAAAAACATTTGATAATCGAATTAAAATCTCGGAAAGGATTTCTATAACCAAATCTGCAACGATATTTTATAAAGTGCATCATTTTCATCACTTATATTTTTTAGTATTCGCTTTTCTTTTAGATAGAGGTGGATTTTAATGGAAATTTTAGACCGACTCGAGCCCTGAGTATAAACAGATTTCGTCTGAATCCGCTAACCTGTTTTCTGTATTTATAAGTTCACAAAGAAACAATGCTTCCGCTGTATCGACAGGGTTGCCAAATTCTCAAAAACTAAAAAAAAAAGAGATCCACAAATGAGGTTGTATCGGACAGCTTCTGTATGGGGCAACACACTATACTTAAAAAAAAGAAAATTGTAACTGATCTATATCTATCTGTAAAAAGGAGTCATTTAAGAAAAAACTTAAGTAGGCTTGATATAAAAGCCAAAATGAAGAATTTTGGTCCGTCTGTGTTTCTGCCTCTCTGCTTACCTTACTCTCTTATTATCTCTTAGTCTCTACTTCCGAATGAAATTCGAATTTTTGCTCAGTGGTACTAAATTGCTGTAGGTGTAACTTAAAATCAGTAAAAATTCTTAAATTTAAGAAAAAAGGGCTTGCATACGTATTAATGAAGGGTATAAATTATAATTATTATTTATTATCGCTAGTCTCTGCCTACCCCCACGGGAAAAAGGCGTGATAATATGTATGTATGTATAAATTATAATACTTAACACTTAACCTACAATGAAGGTTATCGTATTTACGTTCACTATTTAGCGCTACTGGCGAGTATGGTCATGTCAATGGTACAATACTGTCATTTGAATTTGACACATTGACATTGACAGCATTGTACCATCTGACAGAAATCTGTCCTTACTCGTAGGTCGATATTTATCATTAAAAGTCATTATCTTCCACATTTTTATTTAAAAAGAGAACGAAGAATTATGCATAGAACGTAACCCTAATAGAAACGCAACAACAACGGTCAAATAAACAAACGCAGTCATAACAATAATTCACTTTTGATCTCCCACCAGACTATCACAATTTCAAATTGTTTTATTGCGTTCTGACCTATATATATTATTGTTTTATGTTTATAACGGTGTTATAAAAAATAACATTAATAGTCATGGCACTGCAAATAAATGTTCTATTGTCGTATTTATCTTTTAAACTTTTTGTTCCACTGAAAAATATGTCTGTTATCAACAAATTGCTAAAAACAGAAATGGTAATAATCTTAAATTATTACCAACCATTCAATTTAAAAGAAAATTAACTGATTGGCTTAAGGAAAAAAACTTCTACTCCGTATCTGAATTATTTGCGAAATGTTGACATTGCTTTTGAATATTAAATCTTGACATGTATAATATTATTAAATTGATAATTATTATTTGAAATTTGCATGCTTACCATAGTTAAATAGGTATAAGGACACTATCTGTAACAGCTTTTGTAGCCCTATTTACTGCAAATAAATGATTTGATTGACATCCTCATGGTAAAAGGATCTCTAATTAATAGTGCAGATTCAAACTTTCCTCAAGACTTTTTCTTTCACCTGAAGAAAGCACCAAAAATAAGTTGAAGTTTATTAAAGTGACTTTAGAAACAAAAATGAACCGTGACTATAGGGCTAAAGAGTTTTTTGTTAGTTGTTGAATGGTCATGTTTTGAAAAATTATATGTTTGTACGATAGCTACATTTATGAGGAACATGCTATGTAGCGTCCACAAACTTTTCACGGAAACTGCTATATTATAGAAAACTAGCTCGCCCCGGGGCTTCGCTCCCGTTGGAATTTTGGAATAAAAAGTACCCTATTCCCGATATTTTTCTATCCGTATACCAAATTTCATCGAAATCCGTCCAGTAGATTTTGGGTGATTGAGTAACGAACATCCTCACAAACTCACAAATTCATAAACTCACATCCAAACTTTCGCATTTATAATATTAGTGGGATAAATATTATAAAAAATATGTAAAATTATTAAAAACATGAACCTGTGTGAGCACAGCCCTGCATGAGTCTGTGAATCAGCTGCCGAGATCGTAAACAATTTACACAATGGTTATCGCAACGTTGAATAATTGTTACACATCACTATAACGCTTGTTTATCGTCAAACGTCAAACGTTAGAGATATTTTGTATTTAAATAAGTAGGTATATCTCAAATTTTCAATAAATAACATTTTTTAAGCATTATTTCGTATCACCATCTGGTCTGTGCCACAAAGTTAAAACAAAATTTTGTAAAAATTTAAAAAAAAATATCCATCACTGGACGTCCGGCATGCAGACGTAAACCATTTTCCATAACGGCATTCGAGTCTTTTTTACTGCCAAGCCGCGCCAGTAGATGTTTTACATCGAAAATCCATTACACTTATCTAGGAACCTATTTCTATTTTGCGTTCTAAGATTGCGTTGCACTTTTATTGAATTCTGAATCACAGTGCATGAAAGAAAATAGCACAAAAATTTCGTTTGAATGATGACATGCCGAGGAAGCTGTTTAGTAATTCTTGTCGAATAAACTTTGTGTAAAATGAATATTTCAAACAATGCTGTTTATTTACTTTGAGATACTGTAACACATATGATTTATATGCTTGACTTATGATTTAAAATCCTACTCGATATTGAAGATGTATTTACATTCCAAGAAATAATTTTCCATCACAACGAGTAGGTTCTAAGTTAGTGGTTTCTCCATTCAAAATTATATTTTTGGAAATATTTTAGTTTAGTACTAACCAGTAACTTTATAAATTGATCTTGCAGTTAGAATATTTCTGTAGATGACACCTATAAGTGCATTTTAGTGTCAGAGCAGCGGTGCAAATGTGCAATATTGTTAACTGTAAAATATAATTTGCATCATTATTATCAGCATTCAAAGAACGGAAGTATGCTTATTTAAATTGCGTTACAATTCTACGGATAGATCTGACGAATTCGCGCAGTATTTTAGATTTCGACTAATAAATCTGGGTAGTTTATTGCACTACATATAATAAATCCCCCATTAGTGTCGTTTTCTTACGTACAATATCAAGTATCAGGTGCTATGCCTATTTTAGTTAAAACATGTCTTATTTTCAAGTACTTTTCAACATTTTGACACTGAAAAAAAAAAATATTTTCACTAAAATATGTATGGCGATATCGACCTCTACCTGGTCAGGTTTTTTTGCGACATAGGCCTCCTTTATCTTTCTCTATTCGTCTCTAGCTCTACATTTAACAAAAAATACGTTTGGCAAACGTTTGCCAGTTCTTATGTTATTCTAAATTCCATAACTCGCCAACAATCTCGCGAGACATACGAGTATCGCACGCCAAGCGCCTTTTTCTATCTTCTAACACTTTCGAGCATCAAGGATTACCGCGCACGGTAAAGAGTCCGTGTTGCTCTATGTCTGGGAAAAGGCTTTGGTTGGCACGAATTAAAAGTAAAACGGAAAAAATACCGATCACGGCCTCTCAGATAGTATTTAGTCTTGTAGGGTTAAAGTCTGACCCCACGGTCAGCTGTACCACCGTGACTAATCGTGACTTATCGCCAGGGTCACGTGTTCACGTGACGCGTAACGTACGGCGCCTGCACGGCAGGAAATGCCAAACAAAAAATAATTAATACCCCATTAAAGTCAGACTGTAGTTCGCCACCTGTTGGACTGTTCATAAAATGTTTAATGGTCGCCTGTGGATTGCTGAATGAGTTTAGTTGCTGACTTTGGCCCGGTTAGGCTGTGTTGGAAATAATTCATACTTATCCACGCTAGTAATTTAGGGCACCCTCTGCGTTACGCGTAGTCGTATTCAACCGTTATTTTAAACCTAAAGCCTACATTTTCCTTGAAGGAAAATAAAGCTATTTTAACCCTACAAACAACCAGACACTTAAAATAATACAATATGGTTAAGATCAAAGCATCCGGAAGTCTTACTTAATCTATTTAAATATAAATAGCTATTGAAAAAAAACAGTATTTTCATTGAAACAGGAACAGAAACAATTTAATTCCTCGGCTTAACCTCTATAAATTGAGGCTGAATGACCTCGAGCCCTTAATAGGAGGACATAGCCTGAAATTCGTATCAAGGGACGAACTAAACAGTTAAATCGTACCGGGAGCGAGACTGATAAAAATATATCTGCTTTTTGCAAGGGGATAGTGCCTTTAGGTGTAGTACCAGCCTTATGTGATGATTTGAATATTTTTTTATATTTTTTATTTTATATTTTTGAATAGCTTTTGTCCGTGGCTTTGCCAGCGTGAATTTTCACTTTGTTGTCAAATTAGGTATAGGCAAATTTTATGAATAACACCGTAAAATTTTGTGAATTTCGAGTTCTATACTTAATAAGGCTAAACGTTGTCGCTATTTTGAGATATCCGTTTGATTCACAGTCTAATAATAAATCCGGCTATCAACCATAGTTTACGGGCTTACATGGAGCAGAGCGATTTACAACGCACGCGTTAAACAATACTTTATGATGCGTTTATTTGTGTTCGCGGCTCTTCCGAGCGTACACATTGAATCATTTTTATCGACCATTTTGATATATGGGAGCAACTTTGTTATGGCGTTTTTAAACTCTGATTTATCTTAAAATTTTTAAATACTAAAACTAAGGTCTGTTTTCAGTATTTCATTCATACTATTCATTATTTTTATTTCATAGAAACTGATATTGTTTCGAAGTCAGGGTTAGATATATATTTTTGTATAGTAGTGTAGAGTGTAGATCGAAGAAAGTCTAGAAAAACATTTGAAGTAAACCTAAAAAGTCCGACATAAAATTCTAACCGTACTTCACCAGACAAAGAAAAATCAATATCCGTCGAATCTTCCTCGAGTGCGACACTTTACAACTAACTATGCAGCATAAAAATTGTGCCCTCCGAATGTCTAAGTGGTGTGAGGACAGAGGAGGTACACACCAGAGCTCAAACTCTATATAATGGCTAGCGAAATGGCTTAAAATAACTGCAATGGTAACATTTTCTGGTATGTTCGACGAAAATCCGTACAGGAAATAATTACGACCAAAGTTACTGGTCAGTATACTGGGCCGTCTGTCACGTCAGAAAGACTGTCCAAACTCGTCTTGAAAATGACTACCGTATGAAGTCGAAACTAGCCGGTAGCGGTTCCGGCTAACAACACACGTGAGTATACGTATTAAAAATCATAACGAAAAAACTTGTTTGTATTTTTTTCAGTAACTCTATCTAATTCATAGGATTTGTCTTTAGTTTAGACAGGTATTTGATGAGAAACAATTAGCGAATTAGCAATAATTAGCTAGTCAAAAGCGAGGACTTGCATAAAATGTTATCTCCAGACGCTATGGATTCAGAACCCTAATACATATTCTCAATAAACATCTGACTTTTATTAAAAAAAATAAAACAAAATGACTAAACAACCTTTATCTCAGCAAACGTAACCGTAGTTTAAAGCTTGGACTCTAAAGTCTAATTCTACCTACTCATATGACGAGGGTGCTCAGGCCTCTGCCTTCCACAGAGCCCTACTATCGAAAGAGGTGCTCCAACATGCACCTTTGTCTTTAAGTAGCTTTGAAGCACCCCCTTGTTTTGCTTGCTTCTGAACCAATCATATTTGTCTGGTGTGGCTGCCAATATTATATTTTTCTACATAGGTTGCACGAACGTAATTTTATTCTACTGCAAAGGAAGGGTTATGTTTTTCACGCGTATCTTGAATGTATGTAATATTCTTTATTAGGTACATCCAATCTCTCGAAAACGGCTGCTGGATGGATTTCCATAACTAGGGTATCGTTAGATTTGTATCGATAGCCCAAGTTTTTTTAGCTAAGTGCCGTTTAAAGATATACAGGTGAGGTGCTATTATTGGATTTTTTTTAGCGTATTGCAATATTGATATTAAATTAAAGTGCTTATCACATGTATTGCAAAAACACGCAGTCTGGTTTTTAAGTTTTTTAAATTTATTACTTGTTAAAGTAAGAACATTATAATACAAGTTTACTATGTCGGTTATTACGATACGAAGCGTCATAATTGTATACGCTCTACCTCTTATCACAGTTGCGTAAATTGTAACATTCTTGTAAACCAGGATTCAGGTCAGAGAGCGATTAGGATCAATAGAATAGAGATGTCTTTGAAGACTGTTTCCATTATACGTTGTAATATAACGTTATATTGTGTATCTATATTTATACCCTGTGACGACGGAAAGGTGTAAATCTGCATTATGCTTACATATTATAAAATCAAGTCCCCCACCGCGTCTGTCTGTCCAGTAGCGGGGGGGGAGCTACCTACGTACCTACTGTGGAGGGAAATTCCATGCATGACAGTGCATATCAAATTAAGAAATAATAGAAACGTTGACGAACCCAGACTGTTTTTTTTGTGTACCTACTGTGGAAGGAAATTCCATAACAGTGCATATGAAATAAAGAAATAACAGATTTTTGTATGCCCATCTGGTTTTTTTCTTGATTTTTTGCAATCCTGCAGTAGCGCAGTGAGAGCAAGTCTTTAGGATTCGTTTCAAGGCGGGCGGCAATTTAGGTCTAAAATAAATTAAATAAAACAACCCTTTTATTTAGCTTAGATACTCTAACCAACAATAAACTTTTAATTATTATCGACTTCTACCTGGTCAGGTTTTCTTGCGACTTAGGCCTTTTTTATTAGCTTTCTCCATTAATCTCCCGTGTGAGTCTTTCAGAGAAGGTCATCAAATTAGAATTTGCGTATCAGAAACTAGTCGGCAAATCGCAATCTAAAAGGTCGTAAAAGATCAAACAAAAAAATTCACGATAATTCGTATCACAATGGAAACGCACTCCTATTGGATTTATTCGCTAATGTTATCCCTTTCTGCGATAAAGGCACGTCTATCTGTCTTGTTAGTTGATAGGTTTAAATATTGAGCCTTTGATCCCCGTCGAAGGGTTCCGTCGGTTAGATTAACAGTCAACTGAAATGTTTCGAGCCATTTAACTTGTTTGTTTATACTAGTTGTATCAATAAGCGATGATTTACATGCAAAGTTGTAAATTAAAAAAACTATTTTTTCAATATTTTATACTATTATTTGTACCAATATAATAAAGCAAAATGCGCTAATCTTATCAATCCGATTTGAAAATTGTTTCTGTGTTCATTCAAGAGGAAGAAAATTATCACGCGACAATGCCGCGGGCAGCAAATAGTTTATTATACATAAGGCCTCTAAAGTGTAGCTCAAAAAGATAAATTAAGTTCTAGGCAAAAAGATAAAACCGTGACGACTTTCGTGGACTCGGGGTAGGTAGGTACTGGTCACCAGCCGGAAATATTCCTCGAATCGCAAAAGCACCAAAACTTTTGCTCGAAGCGCACCTTTCAGGAGAGCTAACGAAATCGATAACAAAAGAAAGGTGCGCTTCTAATAAAAGTTTTGATACGCTTGAAAATGGATGCGCTTCAAGGAATTCCTCACCAGCCGTTACCCTGGACGTCTTGGATTAGATTTCCAATGCGTGAAAACGTCTTTGACATTTATAATCTTTACTGATATACCTATATTGTTTTTCGTTCTGGGTATATTGTATTTATTTCAGTGTTTATGTTCGTAGAACCTACGCAAGCTTAGCTTTTCCAGTTGAATGTCTATTTATTTTATTATTGTGGTCACGTTTCAAATAACAAACAAACATAACAGTAAACTATAAACTAAGGTTGTTTCTGTTGAAAGCAAACCCATTTTCACAAGTAAGCAGGCAAATTCAATGGTGTGTGTAACTTTATTGTTTGGGAATGTTGCAGCTTCAATGCATACTTTGATGTGCTTTGAGTGCAGAATTAGTTTTACTACGACTATAGTCTCTTCTGGCGTATTAGATTTTGATCTGACAATTGGTACACTAGAAGAAAAATACCTAAGTCAAAGTCAAAATACTGTATTGAAACCTGGCCATATTAGATTAATCTCAAAGCTACAAACTACTCCCTAACACCTACCTAAATTATACTATTATATAGTAGGCATTATAACTACGCCATTGTAATAGGTACGACATAAAACAATTTTTACCCATTTCCACTTTTCATCACATAATTGAATTGAAAAGCTATTTTAGTGCCTCGGTCAACTATTGATCCTGACCTCAATGGCATAAAATTAATGCTCAGTGGGCGTTGGATTGATTCTATCACGAAAGATTAGATAGACACTAGAAATTGGTCATTAAAAGAAAGTGGCAGGAACTCGAATTATGTGCCTGTTGATGACACAATATTGTGTTTATTTTCACTCATCGTCCATTTATAAGTTTCATTTACTTCCATTTTTGGTTATTTTTATGTAATAGTTTAATTAGATCCTGGTGCCAGTTTCTAAACCGCCTGATTAACTTAAAGTTTAAAGGTACTTTCTAAAGTACGAGAATTTTCCGTCTTACGGAAAATTAGGAGATTCGTCCTGCAATATCCCAACTAAACTAGAAACAACTTACTGACCTAGCAAACATTTTTGGTCGAAATTATCATAAAATTACCTATTTATACCAAGAATAGGTAAAGGTACCAAAATTGTTTGCTGGGGAGTAACTTCCGCGGATTCAAACCCGCGACTCAAATTCCAGACAGAGCATAAGGCAATCGCCTAGTCTATTGAATCACCGAGGTAGGCGGCATGATCGTTATCGATGGAGAAGTTTTTAGTTTTTTTTTTTTTTATATATAAATATATACGGACAAATCTCACAGATTGAATTAGCCCCAAAGTAAGTTCGAGACTTGTGTTATGGGATACTAACTCAACGATACTATATTTTTATAACAAATACATATATAGATAAACATCCAAGACCAGTGCCAATCTGAAAAAGATCATTTTCCATTTTCACCCGGCGTGATGACCGTTGGGCCACGGAGGTCGTCAAAGACAAGACAAGACAATCTCTCTTTTTAGGGTTCCGTACCTTAAAAAGAACGGAAAATTGTGAGAAGACTGAAGATGGTAACATTAAAGTTGGTTCCGTATCCTCTGTATATTGATGACGAGTTCCTTTCAGAGGCTACTCTTGTGAGATTTGTATCACATAATCAGGTCAGGAAAGTCAATTTTTAATTTTTTCTTTCAAGAGCATATTTACAATTCAGCTTTATTCCTGTACAAGTACTGTTAGACCTCGCTTTGAGTGAAAATCTGGGATATGCAACTATTGGCAATTTTATTTTTTTATTTATTTTATTTCACTTTTGAAAAGTAAACCTCGCGGGTTTTCCAAAAGTTTCATATCCGAAGTTTTCGAGATTTTTGTTTTTAATCCGTAGCAGCATTTGATGACAAGTTTGTAGATGTTACAATATTCGCAATTCTGCAATAAAACTATTTATTACTAATCATAATTCTATTTCCAGACTATAATTGCATTTGTACTAAGATGCGTATACAAAGGACTTGTCTGTTTACATAGTCCCAGTACCGTTAAAACTGTTTTACGATTAATTTTGATAGCGTACCATTGGACTGTGTTAATTTCCTTTCAGTATTAATAATCACAGAATTTTGAATAATAAGATCAAGAGAAGTATCTGCAGTATGTTATATTAAAATATCTGTTGGTGTGGTCTGATGGTGCTTCAGAGTCCTATACGGCTTATGTCAACAGATGACAAAGTAACGCGTCAATGATTTTACTGGATTTTAATGTTACTGGTATAACAATCATCTCCTAATGCCAGGACCAGTTGTCATGAAAATTTATATAAATCATTTGGTTGGTTTTGGTTACTGGCATTATTGCTAAGCTGACAAATCTTATTTTATATCAAATCTGACGTACTTGGCAATACCGAAAGCAATAAATGTGAATATTAAAGCAATAATTTTTATACGAACTGATTTAGCATTATTCCGTTTATCACTCACCCCGTCCTGCCCCCTAGCATGACCACGCGTCGTAGATATACGATAAAATATATCGTATCATATATCACCAACATATTTATCGATTTCGCGAGCATGACCAAAGTAGCAACATGATATGATAAAATTTACCACATGATACGAAATGATTAGCTTCGCGATATGAAATAACAATGCTGCCAATGTAATAATAAAATTTTTCAATCATCATTCATTTTCACTCGTTCTTTTTTTTTTTAATATCACGTTTTTGACGTCTGTAGGTGACTTTGACACTTAATTAATTATCGTTTTCTTTTATTCATATAATGTTAAAAAAATAATTCATATATTATTATTCACTCATTGATTATTTATTTAATTATTTTTTTTAAACTTCTAGGTACAGGGTATCCTGTAGAAGTTTGAGGAGCCAAATTTTCCTCTAACTCCGAACATAGGTAGTAAATCGTTTCTACAGAGACTTTATAATTTCTTAAAACTCATTGTCTGAGAGGAGAAAACTGGTCCTTTCTTTCTTTCTTACTTCTTTCTCCTCCGCGGCAAGTAAATTTATTCATTGATATGACCTAGCCATATTATTGTGAAGTTGTAACTGAAAAAATAAAATATCAAGGATTATTTTCTGCTTTTATTTCATAAACATTTACACAACAATCATAAAAATAAATCTTACCTTTTAATCGGAGAATGAATAAATGCTCATAAACTTGTAATTTTTATTATATCGAGCGTATCACGCACTCTAAACATCGTCGATAAAATAACACGAATAAATGTCAAAAATCGATATTTTTATCGCTTATATTTGGTCATGCTCGAATTTTCGATAAATAGCCAACTGTCGTGCTCGCTCTTCTATTTATCATATCGTATCATAACACGGTGACGTCACTGGCACGGTGACGCTCGCTGTTAAGATAAAAATTCAACATGGCGGCGATATTTATCATATTTTGACAGTTGGCGTGAATAAATCGCTCTATCATATCGTGTTTTGGTGGTCATGCTAGCCCGGCTGAGGTGCTATTTTTGAAACGTGCGACTCGCCAAAAGACGAATGATTTTTACTAGCTGATATTTTACTATGAGTATATCGTATGAAAAATCCATACTCCTATACTTCATACGTATTTAATAAATGAAAAAGGCTGTCTGTCTTTCAGTCTGTCAGTGACGCTTACGCTTCAAAGCTAGATCGATTTTGATGGTTGGTTTGATGGTTATTTTTATAATCCTGTTGTCCGCGGCTCCGCCTGCATCAAAATATATTTTGTGTGTGTTTTTGTTAAAATGTTTGCAGCTATTGCAACCCCTGCCCCTGGTGGTTAATTTGTGAAGAAAAAAATATAAAATAATCTAATATCCTAATGGAATCTTTAGTTTTGATAGCAAATGTTAGTGACTGAGACAAATGAGAATCACTTGTTTGCAGGTTTTCGATGAGTCATTCATTTCGAAAATAGGTCCAGGGCGTACTTAATGCCTCATTTTATGCACTATAAAATATTCACCTATGGCAGGTAATATGGTGATGAATAAACTTAACCGATATTATGACGTGGTAATAAGGCCTCGGTTCCTCGTTAAGTCGGATTACCTAAAGGTATGGTGTTGCTCGTAACTTCTTCTGTATGAATTTCAAGACGTTGATAGGCTTGAGGAAATTTCATCTATACATAAGTATATGTATTTGTTATAAAATATAGTAGGTATCGTTGAGTTAGTATCCCATAACAAAAGTCTCGAACTACTTTGAGGCTAACTAATCTGTGTGATATGTAAAAAATTACCTGATTATTATACCTTTTTGTAAAGCTAATAAAGCAAGGATGTTTTCTGTAATATCTGCACGAATATTTTATATTAGTTTTTTTGTGAAGAAACTGTATCAAATCTAAAGTCATAGAAAAAATTATAAACAAAATACGGGTTATGAGGCTAAATTATCCATTTCCTTGTTAAGATTTTAGTTGTCTTTACGAAATAGTTTAGATCAAACATTTGTTAAATCATTAAAAAAACTAAGAAATACAAGACAAAATCAACACAAAAGTGCCTTTTTTTTCTCAAAACATTTAATATGTGAAATATCTCTGAAACGATTAACTTTTGGATAAGGCAATAGGAGGTAAAAACAATTCGATTTGACCAATACTAACACCTCTCAACGGATGTAGGTCGACTTACCAGTAAATGTATATTTATTATTATTATATACTTACCGTATCTCCAACTAGGATTATGGTTTAATTCTAATATGGAATAAGTTGAAGCCACGAGAAAATTGCTCAGTAAATTGGTTAGGGTGAGCTCTACGCCATTTTATCAAGAAAATAATGCGATTTACCCCGTCGCGTAAACGGATTATATAGGGTTATAAATATCTCTGGAAACAGACTTAAATGTAAGCGCACTAGATGCGTTCTGTCTCTGTCATTGGTCAATTTTACGGTTTCACGTCGATAGTTTGTAAAGTATCGGAAAATAATTCGTTAAATTAAAAAAAAAAACAAAAATTCTTTATTTTTCTCCACAATCTACCATATACAGAGAAAAGTTTAACATACATACATACCTATCACTCAGAATCACGTCTTTAACCCTTACGGGGTAGACAGAGCCAAGTCGTGACACTCGAAGGCCACATTTAGCTGAAAAAAGTTTAAAGTAAAAAATAACATTATTATATTAGAAAACGTTAAATTGTAAATGGTTTGTAGTTAGTACAGTTGACACCTCGACACTTTACAACTGTAATCTAACGGTTTTTACCATTTAACGGTGACATACTCTCAAAGTCAAAGTCAATTATTTTTATTCATATAGGCTTAAAAATAGCACTTATAAATCGTCACATTCTTGTTTTTTAGTTAGTTGACGTCATAAAATTACTTAAAGCTAAGGTTACCACCGCCTCCAAAGCGCAAGTGGAGAAGAGGCGGCGCAACAAACATAATGTTGACTGCCCTTGATATACGTTGTAGGCATCCTAGTATATTTTCAAATCAATTTGTCACTCTAATGGGATCCTCTATTTTCGGCACATATCAGCCCCTATTCTTACAAATGGTAATACGAACTGATACACGAATAGACATCATAAATCACACAGATTCTGAGCTCTAGTTCGTATTACATGTACGTGACTGGGAAAATGGCCTGTGATAAGGTAATTTATAATGCCTAGATTTTATGGCACATTTGGGATTTGCGTGAAATATATAGAGTTACTAAACGCGATGGGCTAGCAACCTGTCCTATACCATCTCCATTCCATCAGAGAGCCCACTATTCAGCTAGCGTGGCCCTTGAGTCTCACGACTCTTGGCTCTGTATACCCCAAGGTAAAGGTAAGCTTGTAAGGGACCAAGACGTGTTTCTATGAATGTAATGTATGTACGTACTAGGTACGCGCGGCGCTTTGCTCTAGTAGGAATTTCGAGTAAAATGTACCCTATTTTTAGGCTTTATTTTTGTGTTCTTTTCTCTCTCTCAGCCTAAAGACGTCCACTGCTGGACAAAGGCCTCCCCCAAGGATTTTATCCATGGGGGGTTTTGCCGTAATCGCCACGCTTGGCAGGCGGGTTGGCGATCGCAGTGTGATGGCATAGTACGCGGAAAGATGCTGCTGCCCATCCTCCGGTGTTTTAAATCCCTTAGTCGCCTCTTACGACACCCACGGGAAGAGATGGGTTGGTGCTATTCTAGGGCCACACCACAGGCCACCATTTTTGTGTTAGTGTAATGATTTTATATTTAAAAATACTGGAATCAAATAAACCGTAGCTTTTAGACAAAGTATACTATGATAGGGTATATATAATAAGTTTTTGACGTGAACAAGCTAATTATTAAAAATAAAAAACACGACTGACAAGTTTTTACTCAAAAAGTATACATACAAACATATAAGTTATATACATTTTTGTTATCGCCTTCTAATGCCCTTCAATTTGATACCCCACTCGATAAGATTGATAAAATTTTATTTTTTTGGTCTTCTATTTATCTCATATATAATCCGCCATTTTGTTTATATGATGACGTCATGTAGCCTATGTCACTCGGAGGAATGCAAGGAATCTAAAAATACCTCTCACATCAAAATCTGTTAAGCCGTTCAGGACTTATGGTGGAATAAAGAAACTTACATACATACATACATACCTACTTACATACATACATGAACCCTGAAAACATAACACTCCTTTTTTGGTCAGTCGTGTAAAAGAGCCTTCTTTGAAGTTGGCCTTCAATAAAGTTGTGTTGTGAAGTTTCAATAAAGAATTTGATTTTTAATTTGATGCTACACCTCACTCATACCTTGCTGCTACTGATCATCACTGCCCACTGTATTCCATAGATAGCGGCATTCTGAAGATCCATGAAGCCCACCATGAAGTTGTAAAATTGATTGACAACCTCTCTTTCCGTATTTAACTTTGCTGCAATATACTATTTGCAAATAATAATAATTATATCAAGGTCGGGTCAAGATGGAAAATTATCTTTTTTCAGATTGACCTGGGTCTTGGGTGTTTATCTATATATGTATTTGTTATAAAATATAGTATCGTTAAGTTAGTATCCCATAACACAAGTCTCGAACTTACTTTGGGGCTAGCTCAATCTGTGTTTCCGTAGGTATATATTTATTTATTTATTGACAATCTTTCTTTCCGTATTTTACTTTGCTGCAATATAATTTCAATGGCTGCAATACACTATTTGCAAATAATAATTATACATTTATATAATTTAGCCATCAAGACAAATATCGTAACCTACTTTAACTATAAAATTATTAACTGCTAGCGACGTCTGTACTTGCTGTACCTACTTATTGATTTTGAGTTATACTTAGTTGGGACTGTCTGGAGGGAGACGCCCTGCTCGCTGCTTAGTTTTATGTATGTTGTGAAAACGATTTATCGATTTAAAATCGAGACGGCACGTGCATTCGATAATAAAAATGAAGTGCAACTAGACCCAGCTGGGTTTTTATTGACGACGTAAATTTCCTTGCCTATCCCTTTCTTCTTTATCTAGTCAATTTAGATTTAGTTAAACTAAAAATACGCTTGAACAAGCTAATTATTAAAAAATAAAAAACATGACTGACAACTCACATAGCCTATGTCATTCGGGCTAATGCAAGGAATCTAAAAATACCTCTCACATCAAAATCGGTTAAGCCGATCAGGACTTATGGTGGAATAAAGAAACTTACATACATACATGAACCCTGAAAACATAACACTCCTTTTTTGGTCAGTCGTGTAAAAAATTAAAAACACGACTGACAATTTTTTTTACTCAAAAAGTACATACAAACATATAAGTTATACACATTTTTGGAATCGCCTTTTTAAAGCCCTTCATTTTGATACTCTACTCGATAAGATTGATCAAATTTTATTTTTTTGGTCTGCTATTTATCGCATATATATATATAATCCGACATTTTGTTATTATAATGACGTCATATAGCCGATGTCACTCGGAGGAATGCAAAGGAATCTAAAAATACCTCTCACATCAAAATCTCTTAAGCCGTTCAGGACTTATGGTGGAATAAAGAAACTTACATAGGTACATAAACTCATACATGAACCCTGAAAACATAACACTCCTTTTTTGGTCAGTCGTGTAAAAATAAAAACACGACTGACAAGTTTTTACTCAAAAAGTTTAAATCGCTTATAATAAATAATTTTTGGTCTGCTATTTATCGCATATATATATATATATAATCCGACATTTTGTTATTATAATGACGTCATATAGCCTATGTCACTCGGAGGAATGCAAGGAATCTAAAAATACCTCTCACATCAAAAATCTGTTAAAAGCCGTTCAGGACTTAAGATGGAATAAAGAAACTTTCATACATGAATCCTGAAAACTTAACACTCCTTTTTTGGTCAGTCGTGTAAAAACGACGCAATACGAAACATTCTTTTAGGTATTATTCTTTAATAGTTTTAGTCTTGTCTATATTTTTATTTATAATATCGACATGAAAAAATTTGGCTCGATAATAATAACAGATGGTTAAATATTTTAGACTTTAAACCATCAATTAATTATTGTACCTACTTATTACTTAGCATTAGTTGAAAATTTTTAAGAATTCGGAATAAAACTACACGTGAATTTGCCCCTTCGACAGTCCGCGTACTAAAAATATTACAAACACGTTGTAAACAGAAACGTGAACAGAATACGGAATCAGGGAAAATAAACATCGTTTAGAAAAAAATAAGGGTCAGCTCAGGCCTACGTAAGGGGCAATGATATGACTACTTTTTTGCTCTCCCTAAGAATGGGCATAACTCAGAACTATTTGTAAGAAAAAAAAAATTATGTGCCACAAAAATTTATATCATTTCAGAAGCAAGGCTATTTTATTATTAAAATATATTAGTTATGAAGTTATACATCATAAAATTTTTACCTAGATGCTTTCATTAAACAAAACCGTGTATATAACGAAAATAATATTCAACTTCTATCCAATCCCGGGATAAAAAAAACTTGTCTAAAATTAAATTATATATTAAAGGATTTTACACATGTAAAAAACTTAAAAACCTCCTATAAACAAGTCTCAGTAAAATTAATAAGATGTAAAATGAATTCCGATTCAGGAAAAGTTTAAATAGCATCGAAAGCGTCGAACATTTAAAGAGGAAAAGTTTCTAAAATTGATGCAATCTTGAGAAGAGGTCTGAAGCTGCCTAATTTTACATTCAAAATGGAAAAACGAAATAGTACTACCTATTCAATGTATTTTATCCTTATACACTTAATATTTGACCTAATGTTAATACCTACATTAATAGTTAGAAAGAAAATAATCCTTACTGTACTAGCTTTTGCCTCAGATTAAAAAGTAGACGAAAAAGAAGTCGAAAAAGTTATAAAAACCGTTTTGTTCACTTTCAGTATTAGATAAAGTTGTATCTGTTATAATGTATCATGAATAAAATATTAGTGCGATATTGCCGGCATCCAAAATACTCACGTACGACATTACCTCCGTAAAATGGCGACATAATCTACCCTTGTTCGTCGTTGTACGAATGTCAAGCTTCGCTGAAATACCGGTAGGCTGGTTGGCATTCCGGCATGGTGCAAATAGCATTTGGCGTACATGAAAAAATTCATATGGTTGTTTAGTTTTTTTTTTTTTTGACGTAAGAACCTATGTTCCCGTGCATTCTAGCATTTAGAGGAAAGCCATTAAGGTTTTTCTGCAGCAAATAAGAGAAATACCTACATAAGGATAGTACCTACCTATATCTAAGTAGAGTAGGTAGATGGTTTTATAGTTATTTATAGAAGTCATAGCTGAAGAACATGGGAGTGGACTGGAGTGACCAGGATTGAAGACCTATTTCAGTTAGCCTTACGAACAGAGAGGAATATGCGAAACTGACGGCCATCCAATGTAGAGGCACTGCAAGAAGAAAAATAAGTTATTTATAGGAATAAAAAATTGTTTTTTTCAAACATAGTCTTAAAGTCAAGGCGATATACATACATATCGATACTAATATAATAAACCGGTCTGATTTGATAAATTATTTCTATGTATTTCAGAATCCTGAAATTCCCACAGGAGCGAAGCCACGGGGCACAGCTAGCTTATAACAAAATAATATTCTAAATATTTACTTACAGAAAGGCTAAACATCAAAATCTCTCCAATATATTTCCCGATATTTACCTACTAAGTACTTTACCTTTTCCCTTCTCTTCCCCAATAATGTATCGTTATTGGACTCCTAAATAATTTTTAGGTTATAAAGATTCGATAGCAATACCCGAGTTTCCGCATGATCTGTTCAATACTGAGGATCAGACGTTTGTACGAACAAGGGTGTAATAAAAAGCAACTAAGTATAAGATGGGGAGAGCCCGGATCGATAGCAACCCTTGAGGGAAACTGTCTGACAAGCCGCGGGTAGATTTACTACACGCGTTTCACTTACTGACATATATGATTTGAGTTATATCAGACATATACTAAAGCTAAAGTTGATTATTTGGTTAATTGAACGCGCTACTCTCTAAACTGGTCCGATTTAAAAATGAGGTTTATTCCGATTCTCACCCAAATTCTTTTACCCGGTTTAACCTTAGCTTTAAGTAATTTTATGACGTCAACTAACTATAAGTAAGTTGACGTCATAAAATTAATAAAACAAGAATATGACGATTTAGAAGTGCTATTTTTAAGCCTATTTAAATAAAAACGATTAACTTTGACTTTTGACATTGGTTGCGGGTTAGGTTAGGAACTTGAAAAAAAAATATAAAGAAGTGAAGTGCTTTTCGGAATAAGGTAACTTTTATTCTAAGAGGAGACGCACTTCGGGTTTTGGTAGGAATGATACGAAGGGTAAGGTTAAATCACAGAATTAATATTAGTACTACGTACAGAAAGGAAACTCCCTGCCCCTCCCGCAATATGGCACCCCCCCGCTCCTTCCGCACTTCTCCCCCGTTCTTGTGTAACTGTGGGACGTGCGACTATGAAAACGCACACATTGACGTGTTACAGACGTGTTCACGAATATACAGTTTCATTTGTAGTAGTAGTAGGCATATTTGACGCGCTGTTTCTATGAAGCGCCCGCCCTGTGGTTAAATTTTATATATTTTTTAAAGTTCCTGACCTGATTACCCGCGACCAGGTAACAAATTCGGGTAAACATTGGAATAAACAAAAAAAAATGATTTTGTGGAAGGCTAAAAGCCATACATCCCAAAATTCCCATTGTAGTAAAAATATTGTACAGTTCAACTTTATGTATATAATGATAACATACGGATTTTAGTATATATAAATTAAAATTCAAATCATTTATTTGCAGTAATAGCGACGAATTTATAATGGAAGTAAGTGGATTGAAGAACTGTTGTCTCTTTTTTAGAAATCAATTAAATACAGCAGACAAGCGCCACTTTTAGGTGTAACGAAATCATTAAAAAATATTGTAATTTTTATACATAAAATTACAATATTTTTTAATGATTTCGTTACACCTAAAAGTGGCGCTGGTCTGCTTGCTCACTTGTCTGCAGTTCGAATAGAGATTCAAACTGTGACTATTATGTGCGCTTTGAGGAATAAAGTGAATATTTTTTAATGATTTTGTTACCGCACCTAACAAATAGCTTGGAATAGCTAAGGTGCGCTGGAAAATGAGTGCCCTTCAAGAATTACCTCAGTTAATGACCCAAATTTTGGAAACCGATTAATAAATAGCATCAAATTCAGAGCAGCCCTTATAAAGCGGTCAAAAACACTGCCACCCCGAGTAGGGCTATAACGGAACTCTTAAAAAACGATGGCTCTTGACAATTTTATAGCCATTGTTACGCCAAAATCAGCTATTAATGTGGGCTCCATAATATCTCCACTCAATACGAGCATTGTGTTACAAGGACCTTGCATACAATTTTTAAAGGTTCGAAGTTTTGAAGGTCTAAAACGGTTACTGTGATGAATAGAATATGACCCATTTCTCATTTTCTAAATATTTAATAATGAACCATATTTTTGGTTAAATAAGGTTCATTTTTAAATATTTAGGAAATGAGAATGGATGGATATATATAATCCGTTTTAGACCCCCTGAACATCTTCAAGTGAATAGAGCTCTTGTTAGGAAATATAATGCAGTTTCAACAATAGGCAATACTCGCAATGGAAAATATGGATATTCTTGCATCGAGATTGAAGATACTTCTGATATGTTTTGAAGAGATTATACTAGTAGATATATTTTGTACACTGTACACAATGCATAGCGTGTGGGAGTGATTCTACACTCGATACATATTGAGAATGGTCACATGGCCATTCTCAATATGCTTATTTTCGCTGCACAAAAATAGTGCTTACACTTTTTTCGGCCGCTTCGTTTCGTATGTCTCAGAGAAACTCCATCGCCATATAGCGCGGCAATGCCGCCAGCATCATGGGAACTTTTTAAGCCAGGTACGATGCGGGGTGGCCTATTAGACTAAATATTTTTGACGAAGCATGTTGCGGATATTTTTCTGTAGTCTTTTTGACGAAGCTTGTCGCGGATATTTTTCTGTGAATATTTTGACGAAGCTTGTCACGGATATTTTTCTGTGGACATTTTGACGAAGCTTGTCGCGGATATTTTTCTGTGGACATTTTGACGAAGCATGTTGCGGATACTTTTTTGTGTATTTTAGCTAACAGTTCTCTATATTGAATAAAGGTTTTCTTATTTTGTAAAATATACAAATAATAAAATTACATTTACTTTGTTCTTTTTTTTCTATTATTTTCTATTATTTTCTACTCGTTATATGGACATAAGAAGCGCTTTAAGATGTGTTTAATTATAAATCATTGTTAACTTATAATCAGAGATTTCCACTTGTACTTATACCATTACAGATCGCTCTCGCTTCCTCTACACTCATAACTCTTTTTATACGTATAATCTTCTGCAAATTTTTAATTAATTATGTCCTACATAATCCCACAGATATACATTTTGTATTTAATTCTTACCCCCTGTAGGTAGAGGGATCAAAGCGCCTTAGGCACACCGTTGCCGTACCCTAAATTGAAATAGAAATTAAACGTCTGTTCTTACGGATTAAAATTTTGAATTTATTTTGATACTTACTTTAAATTAATGATTCGAGGTTGTTTTTCTTGCTGAGTAATATTTTTGTTAAAGTTCCTTCCAAAATTATTGTAATCTTAAATGGTTTAATAACAGTTTGTATATTGTACACGATTTAAAATATGTATATATTTAAAAGAAATTTATGCACAATGGCAGACTTATCCCAGGAATGGATCCCTTCCAGTCAACTGAATATCTGAAAGATGAGTTATATAAATCAAGGGGACGAACAATCCTGTATATTACGACAAGAATAACTGTTTTAACAGAATAAAAGGAAAACATTTTTTGGATAACGGCAAAAGTCATGGTAGTTTGCCTAATATTTTATTTAAAAAAAGTCAAGATATGTACCACAGTTCTGTGCCAAACAGTGAAAGGACGAGAAGGGTTCCAATTTCAATCCTCTGGGGAATCCTTCACGATTTTCAAAATCAAATATTCATAAAAATTTGCATAGGATACACATCCTATATAGAACAAAATAATAATAGAAAGGGCGCAGTTATTACAAAGAACGAGCCCAACCGTATAACATAGGTATAATCTGAGAATATTACAATCCCTTGATATGAAGTTTTTCGCATTTAATTCTGACTCTGCGTAGGGATCAAAGCGGGGCCCTTAACCCTTCAACTGGGCCACCAACTGATTCTAAATGGGACTACCTGCTTAAAAAGTGTTGTAAAAGCACACAGATAAATTAAAAAACACATATAGAAAAAAAAACGTCATTAGTATAAGAGCTCGACGCGTAAAAAAAAATTTAAATGGGTGTAGTTTTCCCACAGTGTAATAAGTTGAAATGCAGCATAATGTTTACTTGCATTAGAAGCTCATGCATGCTGTTGCTCATGCTACCTAAAAACTATATAGGTATAACTGGACAACAAAAAAGTTTAGTTGAAAAACTCTACTTTTAGGATCGTTGCCCATACTTAGAAATCAAAATGGTTTTTGATATACGGACGCGAATAACTCATTATACATAGTCTCCGCTACTGAATGTCGAAGTATGAAATGGCGATAAAGAATACTTTAACCCAGTTTCTTGTAGGTACAATTTCGTAAAATCCGTTCTCAGCAGATTTTATCCCTAAAGAAGGTAAACTTTTGTCAGCTTTTGAAAGCATTCATTATCAATGCGACCATTGGTTTCGGTTTCAGCCTATCGCAGATGTGTCTATTAATCGATGGGCTGTCACTATTTCTGATCCTAGATGCCACTAATAAGTCTGCTATCCAGCTAAACGCTTCCATTGGGTCTACCCTAAAGGATGAAAACGAGCTATTGTATCAATATGTACCAATCCTCGACCCGTCTAAATATACCTATGTCCCATAAACGGTACGTGCTGAAACCCGACCGTGGCCCTGGTGCGATCCACTGACCGCATTGCCCGTTGAAGGGTTAAATCGACTATTTTAAGTGCCACTAACGTTCGATGCAGTTTTCTTTTAACATTAGCACAAGTTTATAGACCGGCTAACTCCGTGGTGAAGCCCACAAAAAGAACATTAAATGATTAAATTATAATAATATAAATGTTTTAATGAAAAATTGTTCGGTAAATTTTAAGGCCTTAAAATATACCTTACATTATGCATAATAGACTAGTAGATAATTTGTACTTACTTTACTTTTACACATGTATTTTGTGCAATAAAGTTTAAATAAATAAAAATTATGTATTAGAAATTACGTAATCGACCGAGCGAGCGCAGCGAGCGAAGCGTCTCAGTTTCCACTAGCCGAAAATTCTTTTGTCTGTCCGGATGTTATCGCCTACAGGTCGCATTTCTGAACCGATTCTTATGAAATTTTGTGAGCAGGTTTGTTAATTTTATAGAATTTTTTAGTCGAGCCAGTTTTTCGAAATTTTATAAAATGGCGATAATATATAAAAAAAACCTTATATCTCAGCTATTTAAAAAAAAAATCAAAAATGTCATTAGACATTTTTGTTATCCTTATTAAGACGCAACTTTTTTGTATGAACAACATAGTGAAATTTAATAAAATCGCTATAAATCCATATATTAAATTCTTATACGATAGTTCACAAAAAAATCAATAGATGGCGCAGCAAAGCTTTTAATACTCGCAAATTCATTTAAGAGTGACTTGATTTATTGATTAAAATGAGATTATTTGAATTGCGTGTATTATTTTTTTAAACTGAGTGCGTTTGACCTCTATCTTGCCTGATGAGAAGCATAGATGAGATCTAGGGTGGTACACGCAAAATGAAAAAAAAAAACTCAAGTATTTATTTGGTTAATGGTATTGTATTGTGGATTGCTTTGCTTGGTGGAATTATCTTGAACACTTGAAATAAATCTGATATCAAAAAACTTCATTGTATTCGTGGAAGGGCTCGCGAGGAAAAGGCAGGTCTCAGTCAATTTTTTTGTGGTATTGACCAACCACAAGAACTTTTTACTTTCTTTCCAGCATTGGTAGGTTGGTTTCAAAACTCTTCTAAGCCAGGGACACGGTAAAATATCGGTTATTTCGTGGAAGGGCTCGCGAGGTCTACTGTTCTCACAGAACCACTAGTAATATAACGTAGCAAAATTTAAAAAAAAATTGTAACTTAAGTAAAAAGCGCCAATATTGCCCAAATAAAAGGGTTGGTACTACGTACCAAGTACGTATTACAAAAATATAACCACACTTTTCGCATTAGTATCTACCATGCCGTCATAAAATAATTTTCCCACCCTTTCATATAATAATTTTCCCACCCCGTCGTAGGTACTCCCTGTCATTTTGTGTCACATTTGACATGTTTATCTCCCGGCGTCGCCTGAAAGCCTGGGTGTTTGTTACCCAGCTGTCGTAATAAAATATATTTTGACCCAACGCAACCTACGTAGTTCTGAATGGAATACGAATATCTAATAACATGAAAAAAATACCTGGCCATTTTGCCAGTTCTATTTTAGGGACTGTAATCATATCAAACTTACTTTGGATTGCGACTTCATTACCGTATTCACCTCAACCTACATTAATGCTAGAAATAATTACGAGGTAGGTATTAGTTATTCTCTTATAAAAATCATTTTTTGACTATCGTGTTAGAAAAGGGGACTTTCTAAAATGTAAAGATATTTAAAAAAATAAACAAAAGAAGAACCGAACGTTCGTTCTGCTGGCTGGCTTCAAGATTTAGCTCTTTAAAAAAAAAAGATATCGTTAAAAATGAATTACCTACTATTAAGGATATGTTCGCTGGCAACACTAAGATGGTACTATTATGGATTGATAGGCTTGCAACACTTCGGTGACGTGACAGAGCGACAATGACAGCTGGGGTTCTTGACGTTAGATTTGGAGCGAGATAGCCCAGTCGACAGGTAGTTTCAGATAGAAAAAGGTCGGAATTTAATGAAACTTGGAGATGTTGTTCAGGGATGGTTAATTAACATTTTGTCAAGTTTTGGACCTCGAGGACCCTGTGCAAAAAGCGGAGGGGGGGAAAAACTGAAAAAAAATCGACCTTTCGTCAGTTTTTCGACAATATTTTTTTTCCTTACATCCTATTGCAAAAACATTCCAGTACTTTTTTGTAGAGCGTTAAATTTCCCTCAATTTTTATTAAACAAACTTTTTTGTAAGTCAATTCGTTACCGAGATATGGCGCTATGAAAGAAAAGTCAATTTTCAAAATTCGCAAAAAAATGGCGAAAATGCAGAATTCCACCGTTTCTTTGGTTACCTATATCAGAATAATGATGAAGTGTTGTTTCTATTATAGTCCCTTGTTACAATAACCAATATTTGAACCCCTACCCCCACCCCCCTTCCCTACCCAACCCCAATTCTCAAAAGCTTATTTTCTTCTGTAATTTCATTCCAACCATATATCATGTCGATAATGTTGGAATTCTTATTAGTTACTTTTTAGACCCTTCCCCCTTCCCCCACTACATAATTATTCCAGAGCAGGTTAAAAAGACTAAGTCCTTTTGTGAACAAAATTAAGGTACTTCTTCACAAAGCATACATTATAGGCAACAGAGATATTATTGTTGAAAGGTACTCATACATAGTTACTCATTTGTACTCATTACAGCTCCTGTCGAGATTTCTTAGCCGTTGGTTCTGCTTCTAACAGCCTCCTGCAGGCAGGCTAGACGACCTGCTGTACCGATTATTCACACGATTAGTTACGAAGGCTAAATTGCAACTAGCCCGCCTACCACCGACAAGGGACGCTGCCAATTACCACTCCCTCCACATTTACCAGCAAGTACAAGTTCGAGTTAAGTGGCACGATCGAATTCCAAACACCACTATCCTACAGAAGACACAAATGATGGGCATAGAATCTCTGCTCATTCAGGGACAATTAAGATGGTGAGGACATCTAGTACGCATGGACGATGCTAGGCTGCCTAAGTCTGTTTTCTATTCACAGCTGCATAAAGACAAACGCAAAGCTGGAGGACAATATCTGCGTTACAAAGATGTCCTAAAACGTCACCTAGCTGCATGTGAGATTCCAACAGAACGTTGGGAAGAGCTTGCGAGGCAGAGGCAAGCATGGCGCAGCTCTGTCAAAGAGGCAGTTAATAAATTTGAAGAGATTCGACTATCAGATTTCGACTATAAACGCCTCCTACGAAAAACCCGTCCCAAGCCTTCCTACACGTACACATACAACAACTTAGGTCAGTTGCACTGTGCGCCATGCAACCGGATCTTCAAAACCAAGTTTGGTTTTGCTAGCCATATCCGTTCCCATCTACGGAGATTACAAGATTCGCCGTTGACGGACACGTCAGGGAGGACATGTAACCAGACATGCCAACAAAAGTAATGCAAATAAAAAATATTTATTTGTTTAATAGATTTGGGAAGATTTACAAAATAAGATGTAACAATAGATAGTGTAAGTAAGAAACAGAAGCTAATAAAAAAATAAATACAGCCAGATAAAAAAGTAAGAAATTAAAGACTCAACCAAACAAAGTGTCCCAATAGCCAGAAGTTAAAAACTAAAATAAAAAAAAAAAAAATTGGGTGGGGCTGTGTCGGTGGACACGGCCGTTGGTTTTAACGTGAAACGTCTATGTCAGCGAGTCGCTTTTAAAGATTACATTAAAAGAAAACAAAATGGTCTACGTTCTTAATATTTTATTTCGATTTATTCTATACAAACATACACCTTGTATTCTATACAAACATGTAACTTGAAAACATAACACTTAAAATAAATTGCATGTGCATAAGGCTGTTTTTGGTTTGATGTGATAATTTATTTGTGATATTCTTGTATATACTCAAGATGATACAATAAAGATGGTGCCCACGCTTTACAAAATATTTTTTTCAAAAACAGTCATTTTAATAACAACGTTTTTTATAAACTACACATTTTGAAAACATCTGGGTGTACAAACTAATCCTTTTTTATAAAATGATTATTTTACAAACAAACTACTAGATAAATATTGATTTTACAAACAAATTACTTAACAAAGACTTCAATTGGTAAAACATGGCAAGATAAAATATCTTATGACAAAATACATCGTTCGCTAAACATATTTACCAAAACTAACTAAAAGATATGAAGTTTTAAATGTCTACATAAGCGAAGTCCCCTACATATTCACCGGGAAATTTTGTATTAAGGAAATAAATGTTGTGGTCTTTTACTTATTCTTTAAATCTCTCTCGAACCAAAGTCGATCACAAACATTGCAAGATAACCCAAACGGATATTCTTCGAATATAGTTTTGAAGCGATTATCCGCCATCGCCAATGATTTTGCATAACATCACTTCGACTACTGTTCAAGTTCCCCAGTTCACTAAACGGTTTCCCACATTTGTATGGGTTGTATGTATATCTTCATCTGTTACGTCCATTGCAATAAGTACATCTTCGGTAGCAATGCTCGTGAAGTCGATGTTGTTCAAGTTTGAAGTTGTTTGTTGTTGAGTTTGTTAAGCCATGGGACCCCCTCTTAAACAACGAATAAATAATAAACGTAATACGTATTTTGATGAAATTTCGTATAACGATAGGGTAACATTTGAAACAGGGTTTCCTATAATATCGATTAAATTGAATTGAAATTCTGACTATTTTCTCGTGCACAATTTTTGATCTATTAAATGAAATATATAAACATAGGTTCACAACTTAATCGAAATTCATACAAATTATCAATTAGAAACTGGAATTAAAGTTCAGAATTAGCATTTCGTCTTTATCACAGTGAACACTATCGACATTACAACAGTAACTGCACAACTTTGAAAGCTGTAAGCTCATAATGCCACTATCAAGCTCGTTCCGAAGTTTCGTTCACTGAAAGTTGCCTGAGTGGGATCAAATATCATATTGTTGAATCGACTTTTAGTTTATTACGAGTTGCGCCCTGGGGCTTTGCTTGTGTTGGAATTTCGGGATAATGTACTATTAATGTGCTATTCCCGGTATTTTTCTACTAGTGTACCAAATTTTTTCAAAATCCGTACCGTAAATTTTACGTGATTAGTCACAAACACATCCAAATTTTCGCATTTCTAATGTAGGATTTATAAGACACTGCCTAGTTTAATATTCAGAGCATAAGCATATTTGCCAATATTTTTGATATTAAAACTGTATATAATTTTTAATTTATTTTTTTATTCACACGAGTGGAAAATATGCAAACACTGGCTAGAAATAAATTACACACGCTTTAAAAAGAAAATATTCGAGAGCGTTCTTAATATTTTTCACCTCGGCTTTTATGATTAATCTTCTGAAGTTAATGTTTCGGGCACATACAGTGCACAGCACATAAACGTATACAAAATCAATGTAAATTCGCCTCTGTTACCGCTGCACAGAGATCCATAATGGGTATGTATGTAGTTGGCTGTACTCTGAGCCAATGAGAAAATACGGATTTTTCTACGGAATTATCGAATCACGCACCTAGGTTCTTTTATAAACTACCTATAATAAGTAATTTATCAAATCGAATCCTAAAAACATAATAAAAATAATATAAAGATATGACATTTGGGCAAAAAGGTTCATACATAATCAAAAAAAAACGTTTCATTCATCGAGCTACAAAGTACTCCTCAACTATTTGCGTCTACAAAGTTCGCCATATGCTGGAAAGTTTTCCTTTGCTCCCAAATGGGAGAATATGAATAGCTGTAATAATGTAAGTGGCAACTGTAATATAAGTGTAGTTGTTACTTTCTTAAATACGTGTTTATTAACACTCCAATTCTGAGGTCGATTCTGCTAATTAAGTGGTTTCGAGCCTTAATGGTTTTTCAATGATAAGTATTGTTTTTACATAGTTTAGGGAGAATATGAATAGCTGTAATAATGTAAGTGGCAACTGTAATATAAATGTAGCTGTTACTTTCTTAAATACGTGTTTGTTCACTTCAATTCTGAGGATCGATTCTGCTAATTAAGTATTTTTCAGCCTTCATGGTTTTTCAATAGTATTGCTTTTTATGTAAAAGCTTTTTGTTACTATTCTATTAGCATATGTAAAAAATATTACTATTGGAAAACCATAAAGACATGATTACGATTTAAAACAATAGCATTATGATAGATTTTTGGAAAACTGGATTTTTGATTAACGATACGTATTAATTTATATTATTTATTGAGGAACAACTAACAATTACATAATAAAAACTTAACAATATAGATTACATGCAGGAATTGGTAATTATGTAACCAACTATATTATTCACAATTTGAATACAAGTTTTAAAAGAAAAAAAAACACAAGTTTTACCGTTTACTTCAAAGATCTTTGGTTCATTATTATTTAACAACATCATTCAGATGTTGTTAAATAATATTTAGAACAATTCCGATAAATACTTAAATGTACATATATGTACCTATCAGTCGCGTAGGGTGAATAAAAAAATAAAGGTAAAGCCGGGTCATATCTATCTTAATTTGTAACGTGTAAAAAAACATGCAATAAATTACATACCTACCATAAATTAAGTGTGTAGGTAGACTACAACCTATTTGTAATAATTTCTCTAAATTATTTTGTAGCAATTTCTCACCTAACAGCCTACGTGACGACAAGAATCAAACAAACACTAAACAATATAGGTAATATACCACAATCAAGCTAATCACTTATCACAATTATAAATTAGGATACGAAACGATAGCAAGGTAGGGTGACTGACCTGACAGAGGCAATCGGCAGCGCGAATAAATTGCTCTGATTGGACGAAAAATTTTGGTAAGCTATCTGAGATCGGCTTAAAATCGCTGACATATCGACGTGTGGTTGTATGTAGTAGTAATGTGTATGTGTGCGTGAATTGCATACATTTTTAAAATTCGAATTCTCAATATTATGAGCGGCTTCCCCAGCCGCGATACCGCGGCTTGCGTCCTACGATAGTGAAATCGTGTACGTGTGCGTTTGCGGGGTTTCAAATACATTGCGTATTTTGTGTACAGCATAATGAATAATATATTTTCAAAGCGCGCAATGTAATTATGTGCGCTTAATTAAACACGCTCTCATATAAAATTATCTTAATGTGTAATGCCGGCGATCCTCGGCTTATAGTAAGACAGTGTCATATAGGTATATGGGTATAGATTTTTGTGCAAGAGTAAAAATAATATTTGTACATATATTTGAATCTGCTAAGGGAAGCCGGTAGGAATCGTGTTCTAAGGAGGCTTCGCCACTGGTACCTATACCTATGTTCTGATTTAAAAAAGTACGCTTTACTAACTGCGCTCCGGGGCTCTACTCCCGTGGAAATTTCGCGATAAAATTACCCTTTGTGTTATTTCAGTTTATATTCTACACGTGTACCAATGTTCCTCGTCGTCCGTCTAATAGATTTTTCGTAATTGAGTAACAAACATAGAATTTTTTAATAGAAATATAAACTTGATTGTCAAATGCAGCCCAAAAACGTTCATAATAGTGTGCTCCAAATTCAATTTTTATTTTCTAGCTATGGTAATGAAATTCATACATCCTACACACACATTGAAACTTTAGTGGGATGTAAAATAACATACCCCGAATGCTTCTCTGCAAAGTCGGTCAACAACAATTCGAACTACTCACATAACAGAGTACCACCAACTCCAAGAAAACTGCGCGGTATTTCATTACAACTTCAAAGCCTTCAAATACTGTTACTTGGGCATAGTTGCGTAGTTAGGAATTGTTCGGGGTCCGTTTTTGCTTTAGATCCCTTGTGAGGCTTTCTAAAGCAAATATAGAGTTATACTTCAAAGAAACAAATCTAATTTTACAAAAATTACATACACAATATTAGTTCTAGGCATCACATACACACACCACCGTTAACGTTAATAAATATAAGACATGTTTCCTTAGCAGAATCTCCCCATTCTATGGAGAAGATCATGGACATGCCCTCTTTCGTTACCCAGGGTACTAGGGTATTATATAATCTGGGCCCACATTGAGAGGCTTGGAACTACTGCTACCGTTTTGGTCATGCTGGTCTATTCCTCACTTTAATCTTGGATAGCTCACACAATTCTATTTGTCAAGGCGTTTAGTGGAATATATATGGTCCATTTATTCATAATTGTCCTATTATGTAAACAATATTCACAGTACTTTTTGTTGAATTTTGTTGAAAATAAATCAAATATTAGTTCAAACCTAAACATTCTAAAGTAAAACATTTATTAACCACGAAAGTTATTTCCTAAGAAGTCTATTTTATTTTATATTGTTGTAAAATCATAAAAAGACATGGTAAGATTGTTCACATAATAGGACAATTATGAATAAATGGACTTTTACACATTATATGTAGCTTTTGTAGCGTTTCCACGACTTCCTGTCACGAACTTCCGTCCCTTTGGACTAATTACTACTTTATTACTCCTACCCATTGCAAATGTTATATGACGCAAAATTGGAGGAAAAAAAGAACAAAAGCACAAGTAACTATCATTAAGCGCACTACACACCAAAGTCGCCGACCCGCCGACCTATGTCGGCAACTTTTTTTTGTTCGTGTTGCCGATATAATTCTATCCATATAGGCCGCCGGCGCCAGGTTGTGTCGGCGGGCTGTGTCGGCGGCTTTGGTGTGTAGTGCGCTTTATACATACAACGCTGCTCTGTAACATCCATGCATTTCTATGTATCACAACGTTTTTTGCAAATTTATAATTTTTATGTTTTATTTGTTTTTTTATAAATTTTTGTTTTTATATCTTTACCTTTAACGTAGGTAACTCGCCGAAAACATAGCCTTTGTTACTTACTGAAAGGAAATATACGCCTTCAGATTCTGGCAGTTGGGTAGAGTATTAATAAATTTAACAGAAATATCTAGGTCAGTTAAATATTTAATAACCAGGAGTAATTTCTGTCGGCCACTCCTTAAATCCTTGATACTTTCAAAGTTTGGTTTTAATTCACAGAACTTAGGTATTTATTCTGGAAAAATAATTAATTATATGAGAAATGGAGGTTGATAAGGGGGTTGTAGTAATAGGAGGATTGTGTCGGTTCTTCTAAAGATTTTATATTCTTTGTCTTCTTTATAGTAATTATCTTCTTTATAGTAGTAAGTACCTACTTATTTTAATTCGTCAAATTGTTTTTCTTTTACAATTTGCTTATAATAAAATCACAAACCCACTAATCAGCATTGGGCCCGCTTGATGGGTCATGGCCCATCATCCTCATCCATCCATAAAGTTTTTTTTTTTTTTTTTTTTTTGTAGATTCCCTCGTTAAGGAGGCAAAGAGCTAGCTCCATACAGCCAATACCATCCATAAAGAAGGCCAGTGCTTTTACTTTCGGGACATTAGAATGTCGATGACATAAAAAGGAGCAAGCGCACGCCCCCCGCGCCTTTGATATAGAATCTGAATTTCTATAGCCCCCTTCCTACTTCTATGGTTGATGATATGAAAAATAAACACATAACAAATGAAACTTGAATAAAAAGAACTTGACAATTGTCAAAGAAAAAATTCTGCCATTGTTTAATAAAGCGTGGAAAGGTCGTAAGTCAATTTTGGTAATCACCTCACATTAATTAAGCTTACGAAGTTGAAGCCCGCAACTATTTTAACACTAAATACTTGTTAGTTCATTAGCTCGGCCACTTTTTAGCTGTAACTTTATTATGGGTTTTACAAACTGATTGTCGTTCTATTTGCATATATAATCAGTGCCTTTTAGACGACGAATTGAGGTTGATTGAGGAGGACGAACGCTTGAATAAACTCTGTAGATTGCATATTATAACTAGATTTGTATACGGGTTTTTAGGTGAGGGAATATTTTTTCTCTCGCATTACAGCAATTTTAATTTTCTACGAGTTTCTAAGTGAGCACGGGATCAGTCATCATTGTAAGCATTAGTCATTTTCAGATCATTAGATATATATTGTTTCCTTTATATAGTACGTATTTTATCATAGATTTTTATTCCTGAAACTGCTAAGCCGCTGACCCCAAATAATCTTCTGTCTGAAACAATGGCGCGAATTTCATTGTTCAGCTTTGTTTGCTGCATTACTGGGATACAGACAAAGCTGGCTCATTATCTGTGCTTCCATAGACTCATTCAGTTACAGACAGATGAACTGTCGTTGTCCAATGGATATGCAATTCTGTAGGAAGTTACTGTCAGCGACACAAAAAATTTTCGCGGTCATTTATGTTGCCTACGCTCTCCGGAGAAAATATTTTGAGGTTATTCTGAGCCACATCTATCTAGCAATATGCGGCAAACTTAGATACACCTAATTAAAAAGATTTAGAGAAGAGAAAAGGCGAGGTCTCTGCCGTAGCAGAGAAATTGGTGACCCAATAGGCTAAAAATGTAATGTACTTCGTAGCTAAAAGTTTGAATACGTTATTTTCTGGAACGGCTGAATTTCTGAAATGTTCATTTTACAGCAAAAGGATTTTTATAGCAATTTTATTAAATCAATCCTACCTATTGTTGCGCGTATTTCATGAACAGTTGGAGTTACCTTCCTTAAATATATTTTGCCGCGGGCAACAAATAAATGTGGAAGCTATTCAGAAATACAAATATTGCATAGAAGAAGTGATATGTCCATCTGGTTTTTTTCAATATGGCGGTCCCAGAATAAACAGGACCGGCAAATATTTGCACGCCAGAGGCATGTGCATGCAATTTCAGCCCGTCGCTTGTGTGGATCTGTGGATATTTTTAAAAGTACTGCTTTTGGCGACAGTAGCACCTTTTGCTTTTTAGTTAGTGGATCTACCTTTTACTATGAAGATCAGATAGGAATAGCTTTGACTCTAACAGCTCCACTATTTCACTAAAAAAGGTTTTCATACAAAATATTTTTACAGAGAGTACCATCATAAAATAAATAGGTATTGATTTACGCTTTACATATTTCAGACTTTGACATTTTCCAGAATTTGACTTTGACATTCTCCGACTTTGTCAGTAAACGATGTATCGATATAAATAGACAAAAGCATAAACTCAATAGCACAATGGACAGAAATCACAAACACTGAATCGAACACAACACATTGGAACCGCAGGCAAATATCTGTGAAAACAAGTATAATTATTTGCCCACGTTGGGATCGAGACTTCAGGGCCTCCAAAATGGCGGCGGCGCGCGGCGTGGTTGGTGATACCACGAAGGGTCGTTCTAAAATTTAAAGTATGAACAGCTACGCCAGGTCCGTGCACGAACAATATGAAGTCCGTGTTGCTCTATGGTGATCTAAGTGGAATAGCTAAGAGTCATCATTGACCAGCACATATTTTACAGATGATTCTTGCAGCGGCTGTATCGCATACTCATTGTCCTTCAATTCTCTTCGTTGTGCTGGATTCCAGCCGCATCTTCTGCTCATGATGGCTACGAATAAACTGATAGCGGCACTTTGCATTTTTTTACACGACTGACCAAAAAAGGAGTGTTATGGTTTTCGAGGGTTCATGTATGTAAGTTTCTTTATTCCATACAGCCAGACGGCCTGAACAGATTTTGAAGTGAGAGGTATTGATTCCTTGTATTCCTCCGGAAGTGAAATAGGCTATGTGAGTTGTCAGTCGTGTTTTTATTTTGTAATAATTCTGCTTGTTACCACATTTGTTGCAAGTGAAACGTGAGTCGGTAACGGTTGTCGACCCCAAAACGTTATTACTAGGCTAGGAGTATAGGCTCTGAGGAATACTTCTGAAAAAATAAAAACATAATGTAGGTAATATACCGATACCGCTCTATACTTTACGGAGTGAGCTATCAAAGAAGCCTATAAAAAAAAGAACTCGACGGAGCGTAATCAGGTGTCGGAAATCAAGATCAGCTTTATGTCACCGAGCCGTGAACAGATAAATTGATAAAATTGTTGGAGTAAAAGTTATAGTTCTTTGGGTTCCGTTACTGAAATAATAAATCTGAAAACTATAAATATCATTGACATAAGGAAAAAAAATCATTACTTTAAAATTTTATAATCATTAAATAAAATTAAAAAATTTTTTGCTAGCTCTTATGATATATACAAGTAGCTGAATCAAATACTACTTCAACACTATGGATCATTATACTTATTGTACAAAAAAAAAGCCCAAACCTCCGTGGCCCAACGGTCATCACGCCGGACTCTGCCTGTGCACCGGAGGTCCCAGGTTCGATCCCCCGGTCGGGTCAAGATGGAAAATGATCTTTTCAGATTGGCCTGGGTCTTGGATGTTTATCTATATATGTATTTGTCATAAAATATAGTATCGTTGAGTTAGTATCCACATAACACAAGTCTCGAACTTACTTTGGGGCTAACTCAATCTGTGTGATTTGTCCGTATATATTTATTTATTTATATTTATTTATTATTTGGATCGGCCTGCAAAGAAATTAAGTTTGTTGTTGAACTAGTTTGTCTTTATGTTAAAGCAATAATGTACGAATGTATGAAAGTTATGCGATATAATTCAGTATAGGCATAGCTCCGAGACACTTAAGCCGCAGAAACTCACGCGGGCGAAGCCGCGTTGCAACAGCCTAGTGTAATAATATGTACCTAAGGGGATAAGTTGTGTGTTGGTGATGTTACTTCTGCCTTATCAAGAATCTGTCGTAAACAAGAATCTGCCCTAACAAAGGAATCTGCCAGCTTTGGCTGTCCATACATTTTGTTCTACAGCAATGCTCTAAACTTCGTTAATGATCTCTCATAATAAAATCGAATTTCCAATTCTTATGAAGTAATTGTGCCTCTCATGTTTGAATTTAACATAATAATGTATAATAATTTACGAGAAAAACGGCATTTAAAATACGACAAAAATTGAGATTCTTGTTGATGTGTGCGTAATATTTTGTGACATTTAGGGGCGACGTCTAGTAGATTTATTACAAACTACTGACTACTACTATTTATATAAAAGCACTTTGAGACCTAAATGCATGCTACCTCGATGTTGCTTGCCTTGACAGCGCCATCGGCTGTACGTGAAAAACAAAAGAAAATCATGAAATGCTAAAAAATTATAAAATAGCAAGTTTCAATATTAAATACAATTTAGGGTTCAATATACTTATTTTTATAAAAGATTTTTTATGGTGAAATTTAAATTTGATTACTGGGACTTTTGGATATCAAGACAGGCTATCTAAATATGACATCTGGACATCACCTGTACATCTGGATGTAATGTCCTGGACTTTATGTCCTGCTGTCCAGGTTTTCGTATCCACATGACCAGACTCCCACGTCTTCAAATTTATATGTGCAGGTGATGTCCAGATGTCCAGGTCTTCAGCTCCACATTTTCAGATCTTCATTTCCAGATGTTCAGGTGATCATCTCCTGAAGCTTTGGTCTTCATATTCAGCTGTCCAGCATTTCATATGCACATGACCAGACACCCAGGTCTTCACATCCAGATGTCAAGAGGTCATATTCAGATATCCCTGCCTTCATATTCAAAAGTCCCAGTTATTAAATTTAAATTTCACCATAAAAAAATCTTTCATAAAAATACGTACTGAACCCTAGATTTAATATATTATTACAAGCTTGCCATTACGTATATGACTGGACTGGAATATTTGTGCGAATTCATCTCAGGCATTCATCGATACGTTGTTGCCGATCTGTGCGAGGTGTAAGATGGCAACGTTGCTTTTTTTTACCCAAAAAGATAATTCTTTATAATACTTTTACAATCATAAGTTTCGTCCTGAAACTTAAACAATTTAATTTTCAAAATACTTTTATCAAAAGACATTATAGTAGGTAGATATTATACACGTAGGTATTCATTTACAAAAAATAAACTATAGGAATATGTGCATACATTTATATTTAGTTTCAAAGAAAACAAATATTACTGATTAATTATTTTTTAGTTTGCATTTCACAACATGTTTTCTGAACGTCTAATTTAATCCTAGAACTTCCAGGGCACGAAGTATCGATACTTTGAATTATCGATAAAGTCGAGGTGGGCTCGACCTCCGTGATTTATATTAATTATTTTTTTCCGATTTTATTTAAATACATTTCATTGAAAGTGTGATTATGTATTGACCGTTGACAGTGCTGAATCTAATCGATCAGATTCGGATAAGTATTAACAAATTATCAATTAAAATGTAAATAAGGTACCTGTGTATTACTTTTTCACTTTATGCATAAAATACGCATTTATTATTTGCAGATTTATTTTTACACGACTGACCATAAAAGGAGTGTTATGTTTTCAGGGTTCATGTATGTATGTAAGTCTGTATGTAAGTTTCTTTATTCCACCATAAGTCCTGAATGGCTTAACAGATTTTGATGTGAGAGGTATTTTTAGATTCCTTGCATTCCTCCGAGTGACATAGGCTATATGACGTCATCATAAAAACAAAATGGCGGATTATATATGCGATAAATTGCAGACCAAAAAACAATAAAATTTGATCAATCTTATCGAGTGGGGTATCAAATTGAAGGGCTTTAAAAGGCGATTTGAAAAATGTATATTACTTATATATTTGTATATAGGTATACTTTTTGAGTAAAAACTTGTCAGTCGTGTTTTTTATTTTTAATAATTAGCTTGTTGCATATTTAAAAACGATATTAATTTATATCAACAATAAAAGATATCGATATTCGTCGTGGTATCGATGTAAGTCTACACCTATATACATATCTATCTACTAGCGTTGCAGGACTATCGATAGTATTGACACGTGTCAAATGTCAATACTGTGGCAGGAAATGCACAGCACAAGTGTTTCTTTATACACTAATTCTGTAATACAAAAACAAAAACTGTAACACAGGTTTGTCGTGATGAAGAATTTATCATCACCATCCATCATTCCAAGCTATGAAGGAGTCATCATGAATAATGACTGCAATATTTAACAATTTATGTTGGAAAGGAATAACTATACCTAATCTTTTGTTTTCTTTAATAAAAAAAGGTCGGAAAATAAATTTCCACTTCATTACTAAAAATAAAAGTCAACAATATGTACTATTTAGTTTTATTTAAAAAAATATAATTCTAGTCATACAATTCAATAGAACATTATGACCATAACGTCTGCGGTGCTGCTTGCTGATTGATTTTTGAAAATGGATGTTCGAACTATTGCTAGATTTGCGTTGGGAATCTAAGAGGTGGTGAAATCCAAACTGCTGAAACTATTGGTAGATAGGTATTTAAATTACAGTTTCTTATTACTAATTATGATTTTGCACTACTGAACTAGTGCCTCTCCATTACTGAAGGTTGGCCGTCAGATTCGCAAACTCTTCTCTGTTCGTCGCTAAGCGAAACAGCTCCTCAACCGTGGTGACTCTGGTCCACTCACATATGTTTCTCAGCCATGATTTTTTGCGTCTTCCAACACATCTCTTGCCTTCTATTTTTCCCATAAGTTGAAGCAGCTGATATCTGTTGTGTCGCAAAACGGGTCCCAAACAAATTCAACTTTGCGCTTTTTGACAGTTTGCAACAAAGTCTGAACACTGCAACGCGCTGGAGGACTTCTTCGTTGCTGAGTCCAATTGAAAACTTGAACTACATAGGTACCTATATTAATTCTCATAAATATATTTTTTTGCTTTCTTACAAAATATGACAATGACAAGAAGAAATTATAGGTTATTTTTCGCTCTTTGTATTTTTTAAATCTCTTTCTTTTTTCTTATGCTGCCAGCCAGTCCGATTGGCATTATTGTAGTTAGACACTCTTTTGAAATAAGTGCCATCTAGTAGCGTATTTTTAAATTTATAACAATGCTTTGCGCTATATTTAATGTCATTTTGAAAGCTCTCGTCGTAGTGTGAGTGAGTGTAGAGATACGAAGATTCATGGCAGATTGTATTCTAAAGCTTTTTTTTCATTATGTTGACTGAAATATAATCGTAGGCCATAAAATAAATAAAATAGTATGTTTACCGCTCGCCAATTCAAAATGTTTGCCTATAAGTACTGCAACAACGCAACAAAAAAAATAAAACGGAAAATGTTGCTATCAACGCCATCCAGCGGAAATTGTTTAATGAACAGCCCTTCGCTTTATCCTTAACTAGAATCTGTCCTAAACCGAATAAGCGGAATTATTATTATCGAAAATACAGTAAGCACTTGCATTTTTGAATCGTCGCTTTTACATGTCTTCTGTGAATAGCTATTTATTGTATTAGGATAATTAATTATTAGAGAAGACTACGCCAAAAGCAACTTAGTTTATTTATAAAACCTAGTCCCATCCTGGCTTCGCACCAAATTCCGTGACCCAACATAGTACAAAGTTACGTTCCTACAAGTTTGGGTAACTTCGTCGTGTCTAATAGAACCCAAAAGGTTTTAGGGGTGGTCTACACAATTCGGGATAATGTTAAATTACGAATCATTGTTTGTTGAGCTAAAATAAAAATATTAATATTTCTTAAAATAGTAAAAGCCTACTGGCAGGAAGTGACGCGGAACAGGACGGAGTGGAAGCTTCTTGTATCAGAGGCCAAGATCCTCTTTGGGTCGTCGAGCCATCGAAGTAAGTAAAATATTGAAGTAGTCCTAGTATCCTTACTTTAATGATCATTTTAATTTAGCAATGCACTCAGAGTAAAACATTAGCAGAAAGTTGCACACTGTTGCACATAATGCATTGTACTTAACTACTGTAAACAACTATAAAACAGAGAGGGGCGCGCCTTATTGATTGGCACTATCTTTAAACTAGGTGGACTTATCACATATTTTACGTGTAGTTCGCAAGAGCTTGGCCAAAGCCACTCTATATTCAGAATTGCTATATTATGACGCCTACCTGAAGTCGAAAATATCAAGCACACTGACAAAAGTGGCTGCAGCTCTGTCTTAAAAATTGGTACTTATTTGGATGTTGACTTAGCGTGTCGAAGCCATACTGAGACAGCACAATGACGTCAAACTGGTCAGATAGGCTATGCAGTAATGTTTGATGTTTGTGGATAAAGATAAAGATAAAGATATATTTATTTGCCAAAAAAACATTGTTGATACATAAAATGCATGATGTTACAGAGCAGCAATGTTCAACCGTTGAAACGGTGTGCAAATTAAGTCAGATGGCTTGCCGCAAATAAATTCAAAATATACTTAAAAAATATGATAATACACTCAAAAAAATATAATTAAAATAAGTCAATCACAGGAATAATAAACAATTAAATACATATGTCAGGGATGTCAAAAATTATCATCAAGGAAATCTCTAATACTGTAATAGCATTTGTCAACTAGCAACATTTTCATATGTTTTTTAAACAATTTTAAATTCAGCTCTTTTATTTGGTGAGGAATTTTATTATAAATTTTTGGAGCCATAGATAGTATGCTATTGCTAAGTAAAGCTGTATTCGACTCAGGAAGACAAATTTTGTCATTTCCTGGCCGACGATACATTGCATACTACATGGATTATTAAAAGTTCTTCTTCGTCCACCCCTTCTTCCATTTTATTTGGGGTCTGGTCGGGGATCATTTAAAGTACGTTATGGAAATAAAACGAGTGTTTAATTTTTAGCTATTATAAATCTTTGGGTAACTTTTACGAGGAAATTCGCCCGGTCAAGTTCCTCCATGTCAAGGTTTCTAGACTTGCGTACCCTTATGGTAAGGAAGAAATTCAAACCAGTCACCTAAATATTTGAGGACCTACAAAATCATGGATATGTCCCATCAGCATCCTAAAAGCATTATCTGGGTGAAAACGATGGCCCAAATACATCCTCTGGTCTGAATAGACCCCTACTTTTAGCAAATACACTCGATACAACGTAAATAATTTCAATTTAGACCGTATCCCGAAGTGGTAGGATCTATTTTACGCCGTCCAACCTGAGTATACGAAGTTAGATATTTGGGTTGACCGTCTGTCCTTCACCGGCACTTTACGCTTGATTTCACATTCTGATCCGATGGTATTTTCGCTAATTGGTTTTAAAAATAAACAAATAAACGCACACAATGTTGATAAATTCACACGCGTCTATAGTACTAGTATTACACCTACTTATTGTGTCCTCGGCAGTACTATTATTACTTATTCTGTGACTTGGGCATAAAACACTCGATATTTTTAAAGTGAAAGCACTTTACTTTCACTTCTTACGGTTAAGGGCAAATAAACCCTTTTAGGGTCACTTGTGTGATATGATGTGTTATATTCGTTGCTTACAGTCCATTTCCTCTGAACATTGGACCGATTAAAGTGAGAAAAAGTTTTATTTTGAAGAGGAAGATTAGAAGGCAAGATTTATAAGTTTATTCTGCATTTTTGCCAGAAAGCACATGCATTTTATAGGTTTGGAAAAACCTTTAAAAAAGTAATGCAATCATTAGGTTTACAATAAGATATGAAATATAACCGAACTGTACTGCCAATACTAGTAGGTCAGTGTTTTAAAATGCTCCATAAAAAAAGATTTCGTAAACACACATTTAACAAAATGTGAAAGGTCGAACCGATAATGAAAATTTCTTCCAACAAAACGCTTCGTAAATGCAAAGGTCAAATAAATTCATACAAATTTGGTTACGCAATCAATAAAATTTCCTTCCGATAGTTATTTTTACTATCGACTGTCACTACAAAAGGGACGGACTTAGTAGGTACAGTCGACAGCGTATACTAACCAAATAATTTACAATTTGACGATATTAACCGTGAAAACCTCCAAGTTTATTCTGAAGTTTTTGCGTGATGCACATACAGACAAACGAAAAATCTAAATAAAGTCATTTTAGCTTCCAATGTCTCTATATACAGAGTTACTGGTAATCTTTGTTATTTACGATTTTCCTACCAATGTCCAATTAAGTAAGTTAGATGTTTTTTAGGTAAATACAATTTGCTTTTAAAAAAGGCAGTTGTTCCAAAAAACACATTTTCGTTATGTTTTGTACTCCTGTTAAGAACTTGGTTAAGAATTTATATGATGTTATGATTGTTGATAAGTGCTCCATTATCACCCTTCATTAACTGTTAAAATAAACTGATTCTGACGAATATTTTTTTCGTAAAAAAAGATTGAAACTTAATTGGAAAAAAACATTAAAATATCAAATATCTCGAAAACGGTAAACTTTTGGATAACCCATTATAGGTTTAAATCAATTCAAATAACACTACCTACAACCCCCTGAGAGATTCGCATCTAAATACCAGTAACCCTGTAGATCCCTTTATAATATTTTCTCATATATCTCTCCTATGTGCTGCGAAATTTTGGAATATGTGCGTGCCTGAGGGATTTTCTGACAGCTAAATTAAGAAAAAAAAAACAGTACCTATAAAAAAGTCTCAACAGCGTTATATGAAAGCCGAGTCGTAATAATAATGGCTGAACCTTTATGGTGCGCTTTTTCTTGTCAACCAGAGGCCGAAAAATAATCAACTAACAGTTAGACAGTTGCACAAATCACAATATTGAATATTGATACTTTTTAGATGTTAAGTTTTTTTTTTATGCCAATCCCGTAAATTTTTGCCTTTTGTATGGAACTTTTTCTCTCGCCTTTGCTTAAGCGCCATCTATGAAGTCATCTGAAACTATTTTTTTTTTAATTTGGGTCTCGGAAAATCCCTCATTGTGCAATTCTCGGTACCTATTAGTCTACCGTGAGTCTACCCCATATAGGTTATCGTTTTTTCGCCCACTATTTGGCGCTAGTAGCGAGTGGGGTCTGTCAGATGGTACAATACTGTCATTTGAATTTGACAACTTATGACAGTTTTGACAGACCTCATTCGCCAGTAGCATCAACTACTTTTTTATAGTGAGCGAAAATACGATAGCGCCCTCATTACTGAGAAACCGCTTACTCGCTGAAATCCACATAACTTATTTATTCATTATTCACGACCGTTGAATGAAGGACGCCTATTTGTTTAGTTCTTAGACGTATCGGAAATCCATACTTCCTACTACGAGTTTACACTATAAATGTGAAATTAAGTCGGTCTGTGTTTCCTTTATGTAAAGCCGATCAACGGCGGATCCAGGATATTTTTCTGGGGGGTACAAGGACTGTGGCCGACTATGCATGTTGGTTGGGGGGGGGTGTGCAACAAATCGACATCCTTCCTGATGTTGCCGCCCACCTTGAAACGAACCCTAAAGACTTGCTCTCACTACGACACTGCAGGAGGGCCAGATTTGCAAAAAATCAAGAAATAAACCAGATGGACAGAAAAAAAACTGTTATTTTGTACACTGTTATGGGATTTTCTCTCAACAGTAGGTACACAAAAACAGTCTGGGGCCACGTATCTGTTATTTCTTTATTTGATATGCACTGTGAGGCACTGTCATGAAATCTCCCTCCACAGTAGGTACACAAAACGTAGGGCACGTACCCCCGTGCCCACCCCCCCACCCCTGAATCCGCTACTGAAGCCGATAGTTTTAAATCCTATCATTTATGATGGGATTTTATGAAATTCAAAATTATTTTTAGATACCTATAAAAAAGAAACACTTAGATATCTATCGTACATAGGTACCTACTAAGATTTAAGTATAATATACTTATGACATGGATACACACACACTTATGTTTACATGAACCCTGAAAAACAATACACACTTTTTGGACAGTGGAGTACTTATATTAATTCTGTGACAGTGGCTTAGATCACGATGGCCGGGATTAAAGGTTGACACAAATTAGGAGGGAAAGTACTTAATCCTGTATTACCTGAGACAGCCTGTTTTAAGATCTATGTCCCATTAGAGGGACAGAGGACAATCTGACATCCAACCTGAAGTAAAGTGCTTAGCTCTGCTTAACGACGACGGACGACAGGTCACGAAGTAATGTTAGGTACTTTTTGACGTCTTCTAAGTCACGGATTACTTATATTAGGTATCTAAAATAAATTGTACCTACTCATGAGTCATGTCAATTCTTTTCCTTGGGAAAAGTTCTCTTTTAGTTGGATGACTAATACCAGTTACATTTATTGAAAACCACCTTTTTAAAAGTCGTCGATCAAAAAATATAACGTCGCTTTAACCTAAGCCATAAAAGAATTACGGCACTTACAACCTAAAAAATTCTGAATAACAAAATGCTTTCCGTCAAACGCTTTTCTGGTAGTATGAGATGATATTCTTTAGAATTTCCATAGATAAAACTATAGGTAGTTTTTTTTTTGAGAATTTCCCTTTTTATTTGTTCTGGAAAAACTTAATTTGGGTAAGTAAGAAAGAAAGAAAGAAAATTTGTTTATTTGACATTTCACAAACTAAGAGAACAATAACAAATCTTTTACAAAACAGATACGTATAATATAAGTAGTAACTTGTGTGTGTAGTAACGTGTAAGTAGGTACTTATTTTAAATTAATTTACGCATAAGTAGGATGAAAGTCGTTGCGTGTGTTACATTCCCACGTAATGACACAGACAAAGAGCATAGCTAGCGCAGTAGAGTAGGATGAAAATTTGTTCGGATATCGAGATTATAGGTACCTCACAAAAAGTTGATCAGAAAATTAAAACCTTATTAAAAAAGGAAACCTAAGGTTAAAATACCTACTTAGGTTTAAATTATTCAAACCGCGGCCTAAGTTATCTGTATGCTATTGAATGCACTACAATGAACTGCTGATTATTTATTTATTGACGGATTTTCTAAATACTTAACATGTTTTTTCAGTAGAAAATCACGTAGTTTTTTTTAAATTAATTGTGTTTTCGTTTTTGGTTTATAGTGTTAATAAAAAAGGCCTTACCAAGAAAACTGGTGCATCGAGCAATCCAATCCCAACAGTTATCATTATCACACCCATATCCACTTGGCATCACCCTTATCACGATATCACAAAACAAAACACGAAAAGTCAATACACAGCACTTACAATTGTAAAAATTTCATCACCAATGTCTGGCAGCGAAAACGCATTTTCGTCAATAAATCCGAACGCGTTCCATTTTGAAATTTGCACGAATTGGATGGCGGGATTTATGTTATTTTTCTTCTTTTCTTTTTTTTTAGAGTGCAAGGTTTGCAATGCAGTTCAGCCAGCACGCTTGCGCGGTGTCCCCGACATTGCGCGACTGAGTGAGCGAATGAAACGAATGTCGAGGTCCTGCATTCGTACCTGTTACATTTTCGGGTTTGCGCCTGCGTACTACCACAAATAACGTAAATTAATTAATTTTATTTAGGTATAATTATTATGGATTTATTGCAGATAAATTAAATGTTTCATTTCTCTAAGGTGCACTTTGGCATCTCTTGATTAGATCAGCCATAACCACAAGTAAAATCCTTATCATAACAGCCGATCATAATCTTCACTTAAAGCGCTTACTTACCACATTTATTTGACTCATCTCAGATCGTCAGATATTTTATTTATTTATAGCAGCTGACGTTTCGTGAACGTTGCAGCAACGTTCCCGAAACGTCAAACTTTGATACCCAATAGGCAGTTTACCCACTAAATCACTTTTTTCACTTCCAATAATAACATCTCACAGCCACTGTGCGTTTCTTTTAACGGCACTCGTGTACAAATTGTCCAAACGCCATATGAAATATATACAGGGTTCTTCTTCTCTTCTTCTCTTCTCTCAGCCGAAAGACGTCCACTGCTGGACAAAGGCCTCCCCCAAGGATTTCCACAACGACCGGTCCTGCGCTGCCCGCATCCATGCGCAACCCGCGACCTTCACCAGGTCGTCGGTCCACCGAGTGGGATATACAGGGTTATTTGTAATAAACTTTAACCTTCCTAGGGGTGAAAGTACTCATAAATATGAACATCTTTTTGCATAGGACCGACTCTGAAATCTCAAAAAAAAATCAGCTGTTCCATACATTTTGTGCGAGTAGGTATTGTAAAATATATGGAACAGCTGATTTATTTTTTGAGATATCAGAGTCGGTCCTATATAAAAAGTTGCTCATATTCATGAGTACATTCACCCCTAGAGAGGATGCAGGTGTTTACCCAAACACCCTGTATAGCTTACGAAACGCCGCTATTGCAATTTAGATAGGTAGGTAGGCGATTTAGATTTGGTTTGGTAGGCTTATGAAACCAAACGTTGGGAAACAAGCCGTTATCTATACTTATTTGCCCTTCCGACGCAAAAGACCAAAAACGCTAAAGGCCAGATAAAACATTTTGTCGAATCGCATGTTTACATTAAACTCTTTAATTCGTGAATGACCATGTCAGTAAATAAATTACGAAAAACGCAGATGGCCAATTCAGACATTTTGGCGAAACTGCTCGTGACTGTACTTTTATCATATTTTTTTTCAAAGATTTTTACTAACAACGCCATCTCGTAGAAACAACAAAAAGATAATAGCGAAATTTTCAGGCACGTTAAGATATAGTTTGCTTCTTATGAACCTGGAGAGATGGCACCCTAGAGCCCATACCTACCTATTGTACCTATTGAAAAGCAAGTAGCTAAATACTTTTTTCCATATTTAGGTAGGTACCATTTGTTATTATACAGTACCTTACATTTTTTGTAACCTAGGTATAAACAATAGGTATACTATATATCATATATATACAGTATATATTTCAAAACTAGAATAACTAACGCTATCTGTCGTGGATTTGAAACTAGTGATCTTATTTACAGGAAGCTCTAGGTATACCTATTTAAAATATAGAGAGCTTCCTGTAAATAAGATCACTATTATAGTAGGTACCTAGGAGGAATAAAACAGACAAAGAAGTGGATAAATAAAACTCAGTATTAGGTGTTAACATTTATTCCCCTAGCCCAGCTTCTGCGCCAGCTCAGCAGCCAGCCTTAGCCTTCTCGAGCTTGGCGATACGTTCGTTGGACATGTTGCCGAGCGCGCCGCCGCCCCAGTGCCGGCGCAGCTCCTCGTAGCGCTCGTTGAAGTTCGTCTTTATTGACTCCACGACCCCGAAAGGCCTAGGCCTGAGGGCCTACAATATTTCCCGTTCACTAATTGCCACTGGCGAGCGAGGTCTGTCCAATGAAGAAAAAAAATTTTTTTTGCAACTCTATGGATCTGTCAGATGGTACAATACTGTCATTTAAATTTGACAACTGATGACAGTATTGTACTATTTGACAGACCTCACTAGCGCCAACATTTGTTTAGCGCGCGTTTTTATGCCAAGCATAAAAACACTTAATTTTGATGAATTTATCAGACAAAGTGGATAAATAAAACTCTCTAAAAGTATTTAGATGTTATTTATTCCCCTAGCCCTGCTTCTGCGCCAGTTCCCTGGCCTTAGCCTTCTCGAGCTTGGCAATGCGTGCGTTGGACTTGTTGCCGAGCGCGCCGCCGCCCCAGTGCCGGCGCAGCTCCTCGTAGCGCTCGTTGAAGTTCGTCTTTATTGACTCCACGACCCCGAAAGGCCTAGGCCTGAGGGCCTACAATATTTCCCGTTCACTAATTGCCACTGGCGAGCGAGGTCTGTCCAATGAAGAAAAAAAAAAAAAATTTTTTTAGCAACTCTATGGATCTGTCAGATGGTACAATACTGTCATTTAAATTTGACAACTGATGACAGTATTGTACTATTTGACAGACCTCACTAGCGCGAACATTTGTTTAGCGCGCGTTTTTATGCCAAGCATAAAAACACTTAATTTTGAGGAATTTATCAAAGTGAATAAATAAAACTCTCTAAAAGTATTTAGATATTATTTATTCCCCTAGCCCTGCTTCTGCGCCAGTTCCCTAGCCTTAGCTTTCTCGAGCTTGGCGATGCGTGCGTTGGACTTGTTGCCGAGCGCGCCGCCGCCGCCCGTGCCGGCGCAGCTCCTCGTAGCGCTCGTTGAAGTTTCTGTGTGCGTTACCCTGGCAGGAAAGTGTGTCCTGGAGTTAAGTGAATAGAACCAAAACGTTGTGCGTAGTCTAGTGTAGATGTGCCGCGAATAAAACTTTTGTGCGTCTTGTAGTTCAGGAAAAAAACGGAAATCTAGGATTCTGCTAGGGTAACGTCGTTCTAGCAGGAAAGTTCTAAACGAATGATCGGAGAGAGAAATATTCTGAGGGGCAGAGAGCTTAGAGCTGTGCATTGACCTGGGCTGAAAAGATCATTTGTGCGTCTTCAGGTTTTCGGGATATTGCATTTCCTGCTAGAGTAACGTTTTTGCAAAATCGTGGATCTCCTAGATCCATCGTATGTGCGCCTGTAAGATAAATATACATGAGTAGCTATTCATTTGTGCCCATCTGTGCCATAATTAGATTTAAGAAAATATTTATAATTTTTAAGTAATCGCGTTGTCTTTGAAATCACGAAAAAAAATCATAGCGCCTAAATGAAAAGACGTGTAAGCTCGCTGAAAACTGTATTCGATTCTTCTATACACCTATAATGACCACAAAAAGTTTCTGAAGTGCACATGTATTCATTATTGAATAATATTACTAAAAAACAAAATTAGGTGACTTAACTTTGACGTCAACAAACAAGAAACCGGCTTAACCCACTAAGTGTGCGTGTGAACCAAAGATTAGTGTGTTCAGTCATATATTATCGTGGAAATTTTCAGTTCAAAATGTTAAGGATATAAGTAAATAAACACAAATCCAAAAACATATGAACAACGACAGATTATCCGGCCAAATTAGAATGACTACAAAAAGCGACGGTTTTCATACATATCGATTACCTTCTCTATTGAACGTATTAGACCTAAGCTGTTGGCCGTACAGTCGCTATCAAACGTCTGTCGGCAATTCCCAACTGGGAATTCCCGACAAAGTTTGAGGAAATAATTAAAAAATCCTAACTATCCTATCCTAACTAATATTATTAATGCGAAAGTGAGTTTTTTTGTGTATTTACTTGTTTGTTTGTTACCTCTTCATGCTTTATCTACTGAACCATATTTCCTGAAATTTCGCATACACATAGTTATATGTAAGTACTGAGAAGGAGCATAAGATACCTGGGAAAAAGCACTGTTCCCGTGGGAAATTCACACGGGCGAAGCCGCGGGCAAAAGCTAGTATGGATATAAAATGCACAGCACATGCACGTAGTGGCCATATGAAATAAAAAAAAGAGGTTTTTGATTTTAATAGTAAATATTATGGCATCAAATCACAGATCAAACTACTACTGTGACACAGGGAACAGTGCTTTTTCCCGGGATGAAAGGTACCTTATGTCCTTCTCAGTACTTCTAACTATGTGTATGCGAAATTTCAGGAAGACTATTTCAGTAGATAAAGCATGAAGAGGTAACAAACAAACTGATTTGACACCGTAGATGCCTCGGTGGTCTAGTAGTCAAAGCATAAAATGTCTCATGATCTGCTGGGTACTTTATATATCTACCAAGCATATATTGCAGAAAGGATTTCCAGTCTTATTGGGATATTGCATTTTTAAATCAACTGCTTAGCCGAAAACAAAAATGACTCAATGACTTTGGACTGCACTTTTAGCTGTGGGTCTCGAACAATAAAATAATATTTACTTACTACTAAAGAAAACCAAATGCCTTCCTTTCTAACCATTGGTAACTTAAATATTTACTTACCATTGCAGATTATTCCATTCCAACTTCATAAACTTTTAACCAACATCTAAGTAGTAAACAAACGCAACTGCGCAACAGGATCCATAGCACTCCATAGCGTCATAACATACAACATGCACGCGTGATGCACGCAACGCACCAAACTGTTTACCAAGAGAAAAAGATGACTCACTTCTAGTAAAAAGCAAAATACATCGCATTATTGAAAATAGAATGACGATTATATATCTATCTCTGTCCCACTTATACCATTTTGCTTACTAGTTATCTCACTTTCTTCACGCTAGCTAGACAAAGCCACTCCCTCTCTATTGTTTTTGTTATGCGTAGACAGAAAACTAATTCAACGTCATCGGGTGCCGCGCGGAGGAAGGAAACATCGGTCGGTATGCAGAATTGTACGACTCGACATGGAAGAAGAACTTTTACAGTAGCCATAGCCATGTAGCTAGTACATAATAGTGGTACCTAAATAAACTTTCACATTTAAAAAACACATTTTATATTTTTATAGTAGGTACCTAATCTATCTATTTCTGACAAATACGGAACGCCTTAACTTTTATACAAATCCCTATTTAACAACAATACATATTTTTTAATTATTCCCACTAATTCCCACAAATAAAGTTACAGGTTAGCATTTGCTAATAAACGTTTGAATGCGACTGTACGAACAGCTTAGGTATAATACGTTCAATAGAGAAGGTTATCGATATGTATGAAACCGTCGCTTTTTTTGTAGTCATTCTAATTTGGCCGGATAATCTGCCGTTGTTCATATGTTTTTGAATTTGTGTTTATTTACGTATATCCTTAACATTTTGAGCTGAAAATTTCCATGATAATATATGACTGAACACACTAATCTTTGGTTCACACGCACACTTATTGGGTTGAGCCGGTTTCTTGTATGTTGACGTCAAAGTTAAGTCACCTAATTTTGTGTTTTAGTAATATTATTCAACTAGCGACCCGCCCCGGCTTCGCATGGGATATAAACCTTCCTCTTGAATCACTCTATCTATTAAAAAAAACCGCATCAAAATCCGTTGCGTAGTTTCAAAGATTTAAGCATACAAAGGGACATAGGGACAGAGAAAGCGACTTTGTTTTATACTATGTAGTGAAGTGATAGTGATAATGAATACATGTGCACTTCAGAAACTTTTTGTGGTTATTATAGGTGTATAGAAGAATCGAATACAGTTTTCAGCGAGCTTACACGTCTTTTCATTTAGGCGCTATGATTTTTTTTCGTGATTTCAAACACAACACGATTACTTAAAAATTATAAATATTTTCTTAAATCTAATTATGGCACAGATGGGCACAAATGAATAGCTACTCATGTATATTTATCTTACAGGCGCACATACGATGAATCTAGGAGATCCACGATTTTGCAAAACGTTACTCCAGCAGGAAATGCAATATCCCGAAAAACCTGAAGACGCACAAATGATCTTTTCAGCCCAGGTCAATGCACAGCCTCTAAGCTCTCTGCCCCCTCAGAATATTTCTCTCTCCGATCATTCGTTTAGAACTTTCCTGCTAGAACGACGTTACCCTAGCAGAATCCTAGATTTCCGTTTTTCCTAATCTACAAGACGCACAAAAGTTTTATTCACGGCACATGTACACTAGACTACGCACAACGTTTTGGTTCTATTCACTTAACTCCAGGACACACTTTATTGCCAGGGTAACGCACACGAAGTTTCTTTATTGACTCCACGACCCTGAAAGGCCTGTGTGGATGTACGTATGAGGACCTACAATATAGTTACAATTTTTCCGTACACTAGTTGCCATTGCCACTGGCGAGCGTGGTCTGTCCAATGACGAAAAAAATCTTTTTAGTAACTCTATGGATCTGTCAGATGGTACAATACTGTCATTTAAATTTGACAACCGATGGGGGAGGCCTTTGCCCAGCAGTGGGACACAACACCAACAGGCTAGTTAAAAAAAAAAAAACTGATGACAGTATTGTACTATTTGACAGACCTCACTAGCGCCAACATTTGTTTAGCGCGCGTTTTTATGCCAAGCATAAAAACACTTAATTTTGATGAATTTATCAGACAAAGTGGATAAATAAAACTCTCTAAAAGTATTTAGATGTTATTTATTCCCCTAGCCCTGCTTCTGCGCCAGTTCCCTGGCCTTAGCCTTCTCGAGCTTGGCAATGCGTGCGTTGGACTTGTTGCCGAGCGCGCCGCCGCCCCAGTGCCGGCGCAGCTCCTCGTAGCGCTCGTTGAAGTTAGTCTTGATCGACTCTACCACCTTTGAGAAGGCTGCGCGGTCGCCGGACTCCACCTGGTAAAGATGAAAATTTATTGTTAATCATAAAAAAAAAAATATAAAAATAAATTTCTACTGTAATAAAAATATTTTTTTACTGTGCTATTATTTATGAAGACCTGTAATTGGCTTTGAAGTTTGTATTTTGTTACTATTATGTCAATCTAGCTGTTGGTCATCCGAATGTAAAATAAAATAAATCATCCACTTATTATGAATGCGAAAATTGCGAAAAATGGAGGTCTGTGAGTTTGGAAGTTTGTTTTTTTACGCATAAACTCGTGGTTGATGAACGGCACATGAGTAGGATATTACCTAACACTGGGCCCCAGGCGAAGCTAGTATTCATTTTCATGATAAAAAGGCAGGATAACCTGGTAAATTTATCCAAAACCGTAGTTTTTTAACATAGACAGTTATTCCATTATAAAGGCATATTCAGATAAAATCTATTGGTGGTAGATAGGTTGTCAGCATGGCATTTAGATAGCAAATTAATCATCATTATATGCCTTTACTAAAAACTTAAAAAATCGCTGACTATTCAGCTTATCAACGCAGAGACAGAAACCGCTAAACATAAACTTTTAATTTAGCAGAAAGATCCTTTATATAGCGTATGTGAGCATTAGGAAAAAAAATTTGGAACGCCCCTTTTGGGGGTAAAGAGTACAAAAGGGCCTAATGCTCCACGTGCTACCACAGAATATAAGTACTACGTACAGAAAGGAGACTCCCTGCCCTTCCTGCACTTCTCCCCCGTTCGTGTGTATTGGGATGCTATGACTATGAAAACGCACACATTGACGTGTTACTGACGTGCTCACGGATATACAATTTCATTTGTAGTAGTAGTAGATATATTTGACGCCCTGTTTCTATAAAACTCCCCCTGTGGTGCTACTGTGAACTCGGACCCCTCTGTAAAATCGAATCCTTAGATTCGCCCGCATTTTTCAAAAATCTAGTAAAAGTAGTAGTAGTAGTAGCCGCAAAATCTAGTAATAATATAGAAGCAATACTGACATGTGTAAGCGCAACGCATGTGCAAGTCTTGCGGTGCACCAGGGCTCCAAGGCGGGACTTGCCCTTCACGATGCAGTACGGGACGCCCATCTTACGGCATAAGGCAGGCAGGAACAGCACTAGCTGGAAATATGGAAAAATATTCTTAATTCACATTATATTATCATAATTGTTTGGCATCTTCTTATTTTTTTCTTTTCTCCGCTTTTTTACATTTACGGTGTTGATATGATATTGTACGGCATACTTTAGATAAAATATACTCCATGTTAACATGTTATAAGTTAACCAAGTCTAGATAATAGCTGAATTAAAATAACATGAGGTGGTTAATTTATTTGATATACTTGTGTATATCTATATTATATACAACATTATTTGTAATGAGGTTGAAAATTATCTTTGTATAATAAACCTGTAGCTCAGAGTCAACAATCTTCATGCAGCATGTAAATTCTAAATGATTTACAGCCTCAGGTGAAGAAATTCTAACATCATTGCTACAACTAGTATAGAAAAACATACAATACAGCCAGTTATTTCACCTTTAGATAATGCAATGACTAAAGGAAATTCAGTTGTTGTTGATATTGTGATTCATACAAGACACTCCTACATCTTAATTCAATCAGATATACCTACTGCAGCAAATATATCATTTCCACACGACACAGGAGTGGAACGTCTACCAATTTTTTCCTATCCTAGTTGGTAGGATTGCATTCTTTATTACAGTTCCTACAATTCCAAAATCAATTTTTACTTAGCAAGATGTGCTTATAGACAGAACAAAGACAAGATTTACTTACAGTCTAAAAATACCACTGACAAATCAGAATGATCCATTTCTCATTTCCTAAATATTTAAAAGTGATCCTTATAAGAGGTTAAATAAGGTTACTTTGTAAATATTTAGGAAATGGAATGAATCACATTCTAATTCGTTAAAATTGCCTTTTTAGACGCCCAGAAACAGATTACCAGACACATGAATGTAATTTGTCATACTTTTAATTTCCATTTATCATTTGAGACCGATCAGTGTTGACTGGTCTCTTTAGTCATATTTCCTCATGACTTTCAAACATACACAACGACACTCTTGGCAAATTTTTATGGAGTGCAATTGCCTTCTCCATTTTACACACTAGCCAATAATCATCAACCAGGGTGCAGGTTTCCTCAAGATCTAACATTGGTACATGAGTCAGATTGGTATACAAACTCATGCAACAGGGGGCAGGATTCGAACCTGGGACTTTACAGCCACAGGCGGGCGCCCTACCATTCGGCCACCAACGCTTCTTCACTCACCGCTCCGGTTAACTGGTAGAGAATGCTATTCGCGTTAAGTCCGCCTTTTAAACCAATGTAATGTTTTTGTTTAATAAAGATTTAAATAAATAAATGAATGTAATAAAAATTCTAACCTCAATAGGGTCAACATCATGTGCAATGACTACGAGCTGAGCCTTCTTCTTCTCCACGAGCTTGGTGACTGTGTTGGTGCCAGCGCGGAGGGTGTTTGGCCTCTTTGCTGGGGGCTCTTCCTTCTTTGCGATCTGCAATTTATGTAATGCTGTAGAATGTTCTAAATTGGATATAATTGGAAGATTCTGAAAGGTTCGTCAGAGATCTTGGTGGAAAATGTCCGCATGGCATTCAGAAATTGTTGTTATGCATCATGTTTTCAAATTACTGATTCATAATACTTGAATACAAAATATACAAAATAAGTTAATATTTTAAGTCGTTTCTTATACTTGAAAAAGTAAAAATTCATCAACATCAACTTATACATAAATTCCATTTATTCATAATTGTCCTATTATGTAAACAATTATCACAGTAGCTTTTGTTGAAAATAAATAGTTGAAATCTAAACATTTTAAAGTAAAACATTTATTAACCACGAAAAGTAATTTCCTAAAAGTCTATTTTAATTTATATTGATTATAAAAAGACATAGTAAGATTGTTTACATAATAGGACAATTATGAATAAATAGACTTTAGGTAGGGTTACCTGTTAACATTAAAACATATCCTAACATCTTAAATGTATTGACTTTATTTCAATGCCACTACACTTAAAATCATGAAATTTTGCAAACATTGTTCAGGATACAAATCATAAAATACTTTAATTCCCAAAATGTTGTTTTTGAGGGAGATATATAAGTGTTTATAAATACCTTAGCTTCGGCAGCTTTCCTTAGCCTTTCTTTCCTGGCTGCCTCAGTCTCTGGGGTGTATTTTTCCAAAATTTTGAAAAAGACCCTTGGCTGAAATACAAAATATTTCTTGTTATAATATGACTGATACAGAATATTAATTCAATAGAATGGTAAAGAGTAATCAGAGTTAAAAAGCTCGTATATTTTTGTGATAATCATAGAGATTCATTGTTGCATTTGAAAATCATCATTTAATTTTTATACATAAAAGACAAAAACTTGAGGACATTGACACTAGAATTGCAAACCATAAACAGCTGAACTCATCTTGTTATAATACAGTTTCAGTAATTTTATCCTTTAAGCATGGCATTTATGATAACTAGCTGGCGCCCGTGCTTTCGCTCGCGTTAATCCTTTCTTACCTACGTCATAACATCTACCTGCATGCCAAATTTCAGCCCGATCCGTCCAGTGGTTTGGGCTATGCGTTGATAGATCACTATGTCAGTCAGTTACCTTTGAGTTATATACATATATAGATGGACACCATGCCTCATGTGACCTCTTCGTCATTGAAGAACTAAATACAAAACTTCTCATGCACTAACAGGAAAAAAAGTATAAACCATAAATACCTGTGGTCTTATCAAGTGTCTGCGTGAACTGGTTGATTGGTGGGGGCACCTTGAGCCTTCGCTGTAACACAGCCTTTTGGCGCTGGATGCGGATGTACTTGGGCCATCTCACAAATCGGGACAGATCACGAGTTGGCTGGATGTCCTGGCCTGACAATGGTTTTCATTAGTTATATTTTGAAAAATATAAGCTTAAGTGTAACTTATATTTTTCTAGTTTAGAAACAAAGGAGAGATGTTTAAAACAATTAATCTTGAATCAGAGTAAATAGTTATAGTAGAAAAAAGAAAGAAAGAACCATAAATCTTATACAAAACAGATACATAATATTTGTGTTATATCAAAAAGGCCCCAAGGCCAAAAGTAGTCTTAGCATGTGTAATAATAATGTATTTTTTGAATGATTTTTTTTTGTAACCTATTTATAGAAATACAATTTAATGATGCTATCAACATAATAATAATAACCTGTTGATAGTATAGATAGATGACAAGTACCTTTATAATATAAATTTTGCCCATTTACATAAATAATACATACTCAAATAGTCTCTCTGTCTAGTAATAAACTTATGGATTCTGAGCCACTCGACAAGGTTATAGATTAGGCATAGGCTATGGATTTGTTTGATGAACTAAATGTTTGTTTTATGAGACATTTCACGTTTTCAATCAATGCACATTTTATAAGGCCAAATCAGTGTTAAAAAGCTCGTATATTTAGTAACCACATGGTTTTTCAGTTGAAGTTTTACATCATTTTGGCCTCAATGTTATCATCTACTTATTAGTAGATAAATCTATAAACAAATAGTATAAAAATACACATACCAATAGCAAAGTTCTTGGACCTCTTCTCAAAAAAGTGGGTTTACCACCCTTTTTAGGTTCCACTTTCTTGACGACCAAAGGTGCAGCCGCTACCTTCTTTCCGACCTTCTTCTTAGGCTGCAAAGTAGTTAGCAATTCTGAATCGTAAATTTCGAAACTGCACGAGAGGATATATCGGAGATCTTAGTTATAATTGCAAAGTAATCACAACACTTCATACAATTTTTAACATCATGGACGTTGAGGTTAGAATTATTTGAAACTAATTTTACCTACTAAACACAATACCATTCTCAATGGTACTTAATTTACATCAACCATTAAGAACACAACGCAAACATTATTACAATATTCCGGTAAATACAAGAGTAAACATCTCAAAAACAAAGATGACATAGAACATGTCTTTCCTAAATTATCACAAGTATTTCACTTTGTCACACAAAAATATAATAATTTATAAAACGCACATGGTCTTTACCTTCTTCTGCACCATCTTGTTAAAACTTTAGTTAACTGATCTACCGGCCACGAAAAGATTCGTGCCCAAAGCAGAACACAGTACTTTCGGCGTAAATGGCCGAAACAAAAAGATGGGGATTAGAAATGTCACTTTGAGTGAAGGTTCGTTCGTTTGTTGTTTATGGTTTAAGGCCACTTCACACGATTTAGAAATCAAAGTTAAATTTTTCACATGGCAACACTGTGATACCCCGCAGACACAGACCCCGCGTTGCGTTGTTTGTTTTTGTTGCTGATGCTCACAGAATTTTTTTTTAAATATAAGATGATGCCACAGACATATAATAATATTATATTTAAAAAAAAAATATTTCTGTGGATGATGCTGAGTTTGTTGCTCAAGATTTCATTTCATGCATGGAAGTAGTAAGTACTTTCAAAGGTACTTATTACTTCCATGATTTCATGAAGATTTCTCCTTTATCACTATAAATTGGCGACGAGGATGGGATGTTAATGTTAGTATTGAGGAGGGGCGTGAACCGGCGGATGAACAGATTTTTAGTGGCTGTAGATGCTCATTCGAAATGGGTGGAATGTTTTTAGTACGGGAAGATTAGACAATAACCTCAAAATATATAACTTAGTTTTGATTTTTGGCACAAGTGTTCATTAGAGTCCTAGAAGTATCTCCTCAAAAGTCCCCGGTCCTAGGGTACCGGTTGCCCCCCCTCCCCCCTTCAAATATGTCTATATATCCTGCATGAAAAAATGTTTTTTGCAAAATCTTGGTATTTGTACTGATGTTATACAAAAACCACTGAAGTTTTGATAAAGTGGTATAGAGGAGGAATTAATGTCAATAAATGTACACGGGTACGTTAGGTTAAAACAAATATTTTGAGTAGGTAGTTCCTGAAATTTCCCTTCCCTTAGAAGGGGAGTAGTGACGTTATCATTTTTTTTTAAATTCTTGTATGGAATTTGATTTTATTTTTCAAAAACATATCGTGTGTAGTATCAAATGAAAGGGCTTGATGAGCCGGTTCTGAAAATGTACTACACCATTACCTTTAGGCCACCTGTTTTCTAAAATTTTGAGAAAACCAAGAAATATTCTCAAAACTCATACCAAATATGGGCTCCCCTTATTAGGAGCTGCTTAGTAATTTTTTGTTGAACAAACGCCAAATATCTCGAAATATACTCGTATATAACTTTAAAAAAAACTATTTAAAAATATAAACATTTATGTACGATATTTAAAAAAATTTTCTTTATTAAAAAGTTTGAGATTCATTCAATTTTGTGGAAACAAAAAACAATTAATAAATACTCAATATTTATATTATATAATCGCCTTCTTGAAATTAGATATGAGTATTTTAAAAGCCATTTGACGTGCCATTTAATAAAAAATACCAAACCGTCTCCTACCTGGAGAAGCCCAAACTTGGTATATTTTAGATAGATAGTTATTTATTCCTTAGAATATGGTGATACATAGGTTAGCTGTTAAAAATCGAAACGGAAGCGTTGGTGGCCGAGTGGTAGGGCGCCCGCCTGTGGATGCAAAATCCCAGTTTCGAATCTTGCCTGGGCTACATGAGTTTGTATACCAAACTGACTCAAGTTAGTTTTCATCGACCACCACTTGCTTCCGGTGAAGGAAAACATCGTGAGGAAACCTGCACTCTGGTTGATGATTATCAGCTAGTGTGTGAAATGGAGAAGGCAATGGCAAACCATTGTTGTGTGTGTTTCATTCCATATAATGACCCGACCCTCAGTCATGAGGAAATACGACTAAAGAGAATTACAATTTAATTTATATATGAATTTGTTTAAGAAATATCTAGTTAATTCATTCTGCTGATTAAGTCATGTTATTATTATATAATACGAATACAATATTCGTATTATTTCAATACTGTACATCGGTTTGCGGCTATTTTTTACGTAGATGGCTCACTACAGAGTTAAAGGATTACATGTGATGCCAGACGTCACAACCTGTTATTCAGGAACTAAGGCACGTGTAATAATAATATTGGTCTTGTTTTATAGATGAATGAATCATCTATACCACTTTATCATAACTTTAGTGGTTTTTGTATAAAATCAGTACAAATACCAAGATTTTGCAAAAAACATTTTTTTCGTGCAGGATATATAGACATAAATCCAAAACTATCAGTCCTATCGGAATGAACTAAAAACCATTTTATAGATAATATAATGATGTTCATTCTTGTCATTGACAGTATTTTCCTATCTCTGATAGTTTTTTAGAAAATAAAGAAAAACGACGGTCAGGGACACATTTGAGGGGGAGGGGGCAACCGGTACCCTAGGGCCGGGGACTTTTGAGGAAATAATTCTAGATGTTATATATTTTAAGGTTTGGCCCAAAATTTGCTTAAATTGCCCGTACTATTTATGATGACGACCACAGACAGTGAAGCAGTCATCAGTATGCTGTGCGAAATGTTTAGTCGTTTCGGTTTGGTTCGCGTCCTAGTGACAGACAATGCGACAAATTTTTGTTCCAATAGGTTTAACGAGTTTTGTGTGGCTAACGGGATCGAGCATATGACTATAGCACCTTATCACCCTGCCTCCAACGGGCAAGCCGAAAATAGTGTAAAAACTATTAAAAGAGGAGTGAAAATTATTTTGAGTGAAAATTGTAGCCAAAAAGTTTTAATAAAAAAACTTAACAAATTTTTATTTGATTACCGAAACACTAGAGTAATTTCCCTAAATATGGACTAGTCATACAATATGGACTACGGTGATATTTCGCTAAATGTCGCTACAACTGCAGTGAAGATAATTACGTTCGACGCTCTAATCTCTGCCCCGCCTCGCACCTCCAGTCGATCACAGAGAGTTTACACGGCGTATTTGTGTCACTGATCGCCATTATGAATTTTTGCGTCGCTGGATGTACTTTTTCGGTGAGTTTTGTAAGGTTATTACTATTATGTTTTTCGCTATTAAGCTTTCATTGTTTTACTTCTAGAGCCATTATTATATCTCTGTATTGTAGAGATAAGCCGGATTGTATTAGTTATTTACTATAAAATGATACAAATAGCATAACATAAAAGTATGACGTTTTTTAATATGGACTACGTCTAAAGTCCTTAATATGGATTACGTCTTAAGTCCTAAATATGGACTGGTCCATATTAAAAAGGTGTTAAGATACGTTTTAAAATGCATAATTTTGTTTTAGGAAATTGCATCGACACCACCATTAACGATATGAGTGTGCTGGCGTGGACAGTGGCCGATTCCATTGTTTATTTTGCCGAGAAACCTGAATTCCATTTTATGGTCCGTATTGTAAACGCTGTGGTCCATATAATATGACCATTTTTAAAAAAGACGAAAGTGCAGGTTTAATAAAAAAAAGGAAATTGTTAAAACTGTTGTTATTTTTTGAGAATTGAGTCTATTTTGTTAACTTATATTAGTTTCTTCATAGATTTACGATAATAAATCTTTATAAGCATTTAAATTCTGAGTTTTATTTAACAAAGACGATGTGGTAGTCCATATTTAGAGAACTTACTCTACACATTGCACGACGGGATTTTCGCCCGCGCAGCTTATGTTTGGCCGGCCGTTACGCTGTCGTCTCGATTTGTTGCGGGCTCCAGAGACTAACTCCGAAGGGTTGCCGTCATCATCCACAGCTAAAGATAATGTTTCTTCTGCGCAGATCTCACAGCATAAGCAGTATGCTGGCAAAAGGAAGCAGGTGTTTGCTCGGGCTGATAAAGTACTTGTTAAATGTTTTTATAATAATGGAAATAAACATAGTTGTTGTAGTTGAAGAAGTTATAGGTTCAAATATGTATACCGTTCGTTTGTTACATGAAAATTGTATTTTACGTAAACATATCGATCAATTACTAGCATACAAAGGTTTTGAAAATAATTATGATTTCGACGTTATATCTGTAAATAAAGATAGCATTGGTAGCGAAGTCTGAACCCATTCAAAATCAGGGGAACTTTATCCCCAGCAGCAGGTTCACTGTCAGGTGCTTGTACCGGGGCCATTGTAGGTGACGTGTGTGTGAGTAACGATACGCCGCCGGCGGCGCCGACGACGCCTTCTTGTTTAGTATCGGATGTTAATGTTAGTATTGAGGAGGGGCGTGAACCGGCGTATGATCAGATTTTTGAAGCAGTTGCATCACTGTCTTCCGCACCTACAATTTCAAGCCAATCCTGACGGTCAGCCTGTTGACACTTTCATTGTCAGGAGACGTAGACTTAGGTACCTTCGCGAAAAACAATAAAAGTTATATTACTGTGTTGTAGCTTTTTTTAGAATAGTTTTAAAAATATTTTTCAACCGACTTCCCAAAAAAGGAGGAGGTTATATGTTTCGATGTATGTATGTTTTTTTTATGTATGTTCGCCGATTTCTCCGCCTACAGTAGACTGATTTCCGAAATTGTTTTTTTATTCGTAATGATATATACCCAAGTTGGTCCCATTTTAACCACGTCAGAATCTGTTCGGTAATTTTAAAGATACCTAACAAAATATAAAAATACCAACATTGCATTATAGAGCAAAAGCCCGCGATAGCATGCCCTTCCTTATTTTATTAAAACTAAAGATTTTCTGTGTATGTTCCAAACATTTAGTGACTATAAAAGTTGGATCATGATTACTTAGGCAGATTATTTGTAGCAATAACATTTAAAGTGGTAACTCAATTTCCTTAAAGTAAAGATTTTTAAAGATTTTATTCCTAATAATATAAGAAATCAGCCATCCATTATCAGGCAATTGGTGCAGATATAAACCCCTGCTAGACATTGTAACTTTACTAAATTATTTGTTTTATTATAAAAGCTGAATTTATTATTTATAAAAGCTGAATTTTTTGTTTTTTATAAAAGCTGAATTTAATATGTATTACTTTGGAAGGCCCCAAGGGTGCTTTTTATACCTATAAAAATCATCCTTGCTATCCATATTACCTGCATAAGCAACTAAGATCTAAACTTCATACCTAGTCGCTAATATTTTTTTACTCGTATACCACGCAGAGAAATATTCAGCATTTTTAAAATAAGGAAGGTTTGGTCGTCGCGTGCTCACGGTCTATTTATGTGCCAAAAATAATAGACAATTTGACATGTTCTGACATTTCAAATCAAACTGACATAAAAAGTTTCGAATTCTTAATTCTTTATTTTCGGCCACCAGTGAAAGAAAAGTTTAAGTTTTTATTAAAAAAAAATGAAAAGGTGTAGAAGCACTAAAAATTATAAAATAAAACTTTTTTTTCCAAAAAAGTGAACCGACTTCCATAATAAAACTTAAAATCATGAAATAACAATAAAGAAAAATGTATTAGCATGCTACCTACTGAATGAGGTGAAGTCGGTGCCAAATTTTATATTAAATAATATAAATTAACATTAGAATCATGTAGGTACACAAAATGCCTAGCTAAACAATTACATAGTCCTGCACTTGGCACCGACTTCACCTCATTCAGTAGGTAGCATGCTAATACATTTTTCTTTATTGTTATTTCATGATTTTAAGTTTTATTATGGAAGTCGGTTCACTTTTTTGGAAAAAGTTTTATGTAATGTATTTTAGCGACTAGTGGTGGAGGATTTGTGGTGTATTTGTAAATATTGTGAAGGTAGACGCAACTTCAGATGGCGTCAGTCTGTTACCGAACAATAAACCTGTTGCATCGATTTCGTGTTTCTCTTCATAGTTTCGCCTAAAACACTATACTACTATATAAAGGTTTTTGCTATTTTACAAATAACTTGGTAGGTAAAGCCTGACCAGGAATATAAAAACCCTCGCCATGTTGCGGAAAAGCAATTGAACTTCTTATACTGGCAACTAATTTAAAAACCCATCTGTCATTTCTCCTGTCAAAGTTTGACTTTCAATCAAGGGCGAATCCCGTATTTTTATTTCTGGGAAGGCACCGTTTTCCGTTCTCGAATATTTTCGAGAAATTTTTAAGGAAGTTTCCGCTTTTGTTCTTTGAAAATTTCGAGAACGGCAAAAGGTGGCGGATTATTTTTTGGAAATATGCTTGTAAGAAACTATTACTACTTACTAAATCCTGTTATTTTAACAACTCGAATCTTAACCAAGCAATCTTAAGAACGTGACCCCGTGCTCCTTAAATCCGCTACTTCTTTTAATAATGTTGCTATATAAAACGCATAAGTGCTGCCTCTAATGAGCGGTTTTCTAACAGCTAAATTAAGAAAAAAACAGTATAAAAAGCCGGCCAAGTGCGTGTCGGACCACGCATAAAGTAGGGTTCCGTAGTCATTTTAGGCACCGCGCTGTTTTGCATTTCTTGCATCATCATCATCTCTCTAGCCTTATCCCGTATCTCACGGGGTCGGCTACCTAAACCTGTTCTTTTGGAAAAAAGTATATATTTTTATTTTATTTATAATTTCACAAGTATTCATCACAGGATACCCGAAACCATTTTAAATAGTAAGAGTTTCCGCGCCTGTTTCTTTACGTGAGTGATTTGAAGTTTATAGGTCCAAGACTTTAGAAATTACAGGGGAGGGGACACCGATAAACGACTTTGGCCGGCTATATCTTTTAAAATGGTAATAAAAAAGCTGATAAAAAAGTGTTGTATGGAAACCCTACCTTATTTTCATAGTCCTTTTCAACGATATCCTACACAAGGGGGTGCACTCAAAAAAATAATTCACCCACCCCTTTACATGTATGGGGAGGTACCCTTAAAAGGGGTAATTTTGATTTTTTTGTATTTTTAAAAATGAGATCTATATGTGAAGTATCCTCGAACCAAGTTACATGCAAATCAGTCCATAAACGTAGAAGATATTTTGCTGTGACAGACTAGGACGGACGGACGGACTGAACGATCTTATAAGGGTTCCTTGTCAAAGTCAAAGTCATTTTTTTTTATTGAAACTTTGCCTTCAAAGAAGACTCTTTTTCACGTCGATAACTAATTATATTATGTCTCAAAGCTACAAACTACTAGCATTTCGGAACGACCACTGCTGAGAAGAAATGCCGAAAGAAACTCATGAAACAGTCTTGGTCGCCTAACATGCCAGAGGCTATTTGTTAACTTTATACATACACTAGATTGTGTACAGTCAAAAATAAAATAAAATATAAGAAAAAATAATAATATAATAAAACATGTTATGTTTGTGATCAAGTAACCACAATGAATTGGTTAAGAACAAAAAATAAAAATAAAATTCGAATCAGGATCGAAGTAGGATCCCCCTGGCAACACCCGTTCACGAGTTGACGCGAGGGTCAGCCATCGCAAACTCGGACTACGGAACCTAAAAAGTCTCAACAGATGGCGTTTTATTGAAAGCCGAGTCGTATCGTAATAATGGCTGTACTGTACCTATATTGTGCGCTTTATATTGTCAGCCAGAGGCAGAAAAAAATTACATACTTAACAGTTTGACAGTTGCACATCCTTTGCCTCTCCTCACGAATAAAGAAACCAAAAAAAAATGACAGTTGCACAAATCACAATATTTTTTAATATGTTTTTTTTTTAAAATGCCGGTACCGTGCATTATTGGGAGTTCCTTCGTGACAGTGGTCGAGGACAGTCGGGTCGGCGGTTTTGCGCAACGTGCGCGACAGATGTTAAAACTTGAACTGAGCTGAGTGTAAACTAAAAATCGTGTTCATTTTGTTTATTTAAATATCTTGCATATCAATTTTTATTGAGATAATGATAGTGCGCTTTAATATATTAATGGTTGGTTCGTAATTGCTAGTGAGTGCAAGTGATGAAGGAGAAGCTAGAAGTCAACGTGGTTCGTGTCATGTCGACGCATCAAGTGCCCTTAAAAGCAACTAACAGTTGTGAAAGACTGCCCGGTGAGATCTTTCCTTGTTAAACTGCACAATATAAAGCGATTCGCGCGGCGTGTCTGTGATTACACAAAATTTGTATTAAGTAAACTTCCACAGCTTAGATACTTGTAAAAAAGAGCCGAGGAGAGCCCACTTGTTGTGTACCTCAGCATGTCAGAGAAAAAGTATAACAGAGAAATACTGACTCAAAAACACATACATGTTATATAAGTGCATACATTTTATATTTATAGTATTGAACTCAGTGCTATGCTCTTCGAACCTTTCTCCCTCCGTTCAAACAATTCAAACGAACTATTCACACTCAACTTGATCTCCAGCCCAACCATTTTGCAATGCATATGTGCAAAAACAAAATCCACATAAAAACAAACTAACCCATACTTGAAAGTTCCCAGAGAAAAGGGCTTTGAAAGTAAAAAAGGCAATAAATTTCGGATAGCTTCAAAAAAAAACTATGGACCTGCCTTCGCGTTCGCCAACAAAAAGACAGGTCATTTTTATGGCCTCTCTATTGTTGGTTATCTCGCTCGAGCACAGTGGCATTTGCATCTACTTAGAAGTACATATTTTTACGACTGACCCAAAAGGGGAGTGTTGTGTTTTGCAGGGTTCATGTATGTATGTATGTATGTAATTTCTTTATTCCACCATAAGTCCTAGACGGCTTGACAGATTTTGATGTGAGAGGTATTGTTAGATTCCTTGCAAGCCCAAGCGATGACATGGGCTATGTGAGTTGTCAGTCGTGTTTTTTATTTTTATTTTAAATTATTAGCTTGTTAAAGTTAAGTTAGATATTATATTTAATATATTTACAAGTGATACAGCTGATAATAATTACATCAATCACATCACCGTGCTCAATAATTATAAGTCCTTTTTCCACAGCTTTCTTCTCCTGATTTTAGAATACATCAGCTACAATGGCAAGAACTCTTCAAATCAAAAACCATACGAAACATATCAGCAAGGCAAAATAAAAATAATAATGTTCATCCAGAACCACAACGAGATGTCATCTCAAATCCTGTACTTCAACTACACTAGACTCAATATCTGCAGCTTTCTCAGTCTTTCATGGAACCACAAACACAATTCACAAAGGAACATTGATTTACTAATTCACATGGAAACATCTAATTTCTAGCTAGAAGACATCTATTCATTAAAAGAATCACCCGAAAATAAAGAATTGACCATCATAAGGTAGAAATCAGAGATAGAAATGCTGTTTGCCAAGGTGACCATTCTTCATTCAGAGTAAGTGACAAAAAAGTCACCAAGGACACACCCTTATCAGCATTACAGATAAACGAAAATAATTGAAAACACATATATAATAGAAAATAAAGTACCTATGTACCTACCGCCTTGAACTTATCAATCACGAAGATAACAACAAAATTTTAAATACATACATCGCATCTTTTTCCAGTTTTTATCATCCTATTGTCTTCTCCGAGGATCATAAATTTATTATACTCTTTGTCTTGAGTATGCTAAAGGACTGGTAACAAGACATCAACAATAAACGAATAATAAACATTTTTAAAGATTATTGGCCGTACAGGCCAGATAGAACATTAGAAAAAAGTAAAAGGATTAGAAAAAAAAGTGTGCTATTAATTTTAAAAATTGTGAATAAAAATGTTCAGTTTCAAATTGTTTTATGATAAATAGTTCAATTGATATGTTAAGTTAAATAATAGATTCAGTGTAAAAGTGAAACCCAGTTCTATGTGTAATATCAGTGCAATATAGTTCAACAACTGCAGTTTGATTTCTTTAGTCCAGTTCCATTCGGATCTCCTGTTTTCACATACTTTTCCTCGCCACGCTAGTATCACGTTGTACAAATATAATGGAGATTATCTGGATAACCCAAACAACAAAGAGAACAAATCACAGGAGAAAAATACCCACTATAATATTATAGAGAAACAAACTAGGTATCTGATAAGAACTACAAAACTAAAACAAAAGAAAAACAACGGACTGAATAATAGAATATAAGAAACAAGATAATCACACTTTGAAAGGATCTTGAATATCCGCCACCTAACCTTTACCCAGTAGCAAAAGAGAAACTAAATTATCCACAATCGACCATCAAATCGGACAATGGATTTCTAAGAAAACAACCTTATATGGCGGTCATTCGTTCGAGGTACCTAATTACACTACAGACCATCTGATAATTTGACAAGTTTTTAGAATCTATTGATAAACAAGATGCATAGATAGAAGTTTTAAGCACACAATAAAAATAACCGTCAATCCGCCGAGTGAAATAAACATCTTGAATAGAACTTCCCAAATAAGAAAAAACTCCTACTCCCCGGATTACTAAACAACTCTACAAGCATCGATGTCAATGAGAATTGGCTACCTCTACAGCTTCGCATTCAAATAAGAAAATTAATTCATATTGTGTATTAACTTGTTATCCAAAACACACAGTGTCAGAAAAGAGAACTTCATACTTCTACAGTAACAAAATCAAATAAGAGGAAACTCATCCGCCTCAGATTGTCATCCTACCTTTTACTAAGCGATACCAACGAGTGCAACTAGCGAATGTTTACCGCTTCGAAATCAAATAAGAAAACCTCATACGTCTAATGGTCATCCTACGCCACACGAAGTGATGCCAACGAGAACAACTAGATACAGTCTACCGCCTCGCAGTCAACCAAGAAGAATCTCATATGTCTCAGAACATCATTTGGACGCAACACTACACGCAATGATGCCAACGCGAACAACGGGCAACTTCTCACCAACGCTCTCCTCCGTCGTACAACCTGTCCTCCTAAATTCCTATATTGGCTATAGGCTGCACAGTCGGTCGATTGTGGTCGGCCGGTTGCGGCTAGTCGACCATCCTCTCCCATCCCAGAGCGTGTCACTCCTTACAAATCTGTGCCCCCTGGTAAAAATTCAATTCGATTCAATTTGTCTACCGAATTAATTGAATTAAATTGAATTTTGTATTCGGCTTGTCCGTTCCTGCCTCTGAGCTGGCTGGGTGTGGCACCTATGTTCATGTTCATGTTCATGTTTAATGCCGGTACCGTGCATTATTGCTTTTGAATGGTCTCGCATTTTACTAAGCGCCACCTATGAATTAATCTGGAACTATTTTTTTTATTTGAGTCTCGGAAAATCCGTCATTCAGGGTTTTTATATTGTTCTGAGTTTTATATTTCTGGTCAGGCTTTAATTATAGATTTTATGGCACTTCATAAGTATACCGTACCGGTATTACTTCTCCGTTCTAATAAAAGTTTGAATGTTTTGAGAAAATGAACCAAAACAAAACATGGTTCATTTTCAAATATTAAAAACCATAGAAAAAACACAGAAACAATTTTTTTTAAGGAAAAAGTAAGAAATTCGTTAAAAACATACCTGCGCTAGGCGCGAGCATTTTGATTTTTTGTTTTATTCTCCCGTTTTTTTTTACTTTTTTCTCTATGGTTTGATTAAAAATTACTTTTGAAGTGCCATCTGTCTGTACTTTATTAAACTACATCTAATGCAAAAAATTGCATAGTTTAATTAAGTAGTCATAGACGGCGCTGACATCAGTCTGTGTCAGCGCCATCTGTGACTAGTTAAATAAACTATGCTATGCGCTATTTTTCCGGTATTTTGTACCCGTGTACCAAAGTGTAACCTAGATCCCACCAAAACATTCAGTAAAAAACTAGCCAAGTCTCGATGGAGCTGTTTGTTTGTCTCTAAAAAGTAATGAAATCTAGATAAAGTCGTTCCAAGTCTAAGGTTCCTTACTGCGATTTCTTTATTATTATATTTAATGTTGTGTGACTTGGCCGTTGAAGGGTACACAAGGGTACAAAACCAGGTGCTCCATGACACCATTACACTAATCTGTCGCCAGAACCGCTACCCATTGACGATGGAAAATTGCCACTTGGAAAACGTTGATTCAATAACCAGTCAATTGTAGGCTTAATAAAGCCACTAATGTATAAAGAATGTTCAACGGCCAAGTCACACAACATTAAATATAATAATAAAGAAATCGCAGTAAGGAACCTTAGACTTGGAACGACTTTATCTAGATTTCATTACTTTTTAGAGACAAACAAACAGCTCCATCGAGACTTGGCTAGTTTTTTACAGAATGTTTTTGGTGGGATTTCACTTCTTTTTGTAGAAACGTGGACATATTGATTTATTTTATTAAATTTTCTTATTTGACACAGTTTTTTTTCTTTTTAGGAGTAATTTTATTATTATTACAAATCTTTCTTTTCTTTTTTTCCGGTTCTGATTCTTGTACAGTAAGCAACAGTTTTTCGTATTGCCCATTCGCGTTCATTATTTAATCTTTTAGACGGTTTAGACCGTTTAATTTCTGTAAGATCGGCGCGGTATTTACGCCTAAGCCGGTTGTATTCGGTGATCGCTGAAGCTTGAGCTTTTATACTCTTGAAGTCAACATTTATGAGATGAACCCATCGAGATATTATACGTAGTAGTTGTATTTCGATGGATGAACCATACCATACCCATGAAGATTAGTTACTAGAATTTTAGACCATAGAGCTAGCAAAAAAATGTTTAATTGATTTTTTTTTCTTATGTCTATGTTCTAGAAATTTATTCCACAGAATATTGCATGGAAGTAGTTAGTACTTTATTGTACAAAGTACTTATTACTTCCATGGAATATTGTAAAGAATAACTGAAAATTAGCTCGATTCCAAAGAAAAAATAAGACTTCATCGAAGTTTTATTTTTCCCATGCAATAATACAGCCAGTGTTCTAAAAACCAGAGACCAAATAAATTTTAAAAAAATGGTTATTGTCTGTCATTATTGGCCTATCACGAGCAGGGTTTCCAACTTGTGGCTTACCCCAAACAAAAGTAAATAATATTTCGTTTGTTAATTTGATATGTAGGAATTTTTTTATTTGACACTTGATCAGTGTTATCAAATTGAGGGTTTTAGCCCTAAATTAAGGGTCAAAATATACTTGATGAGTATTTTTTATTCATTCCTCAGCACTTTGACAATTTAAATGTAACAATATCATTTAAACCACCATAATCATTACCAATTTTCGACATAATTGGGGCCTCATGCAAGTTGATAACCTTATTTTCGTCATCAAGCATTAGGAGGCATAATATTTTCAGTTTTTCATACTGAACTTAGGGTAATTTTTGAAGAAGCGGGCAACTCTTAAAAGCAGAATGAAAACAGACAACAACGAAAAATTTGTCTTTTAAGTACAATCGAAATACAACTTGGTACAATATCCCGATGAATATGTATGGTTATAACGTATTATAGAGGTAACGAGTATGGCAAATACTTGGCATTTTCTGGCCAGAGATCATCTCCAAGCGTGAGCTCTGTGGGAAATGTGCAACGCTATAGATCGGCCACACGCTTCGAAGAGACCTATATACTAGGAAAGCTCTCGAGTGGATACCACAGGACAAGAGAAAAGTTGGTCGACCCAAGTAAACCTGGCGGCGGCGTACCGTTGCAGCGGAAAGGCAGTCATTCTCTCCTGGTCGGAAGCAAAGTGCATTGCCCAGGACAGAATCCGATGGAGAAGCACTAAAACTAATACTTAGATGAAGAAGCACTAAAAATAAAAATGTAATTATTATGGTAGTAATAAACCTATAAAAATGTAATTACTCTTTTATTATGATTAAGCAGAAGGGGAGACATTCGCTCAAAAGTGGGACGCTATAGGCTAGATTAAATAAGAAGATGTGTCCCTCTACGCTGGACATTTGCAATGACAGTCGATTTTTTTATGTAGCAATAGAAGGGGGCGTTGCCATAGAGATATGGTAATCTCTAATACAGCTGAGGGTTCTTCATGAGATACTTCAGACCTTCGATTTTTGACATCAAATGAAGCGGCCCACCTAGTTGAATATTTTTTGTAAAGGCGGTATGTCGATTTCTAATAGTTTGATTGGGCTCTTGTGTGGCTAAATTGACTCGATAAATAGCACTTGTACACTGTCAATCACCACATTGGATCGAATGCTGGGAGCATTCGCCGTTAATATGCGTTACAGACGATTTAGACAATAGGAATAATGCACAAACCACTTACCACGTAGGCAGGCTTCTAGCACGATTCCTCACGAATAGTTCTTCCTTTAGACACCTGGCCGGCCAGCCACACACGATTATAAAGTTCCAAAAACACTGTTGAGCACTTGAAGTTTGATTAGGATAATTGAGTAAAAAGATGTAATATTTGGTGCGCGCGCGCGTTCGATTCAACTTCCAGACTCAGAATCGTTTTCTGGTTCTGCCACCAGCCTATGGCGCTGTATTCCAAGACGCCGGTAGGATAGTACATGCGCCGGCGGTAATCCGGGCGCTCCATTGGCTAAATCGCCTGCAGCACGACGAATCATGATGATTGACAAGTGCGTCGATAACGCGCGCGAAATTCGAATTGAAAAGTAAACGAAGTTTACGTTGAAAACGGAACATTCCGCCCACCAAAATACCAATGGGATTTTCCCAGAGTAAGAATAAGAAACGGTAATTAACGATAAATATGTTTAAGTTACTATCCTAAACTTAAAAGCTAACAAATGATAAGTTGAAACGATTATACGGAGGGTAGAGGACATAGTTTGACCAAAGGTCTCTTAAGCGAGTGATCCCTGGCTGTTCTAACGGTTGCGACTCGAACTACCCCATCAGGGCCAGGATGCAAGGAAACAACTCGTCCTAATGCCCATTGAAGAGGAGGCCGATTGTCCTCTTGTATAAGTACGATTGAGTTTACAATTAACGGTGTTGAGTCCGTGGTCCATTTTGCTCGCTGAGTTAACCCATGTAAATATTCATTTTTCCAGCGTTTCCAAAATTGTTGTTGAAAAGATTGGATAAGTTGCCATCGATTCAGTCGATTGATTTTTACGTCCTTGTAGTCGAAGTCAGGAACTGCTGTAAGAGGTTCCAGCGTTAAAAAATGACCGGGCGTAAGAACGTTCAAATCGTTAGGATCCGAGCTCAATGGACACAAAGGCCGCGAATTTAAAATTGATTCGATCTGAGCGAAGAGTGTGGTAAGCTCTTCAAACGTTAAGACCTGATCGCCAACAATACGGTACAAATGACTCTTTGCGGCTTTGATTTGGATTTCCCACACCCTCCAAAGTGGGGAGCAGAAGGTACGTTACGTTTAAAATCTATTTTTTCCGCATGAGAGGCTTGTTCGATACATGACGCTAGTTGTGAACTTGCACCAACGAAATTCGTACCGCAGTCAGAGTGAATAACATTGCAGCGGCCGCGACGAGAAACGAAGCGACGCAATGCCGCGATGAAGCCGTCAGTCGATAAAGTAGAAACCACCTCAAGGTGCACTGCTTTTGTGCTCAAGCATACGAATAAACACAAGTACGCTTTATCGATTTTAGCACCACGATGAAGCCCGAGCTTAATTCGAAAAGGCCCTCCTAGATCGACACCTACGACAGCGAAGGGTTTTGCCTGATTGACACGAAAGGCCGGAAGGTCGCTCATAAAGGGTTGCAAAGGTTTCGGTTTAAGACGGTAGCATCTTATGCATCTTGAAAGATGATGACGTACAGCATGCTTTGCCGCAAGTATCCAAAACTGTTGTAAAATCAGATAGTTGGTTGTGTTCAGACCGGGATGAAAATTGTTTCGATGAATAGATTCGATTACAGCTGATGTAAGAACACTCTTTTTGGGCAATAATGCGGGATACTTATGTTCGAAGTCAAGATCGGAGCGCGATAGGCGCCCGCCTACTCTGAGTATACCCTGCTCGTCCAAAAACGGGTTTAGTTTACGAAAACTACGAGGTAACTGTATCTTTGATTGTAATTTGGATATGACATCCGAAAAACAACGTTGTTGGAAATGTTTCACGATAATTAGTAACGCACGATGACGCTCAGCGTCCGTTACGAAAAGATTATCTGATCGCGGAACAGTGTTACGCATGTTATTACAAAACCTGCGAACGTAAGCGATAATGCGACAGATTTTATCTAAAGAAGAATATTTTTCGAATAGTCGATCAATTATAGAAGTTTGGTTTACGCTTTCGATTTGATCCGAAACGAGAACCGTGGTGCGACGCTGCTCAGAGAGCACCGCATTGTCATCGTTTGAACGATTTTTCGATGTATCGATTGGCCACTCAGACTGTGGTTGAGACAACCATTCTGGGCCCGCCCACCATAGGGCATTGTTTAGCAAATCGTGAGGCAATTGCCCACGCGAACAAACATCTGCAGGATTTGTGACAGATGGTACGTGCCTCCAGCACTCGGTCGGTACGATATCTTGAATGTGACTTACGCGGTTTGCAACGAATGTCACCCAGCGAGAAGAAGGAGCTCGCAACCAGGATAAGGTAACGGTGGAATCACACCACAGATAAGTGTCATGGACAGGAATCCGCAGCGTGTCCTTGACAAATTTGATAAGGTCTGCGAGCAAAAGTGCACCACACAGCTCTAGGCGAGGTAACGATTGACGTTTCAAAGGAGCTACACGAGCCTTAGCACAAACGAGAAAGACGCGAACGGAGCCGTCAGACTCGGTAACGCGCAGGTATATAACGGCGCCATATGCTGCTTCGGAGCTGTCACAAAATCCATGCAGTTGATATGATTGAGCGCTATCGGTAGCGTATTTACGTGGAATCTTAAGATTCCTAACTTGAGGAAGCTGTTCGGAGAACTTTTCCCATAGAGAGATAATTTCCGGTGGGGGCTTATCGTCCCATGAAAGACCTAGAATCCAAAGCTTTTGAATAAAGCATTTAGCTTGAATTGTTAAAGGAGATAGAAAACCCAGAGGATCGAAAATTCTGGCAACCTCACTCAGAATCGTTCGCTTGGTGCACGGTTGATTAGATGGATTTACGGTAAAGACGAACGAATCCGAAGCAGGCTCCCACTTAAGGCCCAGAACCTTGATAGTTGTGTCTTCAGTTTCGGTAAAAGTGATTGCTTCTGAAAGACACGCCTCCGCGGGAAGATCGCTAAGTAGCTCGGGTCGGTTACTCACCCATTTTCGGAGCTCAAACGAGCCAAGACCGAAAAGAGCGATGAGTTGAGTTTTGATTTCTCTGGCGTCCTTCAGCGATGAGCTTCCGGATATGACGTCATCAACGTATATGTCGGAAGTTAAAACGGTTTTGGCCTTTGGGTACTTGTGACCCTCATCGTTGGCCAGTTGCTGAATAGAGCGGCACGCCAGGAATGGAGCGGAAGACACTCCGTACGTTACGGTATTTAATACGTACTCTTGAAGAGGCTCATCTGGGTGAGCTCGCCAGAGAATACGTTGATAATCACGATGTTGAGGAGCTAGGTTGATTTGACGGTACATTTGGCGCACGTCTGCCATGAAGACAATTGCGTGCTCACGGAAATGAAGAAGGATCTCTACGATATTTGATTGTAGCTTCGGTCCCGTCAGCAGCGAGTCGTTTAGCGATTTGGAAGTTGCATCTTTAGCCGAGGCGTCGAATACAACGCGAAGCTTCGTTGTAGCGTTGTCGGGACGTAGCACACAATGGTGCGGTATATAATACTTGCCTTGACCCATTTGCTTGGCAGGTACCAGAGTCATGTGACCACTGTCGATATAGTCAGTCATGAACTCCACGTATTGTTGGTTTAAATTGTGATCGCGATACAGACGCCTTTCAATGGCATGAAAGCGTCGTAAGGCTATCTCTCGAGAACCTTCAAAGACTGGCTCCTCGTCGTTTTTGAAGGGGAGACAAACTACATATCTACCTGTCTCGTCACGGTAGTGATTACTGAGAAAACTATTTTCACAGCGTTGCTCTTCTGGGGTCAATCGGGAAGATTGTGGAACGTTATCGATTTCCCAGAAACGTTGAACAATTTTGTTTAAACTATCGTCTACGGTAGAAGGGGCTACTCCTAGTAGACTGGACGATGCGAGTCTGGACTTCCCAAGAAGAAGCCAGCCGAAGACTGAGTTGAAAGCTCGCGGTTGAGAGGCGTTACCCTTCAGACGTTGTTCGAGAAGTGACTCAGCAAAGACGTCGGCACCTAACAAGACGTCGATTGGACCAGGGATGTCAAAACCAGGATCAGCTAGCGGTAGTGTTTTGACCTCCTCCCATCCTTTCGTATTTAGCCTTGCTATCGGTTGATCTCCGCAAATGCTCGGTATGACGAGCATTCCCAGACGAAACTTTACGTTACAGTTGGTGCCAATGTCGCATGTAACAAAGCCACTGACTGAGGCAGGGCTGCCCCCTAACCCATAAACGTTGATATTACCAGTTATAGGTTTTAGATTTAATCGTTGAGCGGCGTGAGCCGTGAGAAAATTGTTTTGACTGCCGGTGTCAAATAACGCGCGAAATGTATGAAATTCACCAGAAGCATCACGAATCTGGACTAGAGCTGTTGCCAGTAACACGGTTGTGGTTACGGTTGGATCAGACTGAGTCAACGAATCCTTAGCCACTAAGGTCGCCGAGCTTGCCGCCGACTCCTTATGTAGCAAAGTGTGGTGTTTACGTCTACATTGTCGACATGAAAACATTGATGTGCACTCTCGCACTGAATGGGATGCGTTAAGACAATTGTAGCACCATTTCTTTTCAGTGGCCACAGCCATGCGCTCATCTATTGATTTTGCCAAAAAAATCATTACAGGCCGAGATGTGATGTTCATTGCGACAGTAGGCACATGTACGAATCGGAGTGCTCAAATTGTGAGCAGGTTTCGCTTGTTGTTTATCACCAACATTTTTATGAGTAGTGACGGTGGGAGCGACAAGCGAATGCGTGACGTTATGTCGCTTGAACTTCTGTGAAGTTCCCGGTGTGTCCTTTGAAACGTTAGCGGTTTTATTGGTAACATTCGAAAAGTGCGTGTCGCGAATTAATGCTTCACCTTTAGAGTGTAAGAATGCCCTTAAATGGTTATACTGTGGAAGCTCAATATCGGTATGTTTTTCCTCAAACTCGCGTCTTAATTTGGTATCGAGTTTGGCCAGAACATTATAACAAAGAACAAAACCCCATTTATCGGTGGGTAGTTTTAAAGTTTTTAAAATTGTTAAGTTCTCATCGATCGTGTCTAAGGCGCGTCGAAAATCTTGAGCGTTCGAAGTCTTTAAACTAACGTCCAAGATATCACGCCAGCACGTAAACGCTAATTCGCGTTTATCTTCATAACGGGACTTGAGAGCCTCGTACGCACTTAAATAATGTTCACTTGCAACAGGAAAAGTTCTAATGAACGATAAAGCATCACCACTTAAAACTGACACGAGATAGTGAAATTTCTCAATATTACATAAGGAGGTAGAATCATGTATCAACGCGTTATAAGTTGCAATGAACTCAGGCCATTCCTTGATAGCACCGGAAAAAGTTGGCAACGAAATTTTTGGTAACCGCATATTTCCACTGTGCGAACCGGTCAATGAATTATGTTTCGAAGTGTCAGCTTGTTGAGATGAACGTTGTTCAAATTTTCGTTGAATTGCCAACACTTGAAAATACAATTCGTCAAATCGATCCTGAAGTTCATCGTCCTCCTCATCGGCATCATCCTTAAGAAGGTCCAAAATAATAAAATGGGAGTCATGAAAACTATCAGCAGTCGTTTTTATTTCATGACAATATGAAAGAAATAACCCTACTTGTGATTCATCGGTATTGGCTAAGGTACCTACTTCCAAAGCCTTCGTTAAGCGATTATATGCTATAGTTCGTTTACGTCGCAAACTGGGCAAATTATTAATAGTGTACGTATTTTCGATACCCTTTTTAATAGTAGGTTTAGATTTACGCCTTGATAGTAAAGACATAATTAATATCAAAACAATAAAACCTGATAGCAAACAAATATTCGGATTCGATAAAAAAGTTTAGTTGCGAACGTCTTCAGCGAGACCGCGTTCACAAGAATCGACGAGAATCACTGGGGCGGTATTACACGACAACAGGTAATATTGTCACCTCGGTCATCTGAGTTTTAAATTGAAATAAATTAAATTGATAAGGATGAATTAAATGAGCGTTAGGAACACTAAAAACGGTTTGCGATATTCGTTAATGTACGGTAAATAAAAAATAAAATAAAAATCAGTTTTTGTAAAAACAAAAAACTATGATTTTTAACCTAAAACGGTAATAATGAAAATGTGAACGCACCAAAATTCGTTGAAAATATGATACGATAAACGATACAACGTCACGATAAAAAATATTTCGTAATTTGAAACGAAATAAATTTTCGATAAATAAATATCAAGAGGAAACGTTGAACGGTTGGAAAAAAGTAGTCGAGTTATAACGAACTATCAACATAAAATTATGAGAAGGTGGATTTGCAATATTGTTTATTGCGAACGGTAAAACGGTAGATAATTTTATGCTAATAAGTATAAAACGACAAAAGAATTTATTTTCAACAAATATTCTAGAAACTGATGGAAGCCATCTTAAATCGATAATCGGTAGGTAAGGTACTCAACAAAACAAAATGGAACAAAGACTTGTTTTCCGATTAGTAATTGAAACAAAATGTTATGTTTATTCGTTTTAGCTGTACTAGTAAGTATAATAAGCGTGGAATACGGTAAATGAAGTAGCAATTACTAAATCGAATTGGTATTTGGCGGCAGACTGAAGGTAGGTATCCAAAGTTCCCGGGTTTCGGCACCAAAAAATGTGGCTAAATTGACTCGATAAATAGCAATTGTACACTGTCAATCACCACATTGGATCGAATGCTGGGAGCATTCGCCGTTAATATGCGTTACAGACGATTTAGACAATAGGAATAATGCACAAACCACTTACCACGTAGGCAGGCTTCTAGCACGATTCCTCACGAATAGTTCTTCCTTTAGACACCTGGCCGGCCAGCCACACACGATTATAAAGTTCCAAAAAAACACTGTTGAGCACTTGAAGTTTGATTAGGATAATTGAGTAAAAAAGATGTAATATTTGGTGCGCGCGCGCGTTCGATTCAACTTCCAGACTCAGAATCGTTTTCTGGTTCTGCCACCAGCCTATGGCGCTGTATTCCAAGACGCCGGTAGGATAGTACATGCGCCGGCGGTAATCCGGGCGCTCCATTGGCTAAATCGCCTGCAGCACGACGAATCATGATGATTGACAAGTGCGTCGATAACGCGCGCGAAATTCGAATTGAAAAGTAAACGAAGTTTACGTTGAAAACGGAACATCTTGTGTTTTCTAATTAGGGTCACCAGGTACTCCAGATCTTCGATTATCCTAGTTTTTATAGTTTTCCCTTTATGTGACCATTAAAACCTAACTCTGTACCAAATTTCAGCTCTCTGGGTTTATGGGAAGTACTAGTTCTATTTTGATGATCATGAGTGAGTGAGTGTCGAAAATGCGAAACTTTGCTTTCGCTTAACTTCGGAACTAAATGACCTACAGACTTGAAATTTTGGATTTTAAGTATGTGATTATAGCTTACTGGATAATGAAAAATTTCTTCGTTCTGGTCTTATCCAGAGGTTCTCAAATAGGGGCCTGAAAATGCGGCGAAATGGTTCCTGTAAAGGATTGTACGGCAGTGTTTGCTTCGCGCTCGACTTGGCGGGAGCACTGCCGTGCCCCCTGATTTTGTGTGATTGAGAATATTTAAGAACAAAACAACATACATACCTACTTACATTAGTCATATCTAAATTTTTGCATTTATGTGATGTGTGTGCAGTGGCGTAGCGTGCCTTGTCGGGGCCCCGTATAAAAATTTTTTGGAGGCCCTTATATGGAGGTAAAGATTTTTCACAAAGAAAAAAAAAAAATATTGTGAGAAGAAATATTTATTTATCACATAATTTACCCATTTTACAAATAAAAATCGAATTTTAAATATTCACTCTCCTTGCCTTTTTTCGGCAAACTGATTTATTAAATCATTTATGGCTGATGATGATTTTAGTTTTTCTAAAGTTTCTGCTTTTGAACGCACGTTAAGGCGGGAAAAAAAGGAATTGTTTTATAGAATTTTGTCATTTGTAAAATAAAATAAATTAGAAAGTTTTTTATTCTTTTTCCTTACACACTTTGGCCCGTGGCTCCGGGGGCCCCGTATAATTGATACGGCAAATACGGCGGTAGCTACGCCCCTGTGTGTGTGATTATTGTGATAGAAAAGTTTGACTTGGTGGAATTTTTTCGACCATCTTTTAATTAGAAAGATCTAAAGACAGACATGGACCTATGGACCGACGACCTGGTGAAGGTCGCGGGATGCGCATGGATGCGGGCAGCGCAGGACCGGTCGTTGTGGAAATCCTTGGGGGCGGCCTTTGTCCAGCAGTGGACGTCTTTCGGCTGAAAGAGAGAGATAGACAGACATAGACATATAAATAAAATAATAATAATAAACTTCTACCGCACCTAACTGTGTACCTATTACAAAACTGAACTAAGCAAACAACATTTTAAAGTACAGTCGTACGAAACTTTCAAATAGGAAGCATCTAAGAGTTCTTGGTAAAATTAAAACTATAAAAGTTATTTATTGCTGCAATTCTACTTGTTATTGCTCGTAAAGTATACTTCTGATAAACATGGCCAATGGTTTCTTACGACATGTTCCCGAAACATATTACGCGAATGAGATTTTCTTTACAGTTCGGTTTTATATGCTATTGCTTAACAGGTAAGTATTTTTTGAATAATGAATTTGTTGTTGTGTCTACTGCCTCTCTTAAAGGAATTCACATCTAATATACCTATATTCTTATATAATCTTCGTACGTATGTAGTGGTCTATTTTTTAAAATTTACTAGTTTAAATTTTACAGCGTCATCAAGGCTATGCGATGCCGTAAGTGTCAACATGCAAGGCTCTATAACTCTTGGCAAAGAAGTAATGGACATGCTAACGCATTATATAGGAGGTGATTTCTTTCTCATCAACAGCAGACGGGCCCTTTCCGGTCAACCAAAGGCAGATTTTTATTCTCAGATCACAAAGCATGCAAAGTTATGTGACAATATACAGTTTTGTGGTGCTAGTAATCTTAAAGAGTTCATAAATGAATATGTTTCTATGCTCGGAAAAGCTGTAGAAAGCATATTCGATATTGTCACACATGGACATCGGTGGAATAAAGAATCGGATACAATTTTTGGAGCAGAATTTATAAAAGCGCTCAAGGAAATCGGATCGGTTTTACATATTGCTAATGCAAAGGTAACAGACGATAATGAACAGCGCGTCTGGACAGGTGCCATTAAAAAGATCAGCTCAAAATTACAATACAGAGTTAATGTTTTTACGGATAATCATCTAGAAGGTCGGACAGAAGACATAATTAACGTTAAAAAGAAATTGAACCAGAAATTAATACTAGCCATTATTGCTGTCGAAGACACATATTTAAGACGACTTTGCAGTGTTCATAGTATTTGTATGAAACACATTGAATGTACGAGGAGTTTGAATATGTTGTTGGAGAGTTTAAAGAAAATGGACGAAAAAAAGTCAAGGAGTTCGTGAAAGCATTCCAAAATGAAATGAGAGGAGACAGATTTTTACAGAATTCTGAGAGAAGAGACAGCAAATGAATTCCAAATTGTGTTGAGCGATATGTCTAACACTGATACCGTGCAAGCTAGAGAAGTTCTAGGATCTGTACAAAAGTCTGTTGAAACTCGATTGCAATTAGAGAACACAGCACAAAGTATAAGTGGTGGCTTCGATTCCGAAATTAGTCAATACCATATTATCAGATATGGATTTCATATACAGTAAACACAAACCAGATCCTTTTCATTCGTTTTTTAGCAATTTTTACAACTGGCAGACGTCTGGATCTAACATGAGGCCTGTGTTGCGAATAGTACTGAAACGTATAGAACATGAATTTAAAATTGCCAACGAAGATATTCGTCATAAGCTGTTGAATGAAGTAAGGGTATTTTTAGAAATAACTGTAGATGAGTAAGTTTCAAATTGTAATTTAAAAAATCAAGTACCTACCTTAACAACAAGCTTCAATTCTTGCTTAAACTGTAAAGTAGTTTTGTTATCAACTTAAAATTACCTATACTTTAAAAGCCAAATTTCGTTTTTTTTAGACATACATACATACATACATAGAATCACGTCTTTATCTCTTACGGGGTAAACAGAGCCAAGAGTCGTGAGACTTGAAGGCCACGCGTAGCTAAATAGTGCTCAACTAGCACACAAGCTGTTAATACAGGCTTTATACAGCCTAAGTGTAGTATAGCAGCTGTTAAAGTGCTGTAAATTTTTCCTAAAGTTGAACAGTAGAGTACTTTCATACCCTTGAACAGCTAGGTGCTACAGGACATGTTTTGTAGCAAAAAAATATCTTATGGTAATACAAAAACAAGTACTGGCTTCACTAAACTACTATTGGACATAAAATGGAGTTAATGGAGACTTTTATACCACTGTAAGATGTAAAAGAATACTTTAGTAGGCAGGGCAGTTTGCAAAGAGTTTTAACTTACCTCTATAGCACTCAAGACCGTATTGAGACATTTTGTAAAGCCTTACGCTCTTTAGCATATTTTATTACTAATGTTATAACTCTATATTTATTGCAAAGTTGTGTAACTTTGAAATAGCGCCTTGAGCGCTATATACGAGAATTATATAGAAACTAAACGGTTAATAGTTGTCTAAGAAATCACATTAAATATTTTATATAGCCGTGAGAGTTACAAAACGGTGTTGTTTTTAGTATTTTAATGGTGTTTACTAGATTTCTCATAGCTTTACATCTACAGAGAAGGGACATGACTTCATACTAGAGCTAACAGCGCCATATTCGCAACTGATGTGCTAAAAATGTAACCTAAAGCTGTATGATAATATTATAATTTTTTTATTCAGCCTATGACGGAGTGCGATTTCGGTACGGGTAGGGTTCCGTAGTTTCCAATTTAATGCACAACGATATTGCATCTTGTAGTACTACTAAAGCTGATATTTGTGAGGACGACAGTCTTACAGCAAGTGAAGAAGCCATAAATGAAACACATAATTCTTTATAATTCTTTTATTACTTTCGGCAATGTCTGTAATATAAGCTGTTGAATATTAGAGATTTGTTCTGGCGTTTGATTCTCAGGATTAATCTGAACTACGAGGTATATTTCTTGAGATGATGATTCCTGGTTTAGCTCAGCTTTAGAGTAGGTATTTGTCACAGGCAGTAACTGAAAAACATAAAGTATGATAATTAGAAATAAAAAATGGAATACCTCGGATAAATACCTAAAGCCTACCCTTGGTCACACTACTGATAGTTTTACACATTAAAATATGGGTACCTATGTAATTGAAATTGTCTATACAAATAAACGTATTATCTATCTATCTATATCAGTTAATCTGTATAGGTAAAGATAATAGTAATGTATAGGTAGGTATTGAATAAAAGGAAAATAAGACTTCAAAATTCAATGACGGATCCCTAAGTAGTGTTTTTACTGCATATCTCAAATAGCATTAAGACCACCTTGGGCTCTAAACAGTAACTGTAAAATGCTGATGTACATGCAAAACAGTTGGATAGCGCACTAGTACTACAACCGTGAAACCTAAACATCTACTGCAGCAAATACTAGAGCCTTTTTAGGGTTCAAGCAGATAAAATAGATATAACCAACACTGGGAGCTGCTCTTATCGAGACGCCATTATACTGTTTTAAAAAATGGATGTTTTTAAGGTTATTACTACTTTTTGTAGACATAAACCTCATAATTTAAAATGTAAATTAAGTCTAATTTTTTACGTATAGCCCTAATTAAAATTTTTTGTAAACTAAAAAGTACTAAATACTATTATTTAAGTTGTAACCTAATTCCTCACCATAATCATTTATTTCATTTTTGCATTAAAAACTTAACATTCAGAGGGCGCGAGAAAATTTTGACGATAATTCATATAAACATTCACAATGAACTGGTAATCGCACTGCAATTTCACGTACATATAGAAATAAAACACCATATTACTTACCGTTTTGATAAATCCTTCGTATAAGTTATGGATCCTTTCACTACACATAGCACGCATTCAATTCATTTAATAAAAATTATAATATATCTTGTATACGTAAAATTGTAAATCAACAATAAACTTACTTTAAAGCGATGGAAGTTAATTTTAAAATACAGGAGCTCCGAAATAAGGTGAAGGTAGCAGAAATGCGCTGCACGAGAAACTTTGGATGCTTTGTGGGCACATTACGGCCTTTAAGCAGCCTTTGTAGCGCTATTCTAACTTACATAAGCGGCCACTTTAGATCAATTGCAGAGCTTATAGTTGTATAATTTGTGGCCTATTTCGCGCTACAAGAGATCTGTAGCAGCTTATAGATGTACTATACTTCTTACTATGAAGCCCATGCCGTAACTGAAATCCTCTATCTGGCTACTGTACCGCTTGTTATAGCGCTTGTGTGCTAGTTGGGTGGGCTCTCTCTGATGGAATGGGGATTCTGGTATAGTGACAGGTTGCTAGCCCATCGCCTATGAGTGGAGGAATCCTCAGTTTAAAGCCCTTTCCCTCGATTGACTTTTACAATCTGCGCGGGAAGAGAAGCAGCTGGCACATTTTATGTTTTTCCTTCGCTCCCAGACCAGCATGAAAGCATTTTTAGACATACATACATATTATCACGCCTTTTTCTAGTGGGAATTGGCAGAGACTAACGATTTCCACTTGCTACGATCCTTACATATCTCTCTCTCTTCCTCTATACTCATCACTTTCTTCATACATGCTCTCCGGTTATGGGTGCTCCTTTATCTCCCTTTTTAAGGATATTAGGTCCGCAATCTGGTCGAAGTGCGTTCTTTGGGGTCGACCCTGACCAACTCTTATTTTTTAGACATTTAGATAAAATAGTAAGGATAGAATAGTAGAATAGGTTGGAACCTTCAAACAACTCAACTGGCAGGTTGGTTGGTATTGGAACCTTCAAAAACAAGTCTACGTCTTTTTAAAAGGCCGGCAACCCTCCTGCGATACCCCTGGTCTTGTGGGTGTCCATGGGCAGCGGTGATTACTTACCATCAGGTGACCCGCTTGCTCGTTTGCCGCCCTATGTTATAAAAAAAGGGTAAGTTTTGTTTGATGAAAATGCAGAAGTGAATAGTTTTTTTTTCCACTTGTGCCTTGGAAGCGGTAGTAAGTGGTAGCAGACTTACCTATTTTACCATAATAGATTAGTAGAAGGTATACGTAAATTTGATTTTATACAAAATCCCTCACTGCGTCTGTCTGTATAACTCAAAACTTCCCAAGCGCTTTTCGTCAAAATTCTTAATGCGCACAGCGAAGGACTGGAACTCCCTGCCTGCGTCAGTGTTCCCGAGCACATACAACCAACCAACATACCGCCAACTCTCTCCAAAACCAGAGTGAATAGACTGCTTCTGTAAGGTAAGCTCGCTACACCGTAGACCTCATCTTTACCCTCGAGCAAGAATGTGGTCAAGAGCAAACCCATCTTTTATAAAAAAAAATATTATTTCATGCGGTTTTTAATCATTAGAGTGAGGAAAGAGAAGAAAGCTGAATTCAGAAAATTAGAAATGATAACAATAATGCTTTTCGATAGAATAATTATTTACAAAGTAGAATTTTCAACAAAAGCAACAGTTTATTAACATAAACACACAGACTTCTCGCCAATAATCCTATGGGAGCATCCTTATGAATAGCGATCGATCACTGCAGTTCGTAGAATCGTAGAATGCATCCAATACCTACCATGCACTTTCAGTACAAAGGAATATTAAATCCTAGTTGTAAAGCTTAGGTATGTACTTAAATATATCTATACATACGAAATACCCATTATGCACCTACTTAGATATTGAAAAATATATTGTGAATCGATAACCAACAAAATATCTTTAGAAATGGTTTCTTTATTGAATTCACAATACAAAATAACATTTCGGGTTTCGGACCTTCAAAAGGTACAAATTACAATACAAAATAACAGTGACTGGCAACATCTGGTATTGCCATTTAAATCGAATTAGTGTTGCCATCGTGGCGAAATGTTTGTACCTATAGATAGTGGTAAAATACCTCTAGCAAATTAGGTTTTGCCATTCCTATAGATTTTTCTTGTTACACATGTGTATGTATGAATGAAACGATTTTTTACATTAACTAATGACTAGGTACCTGGATTTCCGCCCCCGTAGAAATTTTGGGATAAAGATTGACCCACGCCATCGCATTTTGATTCATCACTTCTGTTCTGGCATGTCAAACTGTTCAGCTTTTTGAAAATCATCAGCTCTATAAATACCTAACTAAGTGATGGTTTTACAAAATTTGTTTTTACAACATATCTTGTGCATGTGATTGATCGTTCGATATTGTCCACTTTACTACGACGTCATCCAATTTGTAATATCGAAGATAGGGTTACTACTAAACTATCCTACTTATAATATTTAAATGCGAAAGTTTGCATGTGGTTTGTGAGGATGTTTGTTACTCAATCACGCAAAATCTACTGGACGGATTACGATGAAATTTGGTATACGGGTAGAAAAATACCGGTTATAGTACATAAGGTACTTTTTATTCCAAAAACCGGTCCGATTTGAACAATTATCTCAGTATAATAGCAACTCAACTAGATATCAATAAGGTTATTGTTGTCGTGTTATTTTATCAATCTAGTGGTAGTATTTTTTCCTGCTCAGTGGTATTATCAACTCTATATCAATCTCTTATCCGAACTCTTCTAATTACTAAGCTACCGAAATTACAGTCTATTTAAAATCAATGAAACGAATTTCGGTAACCCTAGTAAAGCCAATATTGGATTGCTGCTGTCAATATCACCATCAAAGGCTCCCACGCCGGCTACAGTCTAGGAATAGTGCGTCAAAGTCAACAAATTGCTTTTAACGATTTTACCTGTCCTGTGTGCGGAACTTCATACACTGACCCAAATTTGCTATACTGTGTACTTGTGTTATTGTTCTAATCAGTGGAAATTTCTGTATAAGAGGGCTATACAGAATTAATACTTGTCTACTGTACTAAAAAATAAGTAAGTATATGAGAATTTTTTTGGACCAACTCTGACATCTCATTTGTTCCAAACATTTTGGGCGAGTCGTTATTGTAAAATAGTATGGAACAGCTATTTTTTAGGGTTCCGTACCTGAAAAGGCAAAAATGGAACGCTATAAGATCACTTTGTTGTCCGTCTGTCTGGAAAACTTTTTTTCTCAGGAACGCTTAAAGGTATCAAGTTGGAATTATTATCGAATATTCGGATCCACGGTTTCTTTCTGCAAAAAAATAATGAAAATTATTCATCAACGCGATCAAGAGATATTACCGTAAATGTTGCGAATTTTAGCATATTTTGCATTTCAGGCAGCAATCAAAACCTACGGGAAGTACTTCCCGTTGACCTAAAATTATGAAATTTGGCAAAAAGCAAGGTCTAACAGTGCTTATACAGGAATAAATCTGAAAGTTGTAAATGTTGTTAGAAGTCTAAAAAAAATACAAACTTATTTTTGCGGTCGATGCAGTATGAATCTCAGGGATCTTTCAGTTAGATCCTCTAATGTAAGATGCTTTGCGAGTACGGAACCCTCAGTGCGCGAGTTTGACTCGCACTTGGCCGCTTTTTATTTATATTTTACAGCCAGTCTCATACAAATAGTTGCTCATATCCATGAGTAGACAGTATAACAATGATTTAGAATTCACCCTTTTGATATAGGAAGTTACCTACATCATTACAAGTTTGCTATAGCTTAGCAGAATCGACATCCTGAAACCTGCTATACTTTTTCGGGTCGCAGATTATAAATTACCCACATAATATTTATATAACCAAATTTCAGTAATCAACAGCAATTTATATTTATAACTAGCTTTCGCCCGCGGCTTCGCTCGCGTGAATTTCCCACGGGAACAGTGCTTTTTCCCGGGATGAAAAGTACCCTATGTGCTATTCCAGGTCATTATCTACCTCTGTACCAAATTTCATCGAAATCCGTCCAGTAGATTTTGCGTGATTGAGTAACAAACATCCTCACAAACTCACAAACTCACATCCAAACTTTCGCATTTATAATACTAGCTTTTGCCCGCGGCTTCGCCCGCGTGAATTTCCCACGGGAACAGTGCTTTTTCCCGGGATAAAAAGTAGCCTATGTGCTATTCCAGGTCATTATCTACCTCTGTACCAAGTTTCATCGAAATCCGTCCAGTAGATTTTGCGTGATTGAGTAACAAACATCCTCACAAACTCACAAACTCACAAATTCACAAACTCACAAACTCACAAATTCACAAACTCACAAACTCACATCCAAACATTCGCATTTATAATATTAGTATGGATTAGTATGGATGAAGACTACCATTGAATGTAAATACATCGTCTAATGAAGCGAGCTTCGTTAGAGGTCCGTTCAACATGGCCGCACTAAAAACATTCAAAGCAATTACTGAGCTTTCAAACGCTAAATACTAACAATTTATATTGTGTTGATTCATTTCTTTTTTGATGGTAAATGAAATCGTTAGAGATGTATTCATTGGAGTTCATTACTAAACCTTTCATACTTATTTACTGCAGGTTTTTCGGAAACTCTGACCGTCTATAACTTTTCACTCACCCCCTTAACACTCTCAAGGGTAGAATTTCCAAAATTCCTTTCTAAATAGGTACCTACTCACATAGCTACAAAGTTTCTACGTTCAGCGGTTTCGTAAAAATTTTGGGGAATCCGCCTCTACAGTCTCTGCTCTCTGAATTGAATTGAAATCAGATACGTCTCTTTTACATGACTGACTAAAAGAGTGTAATGTTTTCCGGGTCCATGTATATATGCGTTTGTATGTATGTAAGTTTCTTTATTCCACCATAAGTCCTGAACAGCTGAACAGATTTTGATGGGAGAGGTATTTTTAGTTTCCTAGCATTCTTCCGAGTGACATAGGCTATGTCATTCGGAAGTGTATCAGTCGAGTCGTGTTTTTTATTTTTTAATAATTAGCTTCTATTATATGAGCTAGATTAATTGAAAATAGTGTGGCCGATAAAGTTTGTAGACCTAACTTTGGGTTGTTTTTTAATTACCTACGTGTAAAAGTACAACTTAAAATCGCATGGTTCGTGTTCCAGCTTACTATCCACTAAATTAACCTGAAGCAAAAAGACTTCAAACAAGTAACTACAGGGTAGGGTAACTATTTTGCAACTCGGGTCAGTAATTAGCATTTTGTTTGAGCATTTTGGACTTTAAGTTTAGTTTGGATTAACCATTCTCAAAGTACAAGTTGTTTTCAAATTGGACTTTGTTATCTACACATGAAACAAGGTACACGGAAAGAAATGATTTAGCTGTGGTATCTAAACTCGCTTTGCTGATATTTCCTTTGCTGCTGCTTACAATATCTTAGCAACTGTAACAAAGCCTTTTCTATAGCAACTAAAACCCATTACCTACCTTTACTAACGATATTTAGCTAAAAGAGTTTCAAATAATTAGCTTCCGCTACTAATTGATTAGCAACTTAAGCTAATTTCTTTACCCGCATCAACAAAATTTTATTAGTCATTGGCGTTAGCTGTGACTGCTAATAATTCTTAGCTCTAGTATTCGAAAACTTTGTCACTATTGCTAATTGTACATGTATCAGGTAGCAAAATCATGTCTTTGTTGCATTTGATAAAAACATTATGCAAACACGGATAACATTTTTGCACCAGTTGTTAACTTAATTATTATATTTATCTACTAAATATATGTATTCTTCATCAATGCGATAATCTTAGTCATATGAAGGGACATTCAGCTAAATAAGCAAGGCAATAAAGAACAATAATATATTGGCGGTAGTAGCAAATCAGATTTATGTGAGGCTGCTAAGAATATTACGTAGCTGTGACTAACTTTTTGAAAAACTTTAGCAAATATTATTTGTAGCAATTATCAAGCAATCATTTGCTAATGTTGCAAAAAACCTTAGTCATACCATCGAGTTTTCTATGCAACAAACAGCAATAATATATTAGAAGTAGTAGTAAATCCAGACTTCTGTGAAGCTGCTAAAATATTTTGTAGCTGTGACTAACTTTTTGAAAAACTTTAGCAAATATTCTTTGTTGCAATTACCAAGCAATCGTTTGCTAATATTGCAGAAAACCTTAGTTATAACAACAAATTTCCTATGCAATAAACAGCAATAATATGATAGAAGTAGTAGTAAATCAGACTTCTGTGAAGCTGCTAAAAATATTTTGTAGCTGTGACTAACATTTTGAAAAACTTTAGCAAATATTCTTGGTTGCAATTACCAAGCAATCATTTGCTAATGTTGCAGAGAACCTTAGTCATAACATCAAATTTCCTATGCAACAAACAGCATTAATATATTAGAAGTAGTAGTAAATCAGGCTTCTGTGAAGCTACTAAGAAGATTTTATAGCTGTGACTAACTTTTAATAGAACATTAGCTAATATTATTTGTAGCAATTACCAAGCAATTATTTGCTAATGTTGTAAAAAATCCTTAGTTATACCATGGAATTTTCTGTGCAACAAATAGCAATAATATATTAGAAGTAGTAGTAAATCAGACTTCTGAAAAGCTGCTAAGAACATTTTGTAACTGTGACTACTTTTTCACAAACTGTAGCTAGTATTCTTTGCTGTAACAGATACATACAAATTAGCTGATGTTGCTAACAATAATTAATGAACAGCAAGAATATATTAGTCGTAGTAGCATTTCAGACTTTTGTGAGGCTGCTAATAATATTTTTCACAGACTTACAATCCGATTTTAGTAGGTATACATACCATAGGTATGTATCTAAGTATGCGCGGACAAATAGGTGATGATGTGATGATGATGTGTGTCCGATCAATTTCGGTCATGGCGGGAACTTCAAGAATTAAAGACTCTCTCGTGAGCTCGCATGTGGCTTATGTAGCCAATCTTGTTAGAGAAGATCCTTACACACAACATTAATATAAAGAATAGGTTCTATTCATACCTATAGGTATGAACAGAACGGTTAAAGATAGGGCATCGGGTACATACGCGCGCCCGGCCTCCCGAGCCGATACTTGCTCATTCTCAACTCATCCGAATGAGGAGAGAGAGTAGAAGGGAGAACAGGTATTGAGATACTCTCAATACCTGTTCTCCCTTCTCCCAAAATCTATTAGGTACTTAAATTTCCATCCATTCCCAGCCATCGAAAGTGCTCTAAACCAAGAAAGTGCGCTCGCCAACCCGCCTGCCAAACGTGGTAAGTATGGCAACATCCTCCCAATAAAACTTAAGAGAGGCCTACGTCCAGCATAGGACCTTATGAGACTGAAAGTGGGCTGAAATGAGAACGTACGAATACTTACACCTTCGACGAAAATTGTTTTGAACAATACCAGCTATTAAAGTTCGGAGATACTGTAAGAATATTGTAGGTAGGTACTTATTACAAAAGGACTTAACCAAAACGATTTCCATAAGAAGACCTAAAAAATACACTGTTTTTGTCAGCAGCGAGCGGCTTAGCGATCATTGTTATACCTACCTACTACACACAATTTTATTAGGTACTCGACAACCTAGTCGAGTATGTTGGTTTAATTCAACACACACCAAGTAGGTACCTACCTACCTTTTTATTTCAACCCGTAGATACCTATGTAGAGTAGATATCTAATATCGTCAGAATAGACATTTTTAGGGTTCCGTTCCTCAAAAGGCAAAAACGGAACCCTTCTAAGATCACTTTGTTGTCCGTCTGTCCGACTGGCTGTCAAACTTTTTTTCTCAGGAACGCTTAAACGTATCAAGTAGAAATTAATATCGAATACTAATCAGGAGATATTACCGTAAATGTTGCGAATTTTTGCATATTTTGCGATTTTAGACTACAATCAATACCTATGGGGTACTTCCCGTTGACCTAAAATTATAAAATTAGGCAAAAGCAACGTCTAACAGTACTTGTACAGGAATAAATCTGAAAGTTGTAAATATGTTGTTGGAAAAAAAGTGTTTTACAAACTTATTTTTGCGCTCGATGCAGCATGTATGAATGAATCCTAGGGATCGAACTGCAAAGTCAAGTTTGTTTTTGAAACTTTGAAACTTTTTTTTTTTTTTGTCTTTTAGTTAGAGCAATAATGTGAGATGCTTTGCGTGTACGGAACCCTCGGTGTGCGAGCTTGACTCTCACTTGGCCGGTTTTTTGTACATATCATTCTTTACCAGCTTCTAAACGTGTGCAAAGTCATAGGTATACCTACCTTGAATTTTCCCATATTCTTGATGCCAAGCATGCATCGAATGATATTATTCTACTTTAGATGTCATGTCATGTCATTGATGCCACGGTTCAAAAGTCGTCTACATGGCGGGCGCAACATACAACCGCCGTCGCCAACACAAAAATGTTTATAGATATTTGAATTAGGGTAAACCCGAATGTTTTAGTTACGCCAACGAATATCATATTCGTCACAGTAACTAAAATGCATTTTGCTGTTACGACAAATATTTTCGCGTTTTACGAGGGAAAAGCAACGTAGCAAGTGTTGCCAAATATAAAAGCCGGTACCTTTTTCCATAAAGGACGGGGTTTTAAATCTTATTTTAATCTGTATGGTAATGAAAAATACTACTTACCTATAAATAATAAATTTAAAAGTACGTAGTTTAATATCCGAAAAAGTAAACAAAATAAGTTCTTTTTAGGGTTCCGTAGTACAACAAGAAACCCTCAGTTCGTAGTTAGTATTTTCGTCATGTCTGTCCGTCTGTCTGTCTGTTTGGAAGAGATCTGTTTGGAAGAGATATACATAATAATAATGCGAAAGAGAACTGTAATATTTATTTTGGAATAAACAACTTTTTAAGGGTCAACTTTACAAGTAAACTACGGAAACCGGAAGGTTTTTTAAGGTTTTTAATTAACATTAAAATTTGTTTCTTTTTTCTTATTAATATTTCTGGTGGGGGATTAAGTTCTTTCAAATTTTGTATGAAGACTTTATCCGTTTATAGTATCACGACTTTATAACACATTTTTATGTGTTAAATTTCTTCGTGAATCTGCTTCATTATAACTGACAGAAATACAGGGTGTTTTTAAATCATTGGCTTCCTTTCTACTGGTGAAAGTACTCATGAACATGATCAACTTTTTGTATGGGACCGACTCAATCCGATGGAAAAAAATCTGCTGTTTCATACTATTTTCCAATACCTACTCACCCGAAATGTATGGAACAGCTGATTTTTTTTTCCATCGGATTGAGTCGGTCCCATACAAAAGTTGCTCATGTTCATGAGTACTTTCACCAGTAGAAAGGATGCCAATGATTTAAAAAACATCCTGTATATTCATTATATCACGCATGCATATCACGGCAATTTAAAAAGCTAAGCTAGCAACACTGGTCCCATACCATACGCCGCGCCCGCATCGGCCGCCACTCCTCCCGCCAATTTATTTTAGTTCAGTTTAGTGTATTTTTTCTTTGGTTCAGTGCAGTGTTCTTCTGTGATTTAGTTACCTAGTGCGGGAAGTGATTGACTACAGTAGTGTCTAAAAAAGTAGATACACATAAATAGATATGGACCTGATGGACCAACCAAGAGAAATTTCACAGCTCCTCGATAGTTCAACAAATAATTGAAAAATTTAAAGGTTAGTAACTACTTGTACCTAGGTAATGTACTTTTTTCTATTCCCCCGTATTATGGCGACCACAAACAAGCCTATGCCTGTTTAAGTACCTATAAGCACATATACTCAGGGGAAAAAATAGCTCAAAATCGTAGCAAAATGTATGAAATGAAAACCATACCAATTATTGTAATTTTTTTCGCTTAGTAGGTACCTACTATATAAAATCATGCATAGCTTGAGTGTCTGCCAATTAATCTCTCATTACTTGTTATTGTCACTATTAAAAACCAATTAAATGACGAACTCTGTAGCCATGATTCCAGACTACCACACTGAGGTACTGGGTTCGATTCCTGCTTAGATGGAAAATAATCTTTTCAGATTTACCTGGGTCATGTATAACTCATGTAATAAAACATTAGAGTGAATTCCCGGCTACGTCCTCTGCGGTAACGCTTCAGAACCCGGGGTCCGTACCTAGCCTAGGTGATTTGACGAGGTTACTGGTTTTTACACAAAGCTACTCCCGTCTGACCTCCGAAACCGAAAGGGTAGACCAGATCCAATCCTAGGATAGGACAAACATCAGTTATACGGCACTATATCCCTTGATTGACTTTTACGATCTGCCCGGGAAGAGAAGCAGCTTGCATATTATATGATTTTCTCTCGCTCTCAGACCACAAGCATATTCTTCTTTAACCCCTTAACCACCTACCCCTATTTCTGTCCCTTAACCACCTACGTGCGGTCACTGTGACCGCTAATAGATTATTATTATTATTTGATTTGGACAGTAATAAGGGAACAGCGGAATAAATGAAACATGAATAAATACTATGATTTATTATATAACGCAGTTTATTTATGTAACATAAACATTTATTTATTTTTGATAATCAACCAAAAGGTTGCTTAAATTTTAACACAAAAAATAACTACTTTGACAAATGAGATCTTATAAAGCTAGGCACTTAGTTTTTTTTACTTATTTTAACTTTTTTTCGTAATTTGAACGACTAAAACTTTGATATAAAATAAAAAGATAAACAAAAAAAATATAAACTTAACAAAATTGCAACGCCTCAATATTTACATTTTTGTCGCGACAGTCAAAACAGATCTTTTTGAGAGCACTCCAAACAAATTGGTCCACCTTGCACATGGCAAACATAGGTAATATGTCTTACGTTTCTTCTACGTCTGAACCAGAGTGTGAACAAGGACGAGATAGCTATTCTGAAGAGACTGTAGGTACGGGCTGTACTGGATCATCCTCTTGATTATCACCTTCCAATTCAGAGTCAGATTCACAATCTTCAACCTGCACTTGATCTTCGTTTGTATCAGGTTCTACATGTCACTGCAATCCTCGTCAGGCATTTCTTCCTCATCTGAAATCTCTTGGAGAAAGCCATTTTTGAATGTTTTCATCCATTTTGTTCATTTTGATATTAAAACAATAAAGATATATAAATATAAAAAAATCACACAACAACCTACGTGCGGTCACGGAGACCGCTAACAAAATATTTTTACTTACCCAAGCTTCATACGCGCTCACGTATTCACCTGCCGTTCGCATGAGTGATAATGTTAGGTGTGTAGAAAAGGTAAATAACAAAGCCGCGCAGCCGCAGGATACGCACATATCGAAAAACTTGAATTGAAAATATCGTTGCGGTCTCTGTGACCGCACGTAGGTGGTTAAGGGGTTAAGCAAAGCATTTCTCTAATTTTGTTCCTGACTGTTAATAGTGTAGTTTTACTGAATGCTATGATGTATATTATATCTCTATTGTATTTCCCACAGCTAGAAATGGATTTTGGTAATCTATATCCTGACGCTGCAATGCAAATATATAGCGAGTGGCCGACGACGTAGTAAAAGTTCCAGTAAGAGAACAGCGAGATGCAATAAACGACTGCTGTACATCAGGTTAGTTATAAATTGTGAAGTTTTAAGCTTAAATCGCACTATAGGAACACTGCAGAATTTTTTAAAAGTAAATGCATCAGGTGATTTTTTCTTTTTTATTTGCAGATGGGAAAACGATCAAAACTCTGAGAGCCATTCCATTGTTATTTCCTAATTAAAAATATTGTAATGAGGAAAAAAACGCAATGGAGGCTTCCATTTCCTCCATCAAGATTGGACTGGAAACTAAAGATGAAAAAGCTTTATTCAATATGTTCAAGTAAGTAGTTTAACAAAAAATAAATTCATTAATACCTAATTATTCTGAGGTTTTCATCAGGCATGCCTTACAAATGTTTTTAAAAATTTTCAGTCTGCCCCTGACGTCCTGCCAACCAACCTGCACTTTAATAAGGAGAAACTGTTTTCAACGGGGCCTTCCGCTTAGTCATCAATTGTTTGCAGTATCACCGGACGAAGACAACATCAATGAGTGTTTTTTGATCATAAATGATACAATATAGTCTTGCGTATTGCGTATGTGCTGTTTAAGAGGTATCCGTAAAAATAATTTTTGGCTGGCGTAACTTAAAAGTGCAATTAACTATTGCTTTTTTACAATAAAGTTATTACAATAATTTCAGCATTTGATTGTTTTCATCTAATGAAAAAGTTGCGTGATGTAAATTCTTTGTAACTATGTTTTTTTTTAGCAGCAGTGGCAATAAAGTTTATTTTAACTATTTCATCATTGCGGCAAATCGTACCAAGTGCAGCTACAGTACGACACGATAGCCGACTGACTTACTGTTAAGATTTTCCATCCCGCTCGTTGCAGGCGGAAATATTATGTGAACGAGAGAGAAATATTATATTTTACATATGTTTAGGTTTGTAGCTAGCTAATTGGGGTTTTTACGTGAATTAAAAAGGGTTTAGTTATGTGTTGTAATTATTTAGTTCAAATTACTAAAATAATTGCGTGAAAGATAGTGTTAGCTGCAGTAACGAAATAAATTTGATATCATATCAAAGGAGTCTGGGCAATTTGGGCTAAATTTAATTTTAAATACAACAGTTATAAAAATGGTGCTCAATGATAGGTATTAATGTATATGCCATATTATAGTAATACAACTCAGTTCAAATCGAGCGCAGAAATTGGTGTTTTAGCGAAATTGAATTGTAATTGAAAAAATATTTTATATGTAATAATACGTAACTATATTATTCTTAAAATAAATATAATGAAATGTCATGCGTTGTATTAATAGTTACCACTCGCAGTTGCAATAATGATAAAGGCTAATAAAAAAGAAGTTCCAAGTCGGGTTTTAGTTTTTCAAGAACTTATTTTTTATTACCTTATTTATTATTGCAACTGCGATGTATTAACATCAATACAACGCTATACCGCTAATAAATGATATTTTATTATATATTTAAAGAATAATATAGTTACGTAAGGTATTATTACATATGAAATATTTGTTCAATTACAATTCGAGGCTAAAACATCAGATTTCGCGCTTCAAATTAGGAACTGAGTTGTTCAGTACTATAATATGGCATACACATTATTACCTATCATTTAGAACCACTTTTATAACTGTTGGGTTAAAACTTAAATTTAGCCCAAAATGCCCATACTCCTTTGATAGGATATCAAATTTACTTAGTTACTGCAGCTAACACTACCAGTGTATTTCACGCAATTATTTTAGCCCGTTTCAACTAAATATTAACAACCCGCAAGCTAAACCCTTTAGTTAGAAAGTAACAAACCTAATTAGCAGCTACAGCTAAACATATGTCGACTACAGCTTAAAGTTTTATTCGATTGAGTATCAAATTTTACTTAGTTATTGCAGCTAACGTTATCTTCATTACGACTTGAATCATTTTTAGTCTACTTTTCAACAAAAAAAATTGCATCACGCAACTAAACCCCTTGGTTAAAGTAACAAACCTAATTAGCAGCTACTAGCTAAACATATGTCGACTACTCGCTAAGTTTTATTTGATTGAGTATCAAATTTACTTAGTTATTGCAGCTAACGTTATCTTCTTCATTACGACTAATAATTTTAGTCATTTCAACAAAAAAATTGCATTACGCAACTAAACCCCTTGGTTAACTTAACAAACATAATTAGCAGCTACGTCTAAACATATGTCAACAACTACCGCTAAGGATTATTCGAAAAGAGTTTCAAATTTACTTAGTTTCTGTAGCTAACATAATCTTCCAATGCGAGGAATTATTTTAGCTGTCGCAGCTAAATCGATTAGAACTCACAGCTAAAACTTTTGAAGTTGCAATAACAAATCTAATTTACAACTACAGCTAAGATCATTGTCAAATTCCGCTAAAGTAATTCGATAGCGTATCAGACTGATTTAGTTGCTATAGCTAATACTGTTTTCGATGACTACTAAAACTCTTAGCTACAATAACAAACTTAATTTACATCGACAGCTAAGTTCATTTGTCACTCGCTGCTAACATTATTTGATAGTTCATCAAACTAATTTAGTCGATAAAGCTAATGCTAAGCTTCTACTCTGGCGACGAATCATTTTAGCCGTCGCAGATAAAGTGATTACTTTACTGCACAGCGCAACTAACTCACTGCTAAATATGGATTAAAATGGTTAGCAGTGTCAGCAAAATTTAGCTAATAAAATTAGCTGCCACTCCTAAGTTTTCTACGATTTTTGAGTTATATCAGCAAAAAAATATTAGTTATCACAGGTAAGTTTTGGTAGCTAAAAACACTTTGATATGGTTTGCTAAAAACTTCGTTGTCCCTATATTTTCGAAGGAATTTAGCTACCATCCCTAAATTTTAGCTAACCACAGCTAAGTTTTTCTCTCCGTGTAATTATTAAAAATAAAAAACACGACTGACAAAGTTTTTTACTCAAAAAGTACATACTAACATATAAATTATTATATACATTTTTGAAATCACCTTTTAAAAGCCCTTCAATTTGATACCCCATTCGATAAGATTGATCAAATTTTATTTTTTTGGTCTGCTATTTATCGCATATGTAATCCGCCATTTTTTTTTTATGATGACGTCATATAGCCTATGTCACTCGGAGGAATGTAAGGAATCTAAAGATACCTCTTCCATCAAAATCTGTTAAGCCGTTCAGGACTTATGGTGGAATAAAGAAACTTACATACATACATACATACATACATGAACACTGAAAACATAACACTCCTTTTTTGGTCAGTCGTGTAAAAAAGATAGAAACAAGCTAATTATTAAAAAAAATAAAAAACACGACCTTTGACAACTCTCCACATAGCCTATGTCGATTGGAGGAATGCAAGAAATCCAAAAAATACCTCTCACATCAAAAAAATGTTAAGCCGTTCAGGACTAATGGTGGAATAAAGAAACTTACATACATATAGGTACATGAACCCTGAAAACATAACACTTCTTTGGTGAGTCGTTTAAAAATATTGAATTTAGGTATGGACCGAAACTAAAGCAGCAAGGCTTCGATGGCTCGGCCACGTGGAGAGAGGTGGGAGAGGATCGCGCAGCTAAAAGAGCGTATAAGCGACCAAGCGGGAAACGACCTGTCGGCCCGCCCAGATCTACCGCTGGAGGGATTATGAGGTCTAAGAAGTCTTCAAAGAGCCGTCGAATCAACAAACAACAGATAAAGTTAAAACTTTGGTTTGGGAACTATGTAGGTACTTACTTATAAAATCCTAGCTAATATTATAAATGCGAAAGTGAGTTTGTTTGTTTGTTACCTCTTCACGTTCTTGTTTGTTTGTTTGTTAATCTACTGAAGCAATCTTCCTGAAATTTTTGCATACACATAGAAGTACAGAGAAGGACATAGGGTAGGTACTCTTTCATTCCAGGAAAAAGCACCTATTCCCATGGAATATCTTTCACGCGGGCGAAGCCGCAGGTGAAAGCTAATCGTTTATGATGGAAACAGATTTCCTAAGTCTCGCGAATAGAGATCTGGCAAAAGACTTCAAAATATAAATTTGAGATGTCTGTTGTTATGTTTAACTCTATGCTTTTAGAATTCCAAAATTGTTCCTGTTAGTACCCAAAGCAATAAAGATTAGACTGACACATTGGGCCATGGGTCCTTAATAGTTTGTCGGCCTTTATACCTTTGCTTGTACAATTATGAACCACGTAGCGGCCATCTTGGAAAATGGAAAAAGGGCGGCAACAATCATAAGGGCTTGGGGTATTGCTGAACAATTTTGTTCTCATTATGGCCATTTTGCGTAGATGCTCCATCTATAACCCACTCAGGCGCTGCCGCCAGCGCGACGTGTACCGGGCTCTAAAGCGCTGCTGATCGGCAGGAATTACCAACCGCAAATAGCGCGCTATGGTTTTGCACTTTTAGAGTCAGTACAAAAAATAGAGGCAATTAATTAAAATTATAAAACTAGTATCATAAAATATATTAGTTAAGGGCGATAGATGAAGATGCATTGTTAAATGAATATCACGTTTTAGATCCAAGTTATTTAAGTTTCAATTTCAATTTTGTAAATATTTTTATTTCACTTTGCATTAAATGTTTATATATTTTCCAATATAAGCAATAAAAATGGTAGGTTTTACTTATGATTTTAGACAGCACGTAAACCACGTAATCCAGTTAATGTTAAAAAAAATATCTGGTCCTGTAAAAGAAATAACTTAAATATATTTATAGAGATTAGGCTATCAATTTCTAGTTTCCAACCCAACATGGCAGCGCGCAACCTATATATAAACCTAGATTTCGTGTAAACTACTCACTTGTTTTGCAAAATATTGACAATAAACGTGGAAAACAATATATTTCTTGACTTTACACATAATAATATCATTATGTAAAGTGAAAAGAAAATTTGTAAAAACCTTTTTAAAAGTAATTGAAGACTCCAACCGTCTCGTTACGTCACTATTCACAAATATTCATATCTTAACACTATGAGATTATTGTACAGAAAGATTAATAACACACAAGAAACTACATTAAATTGTGAACACGTTGAATTATTGCACTATTCCAAATAACAAAAGAAACCTCGTCAAAATGAACTTGCAAAGCACATTATAAATCACAGCGAATGGGGCACGGATTCGGGTCCGGAGCGCTTCAAAAGCCACACGATAAAGGTTGTTTCACGGCGGCAATCTTTTTAGATACTTACCTACTAGCCGCGCTCCCCCCGCGAAGTTTCAAATTCGAACTGCATTCAAAGATAGATATGTATAATAAGTTACAATTTAGGATGCTGATAATAAAATCCTACAAGTGTTTTGAAGAGTGAGTCGAATTTACAAATCGAGGGTTCCGCCTAAAGTTTTTTTTTATCCTAATTGGGAGAAAAATACCTTTAACTACAAGTCACACGCAAAAACAAACTACTAGGTACTAAAAAAGTTTAACGTTGGTAAAGAAAAAACAATTATAATTTTAAAGATATTTAAGGAAACCTACCCTAAAAAGTGCGATAACGAACCTTCGATCACTTAATTATGACAATAGAAAATAAGTTTTAATAAAAAGCTGAATAGAGGCTAATATAGAAATTCCAAGTTTTCCATCACCTCATATTACTACACTCGAAACTCAAGTATTTTTTTTAACTTAGTTGTAAGTCAATCAAACACCATTAATTAAGCATCGCCGAATTATGAAATGTAAACAAACAACCCAAGTCAACACACCTTTACATTTTTAATGGCCGATTTGGGGCAACAATTCGTAGCCCGCAGCGGTATAGATCATCATTATTTCATCTGAATACAGAATTAATAAGTTTTCTTATATTTCCTGAAATAAACAGTGATCTATAAATGCTTTAATTTATTTCTATAACATATCTAAATGTAGTTGACACGTAGTTTTTATCGTAGAAATAATTTTACATACTTAATAATCACATTTACTGACCATGTCTGGGGCACGAAAAATTTTGAAAAATAAATATTCCTTATTTTGAACAGATTTGCTTTAACAAAGTTAAAAGAATCTATAAACGATGCCTACGTAATAAGTTTCTAACAAAGTATTATTCAGAAAACACTTACTTCATTGTTAATTTAGCAGGAGAAAACACACATAAAAACACCACTTGTTCAAAAGTTCACGGCACGATGAGGCCCTTTTTTTTTCTATGACCATAAATTTTTTGCTCCTCGGCAATAGGGCTGTCCATATAGAAACTATTTCGATTAACAGATCTCGACTCTAAAGAATTCTTAATGAATGAATAACACTTTTTCCATCACTAGTGCCGCTATCAGCTGAGGCCCGGATTCGAGCCCTAATCGCTTCAAGGCGTTTTCGTCGGGTATCAAAGTGTGACCCAAAGCGCCTCAGTGGATAGAGTATATAACTACATGAGTCGAAGCGGTGGTGGCCAAGCGGTAATGACACGCGCCTGAGGTCGGATAGGACCCGGGTTCAAATCCTACCTGTGCACACATGAGCTTGTATACCAATCTGACTTAATGTATAGTATGGTAGTTTTCTCATAGACCACCACCTGCTTTCGGTGTAGGGAAACATCGTGAGGAAACCTGCACATTGGCTGTTTAGTTTACGTATACGGCTACTGCCACTAGGATGGCGGTAGTCGTAAAAGTCATATCAGATGCCTTTAGGCGACTTTAATAAAATCTGACAATTGTGTTAGTAATAACACACCTGATAAGAAGAAGACAATCATGAGATAAATTTATATTTTAGTCTAATAGCTATACAGAGGAAACCTTTGCTCAGCAGTGGGACGAGTTAGGTTAAAAAAAAAAGCTATAGGTACAGGCTGAATTCATTCAATTTCTACTGGTGCAAGTACTCATGCATATGAGCAACTTTTTGTATGTGACAGACTTAATCCGACCGAAAAAATCAGCTGTTCCATACTATTTTATTACAGTACCTACTCGCTCAAAATATATGGAACAGCAGCTGTTTTTTTTTCCGCAGGAATGATTTGATCTCATAAAAAAAATTGCTCATATTCTTGAGTACTATGCTAGTAAAGATTCATTGCTTAAGGCAGTTTGCCCGTACATTTCGATAAAGTGCCAAGCCGTGTGATCGCTAAGTTGCGGGTACGATTATGGAGGACTTTTGTGGGACCTTCTGACTAAATTTAGGTTACTTTTTTCCATTTGAGGTAAGAACCACTAAAAATAACCTTTCTAAAGCAAGTTATAACTCCAAATTTTATATCAGTCCAAATTCAATCAATCAATCAGTCAATCAATCAATCAATCAATCAGTGTCAATTTTATATCCCCGATATATTTTTCCTTTTGTGTAGTTTGCTTCGAAATTTAAAAAAAAGAAGTGATCGAGAAAGAGTTTTGTTCTTATATCTAAATGACTGAAAAAAATCGGGGAATTCCCCGTTTGAATGCAAAAAAGAAGAGCAGGTGCATAAGGAATTCGTACCAGTAATTAGTAGAAAGCACCTGGCTAGCCCATTTTCCTGAGGCGTCTCAGAAATTCTTAATTATCTATTCTAATGAGCGAAATAAAAGGTATGCTAACGATCCTGTGGTGTCTTGGAATAAAATTCTATTCTTTTGCGAAGAAAAAATATGAAAAATTGTAGCTTACATTGTTGCATACCGCTTCCCTCTGTTTTATATCGAGGAGAAACTGAATGAATAATAAATAAAAAAGGAATACTTATCAGCTAAATATCTTTACTTTCTTTACTAACATAGTTATTAAGTCAAATTGTTACTAACATAAAGTGGGATCTTGTTATCTGAATAAAAATCATTTTATTTATTTCATTTTTATCCCACGACGACTTTGTGAGAACGAGAACCATCGCGAATAAAATCAAAACCATTCAAATCATAGATAAGAAAAAAATAATTTAAAAAAAAATTTCGTCTAACTTTATGATTCAAATAGTAAAACGAACTCATTTCGGCTATTATTATATGCTCTATGATTTTATAACCATACTAATATACTAATATTATAAATGAGAAAGTTTGGATGTGAGTTTGTGAGTTTGTGAATTTGTGAGTTTCAGAGTTTGTGAGGATGTTTGTTACTCAATCACGCAAAATCTACTGGACGGATTTCGATGAAATTTGGTACAGAGGTAGATAATGACCTGGAATAGCACATAGGTTACTTTTTATCCCGGAAAAAAGCACTGTTCCCATGGGAAATTCACGCGGGCGTAGAAGCCGCGGGCAAAAGCTAGTTTATCTATAGAACTAAGGATAGGTGCTTTGTACTGTATGGTTTGTTTTTTTAGTAGTTTAGTATAGTAGTTTATTTTTTAATTTATGTATGTGCGTTTATAAAGTACTTACAAACCATCTTTCAATTCGTAATTCGAATATTTCGACATGAGTGTAGATAAAATACACTAACGCTCTTTGGAAAAAAACAAAAAAACAAAAAAAATAAGCTCAAAGTTGCTCGAAAGTCAAATGTATAGTTTAACTTTCAACTGTTTAATACTTACTTGAGTCTTACTGAGCTAAGGATTTTACAATTCTAATCTGCTAAATTAAAACGTGTTACGGCATCCTTATTACTGAGAATAAAAGATAAAAAATGGCGGGCAACCTCATCTCTGCTGCATTTTAATTCCGGGAAACAGCAAATAAAAGGTACAGCCGAGTGAAAAGTGAAATACTAGCGTAGGTATGTAACAATGGCGGTTCGCCACGAATGAAAATATTTTCTGAACAAAAGTTTATGGTTAGAGAATATTGTTTCACATTTTGTTTAGGCTTCTGTTCAGATACTGACGATATACAGTAGTAGTATAATATACTATACTTAATATTATTAAGTAAGTAGATACCTATAAAAAATTACATCAGAAATTTATTATCATCATCTCAGCCACATAAAGGATGAAGGCACACTGCAGGACATAGGTTTTCTTCCATATACTTCTACATATATCCATTGTAAACCGCCTGTCCAGTGTCTGATTTACAACCGTGGGCGTCTGGGCGTCGCGGCCGAGAGCGTCGAGGACAAACAAATTTTAAAATTCGTGACCCCTTTCCGCGACTTTGATGATGTCGTCACGTCAGATCACCTAATGGATAGATATACACCTATCCTATATATAGATAGATACCTATCCTTACCTCCTCTTTTTGTAAGGCGGTCAAAAATAAATAAACATGAAATCGCGTTAATTAAATTACCAACATTCCGCTAAAGTGACTGCGAAAAATCCAGATAAAATTTTAACTTTATGTTAAAACTTTCCGATCACGTCTACAACTTCAGAAAATCTTCCAAGATTCGGAATTTTCCGGAAATTGAGCAATCTAGTCAAATTCAATTTTCTTTTTTCCATTGTCCTGTTTGTGAAAGACGTCAAGTAAATATTTTCAACTTTTTAAATTTCGTCT